>CM070753.1:2251285-2851285 GCA_036346245.1 Bonia amplexicaulis
TTTAAAGATCATATAATGGAAACCCTAAAATTTAAATCACAAAATTTAGTACCAATTTTGGCTGGCTGATCGTTACTTTATTAGCTATAAAGATCATTGAATATTTAAACTTTGAAAGCAGTGAGCTAGAACGAGACGACGAGTGGACAACCTCACCTATTGTCGTGACCGTCGGCCATACTGCATACAACATACATACACCGAGATTTACTCCATTTATATGCACGCACAGTGAGATTAACACAACGAGAAATCTAACCATACTATCCAACACACGTAGGCGCAGGCGAGAAGCGAACGGCGTGCTCTCAGATGACAGCAGCTCCGGCGCCGGGCCCATCACTGCTGCAGACGAAAGGTTGCGTGTGTGGCGTGCCACGTGGGGAACAGGGGAAGGTAGGTTAAGCATTGTCTAGACCTAGCACTAGCTACTTGGTTGGCTTGAGGCTGGTACTGGCTTAGGCCTTGGGCTAACGTTGGCTTAGGGCTAGACCAGCTAGTGGCCTATGCTCGATCGGTTCAAGTAGCCCCTATTATTTTGTTCTCTTTTCATGATCGGTTGATTGCTGTGTCGCACCAACTTCAACTTACACATATTTT
Organism: Bonia amplexicaulis; assembly: GCA_036346245.1. Taxonomy (NCBI): domain Eukaryota; kingdom Viridiplantae; phylum Streptophyta; class Magnoliopsida; order Poales; family Poaceae; genus Bonia; species Bonia amplexicaulis. The sequence continues at coordinate 2,251,886 of CM070753.1, forward strand.
TTTGAGTGTTTTGCTTTGACAATATCCTGCGTATTTTTCTTTTCTTTTCTCTCCTTATTTGTCAACGTGTTTAATTATTTTTTTCTTTTAGATAGATGTAGTCCTTGACATGTGGGGCATACACTATATAAACTTGGACTCTATACAACAAAAATTAAAATCGGGCCATGGGCCTGTGCCCCTCACTGTATGTGCATCCACCCTTGTCTTTTTTTAGATTGAAGCAAGATTGCACTAAAATCGGATAAAATTTGAAAACAATGAATATGACTTGCTCGTGGACAGATGATGGCCAAGATGACTCTAGATGTACTCCCACATATTACAACAAGCAAGAACATAAAATAAATCAGGTTAAAACTTTCAGATCACGAAATCACTCGATTATGCCAAAATCAAGTAAAACCATATTTTCTTCATGAAATTGCCATCAAAGTGTCTATAGAGGCACAACAAAATCAAGAAGTGGGAAGGGAAGACGAAAAACCAATCAAGTTAAGTGTAAATCAATCAACACAAGAGATATTCAGAGAGATGGACAAAGATCGATATAGTGCTACTTGAAGATGAAGATTTTATAGCCACTTCACCTAGAGAACAAGAAAGTACACCATATCACTCAACTTCTCTCAAACCCTAACTCTAGAACTCATTAACATTTAGTCTGAATAGAGGATAGTTGGATGGTTAACTATAAATCTTCATCCTAGCCTGCTAAATAGATGGACTCAATAGCCATATCCAACCCTTAGTGGATACTATCAATTTAGCACAATGGAAAAACCCAATAATCCTATACACATGGATTTTAACTCACTCAATGCATCTATTCATATTTTTCAAAAGCATATAAACCCGAATCCATTAAGATCTTAGCCTTGATCCATCTTGATTTTCCTAGTTTCTCCTTAATCTAAACCGTTCTTTTAAGCACCGCGTTTTTTATCCAAGATAGTTTTCGGTATTTTAGTCAAAATACCAAAATATCATTTTTTTGATTCGGTTGTCTCATTTCATTGCAAGCAATCGCTATGCTTTTCACGTATAGGTACACCATTGGCTTGCCACACGTTGACAAGTCTCTCCTATTTCGGTTCCACCGGACCCATGCCTCACTTGAACCGACCAAACCACATGATGCATCCCGATGTTTGAACTTTCTTTCGATATTTCCCGTCTTTCTTGTGCCATACTTGAGCTCACTAGTTCACATGACATTCTCGATTGTTCTGGCCCTCGGCTCCTCCATGAACGTAACCTCGACCCTCGTCGTTAATCATTGTTGACTTCAAGCGATCATGCACATCAAAAAACAAAAAAAATCATTTCTGGACACAAATTTTTCATAAATTAACCCACATTAGCAGGGACAAGTCTCATGCAACCTATATCCACTGATCTAAGTCACTCAAAGTCTTCCCATGACTCAAAACCACAAGAATCAAAATCTGACTAGAGCCTCTCTGCCTAGCCGGCTTGATCAGACCTCACCACCGGTCAAGACCATTGCCATGTACTGGTTTGAACCAGAAATCAAACCCGGTCTGACTACCGCCCCTGCTGCCAGTTTTACCGGCCGGCTCGAAACCATTTAGAAATTTCTGACAAATTTGCAAACCAAATTTTCAACCTTCCCGAATTGTAATGATTTATCGCAATTTAATTCAAAACTCTCTTACACTGTCCTTCACTGCTCAATATATGTGTCTTCTGACTATCCGTGTCCCGAGCAGTGCAATATTGCCAACAGATACAGCCGGTTAAATTTGATTTAGTTACGGGTACGTATTTCTCACGGCACGGGCAAAGAGAGAGCTTTGTTTTTGTACAACATGATTGTTTAGAATTCCACTTGCATACACTACAAAAGACGTCGGAAGCTTGCGGACGAAACGCATCATGTATCCATGTAGGTCTCATGAACGACAACTAACATCCAGCACAGTGCATCAGGGAGATGACCAAAACGCAGGCACAAAACAAAAGCGTGACCACGTTGTCCCTTCTTTTTTGGCTTTTTTCTTTAGTTCATCTAGAAGCAAAAATAAACAGGACGACTTTAAACCTCAAAGCTATTATTTCAAACGGCTTTCTACATCGATGCCTTTGTCTTTCGCCGTTGTATCAAAAAACACAGTAAAAAATCATCAATTGTAGCAAAAAAATATCAGGCGCAATCTAAAATAACGTGACCATATCTTTGCTTCTCGAAAAGGCAAAAGTAATAGGCTCGTTCAAAATAGCTTTTGCTGATGACTTTTGGGTACGGCTAATGGCTGAAATAAGCACTGTAACAGTCATTAGCTTTTAGCTAAGACATTCAATTAAATGAATATAAAGAAAAAATAAAAAAATATTATATCTTTATAGATAATACAAAGAAAGAAAAAAACATGTTAAAAATCAATCATTTAAAATAAATTTAGGCTTCCAAAAACTAAAAATTATAAACCAAAAATCGTTTTAAACGGGACCGTACTATAATTGTGTGACCCGGCCGAGCACGCGGAAGTGCACACAAACCGTGTCTCTCTCGTTTGCTTTGGATGTGGCCGCTGGTTTCGTGCCAGGTGCATACTCCTATCAACGACCGTACAGAGGCTCACAGCTGGATGCATGCAGTCTTTCCTCTCTGTCTGTTTCCTCTCTTTCCATTTTAGATTGACCACTGCGCGGTTGTCTGGCCGCGGCTGGTCGGCGATGCACGGCGGCAGTGGGGTGGGGGGCCACGCAGCAACCGGGACAGACCAATGCGCGGTGACCCACACGCTCCGCACAAGTCAACGAGCCTTCTCTTCCACACTTCCCAGCGAGTACAGCTACTACAGCTAGCGATAGCCTAGCCAAGTCAGTCAAGCTGGCCGCATTCCTACGGCGGCGCCTAGCTCGTTGCTCCGCACCAGGGGAGTACAGCAACAGTACAGCTCACTCCGGCGTTTCTGTCCGTGCGTGTTTGACGGGGCCGGCACGGGAGCGTGTCTGTGTGCTGCGTGCGCCGCCTCCCACAGCGTCCGCGTGCGGATGGAACCGAGCCGAACCGGCGCGCCACGGAAGATCCCTTATTATTTACAGCTCCCTGGGTCTAAATTAATATATTAGCACATAGATAAAAAATAGTGAAAATTATTAAATTACTCCTAATTATTATATCTAAACACTATATATATATATATATATATATATAAAGAATAGCATGTAAATTTGCATATTTATTAGAGATATAAAAAACACCATACTAATTTTATATTAAGATATAAAAATATATTATATGTTTAAAAATAATATTATTTAAAAAAATACACCTTATAAATTAGGATGGAGAATGTGCGGTGCGGGCCGCGTGGGCTTTGTGGCCGCTCGCAATGGGGACGAAAGGATCCGCGAGAAATGACAATTGGGCCGCGAGGTGGGGAGGCGGAGTTTCTATCCCATTGTTTGGGCTGCAAGCATTTGGGGCCCGCGTAAAGGTATATTCCTGTTCCTACCCGGTGATGAGCCCGCGTGCAGCTATGTTCCTCTCGGAAGGGAGAGAAGAAGATGGTAGGCCCGTTCTTTTTAATCTTTTGTTTTTTTGGTTTGTCCGAAAGGTCGAGATAGATAGGATACTTTTTTTTTGAAGCTGATTTTTCTAAATAGCTTTCTGACTAAAAAATCATGCATGTCTTATATATCAAAGCCTCCGCCGTTCGCTACCGTCTCAAAAAATACAAACAAAAATCATCACAGCTAAAAATCGCAACCCAAAAAGAAAGATGCCATACTGCTGCTGCCAGCAGGATGGCTCCGACGCATCGGATTCTGTCGGGCTTTCGGAATGGTTGGACGCATAGGCATATATGCCCCGCCCAGAAGGCTAAAACACGAAAGGAAAAGCTCGGCCTAAAAAACACAACCTGGGTACTTCAAATCAGCGTGTGACAGAGAGAGAGAGAGAGAGAGAGAGGAGATTACCGTTCGACTTGCTTGAGAGTTCTCCAGCAATGTAACGTCAATCAGGAGTGCATCACACACAGCAACTCATGATCCGTAGTGTACTACTAGCAACAAGCCCTCAGCAACCTACTTCTGATCACCAACGTTGAGATTGTGCCAGAACAACGAAGCAAATTGCATCATGCAAACAACAAGAAAAATACTTTAACAAACAAAGGATACGCATAACATGCACATGCAGTTCCAAGTGACTTCACGACAATAACAGAATCCTGTGCTTTCGGAACATTACAGACAAATACGTGGTGAAACCCGCTGAATCCAATCTGATATCAGGTTAAAATAGCAGAACTCGTTGTTTCAGTTCTAGGTAGGGCTTGAAATATGTATAGAAGAGTGGCTATGCACAAGACAAAATATACCAATAAAATAATCTAATTTCAACTAGATAGAACGGAGCACACGATATCATGACCACAATTCAGATGTGGTTTTTCTCATCTTTGAGATCTCAATTTCACATACACATTTCGTCACTCTAAATCATCTACATCCGCAAAAGACCAAGCGCACTGTAGATTTTCAGAAACTAACCCTCCACAAAAACTAATGCCAAGGTTACAAGTATTTGAGCTAAAGGGGAACGCAAACATCTTCCATCATATCCCACCACCTACTTACACACCTTCATTTCATAGCAAAATGATCTTCAATTGTTGGAGTTAGTACTCACGATGCTCATAGGAGGCATCGTTCTTGGCCTCGAGAGATGAGGCAGCTGCCTTGTCCAAAAACCACACCAACTTCCCATCTGTTGGCTGAACCATTCTAGCGGGCAGTGATGTGGGAGCATCTTGACCCTCACTATTGTCAGAAATGGCTAAATGCACAACCTTTGCTTTGTCGTCACCAGTAGCCACTATTGCTATGTTTGATGCTGAGTTTATTACTGGAAGGGTGAAGGTAATCCGCTCGGGTGGAGGCTGTGGAGAGTCAGTGATGTAGGTGACCCAGTCGTCTTTCAGTTCAAGGATAGGATGGCCAGGGAACAATGAGGCCACATGTCCATCAGAGCCCATACCAAGGAGGATGAGATCAAACTTGGGGCAGTCATTGCTCTCTGAGACTCCAACTGTGCGGACCTTGACCAGCTGCCTGATGACAAATTCGTAGTCTGTCGCTGCATCCTCCACCGTGGCGTTGTCATTTATGGAGTAAACATGGCCATTGAGGATAGGTACCTACAAAAACCATTTAAATGCAATTTTAATAAAAAAACATTTAAATGCAACAGATTATCTAAGCCATACATTACAAAGATGCTACAACATAATGTTTTCGGCATCATCATAAGCCACCATATAAGTGACGCTAACAGCCACATCTTATTTACTTCTGTGTTGCAAGATAAACCAAATAAACATAACCATGGAAATCTGTGTAATATGAAATGGCAAGGGCAGAGACATACAGTGGAACATATATATATGATCTAGACTCAAAACCATGCACAACAACAAATGCTTGCAGCAACATTTAACACTAGCAGCGGTAGGAAACGTTCCAGTTTCAACAAAGCTTTAGTTGTAACTAACAGTCTTACTCCTTTAGAAAACTAGCTGGATATCCAGAATTTGCCTTAAACTCCTCATATCAGTACCATGCTAGTGTAGAACAATGGAACCAAGCACCCTACATAAATCATGTGATTGGTGTAACTTAAGACAGGTGTCCCATTGAGAGGCAGTCATCCTGTTCCAATAAAGGACATTCATCTGGATAAACTTTTAGTCCGACAATAATGGCCAGAGGTGATCCTGAGAAGATATGAAGAAGTGTAGTTGGTGCTGGGAGTTTCCAGAGTAGTCGGAAATATTAAAGCAGTAGTTAGGCAGCCTTGACTTGTTCCCACAGTTGGCAAAGGATATTGCACAATCTGTACATAATGGACTGCATGCTAAGCCAAACCAGAAAATGGCACAGCAAAATGACAAATTAGCCTCCTTGATGCAACACCTAACCAGATCAACAGCCAGGACCTAAGGTGTCAAATCTACCTCAAAGGGCACTATGCTTCCAACTGATATAACATTATATCCTTTTGACTTTCAACAGATTACATTACCAGTATTAAAGCACAATGAACTAGATCAAACAACTTGCCATCCCGTGCTAATATCAGGTGTTCAGGGAAGTAAAATGGATAGGTCACACGAAAACAAAGACATGAGATTGGATGTGAGCAACACAACTTTGATATAAGGTGCATTATACTCTACAACTCTCAACCTGATCTTTCTCTAAACAAATCATTGTAATAGAAAACATGGAATTATTTCTTATTTATAACTGATAGCCCACTAGTGGGTCCTTTTGACTACTGAAGAGATCACACCCTGATTCCTCATCTTGTTCAGGCAATCAAGGATGAAGGTCGGCAATGGCGGCTGGCAGGAGCGAGCTGCATGGGGGCTCTGATTGGCGAGTAGTTAGCTTGGCTGTTAGGTCATTTTTCAATTTTGTAAAAGGTGCTTAGTTTCAGTTGTTTGTAAGTTCGTCAATCGCGTTTTTTTTCCTTTTTGGTTTCGAGTTGATTGCAAGGTAACTGGCTTTCGACTCTAGAACTAGTTCTATTCTTTTTTATTCTTTTTTGCTTAATGGAATGACACGCAAATTTATTGCATGTTCTCAAAAAAATGGAGTACCAAATACTCCAAACATTTGGAGGAAGCCAAGAACAGTATCAAGACACATGTAATCCTACTAACCGGCAGGACATCAAAGATTTTTTATCACTGATTTATAGGATTCACTGACAAGCCAATCTACTGACAGTGGACAAGAAAGGTTTAACAAAACCATCCATCCAAACCATAGGCAGTTGGGCACCAAAAATTTAGACTCCAAAACTCATCACGGTTGATTTGAGATGTCTTACTGTGGAAAGGTTGTGAAACCTACTCACTTCAGTTGTTAAAATTATCCACATGACTAACATCATATATAGTCAAAAGCACAAAGAAAATCTGAATAAGCGACCTGCTATTGCTATTTGGTTTGATATGCTGAAAGAAAGCAAATACTAATGTAAGTAACGAGAAGAAACATTAGTATATGTGATGGATTCTAATGCAAGGTATAACTATCATCTGGTCGGTAGTAAAATAATAAATGAAAAACAGAAGGCAAATCAACTCATTTTGAGAAAAATGAAACCCAAGCAACAAATATCAGCTAACTAAAATATGCAAAGCAAACAAATCTTAAGAAACAAAAACAGGGAATTTATGTATAGTTTGTTCTAGGTTGCACTGTGAAAAAAATGTTTCTTAAGTGCACATACCTTGGATAGGAATCCTTCTTTTGTTAACTTATAGTTACTCTCTGCATGATTCTTTGCTACAGCACGTTCGTCAGACCAGAAGATGTACCATTTGGACCAATCCAGGGTCTTGTTGTATGGCACTTCACAAAGTTTCCTTTTTTGGAAATTACAAATATAACAGTTCAGATGCAGATATGTGTAATATATTGAAAATTCTTGTGTAGAATCAAAGATGATAAATTACTTGATAATAAAGATGGCAACAAATTTACCCCAAAAAATTGACAAGGGGCCCTCCAGATAGGGCAACAGCAAAGTATCCCCTTTCTTTAACAGAAATTTCTGAAACTTGTGAGATATACTCAGCCAGATCTGTTGCCATCTCATCTGAACTCTCAAAAATCCTTACTTCACTGTTCTTTTTTGGTTCATATGAGGCAGTCATTTCCTTGTCCATTGTTGTCTTTGGCCTAGAACTCTATATCAAGTTATTGTTCCACCAAAATAACCCTGCACAGAAAGTAACAGTATATTACCAACAAGGAGATCCAGAAGAAGTGATCAAATTCCTGTACATAAAACATCAGAATTTAAGAAAACTTCAAACACAGAATCTCGTACTTTAACTTCTACATCTTTAATACCTACAATAAAAAATTAACATTCTTGGTTGTTTCTGGACAGCAAGGCACCAAAATGTTGGAAAAAGGAAGATAATTTATCCTGCACAATATCATTACCTAAATCAACCCTCTTATCCTAAATTCCATCATAGTAGAGCTTTCCCCATTAACTGAGATCACTATTGCAAGCACAACATAGCCTCTGAGTAACAATCTTAGAACTGGTAATAGCAAGGGTCTTTTGATAATCTCTTTGTTAATTGACTCTATATTTCCAAAACATGATGCATAACTCTAAAGTTATAAAATTACCCTGCAATAGAATAGTACAACAGAGTGCTTCTTTCTAGAATGCAGGAAAGTGACGATCAAGAAAACTGGAAAGATAACATGCATCTAGAACTGGTATGCTGATTGTTCAGTTGCATTTTACAAGCTATCTTTGGACTTTGAAATATTTCCTGCATAACTAAATAAAATGCCAACTTGCAGGGATAATGGTTAAGAACTACTCCGATATTTTCTATAACTTCACCAAAAAGAATAAGTTTTCAAGACAAGAGTTTGCACGCAACATTAAAGTAACTAAAAAAATGAACATGAACGCCCCTACATCACGTCAATTTTTGGGAGCATAGATTTGTTGTGTAATATGATGTGACGGCAATCTAATTGAATTTGCTAACTCAAAAAGAGAGAAGATAGGACTTAGGGGATCTATCATTACTTTAACAATTATAGCTTTGGCATTCCAGTATGATATTTGCGAGAAGAGAATTCTCCTATTGCACGTTAGTAGTTGAAACCCACTTTCAACCCATGGATGGAAGAGTAAAACAGACTACTGCACAAATCAGCTCATGAACATCTCAGGTTAAACGACCAATCCAACATTCAGCTGCAAATGACCACTTACAAACCAAGCGATAGGGGTTAAGGTTCCAAAGCCAATTACATAACTTAAACCGAGAAACTAAAACTAAATAAATCCTGCTGCTTAAGTCCAAAGACTACACTAAATAAATCCTCCTGCTTAAGTCCAAAGCATCAGGATATGGGCCTAATCACCACAATTGTGCCTAAAACGATCTCAAACTGACGATAAAAAGATAGCATGACGGAAAAGGAAATTTCAGCATAACACACAGGAATTCCACACAGTTAGTACACTAGTTAAAAGCACATAAAATAGCAAAATAAAGGGAAAGAGGCTGCTTTTCTTGTTCTGCCCAATGGAGAAAAGCTGAATAACTCTGGACCAGAACTGAGGGAAGAAAAATAAGGAAGAGGGCAGTTGCAACTGCAAGCTCTAGCAGCCATCATTTGAGATGAGACCAGTTCAAAGATTCCAAGCTTTTTTTGTTTTACAATTACAACAAAAGCACTCAAATACTACTTTACTGCTAATAAAAAGTTAAAGAAGAAGGAACACTGCAGGAGGCAATCCATGGTAGATGCCGAAAACTGAAAAGCTGCTTCGCGTACTTTTTTCCCGAGGAAAAGAAACAAAAAAAAACTCGGATAAGGCCATGGCGACCATACCATTGCTGAAACCAGCTGGATCAAGAACTCACAACCACGCATAATTCCACAAGTCATCTCCAAATCAAATCTTTGATTAACAAAGACACCCACCAAACCGCATTATCTAAAACCCCGTTACGACAATCTCACACTCCATCTGATTCGAATCAACGAACCAATCGACCGCATTTTCTACGCGCCAATGTTCTAACAGGTAACCAAGAATTCAAGATACGATCCATCAAGAACAGGAGTGAGAATTGCAGTTCATGGCGGCTGCGCGCCGAATCATCTCCGCCCAGGAGAAGGTATCAAATAAAATCAAGAACCGACCCATGATCACAGGAGCGGAACCAAATCAAGAAGGGCCCGGGTCCCAAGAACTCACCGGAGCTACGCATTTGCTTGCCCCCTTCTCCTCCTCCCCCCTTCTCCTTCCCAAGCCAGGGACTACAAGAGAGACCTATATATACACACATACGCATACAAATACATGAATTTTTTCTCTGCGTATAAAATTATTTGATAAATTAACCAAAAAGAAATCAAGAAAAGGTGGATGTCTGCATCAGAAAGAATAGGGATAAAAACCTTGTTTTGATATGAATTCTCTGTGGATTATGTGCTGCTGCTGCTGCTTCTTTTTTAATCTTTGCTTTCCCTTTTCCTCTGGGTCTGTACTCTACAAATGACTTTACCTTTTTGTTTTCCATTGAATTTTGGTTGCGTCCATCTGTCGAGCTGCAACGCATGTGCAGCTGCCCTCTTCCTTACCACAACTCTGGCTTGGTTTCTCTTTCTCCTCTACCATCCTCGTCATCTCCTGGTAGATTACCCCTTAAGCTTCCCATTAAAAGTCGAGGTAATTGATCTTTTGCCACATCTTTCATTGCATTTGATGATTTACCCTGTGATGTCTCAATGACATGTGAGTCCAAGGCCCACATATCAATGAGACAAATGGGACAAATCATCAAATTCCATGTTTATGTATGGGGCAAATGCTCCAATCTCCCTTAAAAGTCATCATTTCCTCTAAATAATAGGGTCAGCAAATCATCATACAGCTGGAATTTATGCCTTTCTGTTACGTCCCCTTCTTTTTCAACTTTTGGCCCTTACTTTTGACTTTTCTACAGTAACTAGGTTTTAAATAAGTGTCTTTCAAGATATATTTACTACTTAATTATAGTATATAATGTACCAATTTTATTTATATCGGTAAAAACCGTACGTGAGTTTTTGTTACTCTGTAATATCTTACACAAACAGACAAAAACTATAAACTACAGTCAAAAACTTTAAATCTCAGTTGAAAAGAACAGGGTCTTTGCCTCTTAACGCCAGTTTTTCTTTTTTTTCTGTGTTTTTGTATTTTCTCTGCTAACATATCTATCGGAGGTTGAAGAGTTTGTCAGTTGCCATGTTGCTGGTACAGGTGCAGGGCACTTGCGGTCCTGTTCATCTTGTTGGAGAAAACGATGGAGCTCCTGTCTGCATTTGCGATTCACATATGGTACTGCTTTTGTTTGGAAGTGTTCTTGGTTCATGAGGCTCAAATTTGCTTCACAACACAAAATCATCGATTACAAAACTACTTAATCATGAGGCGTGCGTTGCACGAGGATTAAGACTTCGCCCGTTGTAAAACACATTTCTAGATATACATTAAAGCCCCCCAATTTTAGGACGCAAACACAGATAACACATCAGTTGGATCACCCACCGTTCGGTTCTTGGGCTTACATGACAATCAATAAATAATACGTAAGGGAGAACTGGCATCCAAAAACATCTTTTAGAAGCTGAAAAGAACATGCCCTTAGTATCTTTGTAATATTCTAAATGTGTACGGTGGTGTTCGTGTGAGTGGGATATAAATTATGTGTACGTCTGTCTTGTACTCTTAAAAAATAAGAGTTACTAGCGTCTGAACGTCCGATCCAGACGCTAATGTCGTACGGTTGTTTGTAGCATTTCCTAACCATATACGTAACATTTCGATTTCATATATGCAACAAAAAAATGATAAAAATATCAATGTTGCATATATAAAATCCCAGTGTTGTACATATGAAATCAAAATATTACATACATTAAATCAAAGAAAGGGAGACTTCGAGAGGCGGCGAGCACGCACATTTTTCCTAACTCGTGACTTGTGAGGCGGGGGACTAAGAAAGCCGGTTGATGGGCGACGACTCGAGTCAGAGGAAGTCGGCAGTGGGCAATCAGCAAGATGGTACAGCCTGAGCTAGATCTAGCCAGTCGAGCAGCTGCCCGAGCAGATCTAGCCAATCGGGCAACGACCGAAGTAGTTCTGGCCGATTGGGAAGTCGAGACAACGAGGAGCGGAGGCGGCGGGGCTGGCGAGGAGTGAAGCAACACCGCCATTAAGTGGCTTGTGGAATGTAGGTGGCCAGGGAGGTGGAGCAGCCGAGTAGGGGAAGCTTAGGCGGTAAGCCGAGGAGGTGGGGAAGCTCGGGCGGCAAGCCGAGGAGGTGGGTGAGCGAGTGGATGGACGGGGTAGAGGAGCCGGCACAGGGAGAAATGAGTGGGTGGGCAAAATTGGAGTGAGGCCGAGTCTGGTGGGAAAGTTGATTGAGACGTCCGATAAAATCACTCAGTGCATATGCCCGTATAGTAGCAATTCCGTAAAAATAATACTTAATGCATGACTATTCTGTGAATTGTTCCATCTCATTCGGTAGATATTGACATTTTTTTACAGTGTGTGATTTGTATGGCTGAAAATGACACAAAACTACGTATTTCGACACCATGGCGTGACATCTTTGCACACAGGGTTGTCAAGTCTTAGGGTGGGGTTTTTAGGCTGTGATTTAAGATTTAAATTATTAAATTTTGGCTGTTCGCAAGAGAGAGTACGGAGAGAGACACCCGCTTGTGATTTTGACCGATATATATAAATTCGGTACAATATCTATTGCAATCGATTTGTAGACACCGTCTTAAAAAAACACACCGTTTGAAAAGCTAGTTACTATAGCATAAGTCAAAAGCTATAAACTCAAAATAACCCAACCTTAATTACAAGTTTGTGTGGTTTACGTGATGCTCAATTTGGCGATGGCTTATTGCTTTTCACTGTAATTGATGGTGGCTTATTAGGCGTAATTAAATTTAAAAAATTTAAAAAGGAAAAAATAGACTAGCCCATTATAGACAATACGAAGGAATACAGAGAAAAAAATACAAAAAAGTCTAAAAAACCAAAAATTCAAAAAAAAAGAAAGAAAGACGAAGCTATCATTATCTCCTTACCAGTGTGATCACTAGTCACTTCTCAGGAACACGATTTCGTTTGGAAATTAGGTAGAATCTTTTGGTAGAAGGGACTAGCCAAAAGGAATGTGTCAAGTATAATTAAAGTTTTTTCACCATCTTTGATACCTTCCACTATTACTTACAGCCACTTGCCATATTATGGATGTTGTCCTACATGAATAGCATGAATAGCCCTATTGTTCATGTAGACAAATTTCTCATTTTTGGACAAAGTTACATGCATGTTGTTAGAAATCTTCTATTTTCGAAGAGTTCTTTTCTTTCACGTTAACAATTAAATTTTAATATTCTGTGGTGCTTATATACTTTCAGTTTAGGAAAACATCATGCGAAACACTTGTCAGTTCAATTGTAGATCATACATTGGAGTTGGTCAATAGTTCAATTAACATGCACGCAGACTATATGTTGGGATAAGCAACCGAAAAACTTCAACTACCCTAATAGAGTATGGTGCTGTTTTTTTAGACTTTTGAGATGGATTTTGGCTTTGGTTTCTTCAGAAGCCGAAATAAAGGAGATAGTTTCTCCAAGCGACTTCTCGAAGCCATTTCTCTAAATAGCTTCCTGAACCCGCCGGCGCATGTGCTATTTACATCAACGTCTCCGCTGACCACTATTGTCTTAAAAAACATAGCCAAGAACTATCAACCACAGCAAAAAAAAAAAACAAACAAACTCTATACTTCTTAGGGGTGTTCTTTTTAGTCATGCTTATAGTTTTGGTGAAATTTTGAATTTTAACTGCATTACAGTGCAGATTACGGAGAGACCGATACTCACTTACGATTTTGGCTGATACAGATGTTAGGCTTTTAACGTGTACTACGTTTAACTTATAGACCCCGTCTTGAGAAAATAATCCGTTTGAAAGTTAGATACTATAGCAAAAGTTAAAAGCCGTCCGGCTTATGCCCAGCCGAACAGGCCCTTAACCTTCTCAATAAACTTACCAACATTCAAAAGAAGACCCTCCTTCAGCCCAACACCCAGACACATGCGCTAAGAAAGTAATAAATTGTGGTCTCCATTGGCACACTTTTACCTTGCTCCAAACGGTTTCAACTTTTGACTTTTTCTAGTTTCCAGCTTATTTAAGCCAAAAGCCGTTTGAAACACGTGAGCTTTTAATTTTGTTTTTTTTGGCCTTTTATCTTTTTGTTTTTTGTTTTTTTCTCTTATTCCTTTGTATTGTTCGTGACGATATAATGATTGTTTCCCAAAATTTTCTATTTTTTTCTCAAAAAAGCTAACAGTTGTTACCGGACAATTTTAGCCAATAGACAAAAACCACAGCTAGAAACTTAAGCTAAAAGTTAGTTGGAGCAGACCCTTAGCTTCAGCTTTCCCTCACAAAAAAGTTACAAGTCGTACTAAAGGGCTAGTAAGAAACTGAGGTCTCTCCTTGGAAAGAACTTCTCTGGGTGTGTCCCCATTTATCTCCATGGGGGCTGGCTCAGATAGCTCACACGTGCATGTGCCGCACGAATCTCTGCGCAAGGCAGCCTCCCTCCTTTTCCCCTCTCTCGCACTCTCCTCACCTCTCTTGCTTGTCTCCACGCCGCCTCGCCGGTGACCTGTCAGGTCAGGGCCATCCCTCTACGCCGGTTGCGCCTCTACCACGTCGTGGGTGAAGCCGCCGGTCGTGTCGTCGCACCAGTTGAAGCCGTAAGCACCTTCGCCACCATCTCGTGCCCACCGTGTGCCGTCCCTACTAGTAGGCGTTAGGGCTACTTGTGATCGGCGCCGCTCTTTGTTATCCCATCGACGAGACGGCACCGACGCCGACGCCATAGAGGGGGAAAATTTAATCATTTGCTACTCTTATGAGTAAGGTGGCAACAGATTTGCCACTCTGACCCGTTGTCAGTGACTCAGACGGCCCCACGTGTAAGTGACAGAGTTAATTGGCCAATTTTAAGAATGACAAAAAGTTGAATCTTCCCATAGAGGGAGAGCCTTACAACAGTGGGCTAGAGGATCTCTAGGCCAAGCTCATGGGCCACCTCCACGACACCGCCGGCTGCTTCCACCTGCCCCCGCAGAAGCCCCAACCTCAGTCACTAGAGACCAAGCCTCCAACAGCGTCGTTTCCATCGCCGCCGTAGGACACCGCTGAGACGGTGCTTGCTAGCAGATTATGGAACCTGAGGAAGCGGAGGCGCTGCTCATCAACTTATGGGAGCACGGCTGTCTTGCCCATGTGCCGTGGGGGACCACGTCGACGAAGACGCGGGATGATGACAATGGCGAGCACGGCCCATTCACGTGGCGCTGGCGGTAGTGGAGATCACGGAGGACATATTCCTCTATATGACCGGTGCCCGCCCTTGTACGGAGATTTGTGCTGCACGTGCGCGTGTGAGCTATATGAGCCGGTCCGTGGAGAGAGGGTCACGCCCCAGGTAAGTTCTCTTCGATCTCCTTAGGCACACCTTAAGCTTCAGCTTTCCCTCACAAACAGTTACAAGCCCTCCTACTCTACGCCTTCCCCGCCGCGCCGACTCCTCCCTATGGCCGCCGCCTCCCGCGCCGCGCCGACTACTCTCTCTACCGCTGCCGTTTTCTCTCGGGCCGGCGCCGCCTCCCCTGCCTCCACTCTTTCCAGACCTGGCCGTCGCCTTCCCCATTGCGCCGATTTCTCCCTCCACCGCCGCGGTCTCCTCCCGGGCCTGCGCCGCCTCCCCCGTCTCCACTCCTCTCAGATCTGGCCGTCGCCTCCCCTACCGCGGCGACTTCTCCCTCCCCGCCGCCGTGTCCTCCCGGGCCGGCACTGGCCCTCCGCCTCCGTATCCTCCCGGGCCGGCGCCGCCTCCCCGCGTCCGCCTGCCCCGGGCCAGCACCACCTCCACCGCCTCCCCCGGCCGGCGCCGCCTCCCCAGGCCAGCCCCACCTCCACCGCCTCCCCGCGTCCGCCTCCCCGGGCCAGCACCACCTCCACCGCCTCCCCGCCTCCGCCTCCTCCCGGGCCGGCGCCGCCTCCCCGCGTCCGCCTCCCCAGGCCAGCCCCGCCTCCCCGCGTCCGCCTCCCCGGGCCGGCGCCGCCTCCCCGCGTCCGCCTGCCCCGGGCCAGCACCACCTCCACCGCCTCCCCGGCCGGCGCCGCCTCCCCGCGTCCGCCTCCCCAGGGCCAGCCCCACCTCCACCGCCTCCCCGCGTCCGCCTCCCCAGGCCGGCGCCGCCTCCCCGCGTCCGCCTCCCCGGGCCAGCACCACCTCCACCGCCTCCCCGCCTCCGCCTCCCCAGGCCAGCCCCGCCTCCCCGCGTCCGCCTGCCCCGGGCCAGCACCACCTCCCCGCCTCCGCCTCCCCGGGCCAGCACCACCTCCCCGCCTCCGCCTCCCCGGGTCAGCACCACCTCCACCGCCTCCGGGGTTGGCACCGCCTCCACCGCCTTCGTATGTGCGCTGGAAATCTTTATGAAAGTTGGATTAATGCTTGTTGTCAATCTGCAATAGCTGCTTTGGTTGAAAGTTTATCCTGCTTATTCACCTATCAATCTTTGCTCCTGCGTAAAATAGTTAATTTAAAGTCGAATACATGGTAGCATTGAAAAATGGCAAATGAATATCAAAATAATCACAAAAAAGGTTTTGGCGGTAGTACGTTTCAGGTTGACATTATCTGTTGCTTCAGTGTATTTCTGCAACATTCTTTTAGAGTAGTTGCATCCTGATGACAGAGAGGTGAGTAAATTGGTGTCTTTATTAAGCTCAAATTACTAGATCACCTATAGTGTTATTATTCAGCTAAAGCAAAACATGACAGATCCAACATTACAATTTGTGAATGGTCAGGTAAAATTTGTGAATAAATTACATGTTTTATTTTCTCACTAAAAGTACCACAGTACGGCAAAATAGGTATACTAAACAGGTATTTGCTAGAAATACTTGAATTTTCATGTCCAGATGTTGATACGTGGTATGAACAATGTAGGAAGACGGCTCCATTCAATACAATATAACAAATATAGATTCCAGTGCACACTACTGACCTTTCGAAAGTGCTTGATCATATATTGGACATGCACCATCATTCTTCATTATTTTCTTAGCATCCTCAGTACACTTCTTTGTAATATACATTTGTTTGACTCCTCTTTGTAATATACTATTAGGCTATAAAGTTCAAGAAAGCGCTAGGCGGACGGTGGCCTAGAGCCTAGCGCCTAGGCGGACTAGGCGGCGTCCAGGCGGCCTGTTTGGAAACGGTGCATATAAGCCCATAGTAAGAATAATATGATAAATTGAGCAAGCATTAGGCATCAAATTGGACAAGATAGAAGGATAATTACCTGAAGAAGCAAGACATGGTCAATTTGATGTGGTCATATATATTATCTCCCCTTCAAAAGCTTAATGTAAACATGTATGTAATCAAATAATCATGTAAACCTGCATATGTAATCAATGATGAGTTATTTTTGCTACTGTGTGAGAAAGAATGTATGAATGATTGATGAATGAATGAAAGTATGAAAAACGTGTGTATGTGTGTGTGCGCACGCGTAGCCACACATCTCAAAGACTTATAGTTGAGATTGCTCATACTTTATAGTCGAGAATGAGATTGTTCATACTCAAAGTATGACATTATTAAGAATGAAATTGTTCATATTTTATAGTTGAGAGTTGAGATTCACCATATCAAAAGTATTCTAATTTCTTTCACATCTAGATGAACTTAAGGCCAAAAAGAGGATTTTTATGGCCATTCTTTGCAAAGTAGGAGCTTGATATCCAAAAGTAGACTACAAGATTGCTAACATTACGAAAAGTAAAAGGGTATCAGTACAAGACAAATGGTCAAATAAGCATGCATTGAGTTGAAATCATGACTGTGAGCACAAGTTTACCGGGATTAAAAATTATTTTTTTGATATCTAAGTTTGGCAATAGGTTTCCGAAAGACCCTTTCTTGATCTTTAAACTTATGCTAGTCCTCATTAAGCCCTTGAGCTTGTATTTCATCATTACCTTGATAAAATGTTTCAACACATTCAAATAACGCATCCATGATATTTGTATATTGCAAGATGGTTTTATCGTTGTAACTATAATGTGGATTCAAAAGGTACGTTGTCAAGTGCAATGGAGAATCAAGCCTCTCCGTCATCTTTCCATCAATTACATCCATGATCAATTTGTAGTTGTTGTTTGTAAGATCGAGGAGGTTGACTGGAGCGGGGTGAATAGGCGGTTTTAAAATTTCTTCTAGACTATAGCCAAATTTAATAATGTAAGTGTAAACAATTTGGATGGTTTTGCACAAGTAAGGTCTAAATTGTCTAAGTTCAACTAAGTGCACCAACAATATGATTCTAAATCAAAGTAAGCAATCCTCGCGTGACAAGCAATCTATTTAATTCAATGAATACAATTTGTTTGAATATAAATTGAACACAAGAGAACAAACTACAATGACACGATATTTTACTGTGGTGTTTGAAAACTTGCTGGTTTTCCCTAATTCACGTTGAGGTAAACCCAAACAAATTGGACCGACTCCACGAATTAAGCCTAACCACCTCAATCTACTGAAGTCACTCTTCCTCCACTCCAGAGATGGCGAGCACCACACCACTCATAACAAGTTGGGCCTTCTCACAACCTTCTTGAGAAGATCGCCGGACCACCACGCCTTCGAAGCCGTCTAGGAGTCCACAAACTCCAAGAGTAACAAGTCGGAGAATTTCGCTTAAACGAATCAAGAATCACAACTCAAAAGACACGAAGTTCACCACCGAGTGCAACACATGCATAAGTTGTCTCTCTAAAACTCTCTAAGTGCAACACATACATAAAATGAAGGAGAGAACTTGCTCTATGCTCAAGGAATGAAACGATGGAACTAGCAACCACCTCCAGCAGACCACAAGGAGCTATATATACTCTACATAAGAAAAATAGCCGTTGGAGCAAAAAATTAGATACAAACAGCCCAAGGCCTGATACTACTACCAACAAATGGCCGGTACTACCGCACCCTTTCCAACGGTTATAAAACTAGCCGTTACTCAGGCCACCGGTCAGACCTCCCACACAGGGACCGGTTTGACTGCAAAACCTCGGTCATACTGCTAGCTAAATTTCTTCAAGAAAGTGCTTCTCTGGGAAAAACATACCGCTACACAAGCAGTTATACCAGGGGCCGATCAAACCGCCCCTTGTGAGCCAGTCAAACCGGGGGCCGGTCAGACCGCCACTTGTGGATCGGTTAGACCAGGGGCTGGTTAGACCGTAATTATAATGCCAATCTGACCGCCGCAACAATCTGATTGCATATCCTGGTTAGACCTCTAGGTTGGTCTGATCGCAACTCTTATGCCAGTCAGACTGGTCTTCCAGAGAGAACACATAGCAGTGAATGATACATGAGCAATTCTAACAACAAGATTATAGTTTGAATGTTGTGCATTTAAGGTTGGTATGCGCTTCTCAATGGGTTATAGAACACATCTGCAAACCCTTTTAGAATCATACCACACAAACGACAACATGGACTTGAACCAATTTTCATGTATCTTTTGGTCAAATTCAAGTCACATGCAATAATTGTGTTTGTATGAGCTTCAACTATTTTTCAAAGCACAATTGAAAAACTATAGCATCATACCACAAGGAAGGGATAACACGGACTCCGATAATTTGCAAAACTCATTTGCAAACTTTAAGTCACATGTCACAAGGAATTTATGCATGAGCTACAATTATTTTTAAAACACATTCGAAAATATTAGCATTATGCTACAGAGAGAGCTAGAGTAAGTAAATGACCTATCACACATGATGCGTTCAAACTACTAATCGCGACCCCTCTTAATAGTACGGTATCCTATACTAGAAATCTGGTATTCCAACCAAACACTAAGGCCGGTAAAAGATTAGGAACACATTCTTAGCCCTAACTAGTAATATCTTTACCTTGCATAGCCTCTTGAAGTTTGATAACACACATATCAACTTCAAGTTCGGGACCTTGACTTTATTCATCATCGTCACATGACGTCTTTTCTTGAACTTGAAGATGATCACCCGCATGAAGCTTCTCAAGTCATCCATCATTGTGAGACATTTCCTATACATCCATCTCAATAAAAATATTAGTTTCATAATTTGATTGTCATTAATTACCAAAATATGCCATTAACTCATAATGACGGGTCTAGATCCTTCATCGTCCAAATTGTTCAAGGTCTCTTTGATTTGTTTCTTTGTTTGTAGTATTTCTCCATAAACAAATATCAAAGATGGATCATCCCCATCTACCATGCAAAGAACTTTCACCAATGGTTCAAAAACCTTTAATCAATGCAATACACAAGGTTATCAAATAGCAAACAATGCAAGGATGGCATAATGGATATCACATATTAACAAGATATGATACTTGGCTATACCTTCAAACAAGTAGACATACCATTCCAAAAGGCTCTACATTAGTGTATTAGTTGTCGTCTTGCCTTTTTGTGTTTTAGTGTGAATGCTATCCTCCCATTCCGAACTAAGTGCCATCGACCTTAGTGCATCTTTTTTCTCAATCAAACTTTGCAAAGCCTATGCAAATCTAGTCACCCCTGTCCTTATTATATTACTCCTCTTTGTGTGTTTCCTCATCAAAGCTAATGCCCTATGATGTGCATAGACAAATATGGTAAATGCCTTTGCTTGATCAATTGTCTTTTTGTACTTTGTCATATTCTTAACAATTGCTTCTAGCATCAAGTTAATTTGTTGGATCTAGTTGTTCAATACAAGTATCCATGTACTCGAAGATGTACACATTTGTGTGTGCATAATCCGACGCCTCCTTTGATTGTTTGAAATTTGTCCCCAATCTGCAATGCACACACACATTGATAATGCTCCTCCTCTTTTAATCGGCCCAAGCATCGGTCATGATGGAGCACTCAGTCAAGACTCTCTTCTTCACGTGTCTTCAATAAATCCTTAGTTCTTTTCATTTCCTCCTTCAACAATTTCTCCTGACATTCATATTGAGAAGGACGTATAAGCCCCGGTCCAAAGTGACCAATAGCCTCACACATTTGTTCGAACTCGTCATTGTTGATGGTATTGAAAGGAACACCTAAACATAAAAACATAAAACATCAATATGAGACTAGCAAGTAGCAATCAATAGTTAAACGAAAGGACAATAATCATGAGAGAATGAGAGTTGCAAATAAATTATACCATGAGCAAAAAGCCATCTCACAATATATTGTTTCACCTTATGAGTCTTTTCTTTTCAAAGTGCATCTTTAATATTTTGTTGTTGACCCGTCAAAGCAATGGAAGGATCAATAGGGCAAGTAAACTTATCCATTGGCCCTAATCTACGATGTGTCGAGCTTCCAACAACTTCAAGGTCTCCATCTTCATTAGGGTCATCTTCTTTTTCAATTATCACCTATATAATCATACATATAATTTTCAATTATCTCCAGGGTTCATTACTTCATCACATATATAATCATACATATAATTTTCAAGTAACATTGTAATATATAATAATGTGTTCAGCTATTTTCAGCATCAATAATTCAACGTAATCGATGACATCGTATAATGATAAAGGAGTACTGATGAAAGGGCTTACCAAAATCAAGAAATCCACTAAAAGTATTGGTTAATTCTAGCAAAGGAGCTAGGGACCAAATCACGGACAAAAGATGGTCTGCATTGGCAAAATATATCATCCGACCTCAATGGCTAGAATGACTTAAATTTTTTAGGTAAAAAGTAATAGAGTGATCAAATAAGTAAATACAATACCTTCTAGAATTCATTTCTACGCGCCCTCAAAATCTAGAAGCGATGAATCACAACACCATTAGTAACTTCATTTTGTGGTTCTCCACATAGCGAATAAGGCTATCACTCAAGAATTGAATGCTGATGTGATTGCACATATTATTTGAAAACTCAATTAGTCAGTTAGATATTGTCATATTGAAGAACAAATGAACAATAGAATAGAAATATCATCTAGAAGATTACATGACATTGTTCCCAACTAGTCAAATACTCATGGATAACTAGATCAAGATCACTTGCAATTTTTTGCCTCCAATTTGCAACTTGGTTGGTACTCCAAAATCCCAATTTGAAACCTTGAGTCACAACCCTACAATTTGATGGGGAAAAGAAACAATCATCAAATTGAAACCCTGCCTAACAATTCAGTGCCATTTATTGAAAGGAATTGGAAGAATTTAGAGAAAATTAGAACAAAGAAGCAATACCCTTTGCTAATTCGTGATCCGACTAGATCATTGCTGGGCTCCGGTGTTCCAGTGTCGTTGTGGAAACCAGGAGAAGCTGCAGCTTGCGAATGGGGTGAGTGAGGGTGATGAGGTGATGGGCGAGGTCTCTGGCGACTGGCGGGTAGAAGCGGGGCAGCTTTCATGGCTCAGCCCGCCACGTGCGCTGCAGAGCCAATGCGAACGTGATGTGAAGTAGGAAAGCAAAGAAGGGCCGAGGCGAGCATAATTTCGTGGAATGGTGAAAGGACAGTGGACGTGCTCACGTCAGGTAGGCCTCGTGGCCTCTTCTCTCCTTGGGCCTTCCCGTCTTGGGTTGGCCTTTGCCGTGCAATGTGTTCCTATGGGCTGCACTCATGTGCTACTAGCGCAACCAAGCGAGCCTCGATGCCTTGTCCTGTTATGCGGCCTAACAAATGTCGAGGCCCGGTGTCACACCAATATATACATGGGCTATATCAATGAAAAGTGAAATTAGACCCGGTGTCCTGTGCACCCCCATAATCCTCTTTGATTCCATCCCTGTTCCCATCCTATATCTTCAGAATTCCTCTTAAGGACGCTTGAACTTCCTGCATCTCCGGAAGCAACAGATGACATCTTGATCTTGAGTCTTGACAAAATGACAAATGAAAGTCAATAACATATGTTACATATCAATATATTTTAAACATAGCTAGAACTCATATGCAAATTACATCTGTTAAAGTGTTGACAAAAGAATCTAGAACAAGCTAATAGTATTACAAAGCATTTAAGACAGGTATTTAAGCATCATGCAAATTCAGAGTTGTACAAGTACATTATAACATGCAAAGCATGTGAACATTAATAGTTTATTTAGGATGTAGTCAGGGATAGGTAACATCTCCTGTGAAGTTCTAGTAGCACCTCCAGTGAAGGCACAAACCACCACAAGATTGAAAACAAAGGGACTTGACTGTCCAAGCTCAAAGCTTTGTGTGTGTGCGCGCACACGCATGTACAAAGAACCACAAGTCAACATTGAAAACAAGGGACCCATGACCAAATTTCAAATACAACAAGAATACACATAAAGTTGGAATTGGCACAACCAATCACGACCAAGTAAAACATACATTACAAGAAAAGCATAATATGATAGTTCACACATAAGTCGTAACCAAGACAAGGTTCTGTCTCCCCTCAGGTTGCTCCATACCTATTATGTTGACCAATGCTACCAATAACCTACACACCTATGCTTAATCATCATTTAACTTTCTTTTCCCAAATGTGAAAAACAGAGAAGTAAGATCATTAACGAACTCAAAGTTTTAGAGTAGAGCGTCCGGACTGGATCCACATTTGTCTCTGGACAAAACAACAACAATCCAACATCAACATGTGAAGGCATGTGAAAAAGAAAGAGTCATCTTCAATAATTGGTTACACAAATTATAAATATCATCAGAGTTCCAGAACTTCACAAGGTTTAGTTACTAAGAAAGCAAGTAACTTCAAAAAGGTATAACCAACTTATATGAGAGTAACATATAAGCATCAATGCAGTGCCATCAGAATAGAAATAAAATATGCAGATATTCTGCAAGCTTGTACCTTGGAGGTGAAGCTTTTTAGGAGGAGGTGATGGTGAATGGCCTTGTTTCAAGGGCGAACCTCTTTTAGGTGGTGGTGAAGACGATCAACCTCTCCGAGCTCCAGGTGACGAAAGTAGCAGGCATGAAGAGTAACCAAGTGACTTCATAGATGAGCAAATTTAAGTGCACTTTGTGTGTAATGCCATAACGACAATTGAAACATAGTGGTTTATGAGGTAAAAATAAGAACGAAAAACATGAGGCAGGATGAACGTATAGGACAGAAGATAGTGAGTTGATTTCATAAAGATTTGTTTCGTCTGGAACTATGCAATACAACAATAGTACAAGGGATATTGGATTGGTCACACAAGGATTGCATCTAGCCTAGCTCAATGCCATTAGCATTCACAATATGCTGCAATTGGATCACCATCCACATTGTCATAACGACTATCGTTCCCTATTTCGGTATTTCTTAAAAGTAGGATGTTTGAAGTCCACATTACGATAAAATATGGCAAGACAGTCAGCAGCGAGGTAAGACCCTGGAGAACTGAGAAGAGAGGGAAAGGTTGGAGCAAAGAGGGGAGAAGAGGCGCTGGAGCGCAGAGGAGAGTGCCGGAGAAGAGAGGGGAGAGGGGAAGGCAGCGGCGCGGGAGAAGAGAGAGGAGAGTCGACAAGGGAAGCGGCGGCGCGGGAGAAGAGAGGGGAAAGGGGAAGGTAGAGGCGTTAGAGCCGAGAGGGGAAGGCGGCTGAGTGGGAGAAGAGAGGGGAATGCAGTGGCACAAGAGCCGAGAGGAGAAGGCGGCGGCACGGGAGAAGAGAGGGAAGAGGGGGAAGGCAGCGGTGTGGGACCGGAGAAGAGTAGGGAGAGGGGAAGGCGGCGACGCGGGACCAGAGGAGAGAGGAGAGAGGAGAAGGCCGCGGTGTGGGATGGGAGTACCTCGATTCGACGGCGTAGATGGAGGGACAATTGCGATTTAGAGGCGGCGAGGTCTACTCGGAGGCAGAGATGGAGGGACAACCCAGGGGTGACCTCGATTCTGCGGTGGGGGAGGCGCGACACGGGAACCCGAACCGTAGCGCGACGACTCGATGGCGTCGGGGCGGTCGGGCGTTGTGGCTTCTTATCTGCCCGCCTCGGCAACACCTCGCCTAGAGCCGCAGAGGACCAGCTTTGACCGCCTAGCTGCCTTAGACAAAGCTGCAGCGACGACCCGCCACCGAACGCCTAGGCGGCGCCTAGTTGCCGACTAGTGCCGATTTTTGGAATCTTGTTAGGCTGTGTAGATTTATGTTTATGAAATTCAGAAGTATCACATTGATTTTCCATTTATAATAATTTCCCTTGTACTGAATGCTATAGTTTTGTTAGAATCATGTGTGTGGCAACAGCTATGATATTATTTCTCTTTTTATATTGATTTGTTATTTCTTGATTCAGGCAATTACAGCTACCAGCACAAAGAAGGCTCATCTGATATTTGGTGAGATCTAGTTACAGATAAAGAACAATAATATCACTGTAGGTGTGAACTTGATTCAGATTCAAATGTAATTCTCCCATTCCCTCCGTGTGTGTCTCAACTTACGTCCTGTAGTCGTATGTTGTGCAACAATAGTCGTGCAAAATCCTCATTTGTAATGAAATGTAGTCATATGTTGTGCAATAATAGTCGTGCAAAATCCTCATTTGTAATGAAACCATTGAGACAAATTCTTGCAGTCTGACTAACTAGTATCAAATATGTAGCTACTTGTGAAAATATGAACTATTGTGATGGCAGAGCATTTTATTTATCATCATCACCTACCCTTCTAGTTATTACCTGTGGGAATGTGTTGGCATAGGTGTAGTTTATGGTCCTATTCTTTTGGGCTGTGGGTTATGACTTTTGTTTGTGGCTGATTAGTTTAATGAATAGTGATTATTGAGAGAGGCCAAACGCTGTTGAAAAGACAAAAAAGGGCCTATGTTTGCATTGCCATGATTTTCCCCCAACGGCTATTTTGTTTTTAGGGTTGCTTAGTGAGATGACAGTAGTCTCTATAAAGGGTCTATACTATGGATGAGAACACATTTTAGTTCTGTGACATTATTGTAGGTGTTATTGTGGATAATTGCAATGATTATTGTTTTGCTCTGTATGTATCTATAGATGGAAAACCAGGCCCACAAAGCAATTTGGGATGCATTTGCTGATAGGGTATTTGTAGAAATTTGTTTGGAAGAAGTGGCTGCAAAAAATAGACCATTCCAATGTGTAAACAGCAAAGGGTACCTTAACCTCGAGGCCAAGTTCAACCATTGCACAAAGAGGAGTTACAACCGCAAGCAATTGAAAAATTGGTGGGATAGCTTGAAGGCTATGTAGAAGACACTAAATCTTAATGCGTCTGGTTTAGGAAGAGATCTCGCAACTGATGCCAGATGATGATTGGTGGGTTGACCAGATAAAGGTATGCAATTTTTTCTGTTCTTGCATGTGTATGTTAGGGCATCTATAGTGTATATGACCCAAGAGGTCTTAAGGTGGGTCATATCTAAACCTTAAGGCCAATGCTGTAATGTATATAACCCACTAGGCCTTAAGATGGTCCCACTTGTCAGATAAAGAAAAAATGTATTTTAATGCTTATGGCCAGGTCTTTAGCTTAAGGCCTGGTCTTAAGGTTTTTTATTATACCGCTTAAGGTCACCCCTGTAATGTATAAGGTCGACCTTAAGGTGGTTTAAGACCCTCTGTTTTTGCACATTGTGGATGCCCTTAGGTGAATTGCTAGAGTGACTAATGTAGTTTGCTCTTACCTTCTTCAGGCCCAGACAGGTTGTGCTAAGTTTTGATATCTACTATAATTGATTTGTAGATCCTACCTTAAAATATACTATTTAAAAACTAATTATTGTAGCATAAACCAAAAGATATAAGCTCAAAAGAAGCCAGCCGATATCCAAACTTACGTGCCATTCTCAGGCTTACGTGCCTCCACAGCTCAGTTTAGAACTTTTGAGATCATTGCTGCATATCTTCCTTTTCATTTGGTTGGGTAACGCAGCGTTTCTTAGAGCCGTTGGTTGGCCTATTGGTAGGCGCCATGGTAAGATCACAATTTTCTGTGTCCTTACTAACATCACGCAAATGCCAAGAGGCCCAATTTGGAAGCTCAACAGCCAAGCATTGATCACCACCGTCCATCAGAAAACAAGATAGGGGAGGATCAGCCAATTCTGGGTGTATAGAAAATCCATTTTTGATGAGAGAGATTGCATTGGAGGGATATGAGCGTTTTGTTTCCTCAATAATTTTGTGCCAAATCAGTCACTGTCAACATAGTATTGTCTATCGTCTCAAAAGCAAAAAGCACATACTATTGTCCATTGTGCTCAAGAAACTGCTGATAGTGGGATAGCGAAAGTGCTCCGGGCAACAATGGGCACGGTCCAAGGTCGGTGGGCTGTCAACGCACAAATTTAACAAAGAGTTCATCATTTCTTCCCCTTGACTTACAGAAGCAACAGAATTATATACTCTAGCATCTTCCGTTGCAGTTGACCTCAATACAGCATGAGGCGCATTCAAGAGTGTGTACGGCTGTCTTGTAATGTTTTTATTAGAAAAACCCAAAATGGCATACTTCAGTAAGAAACACCATTTTCTTGCTAGGTGGACCACAGCCAGTAGACAGCAACAGTGTTCTTAATAATGTCCAGCAAAATTTTAACTTGGAAGCTGTCACTTCAGATGAGAACCTTTTTCGATTTGCTTGGTCTTTTGCACGCTTCCTTTTCCATCGCCTCTCACTGAAGCACTTGGTGGTGCATCAAATAATGCCAATAAAGACTAGGGAGCAAGGGTCCCAGAAGCCCATTGTTTTTGTTATCTCCAAGCGAGAACCGTTCTTTCGTGGAGTGGAGGTATCAGCTTCATCCAATATTGGCCTATGAGATGACAACTCACAAAAAGGAGGCACCGGTGCACGCAAACCAAGTGTCTAGCTCTACAACAAAGGAAGACAAATGGCCTGACCTGTTTGATGGAAATCTGACAAAAGAACAAGTGTGATCTCTTCAACTGTTTCTGCTCATCCCGGCAACCCCAGTTGCCAAGACCTAAATTCTGACGTGACGCACACAATCAAGCAGATTTGTAGAAGGTCCCACAGCAATATCAACTTTCAATGAGCCACAGCAATATCAACTTTCAATGAGAAGAAGAAGTGTAGAAGGTCCCACAGCAATATCAACTTTCAATGATTTACCTAATTTCAATGTGCCAAGCTTCAAGGTTTTGCTATGAGTAATAAAATCAGTTCAAACTGGAACAAAAGAGACGATACGGCATGCGAAACAGCGTACAAGTAAAAGAGCTAAATATATCAAAGTCAGCAAATCCCTAGATGGTCTTGAGAGAGTACCAGTACATCCAGTGTATACAGGATGTACACATGTGGGGAGAACTATTGCAAGAAAAGTCGAAACAGGATATCATGTACAAATGATCATTTGTTATCTTGCCCCCTGCAAACGCAGGAAAGCAGATATCAGGACCAGTCAAATTTGCCCACTTGATTATAGTACGATTGCTACATTGACTAAACAATATAATTAGGTACCAAAGAGGCAACGCCAGACTATAGGTGTCAATAGTTCTTGAGACAGACATGAAATTATAGGCACAGTTGTCCTGAGGAAAACACGCCAGGCATTACTGTATAGTATGACACCCACTTATCTTGTTATTTCAATTGCAAGTGGGCCTACAGTGATGCTGCTTCCATCAAACATACGCATGCATATAATTCAAGCCCTTGCAACTTGGTAAACATGAGAATTATGTTCAACATCAAAGAGTTCCTGCATGGAGTACTCAATATTAAGGACAAACAAGATGTTACATGACTCCACAGAAGGAACTTGGGATGATGACTCAGTGAGTGAGAAGCGCTAGCCTGGACGGTGAGAAACCAGGTTTGAAAGGGCAAGCTCATGAATCATGATACTATAGTAATTTAGTAACTATACAATACAACACAATACAGATAGGTCATTTTGTAATTCTCCAAATCCAGACAATAAAATAACATAACTATGCATATGTAGAACATATAAAAATGCGCTTCCTTAAATGAAACTTTCATTTACATGCTTAAAGCATAACATTCAGCACCCAATAAGAAACTCTCTAGTCCAGGATTCGGAAAACCGCCAGTAACCGAATTTCCCGGTGGGTACCGGGAAATAAAAAATCGGCCGTTTTTTCTAAGTGCATTTATATTTGAGTCTTTTGTGACTGTATAATGCACCTCCTAGGTTGGTTTAGGCCTTTTTGTGCTAGATTACCTATTGTATGAGTTAAATATGCTTCGAAACATCTCAAATTCATTTTTTTTGTGTTTTTTCTGATTTTTCAGCGGTTTCTCCGATTTTTTTAGACAGTAACCGGCCAATTTTTCTGGTTACCGTTTCAAATTTTGAAATTTGACTATGTTTTCCCCGGTTTTTCCGGTTACCGGCCTCCCGCTAGGATTTAGGCCGGTACCGGGTTTTTGATCCTTGCTTTAGTCTCAACAGACAGCAAACTATTCTGGTAGGGACAAAAAGGAGACGAATTCAGGATCAATGCGATTTGTCATTTATTTATCAGTTTTCACTGCAGATTTGCAAATGGGTGAGAAATCCTTCAACTTCTAAATACATTTTTTGATATTTTTTTAGAGTGCTCAGGGGTACACGAAACAGAGGGGGTGCAGTAGATATGCTCCCCAGCCTTTGTTGAACAAATAAGTAATCGGAGATTACTTGTTCGATATGTGTCAGAACATCAACATGATGTGTTGGTGTGACCTTGGCAACAGAGAATGAGATAATACGGATATCTGAATACGTATTTTACAGTGTGGACCTACTGACGAGCAAGCAGCTAATTTAATTTCACATTGCAAG
Source organism: Bonia amplexicaulis (assembly GCA_036346245.1). NCBI lineage: Eukaryota > Viridiplantae > Streptophyta > Magnoliopsida > Poales > Poaceae > Bonia > Bonia amplexicaulis. The sequence continues at coordinate 2,281,376 of CM070753.1, forward strand.
GTTCATAAATTGAACTAAAACCACACGTCAAGCAAACTAAACCGTAACAATGTAGCCAGAGTGGTGCCATGATACTGTGCTGAAGCGGGCTGGAATGCAGGAAAAGAAAAGGAATAAAACAATTCCAATGTGTACTAGCCTTTTGAAGGAAGAGGTGTGATAGCATTGGACTCCTATTGCAGACTTGAATACATCTACCAAAGCATTTTGAATGTGCAAAGCATATCTCCGAAACTGCATAGGAGTGCAACTGCTTCAATCCACTAAAGGAACAGGTAATCCATCCTAATCGAAAAAGGACACCTCAATTTCTATCAGTTCAACTCATTCATCAATTATTGGGAATCCATGACAAATCTACTGTTAATTAACTTTCAGCCAAGTTGACCAATCCTACTCAAGCAAAATTACCTGCTTTGGAGTTAGTTCTTGCCAAAATCCTCATTTTCCAAAACTTCATTCTCACCTAGATGGAAGTGCAATTTCTTGACTTCATAGCCCATTTAGGTAAATGTACCATTTTATGTATACTAGTAAGCTGCCCATGCGTTGCAACGGAAACTCAAAGCTTTGCATCAAATATTATTAGTAGAGATATAGGTCAACAGAGTAAAAATAAAGATTTCATCAGTAAATCCAGAAATCAATCATCAAGAGGCAAATAACATCCTAAAGAACCTGCAGCTCCTACATCCCTAGAGCAGACAGGTCAGAACAAATAAGCTTGACCTTCGTCTGGACTAAACAAAGACAGCTGAGCTAGCTGTGACTTGTGAGATGATGTTTGAAGGCTGAAATTGTTCATGGGAAGTATCTTTTTCAACAGAAGTATCTCAAATGTTAGTGTAGTTTTTTGTGTTTCTGAGATATGTGCATTGTATGTCTGTAGTGTGATCCTTGAGATTGTGCAATTGTGGGTTGCCCTTTTCTCATTGGAAGGCCATGTCAGGTAGCTCTTCGCTTTCTGTTCGTGCTTTCCTGTATTCTCTTATATACATGGTTGTCACGGCGGAGTCGACGACCACGGCGAGTGAGGGGCGTCTGGACGCCTAGACGACGGGCGGCGATGCCATGGAGCGCTATATCCAGCAGTGTACATGCATACGGTATGTATATGAAGCCAACGAAGTCTCCCGTCAGCCCAATACTCCTCTCATACCCCCTCACCTGTCATACCCTCATACTTCTCTCTCCCGCCTCCCGACCTCCTCTCTCTCTCTCCCATGCCGCCTCCCCCCCGCCGCCTCCCCGTCCGCCGCATCCTCTCCTCGCCTCCTCCTCGCCTCCTCCCCCCGCCTCCAGCCTCCTGCCCGATCTCCTAACCCTAGCCGCCACCACCCCCCCCCCGACCGCTCTTGGCTCCCGCTCTCCCCCATCTCTCTCTCCCCGCCTCCTCCCGCCGCCGCTAGAGATCGACGCCGGCGGCGTGTCGGAGATCGACGCCGCGGCGGGAGCGAGCTAAAGATCGGCGTCAGCGGAAGGAAGCGAGGCGACCAGCCTCGGCGTCCCCCTCTGGCCGCCGGGACGACTTGGCGTCGCCTAGGCGACGCCGTGACAACCATGCTTATATATATATATATTCAAGAGTTGTATTAAATATTCTACTCACTTGAAATTATCCATCATGTCACAAGAACTGATGGTGGGTAATATCCAGAAGCTATTCTAATCATTCAGCTTGGACCTCGAAAATTTGTTTTACATGAGAAAATGCTTGAACCTTGTGAATGTGTTTTACATGAGAAAATGGCTAGTGTCCTGTGTTACCCCAATGATACTGTACTATTTTCTAAGGCTGTTTCTTGATACTGTACTATAATTTCTTTTGTCAACCAAGAGATACAGTACACTGGTTGGATTAACCAAGCATTGGCTATTTGCAGCTAAATTCAGTGTAAACAACAAGAAAAAAAATATGTTTACCTCGCATGAATCAGATCGAAATTACCGGGGAAAAGCGTGTTTCTGGATGAGCATAACAGATAACACTAATGCTGAACGAACAGAGATGGGGAACATCTCACAGATCCCCATTTGTTTGGCAATGTTGAATCTTAAACTGGTAACCCAACTACACAAAGTGATAGAATATTGTAGCACCAAGGTTTCGACGATTTTCTGAAGAATCATCCGTTTCATCTCCGTGGGCCGCGTCCGACTCATCGGCCATCGAATCATCCTCAAGAATCCCCAACTCCGATCTTCCTCAGGGCTCGGCTTCCTCCACAACATCATCAGCCGTCTCACTCTGCGATTCGGTTGGTTCGGTCTAGCAGCGAGAGCACAGCCACATGTGCCTTGCTGCGCCGGAGTTCTTGTCGTCGGCCTTCCTCTTGTGTCTAGACGCCACCGCTGCCGCCGCCTTCATGGATTTCTTGACACCGCGCGCGGGCTAGGGTACACCTTGCACAGGACAATCTCGTCCATGGAGCCCTCTTCTTTGCCGTGGTTGAGGCAGATCTTGACCATGAGCCACCCCGACCAGCCTCATTGGCCGTCCTCCTTCACGGATGAGAAGGATTGACGCTGCCCTATTTGGCGGCTGCGGCGGATGCCGGCAACTATGGCTTTCGCGGTGTGCTCCGAGTGCCAAGACCCTCCCGAGCCCACCGCGCGCGTCTTCACGCTGCCGCGCTGCTCTTAGACCGCACTGGGGTGAAGAAGTACCATGCCTTCGCCGCCGCTCGCAATCGGGGCGGAACTCCTTCATCAGTCGGTGGGCGGGGAGAGGAGGGAGCTAGATGGAGAGGTCGGGGATGGGGCGCGGTGGGCGGCACGGAGTTGGGAGGTGTGGCGGTGGCGGCGAGGCACACGACGCAGAGGAGGGAGGAGAGAAGTCGGCAGCCCGCATACCGACTAAGAGCGGAGGCGAGAGGAGGGAGGTGTGGAAGGGGGGAGCCTGGCCTTCAAGGGTGTCGAGCGTCGAGTGGGGCATGAGAGATCAGGAGGGAGAGGATATGACAATATTGTAGGAAGTGTTAGACAGCTATTATACAGGCTGTCCACTTTCTGTTAGGGTTGTTAGGCTGGTTGTTAGGGTTCTCAGGGTGGTCACTGTTAGACTAAACCCTAGACCCTTGCCTATATATACTCACCATGTACCGCCATCAAATCATCCCGATATAATATAACTCTTCGCTCACATGGTATCGGACTAAGTCGATCCTTCGACTTTCTTCCGCCTCGACTCGCCTCGGCTCTCTCGCCGCCATGTCGGGAGAACCTCCGCCGCCTCTCTCTTCCCCCGCCGATCTCCTCTCCGCGAAGCCGCCGAGCCGAGGAAGTCATCGCCGGGCCAAGACGCCGCGCATCCCGACAACCCTACCCGACGCGCCCGCCGCCGCCGCCATCAGATCCCCGCCGCCTTGCGCGGCCGAGGCGGCCGAGCTGGCCACCGCCGCCGCGCCACGTAGCTGCTGCGGCCGCCGATCATGAAAGACGCCGCCTAGCGCTGCAGCATTCGCGGCCGGCCGCCATGGCCGGAGATGTCGACGTCGACGACTCCATGGACGAGGCCCCCCCTCTGCTCCACGACGCCCTCCTTCTTCACGAAGCCGCCGCCGTCGCCGCCATCCACGCCCAGGCGGTCAGCGTCCAGAATATCCGCTCCCTCGTCCCGCTCGTCCTCGACTTCAACTCCGGCCACTACATCCGCTGGCGTGAACTCTTCCTTCGCCTTCCGGAAATACTCTCGAGGATCACGTCCTCACCGACCACTACCATCCGGACCTCCCCGACTGGGTTCGGATGAACTGCGTCGTCAAATCGTGGCTCCTCGGCACCCTCTCCCCCGACCTCGTCGAAGTCGTCCTGGAGCGCCGAGCCACCGCAGCATCACCGCTCGCCGTCGAAACCCGCCTCCTCGAACAGCGAGTCCCGCGCCTCACCTCGACGCCGAGTTCCGAACTTCACTCGAGGGCACCTCTCCATCGCCGACTACTGCCGTCGCTTCAAGACCATGGCCGATGCCCTCGCAGATCTTGGGGAGGTGGTCGCCGACCGGACTCTCGTCCTCAACATCCTCCGCGACCTCAACGAAAACTTCACCGCCATCGGTCTCCACCTTCAACGGAGCCGGCCGTTTCCCTCTTTCCTTGAGGCACGTGCCAACCTGCTCCTGGAAGAACTCCACATGGCGAACCGGAAGTCCACTCCCGCCACCGCCTCTTCTTACCTCCGGCCCCACCACGCTCTCGCACCCGCCGGCCAGGTTCTCCTCCTCTGCGACTCACAACGGCTCCAATGGCGGCACCAAGAATGGAGTGGGGCGGGAGGTGCCTTCTCTCACTCCCGTGGATCGGCGCGGCAGCGCACAGCCGAGCTGGTCCTCCCAGGCCCCGACACCGCAAGCACAAGCTCCCTCGCCCTCCAACCAATGGTGGCAAACGTCTACAACCCGTGGACCGGCACCATCCAGATGTGGCTCGGTCCCCACCCTCCTCTTGCTCCTCTTCCACACCGACGCTTCTCCGGACCAGTCACACCTCCTCAGCCGCCGCCTCAACCTCAAGCCCTGATGGCTACTGCTCAGCACCAGTGGCCCCTCCCTGCTCTCCATGGCCAAGTACCTGACCAGGGCATCGCTCCTCCTGGCTATTCTCCATGGCACCAAGGCAGTGCTCCTGGATACTCTCTCGCGCCTTCTGGGCTGCCTGCATGGGATCAAGGCAGCCTCGCCAGTGCCTTCTCCACCATGGCGTTGACGCCTCCACCTCAGCCCGAGTGGTACTTCGACTCCGGGGCTACCTCTCACATATCTTCCGATCCCGGTATACTCTCTCCCTCCTCCACTCCTCGGTTTCCTACTCCTTCCTCTATTTTTGTCGGCAATGGCTCACTCCTTCCCGTCACTTCCACCGGCACAGCCACTATTCATGGTTCTCTCCGCCTCAACAATGTCCTAGTCTCTCCCCCTCTAATTAAAAACCTCATTTCTGTTCGTCAATTTACTTCTGACAATAATTGTTCTATCGAATTTGACCCCACTGGCTGTTCTGTGAAGGACCTTCGGTCTCGGAACGTGATCATCAGGTGCGATAGCTCCGGACCGCTCTACCCTCTGCATCCTCCAGTTGCCGAGTCACTCCTCTCCCAATCCTCCGCTCCACTTTGGCATCGCCGGCTTGGTCACCCCGGTCATGCAACTTTGTCTACATTAGCACGTTCAGCTGTTTTACCTTCATGTAATAAAGTCATAGGTCATCCTGTGTGTCATGCTTGCCAACTAGGTCGCCATGTCCACCTTCCCTTTCCCATCTCAACATCCCGTGCTTCTCACAATTTTGATCTTATACATTGTGACCTCTGGACATCTCCTGTTGAAAGTGTTTCTGGATATAAGTACTATCTACTCATTCTCGATGATTGCTCACATCATCTTTGGACTTTTCCTCTTCGGCTAAAATCCGACACTTTCATGACTCTCGCCAACTTCTTCTCCTCTGTCTCCACTCAGTTTGTCGCCACCATCAAGGCGGTTCAGTGCGACAACGGCCGCGAGTTTGATAACTCTTGCGCCCGCACGTTCTTCCTCACTCATGGCGTACACCTCCGCATGTCCTGCCCCTACACCTCCCAACAGAATGGTAAAGCTGAGCGTATCATTCGTTCTGTCAACAATGTCATTCGCTCACTCTTGTTTCAGGCGTCCATGCCACCATCCTATTGGGTTGAGGCCCTGACCACTGCCACCCACCTACTCAACATCCTACCCACCACAACGCTACACCTCTCTACGCCACACCATGCCCTCCTTGGATCTTCACCTTCCTATGCACATCTTCGTGTCTTCGGGTGCAAATGCTACCCCAACCTCACTGCCACATTTCACAAACTTGCTCCTGGCTCTACCACTGTACTTTCCTTGGCTACTCCTCACCATAAGGGATATCGTTGTCTCGACATGGCCTCCAATCGGGTCTATCTCTCCGCCATGTCATCTTCGATGAATCGTCATTTCCATTTGCCGATCTTCCTTCCACCCCTTCCACGACGGACTTTCACTTTCTGGATGACTACACTAATCCGGTGCTGGCACCTATAAGCCCACCGACCACCTCTTTGCCTGCAGGTCTTCCCACGCGACTGAGCCTCGCGCGCCGCGCCCCCGCCTCATCACGTGTGGACCTGGACAATACCGCGCCTACTGCCGTTGAGGATCCTGCACCTCCACCTCTGCCACTCACGACACCGCCAATGGCGGTCCATGAGCTTCGCCGAACCCCTCCAGCTCCGCCGCCCGCACAGCCACGTGCGGCCACCACTTCACCAACCGCCCCTGTTGACCGCCGGTTCAGCCATGTCTACTCCCTACAGCACCATCGGCGTTCCCCCCAACCTCTCCAACACCACCCATTCCAAAGACAGCCTCGGTGCCGTGCGCTTTCTCTGTCTGAACCGGACCCAATGACAACGCGTGCCAAGTCAGGTTTTCGACTACCTGCCCTCTACCTCGCCACGCCACTATCGCCTGTGCCTCGGACATACCGCCAAGCCCTTGCCGACCCCAATTGGCGAGCAGCTATGGAGGACGAGTATACTGCTCTCTTGCAGAATCACACCTGGGAGTTGGTCCCCCGACCAGCCAAGGCAAACATTGTCTCTGGTAAATGGATCTTCAAACACAAACTCAAGGCAGATGGCTCTCTCGAGCGATACAAAGCTCGTTGGGTACTCCGTGGCTTTACGCAGCGCCCAGGAGTAGATTACGCCGAGACATTCAGTCCAGTTGTGAAGCCAGCCACAGTGCGAACAGTACTTGCTCTTGCTCTCTCCAGACAGTGGCCAATTCACCAACTGGACGTGAAGAACGCATTTCTTCATGGGACCTTGTCTGAGACAGTTCACTGCTCACAACCATCTGGATTTGAGGACACTACTCATCCGGAGTTTGTCTGCCGCCTGAACAAATCACTCTATGGTCTCAAGCAGGCTCCCCGTGCATGGTACAGCCGGTTTGCTTCATATCTGCTATCACTTGGATTTCTTGAGACCAAGTCTGACACTTCACTGTTTGTATACCATCGCGGCTCCGAAATCGTCTACCTACTCCTCTATGTGGATGACATAGTCCTCACCGCCTCATCCACCGGACTACTCCGCCGCATCATCACTGCCTTACAGCACGAGTTCTCTATGAAGGATCTCGGCGAACTTCATCATTTTTTGGGGGTACATGTGCAGAAGTGTCATAGTGGTCTCCTCCTCTCACAGCGACAGTACATGATGGACATACTCGAGCACGCATGATGATGATTGCAAACCTTGCGCCACCCCTGTCGACACCAATCCGAAGGTGTCCGCCTCGGACGGTCCTCCTGTCATCGCTCCCAACGACCTCGCAGCCACGGGAGCCCTACAAGATCTCACCTTCACGGGCCGACATCTCTTATGCGATTCGGCAGTGTGTCTTCACATGCATGACCTCGCGAGCCCCACCTCAGCGCCTCAAGCGGATCCTTCGGTACATTCGTGGCACTCTCCACTTGGGACTCTTCCTTCAGCCTTCTTCGCAGTTTGATCTTGTGGTCTACTCTGATGCTGACTGGGCCGGTCCACTTGGGACTCTTCCTTCAGCCTTCTTCGCAGTTTGATCTTGTGGTCTACTCTGATGCTGACTGGGCCGGTTGCCCGGACACACGCAAGTCCACCTCAGGCTACGCCGTGTTTCTAGGCGACAACCTGGTCTCCTGGTCCTCCAAGCGACAGAACACGGTGTCACGCTCCAGCGCTGAGGCTGAGTACCGAGCCGTGGCCAATGCTGTGGCCGAAGCTTCCTGGTTACGCCATCTTCTGATGGAACTACATGCTCCTCTTCGACAGACCACCTTGGTATATTGCGACAACATCAGCTCAGTCTACATGTCCTCCAATCCAGTTCACCATCAGCGCACCAAGCACATTGAAATTGATCTTCACTTCGTCCGCGAGAAAGTGGCGCTTGGTGATGTTCGCGTACTGCATGTTCCCACCACTTCCCAGTATGCCGACATCTTCACCAAGGGCCTCCCCTCATCGATCTTCAGTGAGTTTCGGTCCAGTCTAAACGTCCGGAATGTGGACGCTCAGATGGGGGGGTGTTAGACAGCTATTATACAGGCTGTCCACTACTAAAGCTGGCCCTCACCCTTACTTTCTGTTAGGGTTGTTAGGCTGGTTGTTAGGGTTCTCAGGGTGGTCACTGCTAGACTAAACCCTAGACCCCTTGCCTATATATACTCACCATGTACCAGTTACTGAAATCATCCCTGATATAATATAACTCTTCGCTCACAGGAAGATTTGGCTAGCGCATTGGATGTGGGAAGAAGGGGGTGGCAGTTGTGCCATAAGGGAGCACGGCGGTTGTGAAGGAGGACGACGGATTGGAGGTTTTTTTTTTAAGCCGATTCGTTTTGACTTTTCACGGGAATAAGGAATGTGGGATGCCGTGCGAGGGGGGATCGCTGGACTGGGAGGGGAGGAAGATGAACGGACAAACTCCCATGTTATATTAGTAGAGATTTCTACACTTTAAATTTGTCTGCTATACATTTCCAAAGAAATTAAGCTTTTGACTCACGTATTGAAGTTGAATGGTATAAAGGATTTGATTTAAAACAAAGTTCCAAATCTGCATACCAGCTCCTTTGGAATAACGATATTTCAGTATGCGTTTATGCTTCATCAATCAAGTGCAAACTAAGATGCGGGTTGAAACAGCTAAACTAGAACAGTGGGGTAGTCTACAGCAAAACCACAAGACCATCCACACAGCAAATGCTCAAGCAAAGAATATATTCTGCACAGAGTGAAAAGAAAACAGTGTGACCATGAAAATTACCCAAAATTCTGCTCAAGCACGGAGCATTTGACTCCTAGGCTTCTTGACAAAGCTCATTCTGAGCTTGTACAGCCTCTTGCTCTTCAATCTCATCTTATCTGGCAAAGTCAGCCTCTTCGTCACCTTCTTCTCCTTCTTCGCTTTCAGATACCTCTTGTCAATCTTACACACTCCCGGCGTCACAGTCACCCCACGTGCCACTGCCTCCCTGAACAGTGCATTTGCCCAATCCCCTAAATTATGCTTCTTCTCCTTCTTCGCTTTCAGATACCTCTTGTCAAGCTTCTCGATCAGCAAGCTATATGACTTCGTGCCAGGTGCATGCACATATCCTTTCATCATCCTGAACACCTTGACAGCATGCTCAACTCTCTCAATCCCACATAAAATCTTGATGAACCCATAATAGGCCTTACTATCAAGTTTATCCCTGAACCCTACAGACCGCATCCATGTCATCATCTCATCCCCTTCGGAAATCCGGGCAGCCTGGTACAAACTCTTGATAAGCACCAAGTATGTGTCAGCATCCGGTGAGCATCCCCACTCACCCATTCACCGAAACAAATTCATTGCATCCTCCGTCTTGCGTATCTTGCAAAGATTTTTTATCAGCACCCGGAAAGTCCCAGCATCCCAGGGAATGCCATTGGCCTCCATGTCAACTAAGAACTTCTCCGCCTCTGCAGGCATCCTCAACAGGTCCTTCTTGCGACAGAGCCGGCAGACACAATCAAGAACAGCATTGTAGGCATCCAATCCTGGCTGAAACCCGCCACAGCGCATCTCACCGATAAACCTTAGCGCATGGTCAAGCTTCCCAGCATAGCATTGGCATAACCAGATACTAACAAAGTACAGATATTATCATCCGGGAAGATCTCACTGGCGACCTTCTTGACACTGCGTGGGAGGGGAAGCCCTCAGCTGAGAGGGCAGAGACCAGAGAAGTGAACGCCTCGCGGGTGCGGAGCTGTTCAGGCAATTCGTCGAACACCCTGACCGCGTCCGTGGGGCGACCGGCGTTGGCTAGCTGGAGGAGGTAGGCGTCGAGTGTGGCGGGCCCGAGTACGGAGGGGAACTCCTGCAGGAGGAAGCGTACGGCGGGAAAGTCGCGACGGCGGTCGAGGTGGCGGATGACGAGGGCGAGGGCACCGTCGGAGGGGTGGAGCGAGCGGCGGCGGACGAGGAAGAGGAAGAGGTCCGCCGGGGCGCGCGAGGTGGCGGGCGGGGATAGGGAGAGCGCCTCGGCGAGGAGGGCGTTGGTGGGGCGGACATCGGAGAAGTGGAGCGAGAAGTAGGCGTCCGGGGAGGTGGCGGGGACGGGGTGGAGGAGAGAGTGGCGAGCGCGAAGCGAGTAAGGTGTCCGCCGTGGGTGTAGGGGTGGTGGAGAGGTGGAGGATCAAGGGGGAGGCTGCGGCGGCGGCGGCCGGAGATGGGAGGAGGTGGCGGCGCCACATTTTGGAGCGGAGGAGATCGAGGGAGTGAGGAGGGTTTCGAGTGGATACTCCGGTGTTCAGGTGTAAGCGGCGGTAAGGGCAGTTCCAAGCGTCGGTCTGCGATCGAACGGTCAGGATGGAGTCATGGAGAAGTATGGTTATTGGAGATCTTTGCGCCTCTCTCTCTTAACTCGGCATGTTCTCTGCAAAAATCTTGCCCCATTTTAAATAGATTTAGTTTCTGGGTTTTTTTATCTTTTAGTTTTTTAATCTAGAAACAACTTAGAACACATCAACCTCTAATTTTGCCTTATTTTAACTTTTTTGATTTTTTTTTTGTTTTTCTTTTTGTCTTTATTTCTTTGCATTATCTGTTATGATATAACGGTTTTTTAATTTTCTCAAATTTTTCTGTTTTTTTTTCTAATTTTTAGAAAAGCTAACGGCCACTATTGTATAATTTCAGCTAAAAGTCAAAAACTATAGTTAAAAGTTTAAACCAAAAGTTAGTTGGAGCACCACCATAATCTTTTTTCAGAAAATTGTTAGTCAATATAGCCAACTAGATTTATCAGATTAGTGTTTTGATCGTCGAATTACCAATGAGATTTGACATAGGTGGCAACACTTGAAAGTACGGTACGATGATCTGAAACAAGAAATAAGGATGTACCTGTTTCCTATGTCACACTTTGTTTGCTGCAGAGAATGAATAGCCATTAGAAATGCAAATTCCATTCTTTCGGAACGTGTCACTACTCATAAGCCATGAGAATTGCCAGAGTTATCTTTCTTAAATATACACATCCTCCTGAGATCAACCTGAAGCTATTTTAATTTTGGGAGAGAAGGTCTTCCGTGGCCCATACATAGAGAGAGCTAAATATAAACACTTCATATGTTACACCTGGTATCTTCACAAAGAATTTTACCATTCCATAACAACTTTATTTGATTTGTATCTACTAGCAAAATAGAGATAGACAATAAAATTTAGAAATGAGATGGCTGTAAGGCACCAGTAGTAGTAGTAGCTCAGGTGCCCTTTGTTCAGGCCATCAGGTACATATCCATCCAGGGCTATTGCCAATACCCTAGCAACCCCAGCAACAGGAGTGATGGAAGAACTCCAGCTGAGTAATAATGCTCTTCATGGAGTCTGGCGCCTGACCGTGGAAGAACTCCAGCTGAGTAATAATGGCGAAGCACTCCGCCCCGGCAATGGCAATGTACTGCGGGAGCTGCCATACAATGCTTAATGGCTCGCCCTCCTGGAGGCTCTCTAGCTAGCCTCTTCTTTTCTGAAAAGCACAGATCAGAAATGATGGCTGCCTTGTCTAAGAACCTGAGACAAAATGATGGAATTGGCAGGTTGATTATGTAACTAACAATCGTATTCAACTTTCATATAAGATTGAAGCATAGCAAGGAACACCAGTAAAATTATCTTGCGTCCTGAACAACTAATTCCCATTGTTTTTCACGTATCAGGTATAACTATTTTGTTCTTTCCATCTTCACTTCATAAGCTGCAACAGCTATACATTCTGTGGATTGATCATCGTTGAGTTATTACATGCAACTGTTCTTTCAGAAATCATTAAGTAATGAACAGCTGACCCAACATGGACATGATTACTTCAATTGGTGCTAAAACAACAACAATAAAATCCTTTTGTTACAAATAAGTTAGGGTAAGTTAGGATGAAACCCTCTCAAGATCAAAGAAACGAAGACTTGTAATAAAATATGTAAGGCTAAAACCTTAACACCCACATCATGCTATCTGAACCGAGAGCGTAACACCGTCCCTAAACCTTCTTACTATATCATAGTTCCAGTATATGGATCGCTAACTTCTATGCGCTCCTATCCAAAACCAACTCTTTGGATATATATCAATCCCTCAAGTCTCTTTTAATTATGTTTTCGGCACATCTTAGAATTTCACTACGTATCGATACCTCAAAAGGTCTCCGTTAGAGATGTCTAAACCATTTCAAGGAATATTGAACAAACTTCTCTTCAATTAGTGCTACCTCCACCCTGTCACGTATATCTTCAATTGATGCTAAAACAACACGACAAAAAAGGGAATGTATCATATGTGCAAATTTCACAGCATAAATAAGGAGGAGATATCATATCAGATTATTAGCATTTCTCTATTCGCAAGGATGCTAAGTCGATATAGTTTAGGAACAGAAGAAAAGAAAATCAGGGAAGAACTACTTTAGTTTGACAAGACCCAGAGCTCATCTTCCAGAATCTTGACTGCTAGCTGCAGCCTCAAGACTTCTCTGTCAGACTGTCACTTGTACCTGCTATACAGCATCCAGATGCCTGGCTCATAATGACAGACTAACGGCCTGTACGAGAACTACTAGTACGGTACCCAAGTCAGTGGTTGTTCTCAGTGTCACAGTTTGCTACTATGCTCCCTGCACACTGATGACCAGCACGAGACATGAGTCCATGGCCATGAAAATTCAATGCAAGACGACTATCTCAAGGCACAAGTTTGAGCTGCACCTACAAATTTCCGTCAAGTCTTCCTGATCAAATCTCTTGTGCTACGGCATAGTAGTAGATCTTGCTTGTGATACCGGAACGCGAATTGATCAGATCTTCTTGACTTGAGGCGATGGCCATCGTTGTTCTGCATGAACAACGTGTAACTACAGATCTGCACTCGCATGTCTTTGTTGGCCACACAAGGATGATATATGAAATAAGGCAGCAATGGGCCAAATGGTGATTCTTGTTCTCAGATGCAGTTCTAAGGGTACCCAACTTGATACAAACAGATTGATCAGATTCAGATATCTTCATGGCGATATGTGGTTAGACAAATTGCAACCTAATTAATCAAGCACGCATGGTGCATGCATACTAATATCTGAAGACAATTATAGGATCAAAAGCGATCCATATCGAAATTTAATGCATGCAACAAACTAATGGAACAGCATTCATAAGATGTTCATAACTGATAAAACTGCAGCATGATACATGCATGAGCCATGAGTCACGAGTTATGGTGCTCCAGTCAGTTTTGTGTTCCTATCATGCATGAGCCAGGAGTTGGCTGCATAAGACAGAGCAATACAAGCCTCCTTTGATGCTTGGACCATAAGAGTTCTAGTTTGTTAGGCACACACAAATTCATCAATGCATGCGAAAGAGAGAGAAAAAAATCTCATGACACATGGCAGAATAAATCAACCGTCTCTTTGTATGACCACATATCATGATTTGAAATGCGTCTAAGGAGTCTAAGGTCATGTTCATATTGATTTCTAAAACCTACTTTTTTACGGTAAATGATTTTTCTATAGTGAAATATCTTTTTAAGATAATGTATACTAGTTAATTGTAGTACACACTGTAGCGATTTCATTTACATCAATCAAAATAGCACACAAATATCTCTCTAATCTCTGTAGGTTTCTCTACAGGACTATTGATAAGCTAAAAGCAAATATAAACAGAGGTCACGTAAGCCTTATTTTTCCCGCAACGTACCACAGATCGCAACAACCACATTAATTAATCAACTAGGAGTCAAGAAATAGGGCTTGTTTGGCAACGGCTGCTGCTTATGGCTTTTGGCTGAAATTTTTGAATTTTGGCTGTTTACGGTACAGATTACGGAGAGATAGATACTCACTTACGATTTTGGATGGTACATATGTTGGGTTTTTAACGTGTACATCGTTTAAGTTGTAGACTTCGTCTTGAGAAAATACTCCGTTTAAAAGTTAGATACTATAGTATAAATCAAAAGCCGTCAGCTTCGGAGGAAAAGTTAGATACTACAGGACGGAGCAAATTTTCACCAATTAAAATCTCATGATGTTCATTGACACCGGAGCCTGGACGACATGACAATTGACAAAAACAAACATAACATTTTTTTTCTTCGAACAAGGCGCACACCCACACTCTCACCACCAGGAACTCATCCTGGTCCCAAAGATAGATAACCAGCACAATTACCGTAAACCTAATGGCAAGGCATGCATGCACAAATATAGTAGCATCAAACCTTGTTAAGACAGCATGCATGCCTCACTTAGCATCTAACCCATAGCTAGCTTCCTTCATTGCCTAACCGAGTCGCCAATTCAAGAAGACAAAGCCATGCATGGAGATGACAGAAAGCGAGAACACAGATTAATACCCTAATAAGTCTCCAATAGCTAGCCAGCACAATAGGCAATTGAGTACGCAGCCCAAAAGCTAGAGCACATAAATGGCGGCGGCGGCGGCGGCTCAGCTCAGGCCCTAGCGACGGCCTTGCACACCAGCGGCGTCACCATCTCCAGCGACATGTTGAGGCGCTCCGACAGGTCGACGCCGCCGGCCGACGGCGTCCACTGAACTGGTGCAGCAGCTGCGCGAGCCAGAGGTGGAGGGTGGCGAGCGCGAGCATCTTGCCGGGGCAGACGCGGCGGCCGGCGCCGAACGGCGCCAGGCGGAGGTCGCTGCCGAGCACGCTGACGTCCTCCTCCAGGAAGCGCTCCGGTCGGAACACCTCTGGCTCGGGCCACACGGCGGCGTCGTGCGCGATGGCCCACATGTTCACCATCGCCGTCGTGCCGGCAGGGACGAGGTGGCCACCGACGTGCGCGTCGTGCACGGCGAGGCGCGCCCACGAGAGGAGTGGGCCCGGTGGGTGCATGCGCAGCGTCTCCTTGACGATGCACTGGATGTAGGGGAGGCTGGCCATGTCGTCGTCCGTCACGCCCCGGCCGAGGCCCACGACGGCGTCCAGCTCCGCCCGCGCCTTCGCCTGGATGTCTGGGTGCAGCACCATCCTCGCCATGATCCACTCCATCAAGATCGCCACCGTGTCCGTCCCTCTAAAGATCATCTCCTGAACACATCAAATCGAAGCAAACGCACGGCTCTTCAATAAAATCAAGTTCTATCAAACAAAGTCTGAGCCTTTTTTTCAAGCCTGTATAATGACTCTTACCCAAAGAACAGCGATCATGTCGGAATCTGACATCTTCTCTTCTCCGTCTAGGCCAACGAGCACATCGACAAAGTCGCCCAAGAACTCATCCGCGACGCCTCCACTGGCTCGCCTCGCCCTGTGCTCCTGTATGATCTTACCTACGAACACCTCTACCTTTCGGACTAACCTGTTGCACCGGCGCCGCACGCCCTGCAGGTCGAGCCACTTGAGCAATGGCAGGTGGTCGGCCCAGTTGAAAGTCCCGAGAAGGTCGTACCCTTCGCTCACCATCTCTTCCAGCAGGGCGCCTTCTTGGCTCGTGAAGTCGTCGTAGTGCTTGCCGAAGACGGTCGCCATGACGTGGTTGAGGGACGCCGCGTGCAGGACGCGCCGGAGGCCGACCTCGCCGTGGCGGGCCATGAGGGAGGCGACGTCGCCGAGCATGCGCGCGCCCATGGCTTCACGGTGTGACGCGGAGCCCGCCACGCGGCGCGGGCCGAAGAGGTGAGCGGCGGAGAGGCGCCGGAGGGCGCGCCAGTGGGCGTCGCCGGACGGGGCGAATCCCATGGCGCGGTGGAAGAGAAGGTGGCGCGCTGCGTCCTTGACGGGGCGGTCACCAAACGCGGGGCTGACGAGGATCTCGCGCGCCGTGTCGGGCCGGCTCGCCACGACGAGGCGGGTGAGCCCGACGGAGAAGGACATCAATGCCGCGCCTCCGTGGACGGCGCGGGACAGAGCCGCCAGCTCGCGGTGTGCCACGGGGCTTGAGAGCGCTGTGACCACTCCCGGTGGACCGGACGGCGGGCGGTGGCAGCGGGAGAGGGCCCACGCGGGGCCGCCGGGGGAGAGCCACAGGAGGAAGGCGGTGAGGAGGAGTGCGGCGAGGAGGGGCGGGAGCACGGAGGTGCCCGGGAGGAGGAGGAGGAGGAGGGAGTCTTCTTGGCCGGTGGCCATGATGAGAACCATGGGATGGGAGTGCTTGGTGTGGGCGGCTTGAGGGGTTTCTTGGAAGAGAGGGTTCGGAGGCGAGCTTGAAATGGTGTGGGGATGGGGCGTTTAAACAGGAGAGTTTGGGTGATATTTTATTGTTTCTCATAGCCCTATTTTTTTGTCACCGAGTGATTAGATATGTATGAAATAATGATGTAATTATATTCTATAATGCTGGAACAGTCTTTGATAAATAATGAGATTTTTTATTCTTAAGAAAAAGAGTAAGTAGAATTTTGACAAATATTCTACATTACTATTTAAAAATAGTGCAAATGGCATGCCTAAGAAGTTTTCCCGCGCAACTCGATCATAGTCATTATGTGGTTGAATTTAATAAACTTAGAGATATAAAACGGCATATAGATACGTTTTGTACGGACGGCAAACATAAAACGCCTAAGAAGGTATAAAACGGCGTGCCGATGCGTGCAAACAATTAGGCTCTATTTTTGAGCTTTTGGCTTCTCCAAAAGTCAAAACAAATGTGACAGCTTCTTGAAGTTGTATTGTCCGCTGTCGTAGCACACAAAAGCCATCAACCACATCAAAGAAAGAAAGCTGCGCCTTAGTATGAAAGAAGAAGGCACGCGTGCAAGTTCGGAGGTTTCGATTCCTTGTACATATATTTCGACCCATGTATTAGCCAGTGTTACATAATTTCATGAAATAAAACAAATACAATTTTTCCTTCTATTTACCATTGGTCCTAACTGCTACAGTTTATACATTTCAGAGGTGTTTCTATGCTTCAACCCTTGAGAATGGTACAAATTTTAAAGCGTAGATCCGTGGTGGACTCCATCTATTGACCTAAAAGAAATAGGTTTAAAATGTTGGATGAGTAAATAGCTCCATTTTTAAAAGGAAAATTGACGTCGTAATTCTTTCTTGAGTCACACACACACACACACACCTAAAAGCACATTATAGCAGTAATTGCCAAAACTAGGTCCATAACAACCTAACAAGCATCTCTGTGGTACAAGCTCGATTAAAACAACTCTGTTTATTCTGAAAAAATACTATATACAGTGAAAAGAAACCACATAAAATAGAAAAAAACTGAAAAGGAAAAATAACAAGAAATACTTATGATCTTTTTTAGCAGAAACGTGTCTACTACTTAACCATTCCATGCTAAGTGGTAGTCTTTATTATAAAGCCCAACAGCCGCAATTATCAGTACTGCACGAGTTAAAGCACGTAGCGGTGGAAATTAAAGTCTTTACAAGTAAGCAAGCAATACGTAGTAACAAAATTCTAAATTCATCGACACCGTGATGTGCACTGCATGTATCCCAGCAAAGGCCCCAAAAACCAGGAGAGAACTAAAAAATCGACCATAACGTATGTCTGCTGGTCAGCACATGCATGTTCGCTCATCAATCTAGTCATCATCTTCTCCTTCTCCTCCTTCATCTCCATCAGTTGCATCTACAGTTTTGGGTCCAGTTAATACAAGCACGAACTGAAACGAAACCATGCCATCAATATCACATCGGTTACAAGTGTAACTGCTCTTTAATTACCTTTTGTGTCTCCTGTTCTTTCGAGGCCTTTGCTAGTTCATTTTTTGGTCTCACGCATGCAGCCTTCACTTCGTGCGTTTCAACGTCGCCTGGTCCATCCATGGACGTGTAGCGGCCGCCGAAAACGGGGGAGGGAGAGGCGGCACGTAGCTGTGCGGAGGAGCCCTAGCTAGCGTGCAACGTATGCGAACCGTCCGATTAAAAGCTAGCGCAGGATAAGGGAATTAATTCCCCGGCTTTTGTGTGCGCCATGTGATAGCTAGAGTGTGCACACTTCAAGAAATTGTTTTGAAAGACTAGGAGTACTAGTGCATATATAATTAGGAGTGCTTCTTAAAAGGAAAAAAAAATAGGTAGTGTTGCATTGTGGATAAATTTTACATATTTCAAATCCTACCATAGTAAGCGGTAGTTTTTCATTGGTATGAATTTGATGCTGTAGCCATTATTCACCATGTATTGTCCATCCTGTTGACAGTGTTGCATGCTAACTTGTTATACCATGTGTGCCGCGTTACACCGGCCCGATGGTCGACGGCCAGCAGACCCTATGGATGACGTGGCAAACCTCTAGATGAAATTAACTAATTAAGAGATGATTATTGCAGATAGTGGGATCATTTTCTCAGAGTCGAGATCGGATACGGATGATGCTGGATACCCATTTTTTTACTCCGTAGTTGCTCCGCAAGACTTTGGTTGGTCGGTCGAACGGAAATACCCGCTTCTTTTATATAGTACATTAGATAGTTAAGATGTAATCAGAGTGAATACGGAAAGACTAATCATTAAGATGTCGAAGAAAATAGCACTCAAAATTCCCTACCTACTCAGATACGGCAATTCGCTTATCCGTTATCCTGTTTCTAAGTGAAGTCAAAATAGAATTTCTCATAGCATCTAATATACGGATGGATATCGCTTATTCCGTATTATATTCTATTTATAATACGGAATAGTACTGAACACATATTTATCTTTTTCGCATTCGCTTCGTAAGCCTTGATCATGTTGAAGAAACTTATCCGCTCAGTCTGTGGCATTGTAATACCGCTCGACGGCACATGTAACCGTTCCTTTCCACTGAATTATCGTTTTTATGGGAAGGAAACGATCGCCTCCGTCTAAACCCCGTATATTTAATTACCGTCCCATAATACACTCCTGTTAGGCCTTCAACATGCACGCATGGGCCCAAATGCCAAGGGGTTGCTTCACCCGGCCCTCTCCCAAATGCCAAGCTGAAGCTCAGGTACAATGTATTTTCGGCCACGAGACGACGAGATTCGATTCCATACACATCGAAATCGTATACGCAGCTGCACACCCCCGCTACGCCAGCGCCGTTCTTTTTCTCGTCTGAGTGCTACACGTGTGGGAACGAACACGTGTAGACTAGGCCAGCCTTGTCCTGGAGCTACTCTAGCTCGAATGCTGCATGCAACTGAGAAGTTGACCCAGAGAAAACTTTAGCGATGGTGCCGGCCTGCCATACAGATTTGTACGGCCCGCGGTATGCGAAAGAAAAGAAAGCAAAATGAGGCGCCAAGTACGGACGTCAACCCTAAGCTAAGGCTACATGTCATGCATATGCTAGTTGGTATGCATAGGAGGAACATATAGGTGAGCACAGTTATAATCAAAGGGCCTGTTTTTTTTTTTTTTTGCTGAAACATGTAACTTTTGACTACGGGTTATGGCTTTTAATTATTCATACGAGAGATTACATAGTAACAAAAATTCACGTGCGATTTTTACCAATATAAAAGAATTCGATACAGTATATACTAAAATTAACTAGTAGACCCTATCTTGAAAAGATACTCCGTTTAAAATCTAGTTATTATAGAAAAACTGAAAAACAGCTTTTAAAAGCAACATAGCCGGTAAACAAACCACATGCCCAGCCATCTTTTTTGTGAATTTGCAAGCCTTTGCAAGGCCAGCAGCTTCTCCAGAAGCTTCTTGGGATAGACAGCTATGGAAAAAAATCAAGAAAACATGAGTACAGGTTTCGTTTCACTCCTGACCTGGCCTGCTTGGCCCACCTGAGACTGACACGCCCTAGCACAACTGGACCAGATCGGCACGTCTGATTTAATGGCCTGATCGGTTTCTAGTCCCTGCAAATGTTGAAGAAGACATGAACAAGGGCAATCAAATAGCATAGCAGTCTGCAGCTCTGTACCTGTGTAGCAAATACTGAAACCTGCAATAAGCTTACCACACACTATCAGCCTCCAAGTTTAGCAGCATGAAACTCCCTTCTATGGACCCTCACCACAAAGACTTGGAGAATGCAATCAGAGCACCAGTAACACAACACAACATTAACGAACCGATGGAGCCATCAATTGACACAACAGTGGGCAAACAAGGAACTAAAAACACTAAATTTAGCCATCAACATGACTTGTCTTTAGAGCAACAGGTTTTACGCAACCTGACTTCCAAGCAGGAGCGCACCCCGCTGGCGCCCGCGACATAGAACCACATAGTAGTTCAACAAAAGGGGTAATTTGCTGAAATTAAGTAAGTTTTTCCCATATGAGTAACACTTCATCCTTGCATTAAGCATCCTGGTTAACATCACTTTCCACCAAACAAGTAGTCCAGGGATGAGCCACCGCCGGGAGCAGCCTGAACCTTGGTTGAAGGTCGGTTCTGCAAATGTCAAACAGAATTAAACCACAAATCGTACTCAGTATCAGAAGGTAATAAAAAAAGATGGGAAACAGAAGGCACATATTTCTGGGTAAATGCGATAAAAAATATGCAAATTAAAACAGAAAACAGGGGTCAGAAAAATGACGTTTTGAGTATCTTAATAGTCATGCCATGAACTTCATGAGCACAAAGTCAAAACATCTAAGCAGTCCCTAGTCATAATCAGGTCTTCTGAATTGCCCACTGCAACCACAAGCATTTGCTTGCAATATATAGATAGTAGGCTAGATAATCTGTTTCACTAATTCATTTGCTTGCTAAATAAAACGCTTGACTGTTCCATTCTAGATATGCAAAGCGAATATGCTACAAAGTGTTGTACAGAGAACAAAAGGAAACAGTGAGACAGTTCTGTGACTTTTATATAACAAGAAACAACCGCATCAAGTTAAGATTCATTCGAAAAAAGGCACACCGTAATGAAGTTGCCGGTATTCTGGCCATCTGCTCGGAAATAGTTATTAGCTTGGCTACCCTGAACACCAGCTGGAATCTGCTTGGCTACATTAGTAGCATTGGGCGCTGGTTTCTCAGCAGGTGGAGCCTTCGCAGCTGGTGCTGCAGCAGGCTTTGGGGGCTCACTATCTCCAAATAGGTAACCCAGAGAACTTTGACCACCACCAGCACTCCCACCACGCCTCATCTTAATTGTCAGAAGAAAAGGGCAAACTGAAACAAATTGGTGAACAAGTTAAGCAGGATTGCCATAATCTATAGAAAATAATTGTGTACATTGTCAAAACAGCAATGAACCAAGAGAGTTGCCAATAAGTTTCAGATGTCTAAGATGCAAAATTATTCTATCTAAGTTAATCAGGAAATCATAGAAATCACACATTAGATCATTTTTTACCACTGGTCATTAATAAAAAAATGTTTAAGTGGTGGCATTTTCAAAACAATGATAAAATAAAACATATCCAGGTAACTTAGGTACAGAGATATCCAAAGCATGGACGAGGAACCAAGTCTTCGAACATGAATACTTGGTAAGCTTGAGAAATCAATGTTGCTCACATTGAAAGAAGTCACAGAGTTAAGAGATGAATATTACCAAAAAATTGTTGGTCAAATACAATATATAATTTAAACAGGTTAGATAAGATCAGCTTCAGAAAAAGACAGATACTTTGCAAACATAAACAAAGGCGATCAGCGAGAGAAATTCTAACAATTACTTCTCCAACAGGAGCTTAGATGAAAGTGGTATACAGCCAATAGAGTAATTTCTGGTAAACAATAGCTGTGGGATCAAATTGGCTGAATCACAGCTGTTTGGAAAAAAAACAGCAACGGGTCTCACTAAATTTGGAACCTAGATGAAGTGTGCTTGTGGAGATCATGGGATCAAGGTGGGGACCAGTAAATCCATGGCCACCAATAACCATCAAAGAGTAGACATCCACAATGGTGCATTAGAAAAAAAAAACGTTCGCATTGGCTGTATGCTATTGAAGATTATCCAAATTCCAAAGTAAAGAAAATAACAGGTTGAGTCTTGAAGTCTTGAACCAAATTATTCAGTCATCTAACCTACAATAGTATATCACATATATGTCTACTTACAAGTTACAGGACTATATTATTGGTAACAGGAGAAGAGTACATTATCGACAAAACCTTTTAGTTAAAGAAACCACTAATGCCAAGATTTATCAGTATCTTTGGGCTGACATGCCAAAAAAAAACAGAATAATAGGCTCCATCCACAATGCACAGTACAGTTTTAAATGCAGTGTAGTGAACTACACATTCATATAGACCATCCAATAAAAAAAATGAACACTCTATGATCAGTCAAATTAGATAAGAAGTTGAAAGATAAATTCCTCTTGCTTGATAGAATTCAATCCCAGGATTGATTTTTCAATTGGATGGCCTGCGTGAATGTGCAGTTTAGGTGCATTTGGAAACAAAATTGCACAGGATTCTTGTTGCAATGTGCAGCCCAGCACTGTAACCAGCACCAGGTATGAAACACAAAATATGAGGACAGCATGTAGTATCTACAGTTAAGAAAGGACAAAAATAACAATAGACCACATCCATTAGCACCGCACACAACCTATTGAACAGCCCAAGTGCAAGGTTCCTTACACCATATCAGGTGTTGGACCAATCTTGACATGCCACCTACGGCAACTACAAAGAATTCCTTTGCCATTCTGTTATTCTTTTCCTACATGGAATTGGGCATGCACCTGATACGTTGCAGACAAACATGCATATGGACTGCTTCCAAAATTCTGTACGGCATTTTCTAAACCCATGTACTACATTTTCATCACAAAAGGATCAGGCACCCCTAAAACAACATCACCATTCACCAGCACTTCCCTAGTTGTTATTATAAGAATTTTTTGTACGGATAAACCTTTTTTTATTCAAAAATACAGAAATATACCCGTGAGAAAAAATTTACAAAAATAGGCTCTCGTCGCCTAATGGAGGGGCGACTTGAGCTAATCGTTGTACTCCCGGGCGACTGCAATGAGTCGCTTTCCAATTGAGCGACTGGAGTGAAGTCGCCCAATGGGTGGGCGACTGGAATCCAGTCGCCCAATAGGTGGGCGACTGGAATGGAGTCGCCTAATAGGGAGGCGACTATCCGTGAGTTTTTAGAGTTTTGTCAATTTTGTAGTTTTAAACTGGTAAAAAATCTGGTGTAGTTATAATAAAGGTTTATGTTCATTGTATGTTGTAGGTGCGTAAAAATTATTGAGAAATTTTTTTTAAGAATGAATGACTGTAGAACGATCGATACATACAATGGTAAGTGATATTTTGATTTTACCGGGAATTAGTGTACGGAGAGAACCGATATGCTAATATTGTAAAATGACTTGCTATCTGAATCATTCAATGCGAAAGACGAGTTAATAAGCTTATCTGAATAGAAATAAACTTCATAATACAATTGGAAGTAACATGCCGCGTACATTTTTGTCATGTCACTGAGCAAAGCTGGCCTCTTTTGTCATGTCACTGCGCAAAGCCGGCAGCGAATATTTGAGTTGGAGGAGCGAATAGAGACTCTAAATGAGAACATCGACCTCCACCAACAGATGCAACGCGAGAGGGGCAACGAGGAGGTCGTGAACATAGGAAGCTCGTATGATCCCACATGTTACTGCGCGAACCCTAGCTGCATATGTGCGTGCCACTACCACGACGGCCAGCCACGTCCGAGACGACCCTCTCAGCAATACTCCATGTGGGTGCCACGAGGCTCGTTTGGCATGTAGGCAACGAGGGTTATGGTTGTGTCGTATTTTAGTGCTTCTGTTTGTTGTTGTGTTAATTTAATGTTGTGTGCTATTTCCTTTCTTGTGTTTATTGTTATCGTCTGTTGTATTGCTGGAGGGTTGATCTATGTATGTGTCAAGGAAGCTGTACATAAATAATTTGCACAATATTGCATAAACACCAACTACATTACAGAAAAGAGATGTAACATGCAAGTTATACAAATGGTACATGAAATTTAGGTGTGGTCTGCATAAACCATCGATCGGGACATGCATTGCATCGCTCACCGTGTGCCCTCCCGACCGCATCGCCCACAACGTGCACCGTGTTTCACTTGTGATTCATACATATCATTTCTAATACGTCGGCTCTGTCGCCGACCCTTCCCACCCTTCAGCATGTTAACATCCGGAACCCAGGTCCTCGATGCAATGTCCAAAGTGGCGAAGTTTCCCACCACCCTGAACCCCCGGAGCTCCCCACACCAAGCCTGCAGTATCCTCTCCTTAAAGAAGTACTCGGACATGAAATTCGAAGGATCTATGCCCACGGTCCCGCATGCAGCGAGGACATGAGAGCATGGCTTGTGTAACAAATTAAGCTTGTTGCACGTGCGACTAGGTTCGTTGCATGATCTCCAAAGCATACCGTGAGTAACAAGTGAACGAGCCGTCCCAAATTCGGCTCTATCACGAGTATGACCTCAAACCGATGCTCCATGTTGACCATGACCTGCACTGTGTGCAATTGACCCTTTCGTGCCTTCGTCTCCATGTACGCCGTAATTTTTGACGAATAAAGGGCTCCGGGATTGGCCGCATGAAGTGCGGCACTCGCGTGCCTCTCCTTGAAGTAGCGGATTGTGCTGTGAAGAACACCTTACACGATGGCGATAAGGGGCTGCGAACGGAGACCCCTGAGAACCCAGTTGTACACCTCGGCAAGGTTAGTTGTCATTATTCCGTACCTTGCGCCATCCGTGTCGTGTAACAATGACCACTTCTCTAATGGTTCCCCGATCCACTGCGAGAAACACTTGATGTTTCGTGAGCTCCTTCTTGAACCACTTGGGTTAGGCTCATCGATTCTTGGCAAGCATTGCGGTTGTCTTGCCTGTGAGTGACCGCCCTTGCTCCTCTCTTCGACGTTCTTCTTGGTGTGCTCATCCAACAACCCCACAAAGCATCGAATTTCCTCTCGCCGGTTACGCTTAGCCGACCTCTTGAATAGCTTCATCAAAGATTGTTTCGGGACTTGCTTGAAAAGTTTGCCCTAAGTGACGATCGCACCACCGGTTCCTCATGTCCGGCCAAGGAACTCTCCTGGATCTTCCGAAGTTTTCTTATAGCCTTTATAATATCAAGATGCCGATCATGGATTACGCACACACCACGACGAGTGCGTACAACTCCAGCCCTCACATGTCTGAGAAACCACAACCAGCTCTCATAATTCTCACTCTCCACAAATGCAATGGCCAGAGGCAACATTTGATTGTTACCATCAATGCCTATGGCCGTCAGGATCTGCCCCTTGTATTTCCCTGTCAAGAAGTTTCCGTCAACGGAGATCATCGGCAAGATGTGCTCGAATGCTTGATGCTAGCACCGAATGCAAACAATCCTCTCGCAACACCGCATATCCCGTGGACTTATGGACGACTTGTCGTGCACAATGATGTATGTGCCTGTTTCATTTCTCGCAAGACGTTAAGCATACGAGGAAGGTTGTCGTACGCCGCCTCGAAAGTGCCAAAACGTTTTTCCAACACCTTTTGCTTGGCACGCCACGCCTTCGCGTAGCTAATCTTGTATTTAAATTTATTCTCGATAGCTACCACAATATGCGTGGCCGTCATGTCTTTCTTCTCCACTATCTCCCCATACATCAAATTGGCTATAAATCCAGACGTCAGGTTACGATGCCCCCCCAAGACAGTGTTTAGAATGCAGGAGTGCGGCTCAACCTTGGACACAATCCATGAGTCTCATACTTGGTCACGTCGTGCACCCTCCAAGAACAATCAGTCGCCGCACTTCACGATGTCGCTCCCGGCTTGATTTGACGACGTAAAATGTCCGCTGCATTGAAAGGGCCCAAAGCTTGATGGCATCTTGCAGCGCTTCCTTGTCAGCAAACATAGCATGTAACCGAATATCTGTCTCATGATACTCACATGGTGATTCATGCTCATTATGTGCGGAAACACCCTCCGCATTAAACCAGTTCCATTCCTGGGGGATAGGAACTTCATCCTCATCGGAATTGTCCTCTTCGTCATTCTCTACAGCTTCCTCTTCATCACATGCCCTTGGTCATCAGAGTCCATCTGCTGCACGATGTCCTCATTTTACTCTCCTTCATCGGCTTGCCCAGTTGCATCTCTATGGCTTGACGGCTGTAACTGTCCTCCATGTACCGCATCGGTTTCATGACGAGCAACTTCAACATCTTCACCAACATGCGGCCCGCCCGAGCTGCAAGCACCTCCCAGAGCAATAGCGGACGCACGAGCTTGCGAATCGCTTGTAGTGAGCACGATTGTACAAGCAAAGACACACTCGTATCCACGCCACGCACCCTTGCACAAAGCCTTTCCACGGCGGTCGCACCAATGTCTTCAACTCCCATCTGATGTCCGTAGGAGACCGGCTCCAAAGCCCTTGCACGACGACGCTGCACATCTCGGGGTCCAATGAAAACTCCGGGTCAGCCAATGCTGCACATCTCCTATTCGAGCATTCTCGCCATCCAGAAGTACGACAGTGACTTGCGGAAAATTGATCAAATCCACACCATTCGGACCTTCACGAATGGTTCCAGCTCTGTAATACACTCTCAATGTAGTTGCCATTGATGATGTTGCATGCATATATGTTTCAATTTTACGAAATGTCAAATAATATCGCACAATACTAAACTTCCTATACTATAAATTATGCACAAATTTCTATACTACAAAAACCAACATTTCATATAACATACAACATAATCAAAATAAATACTTGATCCAAATGAATGGAATAGCTTCCACTCCTCCTTCCTCCGTCACCTCCTCCTCCTACCCTGGCCTCCTCTCCTTCTCCTATTCTTCCCCTTCTTCCTCTCCTCTTCTTTTCTCTTCTCTCTCGTTTCTTCACTCGTTTCTTCTCTGTGTGCAGAATGAGTGGGTAGGTGGCGACTACCGTCTTGCCTTAACACCTCCCCTTGTCGCTCTGGTTGGGCTCTCGAGATTCCAATCGCCCAACCAGTAGGGCGATCGAAATTGAGTCGCCTAACGATCGCGCGACGAAATAATCGCCCAACAGCTCCCATATTGACCAAATGTCGCTTCCGGTTGGTGAAACGATCAATCAGCGCTTCCATTGGGCATCGCGACCTATTTTGTAAAAAATTCCCGCGGGTATATTTCTGTATTTTCGAATAAAAAAAGGTTTATCCGTACAAAAAAACTCGTTATTATAATAGCTACCATCGTTCAACCTTCTCTTCATAAAACCAGATCCCCATCACAACTCGAGTCGATTCCCAAGCTAGTGAACATGAAACTGCACTGCTATTGCGTATGATTACGCACCACACACCCTAGAATCTTCATATCTACGCAAGATAACCCAAGAAGATACTGCCCTAAGTACACAATCTTTCCTCCCAATTTCCCCAACTAAAAGCTTGATGCCTACAAATCTATCATCAGCACAACCAAAATTACCGACATTACCACAAATCATCCACCAAAACGACTACCGGCAAATATAAGTAGTCGCAATCCCCATACCTACACATCCTAGATCCACGAATCCAAAACCATACGAGCATAAACAGGATACACGGACCAAGAACACACGATCCAATGATCCATCTGAACCGAGCGTCTGAGACCAGATCCGGAACTAAAAACCTACCCCAAAAAATCAAGAACACGGGAGATCGGGCGGGCAGATCGCCGGAACGATATCGCCAGATTCAAACGAACTAGATGAGAGGGATCTGAGCGGAGAGAAAGGGATTCGATACCTCAGATCGGGCGCCGACGAGGGGGCAGGCTCGACAGAGGCGGCGTCGCTCGAAGTGTTGTCGAGTGGTGGGGGAGGGAGTGCTGTGTTCTTGGATTCCTAGAGTGAAAGTTTGCAGGGAAGCATGGCTCTTTTGCAATTTCGTCCTCGTTATAGTTTTCAATTTTGACAAAATCGCCTTTCACGGAGGAAGCACGTGTTTCCTGGATTTATTGTTCAATTGGATGTGGATTGTTCAAAAACAAAAAAAGCCGGAGAAAGCCTACGGGCCTGTTCTTCTCTTTCGAAGTCGGCGGTTTTTAGCTTTTGTTATAGTACCTAACTTTTAAACAGAGTATTTTCTCAAGACGGGGTCTACAGGTTAAACGATCTACACGTTAAAAGTCCAACATCTGTACCTACCAAAATCACAAGTGAGTATCTATCTCTTCGTAGTCTGTACCGTAAACAGTCAAAATTCAAAAATTTCAGCCAAAAGCCATAAGCCGCAGACGAAAAGAACAGGCCCGTAGTCCCTTTATATAACCGGCAAACACACCTAGCCAATTTTTACTATTTTTAGGATAGGTATGCTCTAACATTTGAAGTAAGATATCAGAAATGACCTCATACCTCGGAGATTGTAGAAAGAAAGACTCAAGAAAAAAAATGAGAAGTGATATCCGGTGATGTCCACCAAATATATCTATATAGTACAGATTTTCAAATCAGGCAAAACCTATAAATTAGATTTTAAATTGGCTTCCAACTACAAAGAAAATGAGAAACTAGAATTGAAACCAAAAGAAAATGACGAAATCAATCTTACCAATGAGTTCTTCCATCTCGGTGAACCCTTGCTATCCGAAGCTGAGGCTGAGGCTCTGCCCCAATCCTCAGCTAGTGCCCGTGGTCAAGGACCAGGTCGGCGACGAGCTCTGGCACAACGTGTTCTCCTACCTTGTCCCGGCGGACGACGGCCGCTACTACGACAGCCTCCACCACCTCAGCCTCGACAGCAGAGGCGCATCAAGCGTAGGAAGAACATGAATGTGATCAGGCTGGAGTCCGGCATGCCCCGACGGTGGTAAAACTGGTACCAGATTCAGATGTTCAAGGTGGACCTAACAGGGAAGAGGCTCGTCCCGGTGGTGGACATCGGCCACCGCACAGTTTTCGTCAGGGACGTGGCGTGCGTCTCCCTCTCCGCCCAGAAGTTCGCTTTCGTGGGTAGCAATGCCTTTGTATCTTGGGGTGAATAGCCACTGCTCCACTCCTTGTGTGGTGCTCCACCTGGAGGATAAGAGGATCGAGCAGTTCGAGGGCATGTTCTTTATGGTTTTGATTTATGATTTTTAGCTGAAATTTTTTAAATTTTAGTTGTTTGTGACAGAGATTATAGAGAGATACTCGCTTATGATTTTGAATGGTACAAATATTAGGTTTTTAACGTGTATTACAATTAAGTTGTAGACTCTATCTTGAAAAAGTACTCTGTTTTAATCAGTTTCAAAAGCTGAAAAGAGCAGGCCATGAGTTGGCCTGGAAGATGAAAGGAAAGCGCCCGCCGACCGCTCCTGCTGCCTCAAACAAGAGGAAAGGGCGGTGCCCCTTGCCTGCCTCTGCAACCTCAAGGAGTACCTCGTCTGCTACGTCGTCTAAAGAGGATTCAATCTCACATGCATAAAATCCAGGTCTAGATTGGATGCGTTCGTTTTTACTGTAGTTTATGGCTTTTGGCCTTATTACAGGCGCCTATGCAAACAAACTAAAAGCCGATAAACCGCTTCAAAAGTCTATTCTGAAAAGCCATTTTGAAATGACAGCGAAGAAACCGTTCCATTTGTTTGTTCAAAGAAAACCATAAGATATAAGATGGAAAGAAAGCCATAAGATATAAGGTGAAAAGACAGCCATTATTTTCCTCAAACGTGCTTTTGCACAATCGCAACCACAATCACAGTTGTAGGCA
Organism: Bonia amplexicaulis; assembly: GCA_036346245.1. Taxonomy (NCBI): domain Eukaryota; kingdom Viridiplantae; phylum Streptophyta; class Magnoliopsida; order Poales; family Poaceae; genus Bonia; species Bonia amplexicaulis. The sequence goes on from CM070753.1 coordinate 2,311,064, forward strand.
TTGTTGAAGCGATAATTCACATCCATATTAGAAAAAAAAAGTTAACAGACAGTTTTTTTTCCTCGCTTTGGCTGTAGTAGAATTACACATACGTTAGTAGTTAATAATAGCATCAGGTGTCCACAACAAGAATCTCCATCTAACATGTCAGCGGACACTGGAAGGATGTCACCAGCGAGATGAGGGTGAAATTCAGAGCTCCTACTCTGCTGCTACACTGTGACAACGACGACTTCCAAACCACAACATTTCGCCCCAAGCGTACTCTCATCCTCAACATATACAGCAGCCATGGAACAATCATGGCAGTCAAGCTCACCAGCCGGAAAACCTGACGGAAAAAGGGGCGTGCTCTCATGATGCCTGTACTGGTGGCATGGCTGCTATCTCTACCAGGGTTTTGTGCAGTGCTTGTGGCTTTGAGAAGAAAGGGGCGTGGTCCGACCCTTTCAGCCGCAAAACCTTCTCTGGGGGGTTGGACCCGCACATGCTCTGCTGAAGGGGAAGAGGTATCGCGTTGTCCTCTGCGGTCTCTACGTAGAATCGCCGCACTGATCCGTAGTTCTCTTCTGTCAGGTCGAGTTTCTCCAGTACCGGGGCAAAGGGGATAGGTCTCATGGACACTGAAGCCAAGGATACATCCTTCAAGGGCAGGAGGAGGGGGTTGTGAGAACTCAATTTTGAAACTTGGATTCAGTAATATGATCGGAGATGGCTGTGTATATCATACCTTGGAAGGACTTTGGTTGAATAGTAAACCTCTTTGCAAAGCCTTGTCGATACTGATAGCGGTGGGAGGCCGGTCCTTGCCGTTGGAGTATAGAAATTCCTGCGCCTTTTGGAGCGTACCATTTGTGTCCATCTGCAGTGCATGGAGTAGAATTGCCAGGCATCAGGGCAGAATCGTTGAAAGACATACTAATTTGAATGCAAGGCAACATTTCAGTGTTTTTTCATCCTTTTAATTCTAATGATGCTGTGATAGAGATCAACCTGTTCTTGAAACACATCAAGAGCACTATGACCATTTGTCATCATTGCTGCACAAAGGAAAACAGCCTTGGCAACTTTCATTGGAAACATCTCCATTGCATAGGATACACAAGCACCGCCAAAATCATGTCCAACCAAAACCACCTGCGCAATAACAAAAAATATCAAAACGTATATTGCTTGGGAGAGCGATGTTATGCATAGCAAGAATCACATAGAACAGGGACCCTGATGTATACTTGAACTCTAACGGCAAAAATCTCTTGAAAAAATTTCTACGACGCTTTAAATATCAGTACCAGTGCCACCAAAAACATCCAACAATGCTAAGAAAATATGAAGCCGATGAGCACACAAATTATTCTGCCAATCATAAAATGGCATATCCTTCATAAAAAATTTAGACAGTCATTTAAGGAATACTGAGGCATGCTCAGGCTTCAAACCATAACGATTAGACCAACTTAGGTGGCGCTCAGGTTCTGAATCATGACCATGGGACTCATTCTCAGTATCAATTAGCATGGTTCCTGTCATGATTGTGATCCCCAGAACAAGTTTAAAGAATCTATCACTTATAAATGGATTCCCACAACACTGAAACACACAGTATCTTTGCTTTGCTTGCTTCTTGTACATATTGCTACATTGGATGGTTAGGGGTAAACTTAGGCTAACAGTGCCTATCTTAACATCTTACGACCCCCAAAGTGCATAGTCTCAGCCATGTCCATCAGACACTTAGATCAACACTCCGCTCACATTTTCCTTGCAGCTGTTCTAGCTATTTTTTGGACTAATGTGATCAAAGTGAAAGAGGAAGAATGGTGCAGGCCTACAGGGTCCTACAAAGCCCTGTACCAAAATCCAAGTGCTTGCAGCTAGTATGCTTACACGTTGAAATGTAGAATGTGAGCTTCTGCAGAAAGAAATCTTAGTTTGTCATTAGAGCTCAACTTGCGAGAAATAGTCACTACGATCCCAGTTCACAGATTATACAAAGCAAGCGGTAGCGTGTTGTCAGCAATTAAATTATAGATAGACTACAGTTAGTTGACTGCTATATTACTGCATTGGAATGTTCCAGACAAGCAACTTCCCCAACACAGAGAAGATTCAGAATATAGAGCATAAAAGGGTAGCAAACACCATTTGCAACACCACAACAGTCAATGGTAGCCTACTAAAACATTCCAAATGAAAGTAAACTTTACTAAATATTCCAAACATATTATGATTAATACATCAAAAGAGAACAAACCTTTTCGGCGTCACCTAGGCCTTTAAGGTAAGATGTAAGTGGCTCAGCATACTCTGAAAGACTGCTAATCTTGTTTGTATCATAAGAATGAATCCCAGAACCTGTTAAGTCGATAGCATTGACTTTGAACCCACTATCTTCAAGAAGTGCTATAGTCTTGTACCAACACCAAGCACCAAAACCACCTCCATGAACAAGAACAATGATGTTGGTTTCCAAATCTTTAGTACTCAAATCCTGTTTGAGAAGTAAACCATTGGTCAATATGATAGTGGTTATATGCATGCAATGACCGCAGTTAGATAAGCATTAATCTACAATACAAACACAATTAAAACACCTGCGTTACTTAAGCAACAATCTGCAGTAAATCAGTAAGATGTGCAGTTACGATAACCAAGTTTGAATCTTTTGAAGCTCGCAAGGAATAACTAGAATCTCCCAACACTAAAAATCAAGAGCAAAAGACACTAGACAAAATGTCATACAGGTACTTGTGCTTTTTGAAGTTGCACCTGTAGAAATGATTGCTTGCTCATGAGCGCTAGAAAACAATACCAATTAACAGTCAAATGGCGTGCTAATTCAGAGTATATCATATGCATCCATCAACTGACCAGTGGCATTGAAAATGTCAAACACGAACTTCCCAACCAACCAAGGCTTCCTTGCTGGGCCGGTATCTTCTTACCAGTCAACACTACTAGTGGATAGTCAGATTGGCTTTGGAATTTTGTTTGCTTAGTTGACAGTAATGCCGGTATGTAAGTCAATACAGTTTAGTAGCCACCCGGCAGCCATTTCCAGTAATGGTAAAGAAACTTGGTAACAACAGAACTAGACAACACAAATGCATCAAGACCGAAACAATTTGAAGTAAAAAATTTCAGGATCCCCCACCATTGCACAAGTTGGGAGCTCTCCCATTGTCCTTTCTCTAGAAAAATGAACACATGTGACAATATCGTTGCCCTAGGAGAAACAGCCAATCAATTTCAACTACCCACTATCCATGAAGGAGCTTCTGAAACAGACCGATATATACCACCAACCATCATTCATTGCCCACTCGACCAAAGTTTCCTGCTTGCTCTAAACTTTTACCAAATCAATGCCCGGTTGTTGGCCAACACCCATTTGTTCACACGTATCAAAAGAATTCATCAGGTCCAAATAACAATTCAAGGTCTAGATAGAAAATTAAAAATGTGTTTCCCCAATGGAACAGGAGAACCATCAAGAGATGGAAGCAGTACTATATAGAGAGCTATCTTGATCCACATATACATTGCACTGCAGCACAGGAAATACGCAATTCCCTAAAGGGAACTGCACCAACCAGGATAAGAACGCATCAAGGGAAAGAACCAAGAAAAAGAGGGGGAGAGAGTGGAGCTCTTTCTTAGCTCCAACCGAACCGATTGAACTGAATTATAATCAAAGAAAGGTGGCTAGTTGGCTATGTGGATCATTTCACATTGTGCAGTCATGGAAGAAAGAATGGGCAGGGAAGAAAGCACCGGCCCGAGGTTGCAGGCTTTCCAGTTTGAACAACAGTACTCGCCTATGCCATGTGGGAGCTACATTTTATGGTCCCACTAGCCAGTGTCACAAACTGAGCGGAGATTCAGAGATGCACCACGAAATGGAACTGCTACTAATCTTCTTCTACTGCTGCTGCAGTGCTGCTGCTGCTCAGTTCCAGCACAAGCCATTCACAGTAGACGCGAGGGCGCGACGAATTCGAGACAGGTAAAAAAAAACCCATCAGCATCGAATTCGTCAGAGGAATTCGTCGAGGAAGCAGCATCGAATGAAAGTATTAAACTGCAGATACAACAAATCAGACAAATGGGAAGCGAAGAACAATACAAAGATCGCACCTTTTTGCATTCCGGACCGACCAAAGCATGAAAGGGATCAAAATTTCACCCCAAAATTAGGGGAAATGGCATCGGAAACGGCGAACTGCTATGCCCTACGCGGAAACCGACCAATCCCACCAAAAATCCCGATGATGAAAAGTTAACATAGAACAGCGCTAGAATTCCACGCGGTCCACGAGGCGGCAGACACACCAATTAAGCAGTGCAACCGGGAGAAGCAAGCGACGAAGGAAGGAAGGGAGGAGGCCTCGATACCTTGGCCAGGAGCTGCTGCGGCTGGAGCTTGGGGTCGGCGAGCGAGCGCGGGCGCGTGCTGGAGCTCCTCGGCAGCGACGGCCCCTGCTGCTGCCGCTTCGCGGCGTATCGCACCGACGCCGAGCGCTCGAACGCGCCACCGCCGTGCCGCTGCCCCAGCACGAGCGCCGCGGCGGCCGCCAGCGCCTGCTCGTCGATGGCCGTGGACGTGGACGTGGACGGGCGCCGCTTCGCCGGCGGCGGCGGCGAGGACGAGGGGGACGGGTCGGAGAGGCAGGAGAGCAGCGAGCCCATCGGGCCGGGCCTGGGCCGATTCGAGGTTTTTTTTCTTGCGTTTGCTCGGAGTTGGGGAAGAAGGGGAAAGGAGCAAGCAGCAGGCGGGGTGGGCGGCAGAAATGGCAGAAAAAGCATTCGAAAATTTATACCTCTGGTACTGCCACTTTTGCAGAAAGGACGTCCTGTTCCAACAAATTTTTCTTTTGACAGGTTAGTTGTCGAGGGATCAGCATTTTTCTTTTGACAGGTTAGTTGTCGAGGGATCAACAAATTTGATACGACTTTGCGCTGTGAAAATAAGCATTTTTGGTTAACCTCATCACTCAAAAGCTCTGTTTAAAAAAATCACTCAAAAGCACCCAAAAAAGCAGACAGAGATAAATTTTCTTTTGTTGCAAATTTTAGTAATCTCAAGGGATGGTTTGTAACGCATGAATTTTGCATAACTTTTAGGAATTTTAATACAAAATGGTACGAATCTTTCAAGATTTCTAGTGAAATTAGGAAGAGGCTCTCTTGAAAAGAGGAACTCATGGCATATCTATGCCCCGTTCGTTTTGGTTTTTAAAATCCGCTTACCTATAATAAATATTTTTTTATAGTACTTAACTTTCAAATGAACCATCTTTTTAAGACGGGGTTTGCTAATCGATTGTAGTATACACTATAGTGACTTTATTTATATTAGCTAAAATCGTATACGAATGTCTTTCTACAAGATGTTACTATTTATAAGCCACCAGCAAAAATTAATATAAATGCCCTCTATGTTACCTACCGTCTGCCAAAAAAATCTGAGTTAATACAAGACCCTTTTCTTAGCATTTGATTTCGGGCCTATTTAATATGACTTTTGAAACTGATTTTTGATTTTTGCTACAATACTTAACTTTCAAACGAAGTATTTTTTTAAAATAAAGTCTACAAAGTAATTGTAGTATACGTTAAAAACCTAACATATGTACCATCTAAAATCGTAAACGAGTATCTCTCTTCATAATTTCTGTCATAAACAACAAAAATCTAAAAATTTTAACTAAAAAATATAAATCACAGCACCCGAATGATACGTCCTAAGACAGAGAAAAGCAGAAGTCTCCATGCCCAGTCGTGGCTCTGTTCTTTTTCCTACCATGATACGTGCTTTTGATGGATCAAACTCGAAGCATTGAAATCGACTGCCAAACGAAACGATTAACAAATGCCGCACAGTGAAGTACCGGAGTACTATTGCCATTGACATGGAGCGCAGTGCCTGCAAAAGGATATACAAATACAATCGATGCCTCCCGGCTCCTTTCGGTCAAACGTGTTGTGCTTGTTGCGTTTTGCATTAAAAAAAAGGATGTATAAGTCAATCACCAGCGGTTTTGCCCACTCACTCAAGTGGTAAATCAAATTCGCCATTTGGAGATGGTCTATGCACAAGACAATTCAGCGCCAAGAAAAAATTTGCTATTTCACATGTTCAAGAAATTTTATAAAATCGCACTCGATTTTCTCATGTTCGGATCAGTATAGAGATTCATGCTCAGGCGATGGCCATCTTCCTCCTCTCCGGTACTAGTGACGATGGTGGCAGCGACCAGTTGATTAGGGTTAGGGTTCACCCGTTTATGGTTCGAATTCACCAGCGCCTCTGGGCTTAGAGGGAGGTCGAAGTGGCGACGGACCAATGGTGGGCGGCAATAGTGGCGGTGCGTCGAGGCGGCAATGGCGCTACTAGACGTGGGCAAGGAGGAGGGTTGTGGGCGAGGTCGGTTGGGGGGTGGCGATGATTGGAGTGGTTAAGAGGTGGTGGGAGGTGGTGGTGGATCCGACGGCGGTAGCCGCTGGAGAGGAGGAAGGGAGGCGGTGGCGGCGGGATCTCACCAAAGAGGAAGAAGGGAGGCGACGACGGTAGCGGGAATAGGAGACTAGGGGCACAGCGGTGGGAGGAGCTCGCTAGCAGGTGAGGCAGCATGGAGGCTAGGGCCGCAGTGGGAGTTGGATTGAGTGGGTTAGGGTTACAATGGGAGGTGGTATGGGTGAGTTATATAGATGAGTGTTGTAGAGGTGGTCCAACCCTCGTGGCGGGGCCTTGCAACTGGCCCAATATGTAATAGGCCCAAAGTATAAGAATATGTGTATAAAGGAACGTATCAATGTATCCCTACATTTTGTAATTACTTAGGGAGTAGGATATGAATTTTTCATCCAACATTACTCATGTATATAAGCCCCCCAAGAGGGGTACAAAGGCCAGATCCACTCATTTCATACATGAGCACTCCCTCTCCTGTCATTGGCTCTCTCTAACTAGTCCCCTAATATGTTGTTTGGTCAGTAGTGCAACAGTTGGTACTGTCCGTGGGAAATATGCAAGAAACTGCGCAAGAGAAGGCGCGAGAAAGCGACGACAACGAAGTGAAAGAGAGGTACGGTTGCGGCGACCGTCGAGCCCAGCACGTGGCGGCCGGTGGTACCCCACGGCAATGATCACGACGTTTGTGCCGGTATGACCGTCAACTGCGACGCCCGTACCTGTACGAACATCGACAACGACCCTTGCGCTGTCATCTCGACACCAGGGAGTCGGCCTTCGAACAATACTAGCGAATGTCGAGCCTCTCTAACGGGGATTTTGTACGGAGCGCGAGTGCTCCAAAGCCTTCGCCCCACACATCGGCTGCGTCGACATCCACGACCACACCATGTGCATGACTTCAACGACATCTTCGACCGCGCTGTGGTCAAGTCTTTGCCGACAGACACGACTACTCCATGATCGACACTTGGGGACGAAGCACCCACCTCCGACTTCTTCGCGAGACTTCGCACGATCTCCGTTGAGGACTTCTCGCGGTCTCCACCAGGCTCCGCACGGATGTTTTCTCCGCGTGGAGACTTCACACAACCTCCGCGGGCCATCGCAAGGTTTCTGCAGAGGACTTCTCACGGTCTCTGCCGGCTCCACGCGAAGACTTCGCATGACCTCCGTGGGACTTCGCACGGTCTCCACCGAGGACTTCTCGCAATCTCCGTCAGGCTCCGCGCGGATGTTGTCTCCGTGCGAAGACTTCGCACGGTTTCCGCCAAGGTCTTCGCACGATCTCCACGCGAAAACTTCGCACAACCTCCGTAGGGCTTCACAAGGCCTTCGCCGAGCTCCACGCGGATGTCGTCTCCCGCGGGGATTTCACACGGTCTCTGCTGAGGACTTCTCGCGGTCTCCACCGGGCTCCTCATAGATGTCATCTCCTCGCGGAGACCTCGCATGACCTTCGCGGGACTTCGCACAGTCTCTGCCGAGGACTTCTCGCGGTCTCCACAGGGAGACTTTGCACGGTCTCTACCGAGGAGTTCTCACGGTCTCCGCCGGGCTCCACACAGAGACTTTGCACGACCTCTGCAGGACTTCTCACTGTCTCCGCCGAGGACTTCTCGTGGTCTCCGCCGGGCTCCGCGTGGAGACTTCGCATGACTTTCACAGGACTTCGCACAGTCTCTGTCGAGGACTTCTTCCGGTCTCCATCGGGCTCCGCATGGATGTCATCTCCGCGCGAAGACTTCGCACATTCTCCGCCGAGGTCTTCGCATGACCTCCGCGCAGAAACTTCGCACATTTACTCTTGTTTTTGTTGGTTTTGATCTCTTCTCTCTCCTTCTTGATCTTGTTGTGTGTCAAGGATATATAAGTGATAGATATGACTTTGGAAGATTATATCACATCCATCTAGGCACCAAGTCTTGTAGGATTTCAACGTTATCCTATTTTACTTAGTTTTAGTTTAATCTTGAAGTTTCTGGATCTCAAGGTTTTTGTTTCAAATCTGAGAGTTTTTGCTTGCTGTGATATATGGAGATTCATCTTGAGACATTTTAGCTATCCTCTACCCATGAGCAAGTATTATCTCGAGTTTTCGGGTTTTGCATGGTTTTGGTGCAACTTTGCTTATTCTTAAGAAATGTCTAAACTTTAATAAGGATTCAAGTGATCATTGGATGTAATAGGTTCCAGAGGCCCTAAGTAAGGTATGTGTAAAGTTTCATTTTATTGAGCTATGAATTTCTAGAGTTACACCAAAAGTAGTTTGGATTTGGGCTGATTTCCTGTTCTGAAAACATAGGAGCGGTCGTACCGCTTTTGGGCCCGATCGTATCGCTCGGCCGACCGCTTGTTTGCCGTCACTCAGACTGCGTCGGTGAGACCGCTAGGGCAATGCCTGTCAGACCACCATGTTGCCGTCTGTCAGACCGCATCTCAGTATGATCAGGGTGTTTCAATGCTGAAGTTCTTCTCTCTTAGTTTTTTTAGAGTGATCAGGGTGTTTCAATGCTGAAGTTCTTCTCTCTTAGGTTTTTGAGACTGTTGCTTTAGATTTGGCTCTCAAATTTAACCTTGGTAGCTTTGTAGCTGCTAGATAGAAGAGTTAGAAAAAAAGACGTTCACCCTCTGTTCCCATCCGTTCCTGCGCAAACCGAAGCGATCCCCGATTCCTTTCTATCTCGTGTTCTGAATGCGAGGGCAGGTCAGTGACGTGCGAGCATGACCCGCAGCGCTGTGCCTTTTCTCCTTCCTTTTTACGTTTCTTTGGGAGGAACAGTTCCCACGGAACAGACCGCCCGACAGCGCAGATAGTTGAACGGAGAAGAGATCTACCATACTGTGCTATGCTACGGAAGAAATTTACCCGGGTGGCCGGTTTCCAGGGCAACTGCTGAGTTTAGACACCAGGTAACCTTGGGTTAGAGGGTATGGATGCATCCTTTTGGTATATTACGCATGCTAGTTATGTATCTGTATGTTGCAATGGAGCTCATTGAATATATAGAAAATCGTGCTATAGAAAAGGGTTGCTCCGATCGATTGTAAAGTAAAGAATGGTAAGAAGTTGAGAAAATAGAGCGGTTGGAGAAGAAGAAACGTATAACCACCAACTCGTCCTTTTATAGTAGTAATGATAATGATTACCATGTTGGTCGCACACACTAACACACCATTGACATACATACGTCCACATAAGCGAGTACGCCTCTAGCACACATCTTCCTTATAGGGAATTAGTGACCTGCATTTTTACATTTTTAGCTCTTGAATGCAGAGGCATTGAGTACAAGCTAGAAATCTACCTTGGCCAATTCCTCTTTAGGGAACAGGAAATCTCTCACAAATGTGCCAAATGGCTTTGGCACGTACGCACACGCGACTACGCGAGTAATGGCAAACGACTCTTATCAGAGTAAGGACCGACGAATCAGTTGAGCAGCCGGTCGTTGAGTCGAATTCAAGGCCTACGCGCGCGAGTCAAACAGAAATCATTTCGAGCTATTTACTCGCGCAACATGCTCTGTCTGGTTGATTTGACTGGAACAGTGGATATCCTGCACGAGAACGGGAGGAACACGTGCTTGACCGGGCTGATCCACGGCGATCATGCACGAACACGACTCCTACTGCTGCTGCTGGTATTCACAAGTCTGTTCTTTTTAGCTGTGGCTTATAATTTTTGATTAAAATTTTTAAATTTTAACTGTTTACGGTACAGATTACGAAGAGACCGATACTCACTTACGAATTTTGCTGGTACAGATGTTGAACTTTTAACGTGTACTACATTTAACTTGTAGACCCTGTTTTGAGAAAATACTTCATTTAAAAGTTAGATATTATAGTAAAAATCAAAAACCAGCCAATATTTTTTAGTTGTGATCTATTAATATAATAAATAGTAATTATTGAGCGAAATTAAAAACCAAAAGTTACTAAAAAAATATCAAAAAGAACATGACGCTAGACATCCCATTGGCTGGGGAAAAGGGTCTCAAACCATTTTGAGTGGGCAAGTGCAAGCACCCCCATCAGATCTCATGACCATTTAATACTGCAGTCGATGGCATGCACGGCGATACATACGGCTCACTGCGGCCATCGTTGCTGCACCACACCAGTATAGAAAGATGAAAGATAGATTTCATTTGATCTTCACACAGATCGATTCAGCTCTCCCCCAACAGGTTGCTCACATGTTCCCCGCCAGAAAACTGAACTGGAAGTTTCCTTTTTGGGAGAAAAGCCAGCTGAGAAGGGAAATGAGGAGCATCAATGCTTCCATGGCATCAGGGCTACAATATCATCAATCCCACGCGACTTCCTGTACTATCATCTCTTTCTTTTGCTTTTCTCCTTTTATCACAATGGTAACAGCTATATGGTACTAATAACTAATCATAGAACAACATGCCAACATCTGAATTCTGAACACAGTAAGGGAGCAAAGGATCATTTTGCCATGAGTTTGTAGTGTGGATTAGAGCTTTCAGAGATTCTGTTCCGCAAGCATATCATGGATACATTAATCTGTCTTAAAGAGAATAAAATGTAGTGCTAACTAAGATTGGAAGTTGGTAGGTAAACTATTTGAAGAATTCCTCGTCCTTGCCGCCCTAGAGAGATGATTATGTTTCCAACAACGCTGTACTCATCAGAATTAGTGATATCTTGTCATGAGCTATGACATGTTCAAACCGTAGGAGATGAGCCTGGGGCAATCAATTGGCACCCTGAAACTGAAAGTAGTACTAGTCGATTAAATTCAAAGTACCCCGTTCAACCTCATTGACAAAGAAATTAAAGAAACAAGGCTCTGAGATCTATTGAAGGAGAAAGGAAGACTAGAAATATTGTGTTTATTTCTTTACTTAATAATACGCGTACGTGCGACGCTTACGTATATGAGCTGCATAAGCGTGCGTGTACATGGCATGCATGCATGTGCGCGGGCAGAAAGGCGCCGAGCGAGCGATCAAGTATTCAAGCTACCACTTGTGTATTGTAAAATGCATCTGATCTCCCTGATATGATACGCACGTATCAAATTAATCAGGAAGAGCAGCCGCGTGCACGTGCCAAGTGGACACGCACGAGAGAGGCAGTCCGGTAGAGTTAGATAAAATCACCAAGCATTCAGGCCACTAGTAAGCTTCTCAGCGCGATTCTAGAGGAGAACAATAATGTTCACACTGATCTTCTCTTCTTCTTTAGATTTTAGATTTAGTGCGAGTTAGGCTCTCGCCCAATGGGATGTAACAGGCCGACAGGCTAATGGGCTGTGGTCTTGGGCCACTCAGTTAAGATCCCTCTTATGGGGCTTTACCTTCTCAGAGCTTACTTCAGAGTTCAGACTCGGCTGACAGGGGGAAAATGTTGAGTTCAGGACAAAAATCAAAAGAAAACCTCCTCAATTCATTCTTTATCAGACAACAGCCGAACCAAAGTAGAGACGAGAGAGACGGTGGAGCTTCTCTCTGGAAACTCTTAACCCTACAGCTTAGCTGAAGCTCAATGGTCTGACCGCCACCTCCCAAAGTGCACTAAAAAGGCATAATTCAAAATCACAATAGTTGAACCGCATAAGCCCAGCGGTATGACCGATCCCATGTAATAGTCAGACCGGTTACACTGACAACAAAATTGAATTTTGCCAACTTTTGTAAAATCAAAAACCAACTCCACAAATATAACAATTGTTCATTACTAATTATCCATGGACCTTCTCACGTAGTGTAGGACCGAATAGGCAACAGAGGAGAGATGAATGGTGCCTTCTCACGTAGTCAGACTGGTTATAGGCTGTGAAATCTAATCTTCGAAGTTGTCTAACTCTGAAGTAAAAGATTTCTGACATTTGAGAAAAAAATTAAGAAGACATCATTCACCCTCCTCTATTACCTTTGCCGAACCTACCACTCAATAATTTTTCAGTTGTGCTAGCTAGCCTTGATGGTTTATGCCACTAATTGTTAGGTACGTATTGTCCACCTTCTCGTGGCATGTGGGGCCATCCTTCATCCCACTCTTTGCTTCTCTCACCTATGAGCAGGGTAGGGGTGGTAATTCCTCCGTAGAGGTGGGCCCGTGGGGAATATCCCTATGGGGTAGGGGCGGGGGTGATTTCCCCCACAGGGTAGAGGTCGCCCTTCTCCACGGGGCTCCCACGAGACCTAGTAAATATAAAAAATCTTTTAATAATAGATCATAGTTTTTTAATATGAGAAATTGTATTTTTTTTTCTTGTATATTTGACAAAAACTTAAATGTACATATTAGAATATATATATTTTAAATATATATTTTGAGAAAAGTATATCTAAATAATTATAAATTATTAAACAAAAATCATAATTTTTAAAAAAATTTAATATATTTTTAATCCACCACGAGGATCATCGTAGAGATCCCTGCGGACGAGAGACTATCTTCTTCGGTAGGATCAGTGGGGGCGGGATGGGCCGTGCTAACAAGTGGCCGTAGGGCCTCTTTGGGACCCCATCCTATTGACACCCCTAGGGTGGGCCCCACCTATCTGTGCCCCCACACCATGGACAGGGAGGGAGCCTCTGCCTAGAAAAGCTTTAGTTAGATGTTGTAGGCAGGCAGAGGGATGGTTTGGCCTCAACTCTCATGTCCAATCTTGACAGGATACCTGTTTCAATCAAATGTTCTTCCCATTTTCCAAACAAATATGTCATGTTTGCACACTGCTATCTGTTGCAAACTCCAGAATGTGCTAGAAATACTTTTATCATTTTTAGGCTAAAGGTACAATCGCTCCAAGTACCGTGCTTAGCAAGCACCTGGCCTCAATTCTTTAAAGATTAGCCAAATGAAAGCAGCCTTGTCAACTGATCCACCTATCAGCAATTTCCAGCACAGTGTGAAAACATCAAAACAGCAACACACAAATTAAAGGAGGCAGCAACACAAATTAAACTGATCCCCATCAGATCAACACTTGCCACATCAAAGTGAATGCAAGCTCGCATTGCACAGACCAACCAAAACCAACTACCAACATGCATGATGAGTAGTCTACACTACACTCCATAGATCGCCCCCTGCAATCGATCATCTCACATGGCCAAAAACAACTTTGTCTGGGCTCGTTCAACCGCATTACGTGTATGTGCATACACCGCATCGGCCGTTAGTTTGATGGGATGGCATCGACGTACCATTGAGCCGTCGTGATCAGAACGGCAAAGTCTACGAGCCTACCGAACGTTAGTAGCCGGGGGCCAGAGTGCACATGCTGATCACGCATGGGAGCGATCGATGAGGCCAGGGAGGAAATGGCCGGCCGGTGGATAGCATGTCATGTGCCACTTCAGAGCTGTACAAAAAGGGCCTTTGCCCTTTTGTCTCAGCACTGCACTGCATGCATTGCGCCCTAGGATTTCAGCGAGCTAATTATTTATATCGGTGCCCAAGCTTCCGAGGAAAGCGTCGCCCCGTGAAGAAATTGAGACTGAAGACGCTCAAAAAAAAAAACCATTAAAAGCTGGTACAGAATTCACCGATGCCTTGGGTGCGTGCGCGGTGCGAGGATGCTACGGCGTGCAAAGCTCTCGACGAAAACGCCTGCGAAGAACCAAGCTCGAGTCTCCAGTGAGAAGAAAGGCTCCAATCAAGTTCGACCCTGCAAGCCATGGTGGCGCACACGCACGCACCACGTGGGATGTGGCGCGCACGTGGAACTGCTCATTCTCCTCCCCAATTTTGGGTGGATTTTTTTTACTGAGACTTATGACTTATACTGTGATTTTTGAATTATAATCTGATTGTGAGAGGCAGTATGTACAGAGAAATAGTTGCATATAATTTTTATCAGTACAGCTGAACTCGGTACAGTTTATACTATAATTTACCTGTAGACCCCGTCTTGAAAAATCGTATCGTTTATCGGCGTGTTATTGTTCATCTGTATATAAACCGTAAGCCGTAAGCACTAACGAACCTAGCCTTATACTCCACATTTTACGTTTGGCTCACCCATTGGGGTAACCTATGCCCCCTTTCTTTTGGCTTTTGGTTTGTATGTGACATAATTAAGTCTTGTTGCACTTGCGATGTATCATTTGTAGGTAGTCTTGTTTAGACTATATAATTTTTTATATAGTCCTGCTTGGACTGTATATTTTTTTATATGACCTATTTTTCTTGGTGATGTAAATCTGTGAAATTTATATAGTTAAAAACTGATGAAAATTAACTCATCATTTGAATTATGTCCTGATTCTGCTTTTTGACAATTGACCTGCACTAGCTGAATACCCGTGTGTTGTTATGGATTTAAAAACTTTTAGAACATATTTGTATGCATATGTTAAATTTTTTACCACCCGTGAATTTTTTTAAAAAAACTATAGGAACACACAGGTATTTAGCTAGTAATGCATAATTTCCTGGTGTACGGCCCAATGAGCGATCACAGATTCGTAGATGACATCAATATGATGGGTTGTCTGATCTTTCATAATGGTATTTTTTTAATAAATATGTGAAGTATGAACTACAAGATATAATTCACACTAGTAGATAAAACACATCAAAGCATACGAACAAGAAGATAGAATCAGTTGATTCGCCAATAAAAATCAACATCACAATCTAATCCTACACGCCCGAAGAACCCTCAATGATTCCTCAAGAACACACTCATGATACAGATATACAACCTAATAGCCAAAGACCAACACATATGATGTTTAATTCATAATTCAACTCCAAAGATACACGGGCGCTGCCCTTAGCCTTTTAGAGGCAGCACATTAGGTGCCAACTCGTAGGAAATAAAGAAAATAAAATACCACGCCCTTTTACATCTTGGACTGATCTCCCTATTCTTGGGCTTTTTTGTCGTATTCGTTTGCGTTGTTCGTGATGGGCTAACATATTTTATATATTTTTTAATTTTTTAAATTTAATTATGTTAAATAAGTCTCTGTCAGCTACAATATTTTTTCAGCAAACTACAGTGCTTTTCAGCCATAAACTACTAAAAATAAGCCAAAATAATCACCACCATAAACCAAACTGATGAGGATTTATTCCTGTGCGTCGACTCTCTTTGGAACGAGCGGCAGGTGGACCCCACTACCATCACGCAAGGAAAGAATGAGGAGGAAACGCCTCGTTCATAGCGCATTCAATTTTATTCTCCATGGATTACTTCGTTTCCTTGCATGTAGGATTCCGTACCATCTTCTTCTTTCTTCTCAGTAATTTCTGAAATTAATTTATGTGAAACAAATTGGACACAATAATTCATTTCAGAAACAAGAATAATTGGTTTGGCCACGTCAATTACCCAAATAGCAATACTAATAAAAAATGTCTTTTTCTAAATCATATTTCCAGGTGTTTGTTCGAAGCTACGGCTAGCTAGCTACGGGTGCAGTACCTCTGTACCTGTCACCTGCAAGATTATCTGAAATAAAATGTCATCAGCAAGATCTTGCAACATGTACCTGATAAAAGAGTATTTATGTCGTGTGTTTTGTTTGCAATTGCAGGGCAGGTTGCTTACTTCAGCAGCTTGCGTTGTTCACATAAGTCGGTACACCTACCAAAGACAGTGCGAGATGGTTAGTAGTAATAACTATTTTTTTTCGATTACAACCAAGACGTACAGTACATACGTCACCATGAACGTATATAGTATGTACATATACGCGGGTGTGTTCTCTTAACACATATCTAGACATAGATTAAAGATAAATTCATGACCTCACAAAAACAAACATACTTACGTGTGCATAAAAATAGACACTAGAGTTTGAGGTGTGGTGGATGGTCATATATCCACAACTCTACCACTACGTCAAGAGTTGGTTTCAGGTGGTAATCACTCATTAACAATCGCTGTCAAGATCAGAGGGGAATCGAACGAGGGTTATTCTACAAATGGTTGGTGCCTTTTTCTTTAGTTTCAACCATGCAGAAGTTTGGATCACTGGCTGGTGTCTAGAGACTGAAGCAGGAGGAGAAGTGCCATGGCAGTGTCGTTTCTTTTCTTTTAAGGAATATACAATGACACGCCACTAGTAGTCAAGACTCAGTGACTTAACGAATGTCGAAAGGCTAAATAGATCAACATTTTTAGAGAAAATTACTAGCAGTAGGTAGCAATAGCATCACCCCTAACGATGCATGATATGGTATGTATTTTTCCCCTTTGATACTATTACGTAGCACACACTTTCTTTCAATTTAACAGTCGTACTAGTCAGTAGTCACTTGGCACGCCCTTGTGATTCGTGGACTATTCTTTGTAGTTCGTTTCCTAGGCTAATATGTGCACAGCCTAGATTCTAATTTTGGGGTAAAACGAAAGAAAAGGGTGATATGTGCTACCAATTCGTGCAATTTTCAGGTTGTTACATAAAATTCAGGGGATTGATAAAGTACTTCTTCTACTACAATACAGAAATATATGAAATTCGGAACAAAAAATAAAATAAAATAAGCAATTTAATTTCCAAACATCTAAATTATATCGTTTCATACTACACATTTGAAATAAATGTAGCCTGCCTCAAAAGAAAAAGTACCTCTACCTGCTAGGGATTACTACTAGCTAGCGTACGTCGATTGGTAATCATGCGTGTAAAGCTCATCAAATCATTTGCGCAACAATGCACTCCGCACTTTGCTTCACGCCTTCCACTTTGCACATCCTTCTAAAACCCTAAAATGGTTCTCTTTTCCCCATATTACTAAGCCATTATGCACTAGCTAGCTAGAATCTACATTCTACAAGCACAAAAAAAAAAAACACACACACACACACACTAGGTATGCAGCCAGAGGATTTCCATCTTGTGCAGATAAAAGAAGCCAATAAATCTAGTAATCCAGTTCCTGCATCGATCCATGCATGCTTCTTTATCTCACCGTGCTGCAAAAAGTGACAGTTGACTTTGGACAAGAGCATTTGCATCCATCACTGCATTCTGTGCATGCATCATGCATGCATGTAAACTGTGCATGCTTGTATGACATGCATGTATGCAACACCACAGCTATGCTGCTAGCGACCCTGCCCAGGTCCAGAAAGCAACCGCAAGACGAAGATGCAGACAGGGCAGGAGGCTTCCATGACTCCTCACCCAAGAGTACACATCCAAGTCGCTCTCAGCTGTTCGGTGCCTGCAGGCCAGCTTACACTTTACACACCAAGAGAGAGAGAGAGAGAGAGAGAGAGAGAGAAGAAAATAATGCAATGTTCATGCAGCAATGTCGTTTGTTTCTCTGTGAGTTATGTTATGCTGCAGAGTACATGCATGCTCTTTTGATCAATTTTTTTCAGAGATTTTTGAAGGACAGATTTGTTGCCATTGAGAGGTGCCTGTCGCCGTTGTTGGGATCCAATTCGATGGATGAAGTAATGCACACGCTGAAAGGCCAAGAGAGTCTCTCGATCGATCAGCTTGATGCACTTGGCGTACCTGCCGTTGACCGGCATTATTAGAGGGTGGTCAATATGGCTTATGGCTTAAAGCTTAAGCTTATTTTTGCACTATTCATAATTTCGTCTTTTCTCGAATTTTGACTTTTTTGAGCTTTTTGTCGGTTCTTTTTTTCTCGTATTCGTTTATGCTTGTCTGTGATGGGCTAACATATTTTTATATTTTCAATTTTTAAAATTTAATTATGTTAAATAAGCTCTCTCACCATTCTGATGTTTTTCACCAAATTCTGATGTTTTTCAAATATGTTCTTCAAATTTTCAAATTGAACCGATCACCACCTTAGTTTAGTGGCGTACCTGCCGTTGACCGGCATTATTTGTTTAGTACTTATCGAGTGCAGTATGGTAGCCCGTCGTCTTTCCTCTCCCTGCCATATGATTAAGAGAGAAATTGTTTGATTCCCTCGGAAAACGCAAACAAAATTTGCGACCTTACCTTTTAAGATTTTTCTTTAGGATTAGATGCTGTTTTGCATTTCAGCTGTGTTGGTGCATAAGCCACACACATTTTCATCATTAGTTTCCATCAAAAGAAGATTGACAATCCGAGAGGGATCACAATATGGGAAGATACTACTACTACTACTGAAGAGAAATCAGCTGAAATTTTCTTCACTCACCGATTAAACGTTTGGGGACTTCCCTCGGAACGAACAGAGTAAATGTTCTTATGTTCATAAACAGGTACAAATTTTATTTCGAATTTGATCATTCTGGCAAGGATATCAAACCTTTGTGGAGGCAAAATTTGCGGGAAGGAAGAGATATTGCTCCCGTTCTTCACACGTAGGGCCGGGAGGTATAGCTGGCGGGAAATCCAAAGGACTCCTGTAACACGAAGAGATTCTTCTACCTAAACATTTCCACAGCATTGAATTCCATAGTTTTGAAACCACAGTGCCGAAAATCACACAGCTAACCATCTGTGCCTCCAGATCCACCTACACTGGTCCCGGGGCCCCACCACACAGACAGGCGCCTCAATACGCATGCTCTCTGCTTTGTGTTTTTGTTTGCTACCGGTTAATTTTCTGCAAAAGGGTAGCTGAGCAGGGTGCATTGCAGAGACTCAGAGAGACTACTACGCTACAGCTGCACTTGCTTGCGTTTGCAGCAGATGCAGAGTTCGTTGCTGCAGAAAGTTACAGTACTTCTGCATCGATCGTCAGCGAGGAATAGAGTTTTTTATTGTACTGCCTGCGTCTCCCTCGTCCGCGTGCGTCCCCAAACCCCTCCCCGCTTCCTCGTCGTCGTCTCCCTGCCTCCTGCGTCTGCATCTGTGGGTGGCCTTGGGACTTGTGACAGCAACATGGACCACCGCCATGAGAGT
This sequence comes from Bonia amplexicaulis, assembly GCA_036346245.1. Classification (NCBI taxonomy): domain Eukaryota; kingdom Viridiplantae; phylum Streptophyta; class Magnoliopsida; order Poales; family Poaceae; genus Bonia; species Bonia amplexicaulis. Next base: position 2,330,357 of record CM070753.1, read on the forward strand.
GCTCACAGTCGCAGCCATCCTTCCTGATTGGTGCAAACAGTTTCAAGGCATCAGTCAGTCAGTTACTCAGCAGTAACACAAACTCAGAAAAAGTAAACTAACCAGTAACGGAAAATTACACAGAGCTATTCTCTCTCGAACATATGGAGCTTGATCTAGACGAAAGGTTTTTACGACGGTGCAAAGCTGATTTATTTTTGGGACAGGTGTCGTACCCGGATTGGGCCTCTGGATTTGATTAACCAAAGGCCAACCAGGTTAACCGTTCTCACGCTCCAGCAATTAAGTGGCGGCTCTGCACCGTCACCGCAGCTGCTTGTTTATGACTTGAGTGAGCTAGAGTCCAATGACCGTGTATGACACACATAGCAAGCTAGCTGTGCCTCGCAATGGTTCTGTCCAAAACACTTTAGAGGTTAGAACCCATCCATATCCAGATCCATTCTCTTCTGGGAATTTAGAGGCGCTGAACACCACCACTCCACCGTACCACAGCCTGTAAGTGTAGACGAGACTCCAAATGCAAAAAAGTAAAAGAGATCACAGATTCACAGTGTTGGATGGAACAGCAACAGCAGGAGCAGCAGCAGTAATAGACATCAGGGGTTCAGAGTGCATGGGGAGTAAGTACTATGTACTCGTGCACTACACATGCGTGAGTGACTCCGTGGCAAACACACAGGCTCCTGCCTCTCCATCATGGCGAAAATGCAGCGAGAATTTACCAGGTCCACTTCACCCTACAAGAGGAATCTATCCATCAGATCAGATGGGCCTGGTAAATAGGCGCTCTCACTGTCACACACGCACGCATACATACAGCTACAGAGAGAGTCCAGTGAAGATCGAGTCCATGACAGCAGATATTACTGCAACGAGCAGTGGTAGCATGTAGTACTCATACGTATCCCAAATGCGACCATACATGGCAGCATCTCATGTAGGTATGATGTACGCGTACGGCTGTCATACGCGTAGCAGCTCGTGCGGACCAGGACCCGGTCGGTCTTTCTATCGTCATTTTGGCAAAGTTTGGCGGTGTCGACGGGCCGACCCAACTGTTGGGGAGATATCAAGTGGGTTCTTTTGGTACATGATTCTTTTAGCCGATCCTGCTCTGTAATTTTTCGTATAAAATGCACAAAAAATCATAAATCATAACTAAAAGCTCTGTAATCCATGGACCGACCGAGCCCGCTCGCCAGCCGACGAGCTGTCGATCGAGCCAGACCGACCTAACATCTACAGCACCAGCATCAGCACCAGCACCAGCATGATCCATGAGTTCACCCAACCATACGTCTTGCCAGTTATGCAAGAGTGAGGAGTAGCGAACTCTCAGGCTGGACACGGTACATGGGCGTGCCGTGCCGGTAGTAGGCTGGCACGGCGGAGTTGGCAGGAGCTGACGGCCGGCGCGGGCCGGTTCCTCCTCCCCTCGATCCTTAAAACTCCTGTGCGCTGCTGCGGTCTGACAGGCATCACATGTGTGCCCGCGCGCACCCACACCCGCAATGATACGATCAACCCTCACATGGCTGGCCCTGTGATGCAGCAGCGGGTGCAGGACCAGGGACACGCCTTGACCCACCCCCAACACCCCATGCCGGCTGCCTCCCCCTCCTCCATCTACTCTCCTGCCTTGCTTCAACCCCATCTCGCACACGCACAGGCTGCTCGCCTCTTAAATCCACGAGCCCCCCCTCCCCTCCATCCTCACGAGGACCTGCATGACACAGCAATGATAACATTCCTCTGAAACTCACCCACATCCCAAAGAAAAAAGAAGAGCAGAGTGAGAGAGAGAGTTCTGTGCAACTTCTATATGTGTACCTGCATCTGTATCTATCTATCTGTCCCTCTGCAAGTGTAGATAGATATATTGCTTCTTGCTTGTACTACTCCCTGTAGCCTCTTCTCTGGTTTGGAAGCTTCTCTTGCTCTGGTTGGTGCTGCACTGTGTGTGTGACCTGTCCTGGGCTGCTGGGGCTGTCACTTTCATCTGAATGTGAGGTGGTGATCTTCTTGTGGTGCTTTGTTCGGTGTCTGAGTGATCAGTTTGGAACCTGAAAGATGCCGGCGGCGAGGATGCTCAACGCCTTCTCCGACGACACGCAGGAGTTCGACAGGCAAATGGGGTGCATGGCCGGCATATTCCAGATATTCGACCGCCAGCGGATGCTCACCCTGCGGCGCGGCGGCCGACAGGCGAAGAAGAGGCTGCCTCCAGGTAACAAACAACTCGTGTTCATTGGGCTCTGCACCCTTCTGCCCTGTTGTGTTCACATCGAGTTGCTGTGTGTCAAGTTCCAGCATAATCCTTTTTTCCTTGATTACTGTTAAGGACTGTTTCGGTGTTTTTAATCACACTCTGAATTATTATCTGCAACTCGTTCTGCTATTGTTGACTAGATATTACAAAGTTAGCTAGTTTTTGGAAGAAAATTTTGCATCTTGTATTCGTTAAAAAAGAACTCCTTTCAGGCTATCATTCAAAGTTTGGCAAGATACAGTTGGAAGGCTCGATAAAACAGATGCTTAGTTGGTAAAACTGTTCAATAGTATAAACTGCTTTTGTTGAAGATATACCCAAAGTGGAAGTTGGAAAATAAGTTATCTTGAGAATGGCAGAACAGAATCATGATTTTATTTGAACTTTTCTTTTACTGACAAGAGACAAAGGCTTACAGAAGTTTACCGATGTAAGGAGAACATCTAAACTGTAGCAGTGGTAATGCAAGCATTTCCTTGAGGATGTACTATGACAGCACATGACTACCTTTAGCACTATATGAACAAGGCATTGACATAATGACAGCCAATGATGTGGGTTTTGGTACGCAGAAGTAGCATGAGGATATCTATTTGCACTGACTGAAGAGGATAGGTGAACAGTTGGTTATTAAATTCCATTAACATAATGAAACTGAAAAGGACAGATGAATATTTGATTTTTAAATTTTCCGTTCTTATAACGATAGATTAACTGAAGAGAACAACTTAACAATTGATTATAAAAAAATCATTCATGTAACAATAATGAATAATAGTAAAGAAAACATTACCTTTTGACCCCTCAAATCCATCCATGTTGTTCATTATCAGCATGACATGATAAATTGCTCTATTTTCTCGGTTTAGATTTTTGGCAACAATTATAATGTCCTCTTATTTTGTGCAGTCCGTAATCCTCCAAAAAGCAGCAGCAATGTTCCAGTGCAAAGCTCAAGTACCTCAAAGATCGTTCTGGTAATTTTTCCGATCTGGACTAGCTCAACTCTTTTTTTTTGGGGAGTCAGGAAAACCATTCTGCATGCATCAGAAGTACATTTGGACACATCAAGGAGAGGGCTCTAACCTATGAATTGATTTTGCAGGAGAAAACATTCAGCAAAAGTATGACCGAGAACAGTAGCCTTTCAGTAGAGTCTTCAAGAGCTTCTTGTTCTTCCTCTTCGCGCTCATCGTTCTCTTCACTTGATGGCAACAAATCAATCCAACAGGAGATCCCATACATCAATGGGGAGCTCTTTGTGCAGAGGCCACTGAAGAACTCACCAAGTCTGAAGGGTGCTGACATGGACGCTAAGTCCGGACAACCAAACGTCGGTTTCAGAGACATCGTGAAGGACTCCATCAACCGGGACTCCGGAGGTCTAACTGTAAAGACCTCGGTGAAGGAGCCAAGGGGAAGTGGGCAGTACAAAGACTCACCGAGGCCATTGCTGCTCTCCAAATCAATGGACGGGACCTACGTCATCGGCATCGATAGGAGCACCAAGGTCCCTGCGAATGTCGTCGAATCCAACAGGCGTTTCCAGGAGCAGTCACGCTTCTCATGCGATGATCGGCGGCTCCTGAGGCCGGTCGAAACCCACGAAAACAAGAAACCTTCCACAAGGCTCAAAGAGCTCCATAGATTGTCCTTGGACAGTAGGAAAGAATCTCTGAGCCCGAGTCCATGTCTGACGAACTTCAGTTACAAGAGAACAGACGACAATCTCCTGGATACTTTGAAGCCTCAAGAGTCTCTGACTGACAGGCGGGCCAACAGTGTCATTGCCAAGCTCATGGGTTTGGAAGAAGCACCAAATGCTACAGGTATGCTGATTGCTTACAGCTACGAGCCTGCAAGATCACCAAGACCAGCACAAGCCACTCAGAGCGAGCGTCCACCACGTTCACCCAGAAGCACTTGCCAGGATCCCTGGGTGTTGCAGCCAAAGAACGAGTCTTCAGCACTGAAAACCAAGCCTTCTCCAAGAATTCTCACCGAAGCCGCTCCTTGGAGGCAGCAGGAGAGATGTGTCAGCAACAGCAAGGCTTCGCAATGTCGAGATGCTGAAGTGAGGCCAAGGACTGCGTCTTTGTACGCCGACATAGAGAGAAGGCTTGGGGGGCTCGAGTTCTTGGAGTGCAACAAAGACTTCAGAGCTCTCAGAATTCTGGGTGCATTGCATGCAAAGGATGCTAAGCGCCAGAACGACGGCAATGCTGAATCAGTAGCTGTTCAGCAGGCAGAAGATCCTCTAACCACCAGTTCCAGAAACTTCCAGTCTCCCATTGTAGTCATGAAGCCGGCAAGAACCACCGAGAAGCCGGGGGTTTCAGTTGCTTCAGTTGCAGGGCTCAGAAGCCTCCGGAAGCTGCAGCCCAGAGATTCATCTTTCGCTGGCAAGAACGAAACCAGAACAAATGAGAAGATACATTCTCGCATTTCCAGAGGTCAATCCAAGCCGGACGAACCTGTCAGCAGTGCAAGCTCGCCAATGCCTACAGGCTCATCAAGCCCCAGACTGGTGCAGAGGAAGGCGGAATCGGAAAGGTGGTCTCGTCCACCGGTCTCACCGAAGTCTCCAAGCAAGAAGTCCAATGAAGCAGCCTCCCCAAGAGGAAGAACAAGATCAAAGCCTACTCAAGTGAAGAGCCACAATGACAATGAGGTCTTGCAGAGTCCACGAAGCAGAATCAGCTTGGCGAAGCAGGTCGACGTCAGTGTAATGGATTGTGAAAAGCCTCTGCTCGTCAGCTCGTCTTTCGTTCAACCAAGCTACACTGCTGCAACACCAAGTCACAAGGTACACAAAAAGAAACAACCATATATGAAAGAAACCGGCTAATTCTACATATTTTTCCATGTGCTGGTTGTTTATCACTAACTAGTGAAAGCTCTCATGTTTTTCAGGGCCCTTCTTCAATTCTGGGATCAATTCATTCACTGAAGAACGTCCCGAGCCCCGTCTCTGTCCTCGACACATCTTTCTATCATATAAGGATCTCGGATTCATTCAAAGGTGAGAAGTTGATCTAGCATTTAGTTTTTCTGCATTACTGTGAATAAGATAACCAACTGCAAGAACAATAACATGATAGATCCTACTGTTTAGTCTCATTCAATTCAGAAGACCATAGTGTCATTCAAAGGACAAGCATAGTTAGCTGTAAGCGTGCTGATGACGCTTGTGACAGATAATCTGCGAAAAAAGCTACCAGGTAGCTCGCGGTCCTGCGATTGGGAGGAACCACAGCAGATTGACAGTTGCAGCTAGATGTGATGGTGCTGAATAGTGCTACATTTGCAAGCACCACATGCTGCACTTGCTTATGCAGCAGCATGATGTGTCTTTTGGTGTGTATGCATTGCTAGTATAGATGTGTCCACCAGTGTCCCCCTCTACAAATACACCTAACGCGTATGATCCTGTAGACAGATAGCGATTTCATTTTTGGTGTGTATGCATTGCTAGTATAGATGTGCCCACCAGTGCCCCCCTCTACAAGTACACCTAATGTGTATGATCCTGTAGACAGATAGCGATTTCATATCTCCTGTCTGATACATGCTTTTTTCAGTTTGTGTTGTCTGATAGTAAATTCCGTAATTCTGTCTGGTGCATTATTTTTTTTATGCAGTTGTATTAAGCACCAGTTTCTGAATATATGCATTTCATTTTTCTGCGTGTTCAGATGGCGAGACACATACTTCAGACGAGTGCTCGAACCCAAACAGCCTGCCTGACACGCCGCAGTCGAAGATGAGCGGTGAAGCCAACCAGATCAAACCGGAAAATTTGGAAGCCCTCATCCAGAAGCTTGAGCAATTGCAGTCAGTGAATGGTGAAGCTGCAAACACGAAAGATCACCAATATATCTACGAGATACTCTTAGCATCTGGCCTTCTGCACAAAGAATTGAGCTTCGCAGCAATGCCTGGCCAACTCTGGCCATCCAGTTGCCCGATCAATCCGGAGATCTTCCTCATTCTTGAACAAGCAAAGCCACACTTGGTTTCAGCAACTCAAGCTGTTAGTGGAGCTATGAGAAGTTCTACACCTAACACAGAAAAGCTTCACCGAAGACTTGTATTCGATCTGGTAAACGAAATTATAGCTCAGAAGATGAGCATCTATAGTTCTGCAAGTCAATCTGCGAAGTTTCTTCTATCAAGGAAGCTAAGTGGGTGGCGACTTTTCAAGGAATTGTGCGCAGAGGTTGACAGGCTCCAATCTGAGAGCTCAGCAGTAAAATGCTCTGAAGAGGATGAAGATGAAAACAAGCTGTTAGCTGAGGATGCACTGCATGGAATGAAAGATTGGAGGGGCATTGACGGTGAGCTACAAGGCATGGTTTTGGATATCGAAAGATCCATCTTGAAGGACCTTATCGACGAGGTCATAGGCGGTGAGGCTACCGAGAAGATGCAAGTTGGACACTGGAAGCTGCGGAGGCAGCTGTCTTTCAGTGGTATAAACTGAATATTCTTGGCAATAGTCGTTTCCGTTAGGAAGCTTAGCCACTAGTAAATGGTTATGTAACCTTCCGTATTTCACTGAAGACTAAAACTATAGAAGAAATATAAATGTTCCTCAACACTAGTCCCACTGCCATTGACACTAGAAGAAGCAAGCAATTGAATATCTACAATACTCTTTATCAACTCTTCTGTGTATATATATCTTTATTGGATCATGCTCTTGGTCTCGATTACACAGGCTGTTGTTTTTTTTCCATGAGATACGGTCACCCGAAGCAAAAGCTTTAGCCAATCTGCGTCTGTTTTGGATAACAAGGGACCATTTGGCTTCTGCATGGCAGGAACATCTCACACTGTTGTAGACGACAAGATGTTTCCTGCCAGATTGGCAGGAACATCATCCGTAGATTGCAACGGAGGCTGTGTACAGGCAAATCACACATCTCTATTCGGCGTAACGACACGTCAAATCCTCAACGACAGAGCTGTACTCGAGTCAGTGCCAGATCATTCAGGCCACCGAAACGCGACGAGGGACGCGGATTGGCAACAGAGGAAGGACCAGGAGAGGAGAGGAGGACGCGCATTTGAGGTTAAGCCGTCAGAGGTTCATCGGCCCAAGCATGTAAAACCGAGAAGGCATTTGCGATGGACAGACCTGGGGGGTGGGACGGGAAGGGCACCTGGGATGCCGGCGCCCGCGCAATCAGTTCGACCGGCGTCCCATGAGCGGGTCGTCGGAAACAGGGGCCGGCGCTGATCGGTGGGCAGGCCGTCCTGGTAGCCGGCAGGAGATCCTAGGTTCTCGGCACATGCGTACCAGTAGCGTGGTACGCCCTGGCGCTCCAGCGCCTGGTAAGCACTTCGCCGAGCACGTCACGTGGTGGGCGTGGCGCCGGTAGGCGCCCAGGGACCGGCACTGTTCACCCATCCAAACACACACGCTAGCCCACGGATCGCACTACGTGAGTTGGCAACTAGGCGGCGGCACCCAATTTCCAATATCTTTTTTACTTTTTTTTTCATGACGTTTGTACAGATGGCTTCTTCAAACGGGGTTTTAAAACGACTTCTCTAAACAATTTTTTGAGTCTAAAATCGTATGTATCATTCGTATCTATGTTTTCACAACCGTAGCTAAAAACCATAGAGAAAAAAGGATAGGGCTAATAGCCCACGAATCGCAGCAACAGTGGAAACCGGCAGGTAATGGTACGCTCGACCGGGCCAAAAATGTGCGAGGCCCATGCGTCCCCTTCCATTCTCGCACGGCAGAGCCCGCGCCGGCCAAGCCGTCGTGCGCTCCGTTCGGCCCTCGCAAGTCGCAGCCACAAGTCAGCCATTACCGAATGAGACGCATGGGCCTTAGGGTGCCTTGGGCCAGCGTGTTTCCGGAGGGGAAGGAGGAACGGACGCTACGCACGCGCGGCCGCGCGAGGCCGGGTTTGGTGGTGACGCATTCGGTGGGTGAAAACGGATGAAATATGGAGTGGATAGTGGTAAACATATATTTGTATCTACAGCGGTAAAATTATATTCGTATCATATTTTTTTCTCTCGGATTTGAATATAGATCGGACAAATATCATATACAAATTTGAATCGAATTATACTTAAAATCGGATCGAATTCGAATATTTTTTGGATTCTAATAATTATTCACGACCTCTCCTATTTAAAATATGGTACTGCTGTAGGGCTGGTCCAACCTCCCGTGGTAGGGTCTTACAACTGACTTAATATGTAATAGGCTCAATAGTATAGAGACTTATGTATAAAAGAATGTACCAATTTACCTCTACATTTTGTAATTATTAAGGGGGTAGGATAGGAATTTTTCATCTAATTTCATTCATGTATATAAACCCCCAAAAGAGATATGAGGGGTCAGATCTACTCATTCCATACACGGGCACTCTCTCTTCTATCGTTGGCTCTCTCTAACCAGTCCTCTCATACGATGTTTGATCAGTAGCCATATCAGGCACCGAATTGTTTTAAAACCCTTCCAATAGCATCACACAGCATATAGACTGATGTGCAGATGGAGGTTCATATAGACTGATGTGCATATGGGCCTTGTGATCGGTTTTTCTATTTAAATTATAGATTTATATATGTATATTCATATAGCATCAAAACAAAATTTTAATGCACATCTTTTGATGTAGTAGCAGCAGCAAGATGCCATCAAATAGACATATCATGTTTCGATATAACATGATCTAAAAGCTACAGGTGGGCTAATTTGCAATCTTAAGATGATGACCATAAAAAACCACCCTTTGGAATTTGGTGGGCTAATTGAAGAACTAAACCATGGCATATAAGAATAGAAATAAGGAGAAAACTCAATGAATTAGATTAGCAAATTTACACAGCTATCTGCTCCTCTCACTCAGTACTGAGAAGAATAGAAATGCAGTGGGAGTGCTAGAAGCAAAATAGCACAAATAAACAACACATAGAGAGTCACAAAGAGCAGAGAACTGCCGCTTCCTGACTCCCTCCTCATGTGCAGAGCCACCATATGACTCATCAGTAATCCAGTCCAAATCCTAACCCAACTATAATCCATCCTCGGAAGACACTAGTTACACAACCGAACAGAACCAAACCTCAAAATCCTAAGCAATACAACACAAGCATGGTGAAACCCTACGAAAAAGGATACAGGCGTGTTCTATAATGTTCACATGCCTTTTATTAAAATACTCGGTTAATAATGTTTCATAATTCATGCTTTTAATTAGTCTTAGAATTCATGCTTAAATCATTAATGGAGGTACCATACAAACATGGTTCAAATATAGGTTTAAACCACTAGCAATCTTTTAAATTATAACTGCTATGTTTTAGTTTCTTAATATCATGTCATATTAATTATATGATGTTGTATGTGAGCCATGACAGCTGTATATATTAAACATGTTAATCTGACTAATAATCACTTGTCATGTAGTAAAACTTAGTTGATTGTCAATTTCTTGCGTGAGGTCTGTTATAATCTCTTTTAGAATAATTCCTAGACCGTTATCGCCATGTTATCATTTCACATCACCATTTATCAGGATCTAGTGCTTCTCCATTTCAAACCTTTAGCGAATCCTTTCTTTTAGCATAGCTTTATCTCCGCCATCTCTTAGTTATCTTAAATTCATACTACATAACATGTTTATGATGTAACAATTACCTTATCATCACTTTATCATTTCACATCGCCCCTATCAGGTATTAGGCCCTTTTATCCCCAACCTTAGCGAATCTTGTCACTTCTCATAACATTATCTTAGTCTTCTCCTAGTCTCTTAAATTCACACCATATAACATGTTAACAATATAATTGTTACCTAGCCTAGGGTTATCCACATGTAGGGGAGATTGCCACCCACCTGGTAACGTACGAGGGACGTACACTCTCATTACTTAGTATATTACACTCCGTCTGCGGTTATACAGTCGAGGACAGCATTGTGCCTGACTATTCTTGTATAACCGGGTATGTGTGGGTAATCGTCAGTGTCATTGTAACTTGTTAAATAACGGTCATCCCTAATTGTATTCTTCCTGTTACCTCTATCTCTGGCTGTTATCAGTGTTTCCAGTTAACTTACTAATAAAGGAAATAGCAATTACCTTGGTTCCACATTTCCGTTATCTCCATCCACGATAAGTATCAGTGTCCCTAGTACTATAGTTTCATTGCTATTAATCTGTGTTAATTACTTACTTACTTTACTTGTCATCTAACCACCGTGTTGCAACCGTTGTTGGGTAGTTACTGAGATTTCCAAATCTCACGCTTGCTCTTTTCATTATCAGGTACAAGACCAGTGGAGTGATAGCATCATGCATAGATGGGAGCACTCAAGTATTTAGCATTGTGGCTTGCCACTATTTGTAATTTTATTTATTCCTCTTTTGGTTAGAAGTGGACAGGTACCATATTTCAAACATTTATTTCAGCTTCCGTTGGTTGTCTATTAAAGTGCTAATAAAATTTTAAATTCTTTATGATTTCCTCTATTGCTCTTATGTATTGTTCACTTTGACGATGATGTTTCATAGTAGTATCGTAGATTGACTGTATGTGACCATGTGAGGTGCTATACAGATAGAGTCTGGATTTTATTCGGATATCCAATTCTAAATCCGCTTCACGTCATACCAAATTCGGAGCCGACATTCGCGACTAGGCAAATATCCAAATCCTGCTCCGATTTCCTATTAAGATATTTACTATCTGAATATGAAAAATCTAGATTCGGCATCCGAATTATCCGACCAAATCTGATTCCATTGTTGGCACGATTCCACGGTTAGAGCAGCGATCGGCAACAGAAGTTGGCTCAAACAACGGTATTGAAAACATCCTATATAACTTTTCTCATGCATATCCCACCCATTTTATTCTGACAGCCTTTACTTCTCATGCATATTACCAAAAATGAATAAGGCAACTATTGAGGCTGCTGACTAAACAGTAAACTAGAAAAATAGTGAAGTAGTTGTAGTGAATGAATTATGCTTGCCCCTTCTCCATAAAACATGATTACAATTTTGCCTTTACAGTCGTGCACCCCTAGCCAGGCATATATGTCATTACGCATATCTTATTGGGCCGTATAACCCCCAAACAAGCAGGATGAGCTCAGGTGGATGCCATCACTACTATAGTAAAATTGCGAGCTTGCATTAAGGTGATGATCGGTTCGGCTGAAAGCTGAAAGCTTATGGTCGAAAACATCAGTAGTTGGTGAAAAACATCAGAATGATGGATGCTTATTTAGCATAATTAAATTTAAAAAAATGAAAAAAAATAAAAAATATGTTAGCCCATCACAGACAACGCAAACGAATACGAGAAAAAAAGAACCGACAAAAAAGCTCAAAAAAAAGTCAAAAATTCAGAAAAAGACGAAATTATGAATAGTGCAAAAATAAGTTTAAGCCATAAGCTTAAGCCATATTGAACACTGTCTAAGCAATAATACCAGTGACAACACCACTCATGACTAAGAAGAATCATGCTACAGATAACCATGGATTTTCTGAAAGTAGAAATACAGTGTCAAAACTGTATTATCCAAGTAACCTTCAAGTCTTAGGCGTTTTGGTAGTGGTGCAGCTTGTATAACAAAACTTTTCCGCCAGCATGTCCAACAGACAAAAACCCGCTGCCCGGACTGAAGTCCAAGCACCGTGGGTAGTGAAGGCTGAACCGAGGCCCTGGCCAGTTTTGGAACACACTGAAGGACGGGACATGCACAAGCCTCATCCCGTTCCTCTCCCTAGCTGAGCTTATCGCCAAAATCTGGGCATCGTGATTGAATTTCATTTCACCAATCTCAGTTGTAAGATTTTCAATTGTCTTCAGCGGCTTCCTTTTCCCGCCGAGAAACTCATCCCTCTTATACACATTCACGATGCCGCTGGTGGAGCCTGTAGCAAAGAAAGAGCTGTCCTGCGAAGAGCAAAGCGAAACGCCTGTCAGGGAACCATCATCAGTAGCCTTGTGGATACACTTCCTTGTCCTAAGATCCCAGTGGTAAACATGGCCATCCCCGCCACTGCTTAGTAGCTGATTCCCACCGTCCGCAAAAGCCAATGAACGCACACTTCCATTCATCTTGAGGGTTCCGATGAGCTGCTTTGTTTTGGAAGAAATCAAAAGAATGTACCCCTCATTACCAACGAATGCAATGGTTCTTGAATCAGGTGATATCTCAAAGTTTTCCAGGCTTTTCTCCTCACGTCCTGTCAATGGTCCAATCTTACTAACAGTAGCTTTCACCAGATCAAATGAGTAGAAGAACTTCCTCCTGCCTGAAAGGATCACCTCAGAGCCATCAGGAAGAAAGGATGCCTTGTGGACCGGGCAGTCCGTGATAAATATGCTCTGGATCTTGGGGTTTCTCTTCCCGTCAATCTGGAAAAACCTCAGATGTTTGTCCAAACCAGCAGCAAGCATCAGCTGCCCATTCCTATGAAACTGCACTGAATTGATAGGACCACTAGATGGTTCCTGCGCATTAGCGTCAACAAGCCTTGAGAACTCTAACATGCCAGGTAAGAGCTTAGCGGTATCCTTGACAACAAGCTCATTGTTATTCCGAAGAATATCGTCAACTCCACCCTCGTCGTCAGATTCATCATCTGACACCCTGGAAAGAGGAGCTTTCCGGTCCATATCAGCCCAGCCAGTGAAGGGGTTCAATTTGGCATGCTGACCACGCAACCTAGCCTCATACTCTTTGCCCGAGATCACACACTCATCAGCCTCCTTTCTCAACTTCCTCAGCCTTGCAACCTTCAAGATGTTCACCTCAGTCCTCTCCTCCTCGTCATCCACCCAAACAGGCTTCCTCCCCCTGTTACCCATCTCATCTTCCTCACCCTCCCTGGACAAGTCCTCGTAAACAGGCATGTCATCCTCGCCGCCACCAGCAGACCGATCCATGAAGAACAAAGGCGCATCCTGGCCAGGAGCCGCCGCCGTAGCCCCAACCTCAGTGCCGAACTCCAGCGGTGCATAGAGGGCACCAAACAGAGAACTCTCCAGCTGCCTCATCTCCTCCTCCTCCTGGTCCTGCTTGGCATCCAGTGCCTTAGCCATCTTCTTCTTCCTCTCCTTATTGCGGTTCTCCGACTTGGCTTCCTTCCCAACCTCTGCATCCTCATCAATGGAGAAGCCAATGCCCTCATCATTATCATCATCAGTTCCGCTTTTCTCCAGGTGGCGCTTCTGGAGCACGTTCTGGGATATCAAGCTCATCTTGCCCGGAGGAACGGCCTGCCAAAACCACCAATAATTTAGACAAACCTAATCCCATAAATATACAGAGCTTTCACTGATTGCAAGGTAGGAGATACTGATGCTACTAAAGATCAAGCCAGGCTTCTAAATTGGGTCCCTAGTCAGTAGCAAGAATTTGCATGACATTTTTTTCTCCCGAGGACAATCAATAATCGATGTCGCGACCAGTATAACTAAGCATGGACGCAACGCATCAAACGACTCTTGCTCGCGGATTGAACAAGAAGACGTGAAATTGATAAAGGCGTACCGGGAGATCCTGACGGCGGCGAAGCTCCGGTGTGCGGCGGGAGGCTGGGCGGCGGCTGGTGGGAGAGGGGGCGAGGAGGCTCTAGGGTTGAAGACCTGTCTTCGTTTAAATCCATGGAAATATGGGCCTCCCCGCTGTTAATAGGCCAGAGCACGTTGTGATTAGCGGGCCCATTCAGCCCACATAATATCAATTTTTTACCGGGCCGGCCCTGTCAGTGACACACTAGCTACACACCACACAGGAAACAAAAAGGACTCGTACGTGGAAGCCCACCCGCGCACCGCGCCCTGCTCCGAACGTGACACAGATGTGTGGGCCTGACAGTAGGCTGCTGAGCTTGGGCCCTGAAGTCAGTGGAATGCAGTGGCTACGATCGTCCGCGCCACCCCAAAACCCTTCCCCGTTTTGTTTTGGTCTATATAAACCCTTCCGCCGCCTCCCAACTCTCGCTTTGCTTCGCCTCCCCGGCTCGAGTCGAACTGCTCAGCTTCCGCCTCCTCGCGACGGCCGACTCGCTCCGCTAGGGTTTCCCCCTCCCGTGGACGGCGGCGGCAGAGGCGCCGTCGAGTCGCGCTCGGTTCGACGCCTCCGGGAGCCCTCCCCGTTTGGAAGGTTGTATTCCTCTCCGTAACCCTTATGCGTCTCGATCGCTGCTTTTAGGCTATGGCGCGCCCTCGGCGATCGAGTTTGTTTGCTTGTTGTGCGTTCGTCGTGGCGCGATCTGTGAACTCTGTGGGTTTCGCTGGTTGATTTGGTGTGGGAATCGCGTTTGGTGCGTGGAGATGGTGTGCTATTGGCCTATTGGGAGATTTAGGTTGGTTGTGGATTTGTGCACGATTTTATGCTTTTGGCGGGGCGATTGTGTGGATTATTTTAGGCGGTATATTGTAGGAGTCTCGTCGGGATACGAACGAGCTTTCATCTGGCGTTAGCTAGGGTTTATGTCTTTATGTGATGGAGAACCCCCCTTTTTTCTAAAAAATGCCATGTTGTATGAATTGCTCGTTGGGGTGTTCGTAATGGTGTTTTTTCTGTGAAATTGTAATATCTTCATTTGTCTAGGTTCTCAGTTGCTGTTAAGCAAATGTTGTGTTTGCAGAATAAAATCATTCCTCCACTAACTTGGCCCGCTCTGCAAAGGACATCTGCCTACAGATGGAAGGATTACAGTTATGCTTAGAAAAGACTGTAGTACCCCTCTCTTGTACTAATAGGCTATTTATCTCACCCAAGGGGTATTCCCGTCATTTGTACAGACCTAAGAGCCTATAAATATTCTATGTATCCCTCATTTGGAATGGGGAGCTCTCTTGAGCTCTCATAAGTAATAAAGAAGTATATTCAAACTGGTGAGTTCGGGGGCTCCCTCCCTCGAGGTAACCCCACGTCGGCTCACCGATAGGAGTAGGGTGGTCCTCTCAGACCCCCGAACCTGTACAAATCTTCGTGTCATTTTTTACTCTCGTGGACGCTAGCCCGTCAGACGGCCGTCGTCCACCCCCACACTTTGTTTGGGTTTCACTCCTACAACATTGGCGCCGTTCGTGGGGACCGTAGCTAATTGACAAAAGGCTATCGCTCCTACCAAGAAATACTCTAAGTTCACGAAGCCTCGTCCGGCTCTAGAGTATAATGAGCTCGTGGACAACCCTGTCCGCTCTTTGGAGGAGCCCTAGGCATGCATCCCTTGTCAAATGGGCATCGTCCTATGTGGCCCGAAGCTCCTAAGCACATCCTTTGTGCAATAGGCGTAGGTGCATCAGATGTGGTGGATGGTTTGATGTGTCCTTTGTTCATTTTGTTAGTGCAGCTTATTGTTTCGTTCTGAACTTTCGAACGTTTTCCTTTGTTGTGTTGTTGTTTCTGTATGGGTGTTGTTCTTTAGTCACTTTTCCTTTGCAGAAAGAGGTGGTAACTATTCCAGCTTTCATGTTGATTCTGGTCTTTCTAATGTTGGATAAGCTCATGCTTTGGTTTAGATGAAAAAATGGTGATTTTTTGGTATGATAATTGGGAGAAGGTGGCAACTTTTATGAGGCATCATCATTGTTATGATAATTGGGAGAAAGGAGAATTTACGATTACGAGTCAAAGTATGATTGTTGTATCCACAATTTGATAGTTAATGTGATATATGCTATATATGTTCTGATTAGTTAAGCTTTGCTAATTATCTTTGCTTGGGGCTGCTGGAAATACCAGTGTCAACATGGATGCATAGGTTATAGGTAGACCATTGTCCTGAGTTGCTGATTGCTTGTTGTTTGCAAGGGTTTGGTTACTTGGAAACAGAGGAGCTCATAGCTGGGTGCTCAACAAATTAGTTCACCTTTTTTGCAGCTGCAATCTGTTTTGCTGCGGCACTTTTTCCATTTTACTATGAACCTTCTTGATTAATTATAGCTTTTGAGGTGCTACAATATTTTTTGGATGCTGCTAAATTGTTATGCATCTTCTATTCATTCCCCTCAGAGCTTTCGGATAATAATCAGTGTTATCCCGTGTGCAGCAATGGCTATGCAAGCTGGGAACTCGGTAGCTCCTTGTATTCCGCATGTGGTAGTGTTTTTCTCCCTTCTAATTAACAATCGCATCTTAATAATAGTTGTATTGCTGAACATGATTGTGGTCTTGCTTACAGATTGGGGTTGCATTTGTTCAACAATACTACAGTGTTCTGTGTAAGACACCAGAGCATGTCCATAAGTTCTATCATGATGAAAGTTTTCTTGGTCGACCAGATTCTAATGGAACCATGACATGTGTAACCACTATGCATGTAAGTTCTTTGCAACAGTATTGTATGCTCTTCCATTTATGTATGAGATGTATGAACGCTACTAGGTGGACATCGGATTAGGGACACACTTCTTTGCTCATTTCAAATATCTGGAGCTTGATTTTCATTCATGCAGTAGACTTTACTTCTACTCTTTATTATTTAGAATAGCTTGAGGACAAAATATACTGGTAGATGGTCCTTCGGTAGTTAATAGTTTTGTTAGCATGTTGAGGTCAGCAGGCGGGTCTGGTGTGACCACATTATAATTGGTAACTGGATGCTACTTCTGTGTGTTCTATCATTTGGTCTCCTATGTAAGTGTAATTTTTTGTTGGTAGTGCCGTATTGGTGCAATTGTTAGTCCATACTTGCTGCTGAAATGTGACTGATGAATGAGAATATCTATTAGCTAAAGTTGCTCATGCCAATATGGTCTTTAGGTCATCTTATTATGGAGCATTCATGTACAACCATGTAATGCCATTTTCTGCGAGGTTGTGTGCCATGTACAATATAGTACAGTTTTTCAGCACTTTTCTCATTTTATTTGTCTAATATGTAATCAATTAAGCAATGTCATATCACTTTGTTCGTACAACTCATTTATGAGGTATACTGTTGGATTTACTGTAATTGATTTGTTTTCTGTGCTTGACCAGGCTATCAATGAACAAATTTTGTCTACAGACTTCACTAGCAGTTTGATAGAGATAGAGAATGTAGATACACAGTTATCCCACAAGGATGGTGTGCTCATTTTGGTTATTGGATCTTTCACTGGTGCTGATACTGTGAAACACGGATTTACTCAGTCATTCTTCCTTGCTCCACAAGAAAACGGAGGCTATTTTGTTTTGAATGATGTGCTTAGATATACACCAGAAAGGCCATCAATTGAGATAAATGAAGCTTTGGATAATCATGTTAATGAAAACACTCAGATTGCCACCTTTCCAGATGAGCCAGGTAATGGAATTTGAGCACCTTCAAATTTGCCTTCCATAGCTTTGCTGACATTTCAATATTTGACCAGAAACAACATCAGTCAAGGAGGGTGTAGACCCAGAGCTTCCATCTGCAGAGAATATTTCCAACAACGACAAAGTCATAAATCCGTCTGTAATTGACAATTCTCCACAAGAAAATAGTGTTTGCGTGAAAGTAGTTAGTGAGGATGCAGAGAAGATCCCTGAGGCTGCACCTGCTCCTCCTGCTTCAGCTCAGAAGGATGTTACTAAGAAGTCTTACGCGTCAATTGTGAGTATTCTCTTGTTTTCCTGCACCGTTTCCACTACTTGGTAGTGCTTGAATTCTGAATATAAAATAATAATTTCTTTGTGGTATCTGTGCTTACTTTCTGCCTTCTATGACTTGTATTATAAGGTTAAAGTCATGAATGAGGGTGCACCTCCTGCACCGGTTGCCAAGCCCAAACCCAAACCAAAGCCAACAGTAAAGGGAGCTGAAAATGTGGAGAAGTCTGTGTCCTTACCTGCAAAACCTGCTCATGCAGCTGATTCTACACCTCCAAGTGACAAAAATGTTTCTGTTGGTTGGTTCTTTCTCCACTTTTTTTTATATATAAAAAAAGAAACACATGTTTGTTTGTACTGGACTGTAACACTACCTTGTTCTGTAGGGCAAGGGTATTCAGTTTTTGTGAAGAATTTACCTTTCAATGCAACTGTTGAAATGGTTGAGAAAGAGTTTAGGAAATTTGGTGCTATCAAGCCTGGTGGTATACAAGTTAGAAACCGTCAGGTTAGCTAATCTTGTAGGTTTGGTTTCCCCAAATCATATTCTTGTTGACATTTTCATCATGGCTCTGCAGCCTGATCGGTTCTGCTTTGGCTTCGTTGAATTTGAGTCTCAGCAATCCATGCAAGCAGCAATTGAGGTTTGTTTTTCAGGATGGTCGTCTTAGTTCATAGTATACAAGATAATTATTTAGCTGTACTGCGCATTTGGTTTCAGTTTTACTAGGACTACATCTGCAGTCTAAGTAAGCTGTGTTGAATCTATTGATGCTGTTTAAATTAGCTGGAGCACATTTATCTTTCTTTTTAAATTTAGAGTGGGGTTTCACCATTTGAACATCTGCAGGATGGTGCAAGATAGTATGTAATATAACTAATATTTGTTTTGATTTTTAGGCATCTCCAATTCGTTTTGGCTCGAAAGACTCTTATGTCGAGGAGAAACGAACCACAACACGAGGTGAGCAAGCATTCTGATCTGCACAGCATAAGACACCAAATAGTATGTTTGTTCCATAATTCTAGTCAAGCTAGCTCAGGTGTACAATCTGTGTGTTCCTGAATTTGAAGATGCATGTGCCCTAACTCTCAGTAATAGAAGATGCATGTAGCCTAGCAAGAATCTTATCTAACATAAGTCTCTAGATGCTAGGAAGCCAATCGAATTGTAATTTGTTTTCCTTTCCATCTCAGATAAAATATGTTGCTAATTACTGATTGATTGTACATAAATTGCTGCTTCCCTGCATATTTCATTTAGTTTTAGTCAATGCTCAACGAAGTGATCTTTTCCTGGTTATTGGGCCTTGCATCCTTGGATGACATATTTCACAGGAAACTAAGTTAAACATCTGGTGCTGCAGCTCCTTGATTTATTTTTAACCTGGCTTTTGTTTGAATTGATATACCAATTGTCTCGTATGTCTCTTCACTTTCAGTTGTTAATGGTGTTGTCACCCATGGTGACAACAATGGCAATGTTCGGGGCATTCGGTTCCAGCCAGGCAGAGGTGGTTACCGTGATGACAACTTCAGGGGACAGGGAGTGGGCTTCGTGAACAATGGTAGCTACTGTGATGGTGACAACTTCAGGGGACGGGGAGTGGGCTCTGCGAACAATGGTAACTACCGTGAAGGCGACAACTTCAGGGGACGGGGAGCAGGCTCCGCGAACAATGGTAACTACCGTGATGGTGACAACATGAGGAACGAATTCAGAAATCGGAATGAGTATGCAGGCCATGGTCGAGGACCGCAGGGGAATGGTCACCATCAGAACGGGGACGGCTACCATCAGAACTGGAATGGTTACCGGCAGAATGAGAACGGATACCGGCAGGACAGGAATGGGTACCGTCAGAACGAAAACGGCTATTATCAGAATGGGAATGGGTACCATCAGCCACGCCCCTTCCACAGTGGGAATGGGAATGGAAGGTCTGCCCGCTTCAATGGCCCCAAGCAAACACCAGTTGCTGCATAGAAGAGTTGTGCAATCCTGCAGAGTAGGAAATTAGTGGAACACCAGTTCCCCCCTTGATATTATTTTCTGTCCGGTACTCCTGTAGGAACCTCAAAACTATACTAGGCCGCGACGAGTTCGTTTTGACTGGGTGCCATTTTCAAGCTCTATTTGGTTGGCACCAGCTCGCAGGTGTAAGTTTGCGCTGGTGGTATTTTGGGTGTTGGGTCTAACCTGTAAGTGCATGCGGAGATTTGCTATATATGCTTCAGTAGTCAGTACTTGCTGGTTGGGTGGGAAATCATCGGTGAATCGCTTGTATGATTGTTGATTTCTGGGGCTGACGCAGTCGTATTCGTTTTTTGAGCTACTGTTCTCTTGTGGTTGGTGATCTTGGTTATCCCAGAAGGTGCTCATATGTTGTAGGCTGTAGCTAGCTTCGATGTGCCTTTTCCACCAGTAAAATAGCTTGATATGTGTTTCTGCTGAAGTACTCGCCAAGGGGCCCTAAGCTTGCGGATGAGGAACTGTTCACATGAACAGGGATGTAGTTTTTTCCCCTAATTTTGGTTTCTAAATATCTATTTTTATAAATCTAGCTTTGTATATGAATCTATACTGTGCTTAGTAGGTACCTATGGAGTCAAGGGAGCTTATCAAATGTCTGCATCTGAGCTACAGTAGCTTGACAGATCGTCTGTCGAGCCGTCCGTTTGCGGCAGCGCACAGGTTGGTGTTTTAATTACCGCTAATCATCATTTAATTATTGCTAATCACTGCACTTTGCACTGCTTACACGGGCGGGTGGCTGGACAGTGACTTGTCGAGCGAGGGAAGTTTGGCAGCACCTGCTTAAGCTTCTTTAGCTCGTAAGTACTTGTTTGGTGCGGTAAATTCTAGAGGGCGAGGTTTATAAAAACGAAAACTAAATTTTAAAAAAAAGCAAGGTGACATTTATATAAGATGAGTTGCCGTCGTGCAAAGTCACACCAAACATCACCTCAACTTGGCCGGTGCAGCATCCATCCCCGATTCCCTTTGTCCGCCTCGGGCGACACATGTTCCCAATTCCATGGTTACGTTCCACTCATGCCTGGTTCCTCAATCGATGACTCCTGGCAGCACGATATTTCGTGGATTCTCCTCTGCCTCCATGCACTTGATTGCCTTGGTGTCCCTGCATCGACTGGCCATATCATTTCCTAGTACTACTACTATCACAAGCTCATGCATGTACTATCGATCTGTGGAGCGTGCATGCACTGTCGCCATCATGGAAAAAAGACACCACAGACGGAAGAATAAAAGGCCAAACCTGTGGTGCACGAACCGTACACATGTATTCATGGTGTTGTTCGTTTTGGTTTCAGCTCATGTCTTTTAGCTTATTTTTTACTATATATAAATTTTTTTTTGAACTTTTAGCCTTTTTTAGATTTTTTGCCGATTCTTTTTTTCGTATTCATTTGCGTTGTCCGTGATAACGTAATATATTTTTTTATTTTTAAAATTTTTTAAATTTATTTACACCAAATAAGTCACCTTCAGCTACAGTGAAATTTCAGCCATAAACCACAGTTTTTCAGTCCAACCGAGCAGGACCTGGTTTAGGTTATTATTTTCTACTATAATAATTAGTTTTTTAAAAAACATGTTTTTAAGACAGAGCCTATAGATATATTATAGTAAAATATTGTATTGAGTTTAATTATACTAATCAAAATCATATACAAATATTTCTTTTTATATACTATCTCTCACGAAGAGGCAGAATTCAAAAATCAACCAAAAGTAAAGCTACAGTAAAAAATCCACCCATAAGTGATTATCTACCAAACAGGAGGAAGTCAGTGAGTGAAGGAATCTTCATCTTTCATATATCAATACCCGTCCACTTTTCCCAATCTACAAGATGCAAACACGTTATCATGCATACCAACATCAGGGCCAAGTTGCTCCAGGTGCATGCACGCACGCCGCGGAGGCCGTCCAATTTGGCGCCGTGGTTGGTGGATGACATAAACTATTACCTGAGCCTCTCTCTCTCTGGATCGATCGATCTTGGAGACGTGATGAGAAGAGAGAAGGAAACGACATAGCCTTATTTTTCGACAACTTTTTTCGCCTGTTCTTTTCGGTTTTTTTCGATTTTTTTATAGTAATTAATTTTTAAATGAAGTATCTTTTTAAGATAGAATCTACTAGTTAATTGTAGTATATATTGTATCAACTTTATTTATATCGATAAAAATCGCATGTGAGTTTCTGTTACTCTATAATCTTTCATATAAATAATTTAAAAACTATAAACCACTGTAAAAAATCATAAATCATAGCTAAAACGAACAGACCCATTTATTGGCCAAGAGGGAAGGCCGAGGGTAAGACCTGTGAGTGGCCAAGGAATGTACGCCGTGGATCTTTCTACGCTTTTACACGTACGTCCTGATGCCTATTGCTGTTACTTCCTTTCGCTTTCCTTTGCTGGTGCGTTCAACGATGCACTATGGACACGCGTGGGGTTGTTAAAATTGGTTTTGGTCACTCGGTTCATGATGAGCTTTAATAGGCTTTCTGTTTATAGCTTCTTAATTTTATTTTTTATTTATACTTTTGTATTATTTGTGATGATATAATTTTTTAAAAAAGTAATTACGTAGAAAAACTAGCAATATGTATGGTATATTTTTAGCTGTTACATTATAAAAAAACTAGAAAACTAAGTTTATAAGTCCTTCGAGCACCATCTCAGCCTGTCCGGTATCTTGTCAAAGAAGTACATGTAGATCCCTCGGGAGTTTCTGGCCTCCAAGGTGTTTACATTTACATTGATTCTTTGGCCAGTTCTTTTTCACTTGTAGCTTATGATTTATATTATAGTAATTAACTTTTAAATAATGTGTTTTTTAAGACGAATCAACCGAAAAATGATAGTAAAAAGAATACTGAGTTCATTTGTACCTGTTAAAATCGCATACGACTATTTTTCTCTACATACTGCTTTTTGCGAATAAACAGAATTTAAAATTTTAATCTATAAGCCACAATCCAAAAACCCCACCTAAATTCTTTTGTTCAATGGAAGCCATGAATTTCACACGCCAGAGCTCATGGTTGGTATCTGAGAGTCCCAACTTCGGTCGTCAGCTAAAAACCGAGGCTCTACACCTGTCAATCGAGCTCGATTGGCGATTTAAAACACAGTTCTGCCTGTAAACTCACCAAAGTTTCGGTTTTTTCCCCTTCTCAATCCACTGAACTGTGCCGCGTGCACTTTTGCCACGTAAGTGCACGTGGAGTATTCCTTACCGAGGTTACTGGCTGACATTACACATCAAGATCAACAATAAGGCCATGCTCCTTTTTCGCTTTTTAGCGATTTCTAATTCATTATTTCTCTTAGCAATTATTATTTATTAAACTAATAGATTATAGATAAGAATCATAATCCACAGTTAAAAAAACAGCCCAAAAGAACAGCCCAAAATGTTCTTGATTTCCTTCACAAAACAACGAAATGGAGCGTCTTGTACAAGCAGTTTCTGAGTACTTTCTAATATAATCAAGGAGAACGTGGTCGACCAGTGGACACACAGCTGCGTGCAATGTGAGCAGAAGGTCGGCGATCGATGGAGCAGTCTGTTAGCTCGACACGTGACACGTCTATTAAGAAGTTGTGTGCACATGCTCAACGAAACAATTTGCTCTGCTTTCGGCACATGCACAGGATGTAGACGAATGCAGCGTACACAATTCGGTTCTTTAACATCTTGTAAGCAGACGTTTAAGGAATTAAGGTAAAATCTCTGCTTAGAACGCCGCAATTTTATATAAAATCTATAGGCTACAAAATTCATGTAAATCCATGTGTTTCAAGCAGACGCTACTTGCACTAGTCTAAGATTGGATCCCAACGGATGGCTTAGGCCCTATTTGGCACTGCTACGGCTTATGGTTTTAACTGAAATCTTTAAATTTTAGTTGTTTGCAATATAGATTATGAAGAAAAGAATACTTGTTTGTAATTTTGATTTATATAAATATTGGGTTTTTAAATTGTACTATAATTAACTTGTAGATCCCGTCTTAAAAAAATACTTTATTTGAAAATTATGTACTATAGTAAAAATTAAAAGATCAGGCTCTTAGATACCAATCACTCTCTCGCTCTCTTTAAACCCACGTGGAACGCGAGAATTCCATAGAAATTTCGTAGAAAAAGAAAAGATATCGTTCTCACTAAATTTTTATCGTACAAACAACATCATATATGTACTATTACGGTGTATCCACGATGGCATCTCAACGGGGAAAAAGTACTGACACGACATCACTGGTGAAGTACATGAACAGTCCTGTATATGGCGGACACGTACGTATTCGTACGTACGTCGAGCATTATAGCTTGAATAGGATAGAAGGCCCTGCTCCTGTCTCTGTGACAGTGGGCCACCCACAGAAAAACCAGCAAGTAAAAGAAAAAAAACTCGTACCGGACCTCACCAATGACGTGCCTACCTAGCAGCAGCCGCGTCAGTCTGCGACTCGCAGTCGCTGCATCATGTTTTCGCCTTCAAGTAGTATGGAATAGCCCCAGTCGGTTGAGATGAAAAATAGTGTCTTATAACTAAAATTATATTATGATTGATTAAAATTACATTATAGCTGAATTTAATTTATTTAACGTAATTAAATTTAAAAAATTTTAAAAATAGAAGAAAAAAAATTATGTTAGATCATCACGGACAACGCAAACAAATATGTAAAAAAAGAATCGGCAAAAAAGCTCAAAAAACCAAAATTTTAGAAAAAGATAAAATTTATAAACAGTAGAAAATAAGCCAGAAACTCAAACCGAAATGAACGGATCGGCCAATTCGTTTTGTCCTTTTGTTTCCATTTCTCTTGGCAAGTCATATAAATTAGATGTTTTTTAAATAATTTTTAAAATCACTTTTGTAAATGATTTTTTAAACTTAAAATCGTCTACATATACAGTTTGACATTCATGGTCATCTCAAAAAATACAAACAAAAATCAGTCACAACTTAAAACCATCTACCGTGGTACAAAAGAACAAGACCTTTAGCTTTTTGCTTTTGTGAACGACTCGCTTAATTAGAGGATCACTACTCGCTAGCTAGGAGTACTAGTAGTACGAGTTAATTATGATAGGCAAGTTGGCAATTAACAAGGATTAATTCCTACGCCAATGAGCACGCTACAGCGAGACTGTACAACATAGGATCGAATTGCAACTTGATCTTTCTATAAAACGCCGGGTGTCCAACAGGCAGCAGCTGTGGTCGATTGCGTGTTGGATCCAAATCTTTTTTGATAAAAAAGGTAGCTAATTAGCTAGGGTATATCCATCATTGTCATCGCCACATGCCACCCCCAGATAAATAGATAGATAATCGATCCTCATACGATTTTAGTTTAGATCGGATCGTCGTCGTAAGTTGTGCAGATTTGAGATTAACGGATCGAAAAGCTGACAATTACACAGAAGAGCGACCTTTTTATTTTTCAAAGTCGCCATTTTTTGTAACAGAAGGAGCAGAATGACTGTATGCACATTTACTACTCGTAGCCTATTTGAAAACGGCTGTGGTTTATGATTTTTGGTTAAAAATTTTGAATTTTGACTGTTTACGGTATAGATTACGGAGATAGATACTCACTTAGAATTTTGGATGGTACAGATGTTGAATTTTTAACGTGTACATCGTTTTACTTGTAGACCCTGTCTTGAGAAAATATATCGTTTAAAAATTAGGTACTATAATAAAAACTTAAAGTCATCAGTTTCGGAGGAAAAAACAGACCCTAAAAACCATCTAGCTCCTTCACTTCCAAGTTCATTTCATTTACGAGCTAAGCTAGTACAGGTACATGGTGTCGAAAACAAAAACTTTACACCATCTAAAGCGAATCTCTGTACATAGATTAGCACTACAGATAACAATAATGCTAGTCTAACCACCATTAAGAGAACGGAAGTGCAGAAATCTTTACTCCTTTAGCCCTCTGGCTTTTTTTTTTCAACTTCAACCTCCTAAATATTTTTTTGCAAATCTAGCCTACTTTCAAACGCGGAATTACCCGAGCCTAACACGTGGCAAAACCGCACTCGGGGAGCGCAAAAACTCCAAATCCGTGGTACGTGGCTTTTGTATTGCACTTACAGTACACCGCAACACGTAATGCCATTTTCTACACCCCTGGTGCGGAATTTAAAGAACCCGCACTACAGTACCTTGGAGCCAATTTAAAATGATTAGAGGTGCAAACGGATCGGATTCGGATGGATATTGTTGTTACCATATCCTAACCCATATTTTTTCTCCGGATTCGGTACCAATCGGATTCGGTCTTGGGATTGGTCGGGATTAACCTGAGCCGTTTTGCACCCCTACTTGTTTGTAAGGAATGCATGCAGTACAACAAATGGAGTAGGAGGACGTACTGTCAAGAACTTGATGTTACTACTTACTAGCTGATATGGAAGATTTTATTTTACCATTGCAAAAGAAAATGAAGCGTCAAATAGTAGCACTAACCTGAAATCAAACTTGAAGACGTATCGGATTCGGAACGTATATTGTTGTTACTATATCCTAACCCATATTTTTTTCTCCAGATTCGATATCAATCGGATTCGATATCGGATCGATCGAGATTAACCCGATCCATTTGCACCCCTAAAAATGATACCCAGGAGCCAACTTAGCAAAGATTTCAGAAATGCAAGCTCGCAAGTTAGGCAGTATTCACCATCCAACCGTGGCACGCCACGGCGAAGCGGAGTAGAAGAGGAAAGGAGAAGAGGAGTTAGAGGGTGTTTAGTTTAATGGTAGCTTATAATTTTTTATTTTAACTGATTTGTTAGAGCGTGACTTAATTATTGGGGTTTGAATCTGACAGCGTCAAATCACCGACCCCCGATTCCCTTTTTCGGTGGCCAACATCGTACAAAATCGATATCCCCAAGATACTGTTCCCCGCCTCGCGGATTTGCCGGATCTCTTGCGACCGGGACACATGTAGGTACGTTGTATGGCTTATCCTCTGTACATCAATTCGTTAGCTGGATGGTTGAGAATTAACATTGGCTATAGCTCTTTTTAAGTGTTGGGTGATTCATGATTCATGCTTACTTCCCATGTAAGCTAGTAGTCGAGTTTTGAAGGCTGAGCTCCAATTTGTCAACATAAGTTGTTCAAGCTAGTTTTAGTTAGCACGACTTGAGCTAACCATCCAAAATTGGGCTTAAGTAAATTGCGTCCGTAAGCTATGATGCGATCTTATATATATATAAGATCGGTAGTTGTAGCTACAGTAGCAACCGTTATCGAAGTGCCGTGGTCGAGTAACCATGGTCAGAGTGTTGTGGTCGAGCAGCCGTGGTCAAAGTTATTTTCAGTAACTCATGAAGTTATCATCTATAAGTAATGAAGTTATCATCTATATGGTAAAGTTATCATCCGCACAGTATGTCAAGTATTATTGTGTTTGAGTACATTAACCGGTCAGTAGTTGGAGCTACAGTAAATAGTCTGTAGTTGTAAGGTACAGTAACCAGTCGATAATCAGAGGTACAGCAATCCGGTCGGTAATCATAAGTTACAGTAGCAGATGTACTAGTTAGTCGAGTAGCAGCCGTGGTCGAGCAGCCGTGATCAAAGTTACTTTCAGTAACTCATGAAGTTATCATCTATAAGTAATAACGTTATCATTCTATAAGTAATGAAGTTATCATCTATATGATAAGTTATCATCCGCACAGTGTGTCGAGTACTCTTGTGTTCAAGTACTAAAGTTACTGCTGATGATACGTAATCAGTAGTTCTAACCGAAATAAACGCACATCAATCAACCCACGATATGAAATCTCGAAATTATGTCATGAAATTCCAGATGGGTCACAACGAAACTGCATGCGTGTAAGATCGTAACCGTTATGTCGATGATCGAATGTCTTGGAATTACAACAATTCCAATGTGCGTGATAACTCCACTGGTAATAGTCACTGTCGATCCTAGTTACGCATGACCGCTGCAGCAAGCCAAGTCACGCGCGCACCCTACAACACACACGTAGCATGCGTGAATGCGCTAATTAGCGTACCCGAATACACACACATAATTACTAACCAGCACGCAGATGTAAAATAAGACGCACACCCCCTATTTGACCCAACCAGCCAACCACTCCACCATCCCACCCCATACTTAGTTACTAGCGTTTGTTAATTATGGTAAAGTAACTATCGAATGTACATCAAGTTATCATCTGTAATGCATGAAGTTACTTTCGATTACGCATGAAGTTATCATCCATATGGAATGAAGTTATTATCCCTATGGTGAAACCCCAAAAACCCACGATATTCCGGAAAGTTGCGTATAACAAAGTCCTTTAGAGTATATATATACTCTAAAGGACTTTGTCCGTATACTCTGAAAAGACTTCGGTCAGTTATGTTGATCTAGATTCATATACATCTTGGCTACCTAGGGGTGGGCAACGGAGGTGCGGGGTCTATATATATACTCTCTAAAGGACTTTGTTATATGTGTACTCTAAAAGACTTCTGTCAATTATGCCGATCTAGGTTCATAGACATCTTGGCTACCTAGGGGTGGCAACAGGGCTGGGGACCCTGCGACCCTACCTCGATCCCCGCTAGCCTAACCCTAAGCCCGATCCTATTAGGCTTATCGGGGGAGATTGCCCTGTCCTGTGAGGACCCAACACCTATGGGGATTAAAAATAGGCTTTAATATATATATTGTAATATATAGATTCAAGTTTTGGTTCAAATATACAAGAAAAAGGTACAATTTCTCATATTTAAAACTATAATCTATTATAATTTTTTTATTTTTACTGGGTCCCTGTGAGGCCCTGTAGGGAGGGCGACCCTCATTCCCGTCCCGCTATAGTGTAACATGGCCTATCCCCATTCCCCGTGAGGGAGATCGGGCCCGCCTCCGCTCTCGATGGAGAAATTCTCTGCCAGGCCCTGCCCCCATAGAGAAAATTGCCACCCCTGTGGCTACCTTCTAGTCCCTCAATACAAATACGAGCCTTATTGTGCGCAATAGAACTAGAAGAAAAGTGTACGCTAGGTAGAGGCCAGTCAGGCCACCCAACTTGTGTAGGTAGAAGAGGACCTAGAATTTTGAAAACTAATCGGATCACAAGTAGCAAAGCTATGGGTAATTTTAATGGATCGACAGTATCTGTGTCGCGATGAAACGTTAACTTTACAATGATATGTTTTGAAGTTGAAAATTGAAGAGACAAACTCGTTAGTCGTGGATTTTCATCTTTATAAAAAAAAGTGTTAGTATTTGAAATCCTTTCATCACATGTATATCAGATTTATATCTAGTTAACAAAATGAGATTAAAACATCTTGAGATCACAGCAGACAGCTTGTGGATCCCGTTGAGCTCATTTTGCAAAAATTTATATCAATTAAAAGTGCAAATTAATAACACGCATAAGAGTCTGAACATATAGATATCCTTACAAACATAGGTAAATACACATTTGGAGGCTCAGACATGGACGATGTGTCGCCCATCAAACACCCCTTTAAGGTTTCAGCTTTCTTCTTTTCATCTTATAACTTATAGTTTATAGTTTCTTTTAAACAAATAAATAAAATAATTTTTTATTATTTTTTTGAAATAACGTATCATGATAGTCTTTTCGAAACAGCTTATTAGCATCTGATTTATCTGTACAAGCGTTCATGCTATGACAAAAATAATCAGCCGCAGCTATAAACCATCATTTATAGAAAAAAAAACAACCCTTTGACTCCTAAGTAGACCATATCCGAGGGCGCTTATAGTGCTGCCCACCTGCAGCCCGTACTACGCGAAGTTGTTCAGCCCATCCACTCACGTATACGTGAATTGAGGTAGTTTTTTTTGCAATTGAAAATTTTAAATGATCATATCTTTTAAATTTAGTGTCTAATTTACCATCCGTTTGAACCATCATGTTTTTTATGATAAGATTTTGAAACTAGACCTCACTTGCATATTTTTAGACTTAGTAATAATATTATATAACATATATTCCAACAGATAAAACAATTATTTCACATATTACTTAGTAATGTTCTGGTAATTCATGAAGGATGCTCCAACACGTATATTTTGAATTGGGTACAGGGAATGAACTAAGTGGGTGCTGAATGTTTCAATAGTTAAAATGAAATATCCTATACGTTTAATTTCGATGTTTCAATAATTTATTGGCGTTGTTCCATACATTTTATGGAAGAACGAACTAATATTCCACGCTTTTTGGTTACGAGCGGGTGGGCGGCACATAGGATTTCTCACCATATCCGCAGAGGATCCACGCCTCCGGGGGACCACTTGTATGCAGGCCCCACCGCGGTGACAGACAGGCTCCATCGCGGCCGCCCGTTCGTCCCCTGCCCGCCGTCGCACGACACGTGGATCAAAGCGCCATTACGTCGCCGTCGCCCACCCGGGTGACGGGTCCTCCCACTGCAGGCGTCGCGACAACCCCCGCTTACATCACCACAAAAACGCCCACTCGCCTGTGCCCTACCAGGCACCGACGCGCGGGCCCGTTAACTCTCGGGACCACATGTCATGGAGTAAAAAGTCAGCGTGTGGGCCCGGAGCGGCGACGGGCGAGTTAGGCTCGGGGAGATGCGCTGTCGTGGGGCCCGCGTGCCGTGCCGGTCGACACACGTGGCGCGCGATGCGGCGGCCTACGCACACGTACCCCCGCCTGCGGCGTTAAAGCGGATGCCGGGGGCGACGTGTGGCTGCGACATTGGCCCCACAGGGCGCGAGGTGGGCCCCCCGGCGCGGCAAGTTGCAGCTGTTTTTTTGGGTGCCAGCTGCTGCCCCTGCTCCTGTGGCTGTGGGCCAGCCGAGCCGAGCCGGTTCGTGAAACTTCTTTTGGGTCTGGCTCGGCTTGGTAGCTTTGAACGTGGTTGCCGTTAAAATTTTACTGCACGTACATTATCCATGCTTACGGTTATAGTTCCCATAGGAAATACTCCATGTTTTTTGTTTTTGTGCATGTCTCAGGATATTTTAAACATTGTGTACGGTATATTCATTAGAGGACTAAAATTTAGGTCCCGTACATTTGAGCTTGAGTTTCTGACTTTTGGTTTATTTTTCGCTATTCCTAAATTTTATTTTTCTTCTTCTAATTTTTGGCTTATTTTGAGATTTTTTTGCTGATTCTTTTTTCTCGTATTATTTGCATTATACGTGATGGACTAACCTATTTTTTTATTTTTTATTTTTTAAATTTAATTATGCCAAATAAGCCACCATCAACTACAGTGTAATTTTAGCTAGCTACAATGAAAATTTAATCATAAGCCACCAAAATTCAGCCTAACCAAGCACCACCTTAATGTACGTTTTAAAGAAAACAGCAAACTCAAATTTCAACACTCTGGTTATTCGATGTTACCTATTATGTACCATATGCTCCTTTGAATATGGCATATTCCAACAATGTGCACAAAAAAAGTTTGAATAGATGAACGCTTTGCAAATAGATATGGTCGAGTTCGCGCTAGATGTATATATATTTTTTATTATACTTGCATGTTAGGAAGATGAGTTTCCCATCATGCGATTGGGATAAGTGAGTGTTCACTAGTTAACTATGGCCCCGTTTGGTTAGACTGAAAAGCTATGGTATATGACTGAAATTACACTGCAGCGGCTGAAATTTTATTGTAGCTGAAGGTGACTTATTTGACGTAATTAAATTTAAAAATTTAAAAATAGAAAAATAAACTAGAAACTGAAGCCAAGATGAGCGAGGCCGTATTTCACTAGTGAATTCCCCACAAGATACGGTGTATTAATTTGATCATGCACATGGAATAAGAAAATCATTATTTAAAGATAAATTGCGTGATCGATACAACTGAACTA
Source organism: Bonia amplexicaulis (assembly GCA_036346245.1). Classification (NCBI taxonomy): domain Eukaryota; kingdom Viridiplantae; phylum Streptophyta; class Magnoliopsida; order Poales; family Poaceae; genus Bonia; species Bonia amplexicaulis. The sequence continues at coordinate 2,362,146 of CM070753.1, forward strand.
TGATATCTTATATGTTGTGGAATCTGGCAGTGGGAAACCTCTTGAAACCACAAGAGACGGCAGGCCTGATGCCTTCTAGTGGCCAGACGGTAGGTTATTAGGCTTATCTCTATTAGTGCTTAATTATTTAATTTAATTATGTGCTGTTTAAATAATTTTTAGAGTTAGCAAAGTGGTGCAAAAAATTACGTAAAAATTACACAATGTAGCACACTATATGTAGAAGCTTCACAAAAAATTCGTAATTTTTCACAATCATTTTCTCTCTCAAAAAATTCTTAGAGTGACGCATAACTGTTTAATCGTCTGATTAATTATGCGTCGTTCTAGGAATTGTTAGAGTTAGCAAATGTCCTAAAAAAATTACACAATATACCACGATGCCTCAGAAAACTTCACAAAAAATGTCATAATTTTTTTGAACTCATTTACTATATTTACAAATTTCAAAATATTATAAATTATGAATTAGGTAGGCCGGCTTAATCACCTGCGATTCCATAGACGGGCGATAGGCACCTGCCATCTGCTCATGGGGCGACAGGTGCCACGCGTCGTCTGTTCCGTGCTGCCGTCCGCCCACCGGACGGTATAAACGATATTTTTGTCAATACGCTGTGCATACGGCTATTTTTGTAAATCCAATACGAAAACGTGCCAAAAATGGTTTTGATTCACTAATGAGAGACTGTAGTGACAAATAGTAAAATATAAATAAAAATAATTTTATATGAAAACTATTTCTATAACAAAACTACGCAAACTTTTATGTCCCGAGAACACAGTCGTTCTAATTCTTATAAATTATAGAAATAGTTGTGCTTCGGTTCATCTTTCCGATTCCTACCGGCCGCAAATTAAAGCCGGTTGCACAGAATAATCCAGAAACGTGTCAGCGCAAACTCCCCTATGCGCCCGCGACACGCCACAGTTTTTTTGAAGCCCCGTTACAGTCCAACCGAGCCGAGCCGAGCCGCGCCATCTCCCCACCCTCCAAGTTCGGCTCGGCTCGTCGGGATCCAATTCGTGTCCTCGTTGTCCGACACGTGGCCACCCTCCATGCGCTCGTAGTCCCATTCCCATTTTTTCGGCTAAATGGAGGAACAAAGAGATTAGAGACACGAAGGCCTCGTCTCCTCTTCCCTCCTGTTTCCTCCTCTCCACTCCCACCTCTCTCTCGACAATCCCACGCCACGCACGGGGAGAGATCTGATTGGTCAATTCTGCTTGGTTTCTTGTGTCCCTGCCCACTTCCTCTCGATTTCTCTGTGCGATTCTGAGCAGTGGCTGCCGTTTCTTTGCTCATTTCTGGGTGCTGTAATGTTCTTTCCTCCGCATTTGCAGCCCGTGAATTCTCCGTCGTTCGAGGAATTCGCAGCATGGGCGAGATGTTTCTGAGGAATTTGGCGTTCTTGGAGCTTGGCCAGTCGAAAGGCTACCGTTTGTTTCTCGTTTTGCGCTGATTTCTTGGTTCTTGGAGAGATACTTGTTCTGAATTGGCGAGAAGAGGTTGTTGGTGCTCTGCCATGGCGTCGAGGGACTTCTTGGGCAGGTTCGGCTGCGAGAAAGGCGCGCGGGCGGAGAAGGCGGGGAGCGTGGCCGGCGAGTCCGACGAGATCGAGCTCAGCCTGGGCCTGTCCCTGGGCGGCTGCTTCGGCGCCGACCCGGCGCGGGACGCCAAGAAGCCGCGCCTGCTGCGGTCCTCCTCCATCGCGTCCATATGCTCTCTTCCCGGCAGCGACGACCTCGCCGCCGGCGCGCCCCCGCCGGCGCCGCTGATGCGCACCAGCTCGCTTCCCACTGAGACAGAGGAGGAGCGGTGGCGCCGGCGCCAGATGCAGAGCCTGAAGCGCCTCGATGCCAAGCGCAAGCGCCTCGAGCGGCGCAACTCCATGAACTCCGGCAGGTCTGGGGGCGGCAGCCGGGACGACGGTCAAGAGCCGCTGTACCCCAGCGGGTTCCAGCTCCGGCGCTCCGTCGCCTCGCAGGGGAGCACCTCTTCAGGCATGCCAGAGCAAGGTATTTTTGCTACTATTATCTTCCATACTACTATAGCTATTTATCACAGTATGTTAGTAATTTCCACTGTTTTATTGGGTTTTTTAGTTGAATTATTCATTTAAATGTGTTGGTTTTAGTTCTTGATTATCCATGTAGGTTGGTGTCATGCCGTGTTGTTTGTGCTCGTACATAAGTTTAGTTGGGTTCTTTAGGTAGGTGATGCATGGGCAGACTGATCTAAGTAGGCTTAATTGTTCACAGATCTTTAGCTTTTGGGTTGTGATTTGGATTGCAATTCTGACGACATGGAGCAGGGATGGCAATTATTGAGATGAATTTGTTAGGTGTTCTTGTTTTCCCCTGATTACAACTCTTGTTGCTGTTGATGTTTCTTTTTCAGTAAATTGGGGAAACCTGTTTGAGAAATTAGTTTTCTTAAGAGGGTTTGAGAAAGTAGTTGATAGATTCTTTTGCAGTAAAAACGGAGAACTCTTTATTGACAAAGATGCTGCTTTTACACCTCGCCTTGTTGTTTTTAGCTAATGTATGTTTTGATTGAAGTCGTTTGTGGAATTTATTGAGATGCGCCGCTGTTTGTAGAGACCAGATAGACGCCTTTTAAGGATGATTCTTGCTTCTAAGCTTTCTGTCATTACGTAGCATAGAAGTATGATTGTTCAGATTAATCATTGTACAGTAGATTCACTTGATGACGCTGGTGCCATTGGCACAGTTGGAAATCATCAAGTATACCTGAAATCTTGAAATACATGCTAATGTCGAACCTATTTCACACACTTCCTTTCATTTGCACTGCAGCAAGTGTAGGTCATCTTGCTTGAATGAGACCCCCGTCAGCCTGCCTACTATCGTTTTGTTGTTGTTGTTGTTGTAACTAGTGATTAGTTAATGTATCAAAATTGCGAAGAATAAATTGTGCTATGAATTCTTTCTTCTCATGCTGGAATCTGAAAATGTGACAATTAACCCCTCTGCTCTTGATGCACAGGTGGTGGTGGTGCTGAGATGAGGAGCCCATCTAGCATGAACACATCTGATAACGCCAGCAATCAAAATAAATCCCTTCCCCAGACGACATCGTCGGCCGGGAAGCCGCTGAACGGCGCGATGAAGGAGCAACCACCGTTGCGAACCCTCCGGTCCCTGACGATGCGCACGGCGAGCACCGGCGACCTCCGGAAGAGCATGATGGAGGACATGCCGATGGTCTCCTCCAGGGTGGACGGCCCCAACGGCAGGAAGATCGACGGCTTCCTGTACAAGTACAGGGAAGGGGGGGCGGTGAGGATAGTGTGCGTCTGCCACGGCAACTTCCTGACGCCGGCCGAGTTCGTGAAGCACGCCGGCGGCGGCGACGTCACGAACCCGCTCAGGCATATCGTTGTCAACCCCTCGCCGTCGGTGTTCTTGTAATCCAGGAGTGTACCCAGGGTGAAAGGAGAGGAGAGGTGTTTTCTTTTCTTTTTCCCTCCGAATTTCTTGGTATGATTAGCTATTATGTCTAAGTTTGTTTTGTTCTGCAGATGGAAACGTCGACACAAACAGTTTCTATTGAAGCCATCTCGTTTGAGAAGCCTAAGTCGAGAGCCATAAAAAAAAACAAAAAGAATAGGGCCTCGGCTGTTCGCTGCCTTTCCACGAGTTGCAGGGGCTTGAGCTGTTTACTTTGAGAAAAATTATCAGCTTAGCAATGCATGTCCCAGCTCCCAAATGAATTGCTACTGCCTCATCAGTGTAGGCACTAGACTTCACAGCGTCTGTAACATGGCAAATGAGTAAAATTTACAGTTTTTTGCACAAGCGGACTTGGCAGTTTTTGCAGGCGCCAAAAGTTACCAGATCCGGACCGGCCATCAATCCGGCCGAGGTCCTGGGTCATTGACCCGGTGGCCAGACCATTAGGCCGGTCGGAACACATTTTTAAATTAAATTTTTATAATTATGTACATCTCAAAAAAGAGAAAAAAAACAATAATAGCAATAGAAATTAAAGAAAGTGAATAACACATAGCCAATGATGCTCATAAAAACAACCATGAGGTCCATAACAATTAAGCAATAAAGTTATGTATAAATCGATAAGATAAAAATAAAGTAAGAATATGGTGAAATTGCAATGGTCTAAAAGCTCGTATGTATTATTCTAGCTGATAAATTTATGGGCAAATAACTACTAAATCCTAATAGCCCTTAAAAGACAAGTATTCTCATTATTTTTTTTGAAAAGTTTTTTAATTTAAGGGTAATTTTGTTTTTTTGGCTTTATGGACAAAACCCGATTAGTTCGATGCAAACAGAATAGGTCAACCAGGTAAATGAAAAATCGGCCAGGTCGACTAGTTTTTTTAGATCAATTGTATCTTTGGTCCAGATTTTTTCGGCCATCGGGCCGGTCCGTGTCGGACAACCGTGGTCTCACTCACCTTGTCCTCTCCTCACCATCTTACGTGAAATTAGAGGCAAAGTGACCACAATACCCCTGTGTAATTGTGTATGCGTGACGTGGTACTGACCAAAGTTGTCCTCGATGATTGCTGTCGAAGGAAGCGGACGCATGGCTCGGCCATCCGGCTATCGGACGCAATCTCGGCAGGTTGGGGTGTCGGGCATCGGACGGTTGATCTGTGGACGACACGTCGTCGCGTCCCGAAAAGCGATGATATTTTTCGGCTGAACCCGCGCGAAGGTTGCACGTGTGTTTCGGCCATTTCCGATGCGACCTGTGCTCGTCTGCTCGATGGTTCAGCCGAGCGTCGTTGGACTAGTGCTGTCTTGCTAAGCTGCCACGCACGGTCCTGTGCTGCACGTTTTCCCTGCCACTTTTGGACGTCGGTAGGGGCCGTGCCTGTCCATGGTGTCATCACCTAAAGGCACGGACGATTGCTTTGTGCTACATCATTTGGAGAGAGAATACTTTTAATGATGTCTCTAGCGCACTCCTTAACATTATTTTTTAATAATTTTCTTTAAAGTGAAGCCCACATGTTTTTTTCCCACATATCGGCTATCTCTTCCTCCCGTGATCCACTCTCCCCCATCTTCTTCCTAGTCGCTCTCTCCTTCAACACCGCCATCTGTCGAACACCGTCCTCTCACTAACGCCGTTGGCCGAAATCCTCTCCTACTCCACTGCCCTTTTCCCCAACGTCAACGTCCCTCACCCTCCACGTCGCCCTCTTCCATGTGCCACCGCCCATTGTTATCTTCCCCACTGTCACGGGCCAAATCCGGCTTGTTGGCGTCTAGATCTGGTCGGATCGAGCGATTCTCCAGTGACCCTTGCGTTCATCGCCACCGAGTCCTCCGTGCGCCGTCCCTGGGCTGGCCATGGTTATGCATGGTCCAATAGTCGTACATGCCTCGTCACGTGGCGTCTTTGTTTCGTATGCATGACAGACGCTTTAAAAAACGATGTATTGTACGCTCTTTCTCTTTTATGTAGAATTTTGCTAATATGATATAGCTAATAAACTATTAAAGTGACACTATGGAAGATGACCTGACAGCCTAACGCATATCCATACGCACTGCACTACTACGCCAGCGAACTACAGCTCCCTCTCTCTAAAAAGGCAGCCTGCAACTCCTGCATTATTACATCGGCTCTTCCCACCTAAGATAACCTGGCCTAAATAAAATCAAGCCTTTTGCGGCCTGGCTAGAGCCCAATTGAGCTCAAAGGCCAAGGCTTCCAAACCATCTGAGCTTACTGTTAGGACTGTTTGTTCGGTTTTTTTTCGGTTTGTACGGTTCGGTAAATACGATTTGCTTGGTAAATACGGTTTTAGTAATTCGGGAAATACGGTACTTTATAGAATACGGTGTGGTATCGGTAAATACTATCTTATTTCGGTACGGTATCGGTAAATACAACTTTTACCAAAGTTTGCGCGAATTGCTAAACGTTAATCCCCATAACTCCATTCCAGAATCCAGACTGACTGGCAGCCAGCCAGTTCTGGCTGGCACAACCACACAACATCAAAATTCAAATGCCCATCAATTCATCATCACATTCACAGATCACTCATTCATCAATCATCACTTCATCAGAATTCAGAATTCAGAAAATTACACAGAACTACAGAAGTCAAGTCACAGAAAGCTCATCTGCCTGATTGCCTCATCATCAGAAATTCAGAATTACAAAAAGGCAAAAAGCCACAGCCGACACCAGAGTCCAGAGTCCACAGACCACAGCTAGTCAGCTCATCACTCATCGTAATTCAGAACATTACATTGCCAGTCAGCTCATAAGTCACAGAACAATCAAAAATCTAATGGCTAATGCCACATTACATTGCCAATCTGTCACTCAAGCCAACAAAGTGAGTAAGTGACAAGTACAGATTTAGCGGACTCTCCAAACTCCAGTAGACAGACGGTGCAGCAGATTGCAGACCAGTGTCCAGCAGCAGCAGGCAGCAGAGTGCAGTCCAGTCCAACAGGTAGCAGAGCTACAGAGTGCAGACGAACTCAGCACCAGCAGGGCAATAGGCGACAGCACAGCACAGGCTGCACAGCTGTCTCCAGACACTCAGGCAGGCAGCAGACAGACTGACAGACTACAATTAGTACAATCCACAGTTCCAACAAGACAACAATTACAAAATAGGCAGTCTAATTTTGAAATAATAACAAAAGCCCCAACAATCCCGGGTAGAATTGGTTTTTGTTTGCTTGAGATGATCTGAAGCAGGCAGAATTTGGCTTGTTCTCAGCCTGTTTTTCTTGTGCTTGCCAAGTCACTTTCAAAAAAAAAACTGTATAGGACTGGGCAAGACGTACACACACTGACGAACTTAGCATGGATTGACCATATACAATGTTGTAATTAAGCTGCATTTCCATCTCTCTAATCTCTGCACACATGATATACATGCAATCCAGGGAGCACTAAACAGAACCTCTTACTTTGATATTTGCGCTGAACAGTAGTGACGCACTGACGCATTCAACATTGGGTCTGCATCATGAGTCATCGCTGGAATATGCATGCCAAATTGCATGGTTTGCGTGCTCTTTACTTACTACAGGCTGAAACAAATGCAGTGCAGGCAGCAACTTAAACTCCGAAGTTAACATGCTCCTTTGATGGCATGCCCTGTTTTCACTTACTGTAAGCTAATTACATCAGGTCATGTTCTTTACATTTTGTTCTATTTTTGAGATGCCATGTTCTTTGAATGGATTCCCCAACATGGCGAAAAGGAAGTGTGGCAATTTCATCATTACTCTTTCTGGCCAGAGGAGCTGCAAATCAGTAACAGTAAAGATTTTGACATACTACCAAAAACACACAGAATGTGTCATCTGAAACAAAACCAACAATTTTGAGATAAGTAATTACTTGCACTAGGTAGCTACAAGACTAACGAATGATTGGATCATATGCTGTTCAATGTTTAGGGATTCCCAGGTTTGCTATACATATATGCATGCCTACTTGCTGATTAGTTGACTAGATGGAAACTTTGATCTCCATATATAAATTAAAAACAGAAAACAATAATGCAAATAATGGGGAAATATATACCATAACAAAACGTTTAGCAGGGTTTTGTAGAGATGATAAACCTGCTGGAGGTCATTTTTTTGAGGCATTTTCTTGCGTGTTAGTCCCGTGTTGATATCGCATCACGTATGAGATTAACACGCACTGAAGAAGGAGCACAAGCCAGTCAATCTAGACTGAAATATTTGGAATTAAGACTATTAATTTACATCTGCTCATCTTATCTGCAGACACATTAGTGAGCAATTCAGAGGAAAACTGTATTATACAAAGCTGGTATCTACAAGATAAAATCTAGCCAAACAGATGATTAGAAAAAATCATCAACAGGCACAAGTTACGGCTATCTTTACCTTCTTCTACATGTTGAATATGTAAATCATGCATCCTTTATCGGTGTTCATGAATTGGGGGCTGAAGTTGCTTTAGCCGTTGAACGACATCCTTCATGGTTGGTCGTACAGAGAGCGAATCAACAGTGCACCTCACTGCTAAATGCAATGTCTCTACCAAGTCATCGTGTGGGCCCACATCCCACAGACCATCGATGAAGAATTCACGGGCACGGCCTTGATGAAGCAGCATGCTTGCCCAAGCAACTATGTTAAACCCATTACCATAAGGAGAAAATGATGGATCCAAGGCTTTCTTGTCCGATATTAACTCCATCAGTACAACACCATAGCTATACACATCAGCTTTATCCGAAACACGGCAAGTCATAGCATATTCGGGAGCAACATATCCAAAAGTTCCAGCTACACCAGTGGTTGCATGGGTTTCTGAATTTCCCAAGAGCCTTGCCAGTCCAAAGTCCGAGAGATAAGCATTAAAGTCAGTGTCCAACAAAATATTGCTCGGTTTCACATCACGATGAAGGATCCGAGGAAGACAAGTATCATGCAGATAAGCAAGTGCTTTTGCAACATCCAAAGCAATCTTGTGCAGCATCTTCCAGTCTACTGGTCTCTTCGATCTCTCCTGTATAAACCTCTCAAGATTTCCACCAGGCAAGTAGTTATATATGAGAAACATTTCAGACTCACCAAGATGGTAGCCTACCAAGGTAACAAGATTGGGATGTCTTAATCTCCCAAGAGTTTTGATCTCAGCATGGAACTGTTGGACTCCTTGGAATCTTCCAACAGAGAGCCTCTTTATAGCTACCAACACTCCAGGTGAAATTTCAGCTTTGTAAGTGGCTCCGAAGCCCCCACTTCCAATGCAATTGCTTGCATTGAAACTTCCAGTTGCTCGAACAACGGTCTCGTAGGTGATTGGCACCCCGATTTCTTGGAAGATTATAACTTCTCTTCTTCCAGATGACCGAGCTGACATTCGAGGAGCGCACTTTCTTGTGTAAACAAATAGCACGATCAGAGCAAGAAGGACTGAAACGATAGCTGTAGCCGATGTTATTGAAGCTATTTCAATTACGTTGAATGAATTGTTTCCTCCTTGATTTTGTGGATCTGCAGGCGTTGTATCATTGTAGTCATTCGAATTCAAACCACGCCCCTGCTGAGCAGCTGACGGGACTGCCAGGGTATACATGTGACAAGATTGTAGTAAAGGATTCCCAATAACGCTATCACATCGAACCGTACTGCTATTTGTTGGCACTGGACCAGACAAATTGTTGAATGAAACGTTAAACACGGTAAGAGATACCGAGTTAGCAAATTCTGAAGGTATCTTCCCAGTAAGTTTATTATTATCAAGGAGGAGAGCAGAGAGATTTGTCAAGTCAGCAAGGGCACCAGGGATTTCCCCTGTGAGGAGGTTTGAAGACAGGTCCAGAACCTTCAGATAACGCAACTGATTGATATCATTTGGAATAGTGCCATTTAGAAAGTTATGGCCCAAAGAGAGGCGCTCTAAATGTGGCAAGTTCTTCACTGAAGTAGGAATTTCACCACCAAGATGGTTTCTGCTCAAATCCAAGCTGATAAGATAATTCAACTGCCCAATACTTGTTGGTATCAAACCAGAAAGCCGATTACCAGCAACACCAAGAACAACAAGATAACTGCACAATGAGCCAATCTCTACGGGAATCCCACCTGTTATCAGGTTATTGCTGACATCCACAATGAAGCCCCTTGAGCTGTTGCACTTTTTGAATAGTTCAGGTTGCAACTGACCAGCAAGATTATTTCCGTCAGCCAGGAAAGCATAGGGCCCCTGCATTCCCAGCTTCTCGGCAGCAAGCGGCAAGGATGTCACTGTTCCAGTAAAATTGTTCCGGGCAAAACTATGGTAACTCGTCAAACCGGTACCCAAGATGAATGAGGATGAAAAGAAGCCAGCAAGCGCATGATATGCGAAGAAGGAAGAATACTCTGACACCAAGTTATCAAATGGGAGCTGTGATGAAGGGCAACCCTTTGAGAAAAACACTGGAATCAAACCAGACAACCGGTTTCCACTGACATCAAACACATCCATGCAAGGCACTGGCAGTGATGGATCAACCGAACCTGTAAACTTGTTCGAGCTCAAATTCAAGAATTTCAGATGCCCGCATTGCACCAGCCCCTTAGGAATCTCACCAGAGAACAAATTCTCCCCCAAATTCATCATCTCCAAGCTCTGACAAGAACTCCAATTCCCCGGCAACTCCCCCTCCAGTGTAGCCCTTGGCGCCCATAGCACCCTCAGCTTCGGCAACGCAGTGACAGCATCTGGAATCCCTCCTTGGAAATAGTTGAAGTCATCAACATCCCCATAATCCGACGAATTCAAACCACTAATTGGTGCATAAGGATTGGACAACACAAGCACTGATAGCTCAACACAACCACCAAGCTCCGCTGGCACAGGCCCGCTCAAACTGTTCCTTGACACATCCAAAACCCGCAAGCTCCTGAGCCGTCCAATCTCCTGCGGGATGACGTCATCCAACAGGTTGGAGGACAGCAACAGCGCCTCCAGCTTGCTGCAGTTCCCCAAGCTTCGGGGGATGCCACCGACGAGGAGGTTCCCAGAGAGGTCGAGGAACTGTAGGCTGCGGCACCCGGCGCCGCCGAGTTCGTCGGGGATGGCGCCGCCGATGCGGTTGGAGGCCAGCGACAGGCTCCGCAGCCCTGGTAGCGCGACAAGCGCGGCGGGCACGGAGCCGTTGAGCTGGTTGTAGGCTAGGTCCAGCGTCTGAAGCGCAACGCAGGCGAGTGACGCCGGGATCTCGCCCTGGAGGCGGTTACCAGAGAGGTCTAGCACGAGGAGGCGGCGCAGCGACCAGATCGCGGCCGGGAGCGGACCCGAGAGTGCGTGGGAGGGGAGCGCGAGCACGCGGAGGCCGCGCAGCGCCGCGACTGCCGGGGACAGCGCGCCCGAGAGGCGCCGGCCGGGTGGGGAGGAGATGTTGAGCGCGACGACCTCGCCGGAAGCGTCGCAGGACACGCCCGGCCAGAAGCAGTGGTCGATCGAGGCCGGGGACCAGTCGCGGAGGAGCCCACCCTCGTCCGCGGTAACGGCCGCCTTGAACCTAAGCAGGGCCTCGCGCTCGCCGCCTCCGCCACCGCTGCCGGAAGCTCGAACGGCGATGAGCAGCAGCAGAAACAGCAGTAGCGAGAGTAGGGTTTGGGTGACAAGGGTGGCCATGGGAAGCGGCGGCGGCGGCGGCGGTTGCCGCCGTCGCATTGGGGTGGGACAGTGGGGAAGGCCTGAGACCCAAGCCCGCGGCAGAGTGCAGGAGCGCCGAGCGCGGTTGCGGTGGCCGGCAGCGAGTGGGGGTAAGGTGGGGTTTTTGCGGCGGGGACCTCAGCGTGGCTAGAGTTTTTGCGTTTTGAGCCCTCGCGTGGAGGTGGCCGGTGGCGTGGCCGCGTGGGGTTGCTTGGTTTGAAAGCTTGGAGCATGTGAGCGAGCGCAGCGAGGTGGGCACAGTGAGTGTGGTTGGCAGGCAAGGACTCTGCTTATTGTCTAATTGCAACACGGCGCCATAGATTTTGTTTTGGCTGCTGTTGGCTGGACCAGTGCCCGCCTTTTTTTTAATTGTTTTTCGCTCTTTCTTTCATTACGAACTACAAAAGGCATCTTCGTAAAAGTGAATGGTATGGTGGCTTCAGGCTTTTAATTTCTAGTTTACTATTTTTTTAATTCCGTTTTTTGTTTATTTTGGATTTTTTTCTCATATTTCTTTGTATTATTTGTAATGAGCCAATTTATTTTTTCTTTGTAAATTTTAAATTTAATTATGCCAAAAAACTACTAACAAATACAATGCACAATAAGCTAGCTACAATAAAAAACCATAAGCCATAAAAAAACCAATTTGAACAAGACCTTGTGCTAGATAACAATTATGGATGGGTTTTTTAGCCGTGACTTATGACTTTTGATAAAAGTTTTTGAACCCTGATAATCCGTAAGAGAAATTACAAGGAAGGAGATAGTCGTATATGATTTTTGTCGGTATAACTAACGTCAGTAAAGTGTATACCATAATCGACTAGTAAACTCCGTTTTAAAAAATATATCATTTGAAAGCTTATTACTATAATAAAAAGTGAAAAGCTAAAAAAATCGATGACTTGAAAAATGGAGCCGTTGGACCGATAAGCGATGAGTAACAATTTTCTTCCGGAAAAATTGCTCCCTTGCCCCAAAGTTTAATGGCGTTTGCTCAAATGCCCCATGATGTCTCACTGACATGCGGGTCCAGGGCCCACATGTCAGTGAGACATCATGGGGCATTTGAGCAAACGCCATTAAACTTTGGGGCACATGAGCAAATCCCCCTTTTCTTCCCATGTCAAATTTTTTTTAAAAAAAAATGAACATTCAAGCAGATAAAAATCTGGCTCAACTTTCACCTGCAGTACTATAATAACTCCCACCAATGTACGAAGCATACGAGTACATAGTACACTGTGTTTTTTAAGGCCAGTCTCAGTGGGAGTTTCATCTGCATTTAATAGGCTGCCACACAGGCATTTTTGATGATATGGCAACATTTTTAAGAAGAGAGAGAAGAAGTGAGTTTCATCTAGATGAAACCCTCTTGGCACGATTACCAACTCTATATGAGTCATGAAATTAAATGTCTATGAAACAATAGAATGAAACTATGCATTGAGGATGGATGTTTCATTTCATTTTACATGATGTGGCAGTCTTGGAAACAACGCCATGAAACTCTCCACTGAGAATGCCCTAATGTCAATAGAACCATGAAAAACAAATACCATCGGGTGCTGAGCATACTTGTTTTGCCCTCTAACAAGACATTTTACTTTTAACACAGCCTTCGAACACACTCGAATGTTCCAGCCGTAAAAGAAACCAAAAGAGAGAGCAGTTAAAACTCCCGTGCGGAAGTTGGCTGCTCTGTTAGGTCCCTTTTTTTGGAAATAGGAGCGACGCATCGTACCCAGCCGCAAAATACCACGAGGAGGACAGAGCCCGAGCGTGCAATTTCGCGAAAAGGCCCCCGCTTTCCCTTCCCTTTCCTCCCTCCACGCCCTGACGACGGCCTCTGCTTTTCCGATGTCGCCTTTCGCACCAACGCGAGCTCCCGTACCTGTAATCCCGTCCGTCGCGGGGTCCATCCGACGGCTCCAAAGCGCGCGTCCTAGGGCGGTACGTCCGCAGGCACCACCCGCACTCGGCCGCGCCCCTCACACCCGTTGCTTTCCGCGACGGGGCTCGAAGTCCAAAGCGACGCGGCCATGGCCACCCGCCCGTCGGACACCGCGGCCCACCCGCGATGGGGGCTCGGATGCGGGTGCACGGACGCGTGATAAAGGCGGTGGGAGTGGGGCCGGGCGATCAACGCAATGGCGGGCAAAGGTCAAAGCCGCGCTAGCTAGTGGCGTACGCGTGGAGGATAAAAAGTTAGAGAGAGAGACGGGGTCGGTGTGCGTGTTGTTGCGGTGCAGCACAGCGCAAGGTGTGGTGACCCGGCACGTTGGCTCGGGCCATCCCGCCCGGCTGTCGCTCGCCGACGAGAAAAGGCTCCACTTCGTGGCCTTTTTCTGGGTCACGTTGCGTGTTAGGTCGTCACGTGTGCGTGCGAGGGCAAGGATGAAAACGGCCGTGTGCCTCTTTTGTAAATTCACCGATTACCTTTGCTTATTTATTACCTCTTATATAAATTCTTTATAAATTTATCTACTTCCTTCACTTATTCTCATAGGTGTAATTTAACCTATTTGTTGCAATCAGAAATTTTGTATTTAATTTCTTTGAGTCTTAGAATCTAATAGATAAGTGAAAGATAAAAATAGAAGAACATAAGTAAGAATTGAGACGAAATGAAGTAGAAACGGAAAGATTTCAACATAATCATTATTTAAAATTAGAAAAATAGTTTTGCACAAATTGCTGTAGATAGTAGCTTAATAGGCTAATAATGCAATTTGGCTTTTAATACAATCAGAAAACTTCGACTACTTGAATGATTTTACCCATTGCATCAAGGATATCAAGTAGATATTGTTTACTAGCTACTCGAGTGGTGACCTTATAACTTTTCAGAAGGAAAAGCTTTGACCAGAGTATTCGTAGTATTCTTCTTAACACCATCCTTAACAGTTAACACTTCTTCAACTACGGTTAGTTTTCATTCCATTTGGTATATACTTACAGTAAAAGTTAGTCTAACCTGCTACACACGTTTTTGAGATTTTGACAAACTCAAAAAGGAAAAACTTTTCGTGTATGTCTAAGATAGATGAGATAGAAGTAGCAATAATATTTATGGTTTTTTAAATTCTCTTCTTTTGAAAAATAGGATTTTATAAAAATAGGATTTTATAAAAATAGGATTTTTAAATTATTTTATAAAAATAGCAATAATATTGAAGTAGCAGGCACCATTTCTTCAACCTCGGGTGTACCCATTGTCCAGGGACCTGTGTGACATTTTTTACTTTCTTGTAGTTTCCTGCTGTAATTCTCAAGGACTTGGATGTATTTTCTTATCTTTTAAGTATCCTTACGTGTAAAAGTTGGGTTTGTTGCTCACCCCAAACTGGGCTTTAGGCCAATCTAGGCCGTAGTTCCTTTAAAAACCTGCCGCGGCAGATAGCGCGTCCCAGGAAATTCACTGTCCAAAAAGGCTGGACGTGGGCTTTCCCTAGATGCATAGGCCATGAGTGATGAGTGCCAAATGCTTCGACACCAGATGCATGCGGCCTGACTGCCAGATGCTTTGCAACCTAATTGAATAGGTTTAGGTGTATTCTTCTCGAAAAAAAAATCATATTTCAAGCCTGACTGGCTTTGGTTCTTTTTAACTCCAAACTCTGAAATAGTTTGAATCGGAATATCTAACTAACAAAACAATCTACTTTATCTTCTAGACTTAACGTCCGATTCATTTCGACTTGAGCTTCTAGCTTCTGATTTGTTTTTTACTATTTATAAATTTTGTATTTTCCTGAACTTTTGAGTTTTGTTACCGGTTCTTTTTTTCCCGTATTCATTTGTGTTGTCCGTGATGAGCTAACATATTTTTTCTATTTTAAAATTTTTTAAAATTTAATTATACTAAATACGCCACCTTTAGTTGCAGTGTAATTTCAGCTAGCTACAGAGTAATTTTAGTTATAAACCACTATTTTTTAGTCTAACCGAGCGATATCTAATATGACGTCTACATGTCAATGATTTTGACAGGGAAACTCATTTTCGATAACATGACAGTCACTCAGAAAACTCAACAAATAAAACAAAAAATATTTGTAGGACACACATCTCATCCTCGTCTCATTTCCTCTTCATCCCCTTCTCACTCGTCTCGCTTCCCTCTCTTATCTCTTCCCTCTTCTCCTGGCATCGGCAACGGCTGGGATAGGCCTCGACGGCGTCGCCGTCCATCTCACCTCGCCGCCACCTCTTCGCCGGACTTGTGGGCATTGCCGCCGCGCCGGATTCAACGTCGCCGGACCAGATCCACATGTCGAAGAGGAGGATGAGGTTGCAACAAAAAACAAATTTTGAGAAACCAAATTGAATCTTGCGCAAATGAGTCGAGATTTCTAAGTCCCAAAACCAATGGAACACCCAAAGGGGCACAATCAAAACCAAAACATGAATCAGAGCTCTCTTGGTTCTTATCCAGTAGCTTAGAATTCGTCAAAATACAAAAGTAAAAAACAAAACTCTAACCAAGAGAAATATAGAAAAGATGAACTCCTGCTTCTTCACCATTGTAATCGAGCCATCCCCCACCAACTTCGTCACTGCAGTAAGCAAAAAACATGAAGAGAGATGAGAGAGACAGAGAGAGAAATCGGTAGTTTTTTTGCTCTGAGCTCTCGCCCTGGAACTTCGTTTCCTGCAGGCTGCAGCCCGCGATGCAGCGCAGTTGACTCCTGCGGTGGGCAGCACAGTCGGCTCAGGCGGCGCGTGATGCAACAGTGCGGCGGCGCAAGATGTTGGGTGCGGTTTAGAGAGATGATGAGGTGGGACCGTGGGAGAGGCTCAACAAAACGAGGGGGAGAGAGGATGGCATGTGGGTTCAACGCCGCATCTGTGAAACTTTTGACACCTCAGATTCACGTTGCATAGGATGCCTCGTATGCGAAACTTGAAATCTCATATTCATGTCGCGGCCATATCAGACCAAAATCGAACTAGAATATGTCAAGAAAGATTCAAGTCGCAGCCACCTCAGAGCAAAATCGGACTACAATAGCTAACTGGTTTTGATAGTTGAAGATTGTGTTTCAGACAATTTTAGAGTTGTAGATAAAAAATTTAAAAGAAGACATAGTTGAAAGTTGTAGATTAGGCTTTCCATTCTTAGAAAACCAGATTACATGTTCAGACACCGAGCCAAAACCTTATTAATTATTGCTTGTGCATTCCTATCTGCTGTATGTTTCCAGCTCAGACAAATAAACAGTATCACAATACACATACACTGAACATGCACACATTGGATGCCAGAAAAATAAGGTTATGCTTAATGGAGTTTATTTCATTTCTTCAGTTCAGGAACCGACGCAACATCAGTGAATACGAAATAGTGATACGCTTGACAAAAGAAAAAAGAAAAAGAAAAACATAGTGATATGACTTCACTTGGCTTATCCCTTCCAGACTGATCGTTTTGTACAGATTTGTATTCCAAAACTAAACAAATTTGTACTTAAAAGGAAAAAACATGTGTTTCCTGTACTACGCTCACGGCACCAGATAAAACTTGAAAACCCGAGTTTCATCCCATGCAGGCAATTTTAAGACATCAATTCACCTGCAAGATTGTGGCATCCCATTTTCGAATTTCTTTCTTGCCTCGTTTTTGTTGTGGCTTGTTAAAAGTTATTTCAAAAATTCAAATTATGAGTTTGAATCTTCAGCCCAAAAATCCTTTTGGCCTTGCCCAATTTTATTTCTCTCTTTTTCAGCCCAAGAAGAATCCATTTTACCTCTCATTTTCGGGTGGGCCAGCCTTTCTTCCCCCTTTTCTTTTTCCTCTCCCCGGCCTGGCCTGCACTTCTTTTCTTTTCCCTCTCCCCGGCCCGGCCTACTCTCTTTTCTTTTCCTCTCCCCGGCCTTTTCTTTTCTCCGCCTGGGCCTTCGGCCGGCCCAGCATTGCGCCCCCTCCCCCGTCTTCTTCCTCGCTTCACCCTCTCTCTCTCGCCCGCTCCGCTCGCTCTTCGCCCCCACCGAAGCAGCGGCGCCGTCCCCAGTTTTCCCTCCTTCGCAGGCGCCATCCCTCCTCGTGGTAGCTCCGCCGCACTTCCCGGCACCTCCGCCCGGCCTAGACCCCCGCCTCCACGCCGTAGCTCCACCCCGCGTCGTTCTCCCATTCACCGCCGCGGCCGGCTCCCAACTCCGCCCCTGGTTTTGCTGTCCTCTCCGCATCACTGTTCTGCAAACTCCGGCATGGCCTCCCTGCCGTATTCAATTGGCAATAGTGGAGCCATGTCCTTCCCCGCCTCCCCGACGCCGTCACCCTGCATCAGCGCCGCCCCGCGTCATCGCCGCCGCGCCGCCGTACCTGAGCTGCCTATACCGAGCAGCATTGCTCCATCCCTCCTCTGTGCGGCCATGGTGCGCCCGCTCCCTTTTCGGGTACGCTACAGGAAGGGGAGCTCCGCCGCCCATACCTCTCCCGTCCTCCTCTCGCCCCTTTTCACCGCTATAAAAGCCGAACAAGCGCCACATTTACCTCACCTTCTCCACACGCCAATCCTCGAGCAAAAATCGCCGCCGACGGCAGTTCTTCGGGCCGCCACCGTCACCAGTTCACCCCGGAGGCTCTCACTCGGCATTACTCTTCTCCCTGACCTCCTTATATCCCTGGGAAGCTCCTAGCGAGCCTAATCGGCTTCTCCCCTTTTGCAGCCCACCGACGCTCGCTTCTTCCCCAACTCCGGCCACCTCCTACCGCCGCCGACCCCGTCGATCGCCGGCCAATTCCTT
The DNA here is from genome assembly GCA_036346245.1 of Bonia amplexicaulis. Lineage (NCBI taxonomy): Eukaryota > Viridiplantae > Streptophyta > Magnoliopsida > Poales > Poaceae > Bonia > Bonia amplexicaulis. The sequence continues at coordinate 2,380,060 of CM070753.1, forward strand.
GGAGCCGACGCATCCTCGCCACCCACGAAGACGCCTGAGCCGACAAATCGAAGCTTCGTCAACCTGTCTTCCCCGGCACCGATCGACCCCCCCACCGCCGACTTAGCCCTCGACGCCGGCATTCCTCAAGCCCCCCGAGCCCTATCTTCCGCAAAGGTGAGCTTCAGGCAACCCGTAGATACTCCACCATTGTTTAATCGGCTTCTTAAGGCGAGAATCACCGCCGCAACCATTCTCGGGTTCCGCCGCCGCCTGGCTCGTCGCCAACGACCCTCCAGTCTGCCTCAGGCCGATTCAGCCTGCCTTTGGGTGTGCACGGAGCGGAGCTTTCCGTTTTGTGTTTTCCCTCGAGCGTCCGATGCGTCCCCCGCCGCCGGCAGGCTTCGCCGTCGCTCAGCCGGGAGGAGCTCTGCTCCTGCGCCGGCTAACGGCTAATCGCCACGATTAGCGGCTCTAATGAGCCACTAACCGGTGGACCCCCAGGCCATTTAAACCCTCGATGACACTAACACACGGCCCCATCGCAATTAAAAACCTTGTTTACAACTAATCAAAGGTCTAAGTCACTGACAGGTAGACCCTAACATTGTTTGCACAGTATCTCGGTCCCACGTGTCGGCCTCTGCCTTTTTCAGAAAAAGAAAATGATTTTTTAAATAAAAATAGGGCGGACCCCGTCTGTCAGCCACTGTGATTTTCTGAAATTAAAATTATTCTCAAAATAAAATAAACTGACGCTGGACCCACCTGTCAGAGAGGGAACTCTCTCTCCTCTTTTATTATTGGGGATTTTTCCTGAGAATGAGACTTCAAAGAGCTTGTTCTCTCACGTCTTAAATCCAATTTGAGTGAAACTTATTTCTAAAATTTTCTAAATTCAAGCTCTTTCTGTAAGTTCTAGTTTGGTTTAATTTTGAGCCCATTTTCTTATTATTTTATGCTTATTTGTTCTCCATGTTTATCTTCTGCTTTGTCGGTTTCCTCCGTCCGAGTAGAATTTGAAGTCGCACCTGAGCCACAAGACGATCTACCTCAAGACCAGCAAGACCCTATGCCTTTGGACCCAGGCGAGTCAACATTTTGATAATTTTGCTCCTATGTTTCTTGTAAATTATCTTTATTTAAAGTTAGGCAAACTGCATGCGTTATTTCATATACAAAGTATATGAACTATAAGGTAGATACCACCCACTTGAGAATCTGGAAATTTATATATCTATACCATCCTTGGAATTTGATAGCCCATGTACCTTGTCGCCATAGATATTACTCCTATAACTCTGAATAGATATAGGTCCTAATTAAATGCCATGCGCGTCCTATTAAGTCTAGGGTGTTAGAGAACCCAGCTTCTGTCGATGCCGAAACGTCTACAATCAGCAGCCTTTTGCCGTTGTCGACACTAGCTACAATAACTAAAGAAAGTTCAGTTAACGCCGAACTAAACTACTACTGATAATCTGTACTGGACAAACAGGAATCAAAGTAATAAAACATTGAATGTTTTATGCAGCAAACTCACACTTACATCAGACTCTATTGTAACTTTAAATAGTCAGTAGATACATCGTATGGCCAACTGCCATGACGCACACACCGCGCTTTGCGTTCCGGCAAGAGCGGCACTAACCACATGACTCGTTCCAGCTACGGAAACAAAAATGAGTATGTCTGTAACTGGATCCGGTTACTCCGGATCTTTCTAGCGAACAGGTCCAAATGCTCAAGATTACACTCCAACATAGGGCATCAGTCGCCTTGATCATAACTTTCAAAAGAAAACTTAAACTTTAGTTTCGGCACAGTCATAGGATGTATGTAGCTGGATATTTTGTGACAATTTATTTTAGGTTTCTCAAAACCCTAGAAACCTGCTATTCCTGTCTGTGCGGGTGGTAAGAGTGGTGGGTGCGGAAGTAGCACATATGGATTATGGATTGAACCGCCCGGATGCTTTAAGGACTTAATCCTGTGATGATCTCTCCGTGTACAACAGTACGACCACAAGTCTGCAAATTGCAACTTGGATAAGTAAATCTATCGAACCCCCGAAACTCATCTCACCGGTAGTGGAAGGAAGTGGAGTGCTGCAAGGGCAAAGGAAGGCCTAAAGGGACACCAAGAGGAGGGTGACGTTTTCAGCCGTGCTAGCGTTATGGAGAGTGGAGTCCGAAGGCGCTAGTTTCCGTGGTTACATCCCGTGCAAAGTATGGGACTCACCGCAAGTGGGAGCAGCTCATAGGGTGAGATGACAAAATGGGCTAGATATTTTGAAAAGTTATTGTGATGATCTATTCAACCACATGACTAAGGAATCATGTGGAGCAACGAGCGGATCGTCTTTTGTGGGTAAAGCATACAATCTCTGCAGAGAATAAACTATTCGGATAACCATGCCCACGGTCAAAGGTAGACATGGAAACTTCCTCGAGTTAGTTTTTTTTCTAAAAATATTGCGGGTGGGAAGAAAAACCAATTGGAGGGAAGTACTCCAACCTTTAAATTTTCTGGAGGGAAGTACTACAGTGTTAATCTGAATTAGTCAGTCTAAAATCTAGCATCGGTGGATGGAGCCAATACCACTATATACATATTGCATCAATTAACTTTTTAAAACATGTTTTGTTAAAATGCTAGGTCTTAGGATTTGTATTTATAATATTCACAACCATTGCTCTACGCAAATAAAAGAACATAAGCCACCTTTGTTTAAGCCTTGCATAGTAATTGCATTTTGTACATATTGGCTCGTGGAACATGATTGTGTGTGCTCACCCTCACTCTCTAACCCTCTCGCCAGAGTTCGCCAACCAAGATCAGTACGAGTTCTACCAGGACCAACCTGGCGAGGGGAATTAAGATGGTGGTAGTTAGACTAGGATCTAGCATCTCCTTACAGTCTTGCCGACCAAGCTAATTGGTGGGTGCCTTTAACGTTAACCAGGCTTCTGGATAATATTAATCGTACCTAGGTTATCCCGGTCGCTTGCCTGTGGAGAGATGAGCCCCTCCCTTTTGCTTCCACTTTAATGTATTTGCGTACTGAACTTATCTGGCCTGATGGCCCCTTTTGTAATACTTGTCCTTTTATTGGGCATGTGCACTTTGGTATTGTAATAATATGGTATGTACTGTATATGAAATGATTCAGCAATGTATTTGTGAGCACTATCTACTAATCTAGAGAACAGTGCGGAGTTATCACAGAGGGTTCTGGGTTGGTTCAAACCCAGGGTCCGACAAAGATATAAAGTAGAAACATATTGACATACAATTCAAGTGAAAAATTAAAGTTGGTATTTGGACAGGATGTCTTGATGATATAAAAAGTACGTGATCAGAATATGCTTTCTCGTTTGATTCAAATATATGATCTTAGTTAACAAAGAAGCAAAATATAGTAGCTTTGCCTTCAGCCAAAGCGAAGTATGTGGCAGTAGTTGGAGCTGTCTCACAAACAGTCTGGTTGAGAAGAATAATTGAACATATCAGTGTAAACAATATGAGCTAACTACAATTTATTGTGATAGCAAATCAGCTATTGCAATAAGTGAGAATCCAGTCAGTCATGATAGAACCAAGCATATTGCAATAATATATCATTACATTCGAGAAGCAGTTGAGCATCGAGAGTTTAAACTGGAATTTTATTGCATAGATCAACAAATGACAAACATATTTACAAAGGCTTTGTCTAGAGAAAGAATTATCCGTAACAGAGAATTAGTTGGTGTCTCAAGAAAATAAATTAAAGAGAGAGTTTATTAGAGATTAATTAATTTTCTTAAAGACAAATTCAAATTGTATTTGACTACATGATAACTATCAGAAGCTGCCGACATACATAACTATCTGGAGAAGAGATACTGACATGCATGTGTGAATGCCTAGTGCTTAATGAGCCGCATCAGAGATCTTGCATCCGATGTTTCTAGGAGCCAGCTGACGTGCTGTATACAAGTAGCCAAAATGCATGCATGTGACATGCCCTCTAACTCCTAGAGACTACTACACTAGAAAAGGAGAAACTAGAATGTAGTAGCTAGTCATGAGTTGTAAAATATCTAGCTACTCCTAGAGACTACTACACTAGAAAAGGAGAAACTAGAATGTAGTAGCTAGTCATGAGTTGTAAAATATCTAGCTATTATAAAATATTTTTGCTTGAGAAAGATCTATCAAGAGTCGGTTTTTATGGTCATAAATATGTATGTAATCCTCCTATATATGTTGAATAGCCTGAGTTGTGCTCAAGGTGACATGCAGAATATAGTATGAAGAGTATGAGTTAGCTTCCTCTATCTATTCACTTCTTCCTCTGCCTATTCTCTTTTTCTCCTATCCCATTCTTACTTCCATTTGAGTATCCAATCCCCAACACTGTAATGGCTCGTGTTAGTAAATCTGTCGTGGTTTTGTGGTGCTAGATTACTTTCAATCTAGCACGAGTGCGGTACAGACTATGGGCATTGAAAGTAATCTAATACCACATTTTTGTTCCTATCTTTTAACTTACTATTCAATGGAACTGCCTTAGTTTTAAAATATTTCAAAGAGCACTCACATTTTTAAGGTGGTCTGCAATTGTTCGATCTCATTTCTTGACCAGAGAATTGATCGCTTTAATTTTGTTCTTGAGTGCTGCCAATTCATCATTTAGTTTCACGAAGGCATCATAGCGATGAACGCGCTTGGAAACTATTTGATAGTGAATGATCATTGGACCTGGACCATCATTCATCCTATAAAAAAACAATCAATTAATCTGAACAAACTTCACTGACTGCTAGGAATAAAGAAAAGGATGGAAGACTAACACCCTGTAAGTCGTTTTCCTCCAATGACTATGGTAATAGTTATCAACGAATAGCGTTGTCACCTCATTTAACTGAAAATATATAACATAAATTACTATTTTGATCTTAGTAACAGTAACTATTTTATTTAATAGTACACAATAGTCCAATAGTCATCAATACCACAACATCTCTCCTGGAATATCGCCGTCCCCAAATCAGAAATCTAAATATTAATAATACTGAGTGTTTATGTATAAATTCATTTGGTTTTAGTTGGAGAGATATACTGCTCGGGTATCTTATCACATGCAAATGTCATCCCAAATATTCAGGTTCAGCAAAGATTTGACTGGCTGCAGGGATCACATTGTGAGATAGCTGTTTATCTTCTTCATTTCCAGTGTGTTCATTCAAGGGAAGGATCACGTCATTATTATCCAAACCAGCACTGGCATCTAACTGTGGGTCAATATCTTCATCATTGATATTGTCAATTGATTGCTCTTCCTCAGGATCTTCACCATGTTCTGCATGGTTCACATTGTAAGGGTCATTAACTTCATTATTGGTATCGCCAATCTGTTCTACTCGATGCACTTCCTGTGATGTCTCTTCCTCCTCTTCACTTCCGAGCATTGGATTCAAGGGAGGGACTTGCTCCATGTTACCCACATCATTACCACCCTGGTCGCCTTCATTGTGTAAGTCCCCATCATCATGATTATATCTCCTTGACCTTGGTTTCCCGTAGCATTACTTGATCCTGGTGCTGGTGGCCAAATTTTTAAGAAGAGTGTAAACATGTCAATTGAAAAATTGATGAATAAATAAAGAAGCAATAGTAATGCAATAACAGGACCTGTTCTTTTTGGCTGCGATTTATGGCTTTTGGCTGAAATTTTTGAATTTTGGCTGTTTACGGTACAGATTACAAAGAGACTGATACGCACTTACGATTTTGACTGGTACAGATGTTGGGCTTTTAACGTGTACTACGTTTAACTTGTAGACCCCGTCTTGAGAAAATACTCCGTTTAAAAGTTAGGTACTGTAGTAAAAGCCAAAAGCCGGCCGACTTGTGACTTGCCAAACAGGCCCACAGATCATATATCAAAAATAAAAGACAATAAACGATAAGGGATATGTTTAAATAAAGGGGCAACAACATATTAACAGGTAGCCCAAACAGGAATACACAAGACTGAGGCAATATATTAATATAGAAACTAGCTATAGAAAGGGCAAAAAGGAACATGTAGCAGAATGGTAAAGCAATGAAGGGAGTTCACAGAAATAAATCGATTTGACAAGAAAATCTAGTAATGTAAAAACCAACAGTAAATCACAGGAGTGTAAAACATGCTTAGCCTAGACAGAGTACACAGGACTGAGGCTATATAATAATATAGAAACTAGCTATAGAAAGGAAAAAGGAACCAGTATGCTGTCTTGGGCCAACACGTCGCCTTGCACCTCTGTTCCCCAGACAACAACGATGCTGAGCGTGGCTAGAAGTTATGCTAGAACTCCTGTCCTTACCTTTCAATATCCTTAGCATTCCAGAAACCTGATCAGTTTAGTAAATAAAACTAAGATGTGTAACAAACATTATGACGCTAAAAATCTCAGTTAAGAAATTTTTTTCAAAGGAATCTCGGTTAAGGAATCTCGGTACATTACCTCAAAGAATAAATATGTAGGGAGGGGTCCATCAGGGTTTACTTCTGGCACTACTGTTTCTAATCCCTCATCAGTACTGATTGCTTCTAAGCAAACATCAATCATAGGACTCTCATAGTTATTTTCATCCATTTCTTTTTGAATTCTCGATAATTGAAGCCTTATCTGTAATAAGAAATCAAAATTAACCAATACTTAGTAACATATAAAACTTAACTAAAATGCAAAAATTAAGGGATACCTTGTTAACTGTCAATTCTCTTTGTTCCTTCGCAAAATTGATTAGTTTCGATTTCAAATTTTCTGGAAAAGGTAACTTACCCGACGCCATAAGCAATCTGACAGGAAGGAATAACAACATAATTAAGAACTAAATATTAACACGGCGATTCTTCATGCAAAAATCATTAGAAAGGAAATTGAACACATAGAAGTGAGTAGTTTTAAGAGTAAAGCTCACATACGTGCTTCCTCAATCCTCATTGGAGAGGCCTAAATTTGCTGAATTCTGAGTAGATGCACTTTTGATATATTTTAGCTTCTCAACACGCCATGATTCCACAGCAAAAGCAAGTGACAAACATGCATAGTGCAAAGCAAGTAGCAAGTGGCAAACATGCATAGTACAAAGCAAAAACAGGATTTCACTTTCAGTGTTAATTTTGAAAGTCACACAAAACATAATGGCAAACTGCGGACAGCTGATACCATATTACCACCAAGCAATGCACCGGCCCCCTACCCTAACCATCTGCATTTCACAGTAGTATGTTCAAATATTAATTTGTAAAATGTTCTGCCATATTTCTACCAAACAGGTCAATTAATATGTAATATGTTCAAATAGTTGCTCAGCAAATCAAAGTAATTGGAACCACTGCTAGGTTAATACACCGAATGGCTATTCACATGCAAGGAAGTACAATCCATAATATGTGGAATGAGAGTTGGGAGTTCTCAGTTCTGTCATGTAGTGAACACAGACAGATTGTAGATGGTTGGACGGTTTCAGTCAAAAGGGGTGCTCTTCCTGCTCATGGATAGAATGTCTCAAGTTTTTAAATCCAGTCTTTCTCACATATCTATAGCTATAAGACAGTGCAAATGTCAACTAAAGAAAATGACACTTGCAAGGGAGAATTTACCAATGCAACAATGATCACTGGCGTGCCATGATCAAGCGCTTGTACAACTAGGCAGGCTGGCTCGATGGCACTCGCACGGATCACTCGTGATCCAGTCCGGCTTAGCTGTACGTGGGGACGCTTTCGTACGAAACACTCTGCTCCGCCACTCTGCAAGTGCATGTAACATCTACTGAGAAGCTGTGATACGCTAGGCAACAAGCTGTGACAGGAAAACGGAACCCACTTGGAAAAAGACTATGAGAAATGGACGATCGGTTCGGTGTTGCCTTGACGCGCCACATCACCTAACAGCAGGCATAACATAACACTACTCCTGCCATGCTTGAAACCATGAGGACAACACATTTCTAAGCTTGAAGCCATGGTAGCAACGTCCCAGCTGTTCGCTCAGGTCAAGCACCCCCTGCATCTGCCCATGCTAATCCGAGCCATCCGTTGCCAACATACGACTTGACAGCACAATTTTTGCAAGTTTCACAGGTACGTGACAATGAATCGTACAAGCCACCAACAGGGATAACGAACTCGATGATAAGTTGATAACAGCCTACGATGGTGTTGTCCCAACAAACATTTGTCAGACTCATTCTAAGGACTGGATTCTAACTTTTAAAAGTCAAAGGCTACCCTTTTTAATATGATTTTTTCTATACATTATCTGTATGGATATAACGGTGTTTTTTTTCTATTTTTATTAAATATCTTAGAAACAATTATCATCCAATGTAATATCATTTCGGCCAAAAATAAAAACAATAGCAAAATGACACGGCACCTTGGAAGAAGATGGCCTAGTTCCAACTAACCTACTGGCTTCCCTAGATTTAAACAAGATAAAAAAAAGGAGACGAGAGTCCTCGCATGAAAGAGACAGCCATCCTACCAGATTACGGAGTACAGAACATGCGGCATGTCACAAAACACAAAAGGCACCCCAGCCATGCAGACCCACTGACACCGAACAAGCAGCCAGGCATTAGTGCGTTTTCGAGTGGGGCGACGCCTTCAGATTGGATTAGTAGGTATTTCTTCCCTTCTCCATACATCACGATACTCCTGCAACAAGCTTACTGGAGCGGCCTCTTTCTATCGGCAAATAGGAGTAGACGTTGCTTCTAGGATGTCAACTTCAAGCGAACGCAATGAACGGAAGGAGCACGGCGAGGAAGGCGGCCGCCGGTCCAGCCATTGGAAGCAAGCCCGCAGTAGCGGCGTCCATGCTGCTGCTGCCTGTGCCTGCTGGTCCTAGGCCACCCAGCCCGGCGCCGGTAGTAGTGCCCGTTCCCATGCCGGTGCCAGTGGTTGTGCCCGTTCCCATGCCGGTGCCAGTGGTTGTGCCGGTTCCAGTACCGGGCGTGAAGGTTCCTGGGGTCGCTCCCCCCACTGTGCCTCCAGTGGTCGGAGTGGTGGATGTTCCAGCAGCACTGCTTAAAGAAAGAAGAGAGCTATTAGTTGCGGAGTAATTCGGATTTGAGAGGATGCTGCAGCACTTAGCATCGAATCAGCGAATTTTCTATCTTGTTACTCGGGCCGAAGCATCGTCTCAGGATGATTTCCCCAATATTGTCTTACTGTATTAATCACCTAAAAAGAGAGGTGTTTCCATGTTTTTCTTAAAGTGATTTGCACAATTTTTAAAATATAACTGAATGGTGGATAGTGATTACTTACCCCTTCGTGTACGTTAAGATTAGTACCATTCTTGTTTAAGTGGAAAACATAGAAGCACTACCCTATCCTTAATTCTTTTAAGATTAGTAACATTCTTGTTTGAGTGGAAAGCATGAAAGCACTACTCTATCCTTAATTCCACTATTGTCATGCACCTAAAAAATCAGTTATTGTCGTAATCAGATTTATCCTGCTGCCCACTGCTTAAAAACATAGACCCTTCACTCCTGCGTGTTTCAACTTGCAAAGAATCTCAGTGTCGTATTTATGCTCATCATTTATTCAGGTATATGGTATACCCCACTGCAATCAGCCAATAACCACAAAGAAGTATTGTGCGTATCTCCAGACATACAAATGCAAGTTTGGATAGTCCTTGGACATTATTGCAGGACTGAAGAGTGGTTCCTCTTAGAGCTAGTGTTGCTTCACCTAGAGAAGTGTGGCTCCCATTCAAAAAGAAAGGAAAAGAGATGGAAAGACTTGGTTTCAAATGGTGAGGAAGACCTAGCTCTTCGGTGCAGTATTTTTCACAACAACAAAATGCGGAATATTACTAGCATAATAAAGATGCAAGGAAGGTGAGCAGAAAACATTTGCTTATAACTGTAAGCTGGGAACACATCAATTTCGGCTCAGCAGAATTGATGGTTATTCGAGTATCAGTTACTACTCAGGGCAGTCGGTTGCATTCCAAAAACCTTCTTGATCAACACGACACACAAAGTTACATTGTGGTATCGGTTCTCAAAATGCAACATAGGAAACACCAATCGGTCCCTCAGTGGTACTGCTTCATGATGCATAGTAAATTCAGGTGAAGAGGTTAATAATGTACCTTGCACTTGCGGGGTAGGAGCAGCCAGAAGTACCTTCAAACAAGCAAGAACATAGTTACATAATAGATCATACAAGAAACAGATATACCTCTAATTGATCAAGAAAATAACGAAAATGACATACTATTGCCATCTCACACTCCAGAATCAAGATTTTTTTTTGTGTGTACTTCAAAAATCAAATGCATTTTCATGCTGGCTTAAAACTCAATTGCCAGTGACACCTAAGAATCCAAATGTACTAAAATTCTTGGATTTCTTAACTTAGTTAAACTCATCCACGTCAACGGACAATTCTAGCCATGAAGCTTGGCCTTTGAACGATACATTAGATTAACACTGAGCTAAGGTCACACAAGAAAACAAGTTCAAAAATATAACGCGACACGATGTGAACCTTGATTCCGCTAGCCATGCGGTCTTTTTACACATTTTTCTAGTCCCCGCCGTCAAATCATCTCTAATCCAGCGACGGCCGAAGCACTAGCGCACAACTTGCAATCAAATGCATGCGAGCGCTTCATGACAGCCAGTAGATTCTTGAACTGGAACACAAGGGTAAACCAAGCAGTGGATATGTAAGGGCCATTACTTGGGTCGCTGGTGGTGAGCATGGCGGTGCCGGTGAAGTCGCAGGTGGCGCCATTCGCTCTGGCCCTCTGGAAGTAGCTGTTGGCTGCCCAGGAGCAGTGCGCGGCGACGGTGTTGGGGTTGTAGCACGGCCCCTGCTCGTGGATGTAGTTGCAGTCGGCCCCTGCCCCGCAGGCGAAGTCAATGGTCTTCTGCAGCGTGGCCTGAGGCTGATCTGACTTGCACACGCACCAATCTGCCCAAGAACACCAGGAAAGATTAGTGAAGGAAAGCTTAGTCGTTTCAGGGGAAAAAAAGGCGGTTCTTCTATAATGTCAGTTTCTTGCTGTGCATACCACGAAATACGCAGAAGAAAGGGGTGGCGAAAGCACCAAGAAGGTAGGGTGGTAGAGTGAGGTTGGCACAAAGAACAGAAGGCAAGGAGAGAGCGCCAGCTTTTCCATTCGCATTATGCTAACGGAATTTTTACTTTTTTTTATAGATAAGTTTGGTGGCATTTTGCTTCGAAAAAGAAGGGAAAATGGATTTCTTTTTTTTTTTTGGGGAAATCCACCTGAGTGAGAAGAACACATCTCCAGGAGGAAAGAAGAAGAGATCTTCTGTCCTTGTTATTGCTTGCTGCTGTTGAGCAATTTCCTTCAAAAATAGAAGAATAACCGGAGCTAGGCATATGACTACCATCTGACATGACAAGGTAGGACAAGGAAATCTAGAGAACAGAAGTTTATCGTAACCAAAGTTGCGCATATATGCAATGACTGCTCTTTTTCTCCTGTGGGTGGGTGGGGGGAGCTTTGGCTCTTCCAAACATAAGCATAGCTAGATGAAAACAAGCAGAAACATCACAGGAGGAAAAAAAAGAACGAAGCTTATTGTCTACACAACATCCAAGAAGTAGAAGAACAGCTGAACAAAGATGGGAACTCCAAATATCAAACTTCACAAACAAAAAGGAGGAAACTTTGCAGTTTGCAGCCATTATTTTAGACAGACCAAGAAAAATCTAACGAAAAAGGAAAGAAGGGTTAGAAAAAGACCGGAGCTCACCCGCGGCAACGAAAGTGGAGGAGAGGAGCAGCAGCGCAGCCACCACCAGCGCCTCCATGACGGGCTGAGAAGACCAACCCCGAGCACGCGCCACGGAACTCTCCGAGACTCGCAGTCGCAGGGAACAGGGATTCTTGCGGCTGCTGCGTACTCGAGGTGTCTTGGCTTTGTTCCTCCTCTGTAGAGAGAGAGAGAGAGAGAGAGAGGGAGGAGACGATGCGAGAGTGTGTGTGTGTGTGGCTTCAGGTTCAGGACGAGAGCAGCAGCAGCAGGGGAGTATGCTTCGGCGTGCGATGTGCAGGCTGCGCGTGGATTTTTGATCTGCCACGGGAGCCTACTGCGGATCCGCACCAACGGTCGCGACCTCTGGGAGACTGAGCCGCACCCACCCTCGGTTCGCTGCTTCGCGCTCTCTCCTGTCTCCTGTATTCTCCTGTAAATACCAGCATATTTCGTGTGGTAATTGTTTTGCTTTTCATGCATGGCACTTCACAAAAGAAAAAGGTTTTGGTTCTTCGTGTGGTATAAACAGATATATTCATTTATAAAAAAATAATTTTTAGAAGCCACAGTATAAACAGATAGCTTAATGACTTAAGCCATCTAATTTCAAACTTAGCATTCTTGTAGAGTAAATATCGTTGTTCCATTTTTCCAGTACTTTTCATTTGTCGTTTTAGGATTATTGTTTGTACTTAATAAATGTGAAGTATGATGGGGCATTCAGTTTCGCGATAGCTTATTGTTTTTTATTATAGTTAGCTTTATTTTTCACTGTAACTGGTGGTGCTTTATTTAGCGTAATTAAATTTAAAAAATTAAAAATAGAAAAAACATATTAATCTATCACGAACAATGCGAAGGAATACAGGAAAAAAAACCTAAAAAATAAAAAAAAACCCAAAAAATGAAATTACGAAAGAATAAATTAAAAAACAGAATCTGAAACTGAAACGAGCAGGACTCACGCACAAGCAGTTTCTCCCTCCTAAACATTTCACATTCACCTCTTGTCTACTATGCTCAAGTGGCCCTACTTGAACTCACCATACGCATGCATGCATGTGAGTTTTTGGCTGATTTAGTGGTATTGCGAGCGGTAATTATAAAAATAGCACTCGCTACGAAGAAATAGCAAATTTGGCAGAAAATTCACACAGCTACCACGCGGAGACGTCTTCCGGCCAACACACGCCCTAGCGTACGGCCACTGTGCGGTGGAGGCAAATCCACATGGCCACCGTGCGGTGGCTAATTAGCGGGGTCATTAGCCATGTTAATTCAGGATTAGTAAATTTATTCAGGTGTACTACTTTTAGTAATTTTTATATATAGCAAATGAGTTCAAAAAAATCAAACTTTTTTGTGGAGCCTCCCGATATAGCGTACTTAATTGTGTATTTTTTATATAATTTTATCCATTCCAAATTTTACTCAAAATTTAATATAATTTAATGAATTTTTTAAACTCATTTACTATATATAAAAATTACTACAAGCAGCCACACCGCCACACGGAACAGCCTCTCCTCCCTCACGGACACGCGCCACACGGAACAGCCTCTCCTCCCCCACGGACCGCCGCCGCCACCCACCCACCTCTCCGCCGCCCATGGACCGACTCTGAATCCGACAAAAAAATATGAAAAAGGATACGGGATAAACAATATATGTTTGTATCTGCTCTTTTTAACTCCTACCTATGAGAAATGCTCATTGTTCCTAAATTCCATAGCATATTATAGTTTATCTATTGCTGGGATAGGAGGGAGGAGAACAATATATAAGATAGAGTCCTTACTTTCTCTAAAAACATGTGACACATGATATGAGATGATATGAGAATGGTTTTGGCTAAACACACTCGTATTTTCGCATGAAATCACGTGATTTGTGAGACGTCCAGGCTAGAGTAATTGAATTCCTCCATTCCTTCTCACATCGTCTTCTCTTTATGGTAAATCTGTGTTGGATCTGTTGAGCCGTCGAACCTCGCGCAGTCTTAGCGTGCATCGGGAGGAAGGGAGAGAGCAGCTATCTTCGAGCTATTACCGAACCTCGCTAGTCTTTCTTATCGGCATGCACCAGGAGGAAGGGGGAGCGATTATCTCCGAGTCATTGCCGTAGAGAGAATTTGTACGAAGTAGCAATAAGGTTTCTGGGGAGCACAACCTACGCAACCGCTCGTCTTCCTCGTCAATTACTTCCGCGATCTCACGTTTATGCACTGCTTCTTTTTGTTCATCAACCCCAATGTAAAATCGTCCGTGTAATTGACTGACTCTAATATAATCCTATTCTTGCGTATATTCGAAGTACGATATGATTTGTCTGCCGTTGTTAATTATGAGCTTTGCATCATTAATATTTTATAATATATGCTTTCTGTTGATATTAACAATTAAAATATTGCTTACTTTTTCATTGTTTCCTAGAGTAGCCATTTTGTTTGGGAAGGGAAGCTTTCTTTTCCCCTTTTGAGAGGCTAGTATTTTATCCAAGAGATTGCGCAACAAAGTCTTGTTTAAAGAAACTACTAGGAGGCTAAGCAGTACACATGCAAATGTGTTTATATGAGAGATTGAGCGCCAATTTCTTGCTCATTGGATATGAAAAAGTTTGGAAGTAATATCATACCCCTTGCCATGCTTAGAAATGATTTTTTTCCTTGGAAAATTCTTGTGTTCCCCTCAAATATCTAAGCAAAAACAATGGCAAAGCCCTGCAAGTAGGCCCACGAACTGGCTGACAATTGGACGTAGGGGTGGATATCAAGTCAGATTCTCATTTTATCGGCTTTGTTTTTAAAATTGATGCAGCTTAATTCAATATCAATTTACTGAAAGTTTGAAATTATTTTTAGAATTGAGCTAACGAGCTGAGTCGAGCCAAAACAAAATTTAATTTCAACTAAAATTGGTCCATTTAATATTTAATCAATTAATAAGTGTAATTAAAGTACTTTTGAATCGACCTAATAGACCTCACTAAGAGTACATTTGGTTAGTGGGATAGGAATTGGATACCATCCAAGTTTTAGAGTTGTCCCTCTGTTTAGTTCGTGGGACGGAACCAAACCACCCCGAGCGAATATTCACTAGATATGCTGGATGGAGCCGTCTGGCGAAAAGCATCGAACGAGCTCATCCACCTGTGCACTAGTCGTTCCACTCACCACCAACTCACCTGCATCTCACCCGTGCCGGAGAACTATCTCTTACACCCTCCTCGCCCCACCAACGGAGAGCATTCGCACGACGGCTGAGCGCGCGGTGGCCGCTGCGCCCATCGGCGACCTGCTTGACACCAACTTCAACAAGCCACGAAACCACGGACGAAGGAGCTCATGGAGAACGCCTTCCCGATGTTCGTCTCCTCGGGGGACCCTACATCGAATGTTTGAAACGTGAGCAATATTTTAATTCTAAATTTTACTGTGAGACAAATACAATAAATCAGTGATACAAAACTTACTACTAACAGCAAGCTACTCATCATACTTCAGAATATACGCAAGAAAAATATAGTAACAAAGTCGAACGAACACATGAATAACTTACTTTTGAGCCTGATGACGTGGTAGCGGTGGCTGCGACAGTTAAGTTGGACGGGGTGACGTGGTGGGGAGGGGTCGGGGGTGACGCGGCGAGGCAGTGAAGGCGCCGCCGACCACAGGTAGTGACGGTGGGGGCAGGGGCGCGTGGTGGTGGCGCGTGGAGCTGTCCAGAGCGGTGCGGCGACGGAGGCCGTCAATGAGGTAAGTTGCCTATACTGTTAGAATCATTTCTAACAATGGTGGTGGAAATTAGTGGTTAAAGTTGTACGAGACTGTATAACTGTTCAAAACAAAAAATAATCTAGCAGTATTACATAGGAATAATACTTTAAGGGAAAAATTAACACTAGCCGACCAATTGAAGCCGAACTGAGTTTTTTTACACTGAAGCTCAACTGAGTTGAGACCGATAATTGAGATTTGAGACTAAGAGGGAGCTCAGGTCTAAAGGGTGGAATAGTTGGAGGGGTTTTTCTAGAAAAATGGTTAAGTCTTCCCTGTCTCCTGAGCATGTAGCCTAGGGGCGCAATCGGTTCGGATATTTCCCGATCGACTGTCTGACCGGATCAATTCAGAGCGTATTCGGGAAAAATAGTCGGTAATCGAATGGTTTTGCCGGATATAGTATCGAAATCGGATAGTACTTGTTGGAATCGGAATCGGGAGAGTAGTTTTCGATGGATAGGAGAATATCCGAATAGTTATTCGGTAATATCCAGTAGAAGGTATTCGGTAATTTCGGCCCAGTCTGTGAGGCCCATTGGCCTATAGTTAACCCTAGGCATCTCCTCAATTCCTCTTCTCCTGCCTGACTGCCCTCGGTTCGGTGCCTCCTGCGCCTCCAGTTGGCAACTCGGCAATGGCAGTCTCCACTAGATCGGAGTGACCATCTCCATTCCATTCCACGTCTCCACCAGATCTGGAGAGCCTTCGCCAGTCCGGCGCCTTCCACGGCTCCGGTCATCGTCCAACATGGAAATATCGAGTAGGATGCCATCGTCGGCAGCGTAGTACTGGCCTGGATTCTTCGCGTCTGCCATTCCATCTAATGTGGCAACGTTGCCATGGCAAGATTGGAGTTTTGTGGAACCCTTGTATGCGGCGATGCCTGCTGCCGTTGTCGTGGAAGTATATTTCCTTGTTCAAGTATACATACTGCTTTTTTATATACTCCATACCACTTCTCATGCCTAGCAATCTG
The DNA here is from genome assembly GCA_036346245.1 of Bonia amplexicaulis. Classification (NCBI taxonomy): domain Eukaryota; kingdom Viridiplantae; phylum Streptophyta; class Magnoliopsida; order Poales; family Poaceae; genus Bonia; species Bonia amplexicaulis. The sequence goes on from CM070753.1 coordinate 2,396,592, forward strand.
AAATCTGAATTCTGACCATGAGAGCTGTATGCTACTAGTCTGCAAAGTAGGCAATGTACTAATCGTGTTAATATGCGGCAGATATCCATAATGGTCTTGTGCAGGTAGCCGATATAGAGCACCTGGAGATCTCTCACGGACTATAGCCCCCTCTGCATATGTAGAAATGATTGACAGCGATGAACCCTGTTTTGATTGGGTTCTTGGGCGCCATTGAAAAGTAGTAGCCATTAAAAGCAGAAGGGTATGAAATGAGTATATGGAGTACATAAGAAAAGTAGTAGCCATTAAAAAGTGGTATGTAGTATGTTAAAAAAGTGTTGGCTTCACGAGGTAAAATTATAGACAACACTACTATATGGAGATAGCAAGTAGTCTGTGGCGCTCAAGAACACAATGTTTGCCAATCAAAACAGGGTCGTGACTCCCTTGAGATGTACCCCTGCTCTTTTGCACCGCTTAATCTATGCCATGAACTAATTAGTGGCTAGTATCTATTATTGTAATACAGAGAAGGGAATCGTTAACAGTGTGAAGCTAGAGCAAATGAACACTGCTAGTTTAATAGTTGAACAAAAAATATAATATAACGTACAAAATAAACGATTATCGATCGTATTCGCTCCGATTGCATCCCACAGAAACCTTTTCCCTTTTCTCCGGGAGGGTCTTACGCGAGTCCGTTCCTATTCACCGTTGATTCCATTGAATTAACGTGGAATTAACGGCGGTTGGAGAGGTACGTCACGTTAGCCCACGGCAGTCTCTTTCCCAGTTTCCCCGAACATTGAGTCACTTCGTGCGGTTCCCACAAGCTCCAAAACCCTAACCAAATAAAGTCACCATTCGAACTCCCAAAACCCTTCTCCGACCCTTCCCGCCGCCGCCACGTCCATCACCTCCTCTCCCCGTCCGCCGACGCCGCCATGGACACCGGCGGCGCCTCCGACCAGTCGCACCAGGTGCGCGTGCGCTTCGTGACGAAGCTTCCCCCTCCTCTGCGCGCGCCGCCCACCGCCATCGCCGTCCCCGCCGACCTCTCCCGCATGGCCCTCTCTGAGATCGTCAACAGCCTCCTCCTCGCCGGTGAGCACCCCCCACACCCTAACCTCGACCTCGCTAGAACGAAACGAACCGCGGATTTCTGAACCAACCACTCCGTTTCGCAGCTGATCCGGACCACCAGGCGCAGCCCTTCGACTTTCTCGTGGACGGCGAGCTCGTGCGGTTGCCGCTCCAGCAGTTCCTCCTCGCCAAGGGCATCTCCGCGGTACGAATTTGTGTTCGATGGTTCGGTTTTTGGGAGATATTGCTGTGCTGTGGACGTGGTTGTGAAATTATGTGGGGATTTGGTGTGAACGTTTTGCAGGAGAGGGTGCTTGAACTCGAGTATGTGAAAGCCGTGGCACCGAGGAAGCAGGAGGAACCCTGCCCCCATGATGACTGGGTTAGTGCGGTCGATGGATCTAACCCGAGGTATGGTTTTTGTCTAATGAGGATTTAGGTGGTCAATCAGGCCTTGTTGGTTATGCACACACCTATAATTGTTGAAGTAATTGGCTAGGAGCCTGGGAATTAAAATATTATTTCCCTTTTATTTGCAATAATGTGTGTGTTGGTTCGATGACTTGGGCTTGAGTTTTGGATTTGGGGATTTGCCTTATTTGGATAGAAGAGGCTAGTTGATGCAAAAAAATTGATTTTGGCTAAGGTCAGAGTTATAGGACATAGGTTATACTGTTTGTTAAAAAAGTTATAGGTTGCACTTCAGCTGTCAGAAGGTTTGGAATGGGGATCATGGGACGTCTGCTCTTGTACATAGCTCTCTGGAAATTTTACTGAGCAGTTTTTTTGATATATTGCTATCTAGAGTACATCGACATTGGCTTCTATTTTAGCAGCAGGACATAGTTGTGATTAGGAAGGAATACAGAGGGATGATTGCATTCAGACTTGAACCCAAGTGAGGACATGCTTCAAGCAAATGGTCTGATGTAAATGTTATGTACCACTGAGTTATGAAGGTTTTCAAGAATTAGGAATTAGGATTGTACCAAGATGGCTCACCTGGGAAATATCTTCTATACTTTCTTAGTTGCTTAGCAAGAGGGCTTGATATAGTTTTTAGAAGCTTGCTTAGTCAGCAATATAACTTTTATGGGTTTGGAAAGGTTTTTGATCTGACTTACCTGGCTGATCAATATATTCAAATTCCATGGAGAAGTTCTTAATTCAACTAAAAATGGGCTAAGCCATAAACTGTAGAGCCAAAGATATATCCAGCTTGCCAAGGCTAGGTTAAAATCTACTAGTGTCTGGTGTGCCTATCTCATCCAGAGCTAACATGAAGGGAGAAATTCAAACAACCCAAGTATCTCATTGTGTGATTGGGTTATTGTGAGTTCAATACTATATGTAGATTTCCAAATGAGGAGCCTCATCTCCAACTTTCCTTGATTCCACCACATAATTGTACTACTAGCAACTGAAGATCTTGTAAAAATATCTTTTTTGTTGTCCCAAATTGATCAGTATTATGCTATTAATGCACTTATACACAGTGACACATTTGATCATTTCCTTAGTTAGATAATCACTTTGACAGTTCAAATGAACTGTTTACATCTTTGATCTTCATTTGAAGTTTTGCTTCCATGTGCATTCCAGTATTACTAAATTACTTGTCTTTTGGCAGCTTCATATTGACAGGTTGCTACGATGGTCTTGCAAGGTATGCATTTCTCAGGTCTCTACTGGTTATTTTATTTGACTATGTTAGAAAGAGGGTACACATGATAGTGTCAATTGTTATTTGTTACACGAAAAGTATGTAGAATTGTTGTATTGCTTACCCTTTTAGTTTCATTTCTTGCATAGAATATGGAAAGATGCAGCTGTATGTACTCAAGTTTTGGAGGGGCACAGTGGTGCAATTACTTCTTCCAGCTTCATCAATAAAGGTTAGCTTGCTCAAAATACTTAATATTTGTCTATTAATGCTACGAGGGCATTCCTTTTGCTCATTATTTTTCCATCATTGTGACAATGTCAAGGTATGTCTATTTTTAAGCCACTAACTTGAATAATATTATTTCAGGTGTTGAAACTGAAGGCAATTTGCATGTAGTGACTGGCTCAAAGGATAGGTCATTGCGCCTATTCAAGGTAAATATACTCTTTTTTGCTTTTATTTCCAAGACTTGTTTATTTACATTGTAATATTTTTCTTATGATCTTGCGTAATGTTGTGCACTCCTGAAGTTTGATACATCAGTCACTATGGGCTACCCGAAGCGGATTGGGGCTTACAAAATTCTTCCTGGGCACACATCATCTGTTCAAAGTATTGCTGTAGATCCATCCAGAGATATGGTAATGATCACTTGATTTGTTCTTCCACAGCAATGCTATATGATACTCATTTTATCCTCAGTTCCTTTTAACCTATGTTTTGGTACCTAGGTATGTTCTGGTTCCTGGGATAGCACCATCAAGCTGTGGGCGGTCGAAGGGTCTGAAGAAGATGGTGACACTGTCTCGGTGAAGAAGAGAAGGATGAATTCTGATTCATCTGGACCCGAAGAGTCTCAGTTAGAGGTACTTGTTGCTTTCTAATCCAAATTCTTGGGTTTTATAAGCATAGTGCCAAGGCTGTAAAGACTATTAATCTGTGGAATAAGTCTACTTTACTCCCGAATTCTTATGGTCATCTAAATTTCAACCTCGAACTGTAAAACCGGGCAATAGGCCCTCCTCAACTATTAAAAGTTTTCACTTTACCCCCTCGAGACCATTCCAATCCGGTTTTCAGGTGACGTGGCACAGATATGGCATTATTGATACCGAGCCGGTTTTAGATGTCATAGCAACCGGTCAGCAGAATCAGCCAATGAAGCAAAAAAAAAAAAAACTGGGACCCACATGTCATGCTCCATTTTCTTCTCTCCCTTCCTCTTCTCTCTCATTCTTGGCACGAACACTCCTTTGCATCTTCGTCTTCCTGCTCAGCGCCTACAGTCTTCTCTCCCATCCATATCTCTATACCTATGCAGCAAACGCTGCCACCTCGTCACCATCTTCTCCAATCCGGCAAGATCCCACCGAGCCCAAAATCTTCATGCCAATTTCTTCCACTGGTGGACTCCTTTCACCATGTCCAGGAGCTACCGCGCCCATGGCGGCTATCGCGTCGTGTGGACCACTGCTGCAGCCGGTCCATCCGCGTCGGCTATGGATGGTTCCAATCTCTTCTCTTTTCTCTATCATGCAGCTCCTTAGCCAGAAGATTTAGTTTGTTGGAATCGGAGGGCAACGACCATGAAAAGCAAAGACAACGACATAGAAATTAAGAAAACAACTCCATCGATGTCGTCTTCCCCCTCCCAATGCCAATGTCTTGCCATGCCCTTGTGAGAATAGCGCTCCTCGTCGTCTCCCTCCTCGCCGTCGCCACCTTGTGCTCGTTGTCGCGGCAGTTCTCCACGGTCGCCATCCCACGCCACCGACTCCACCCTCGTCATCCCCCAAGGATCCTTCGACGATGCCTCCTCCGGGAGCGGGAGAGGTAGCTCCAAGCTCCATTGCACCTCGCTGCCCGACAACGAGTGCATGTCCTACCCCTCTGTCGACGTCCCCTACAACGCCATTGCCGCCGGCACCGGCTTCCTCTTCGGCTTCATGGCCCCCGCCGGTGGCCACACCGCCATGTGGTGGTGGTCCTTTGAGGAGGCTGACGTCGACCGCTCCCGCCCTATCAACCGCTGCTTCTACTAGGGCCCCTCCCTCCGTGCAATGGCCGCTGGCGGCCCCCATGTTTGTGCCTTCTCTGACACCCACGACCCCACCTGCTGGGAATGACCGCAGCTTCCCCTCCCCAAAGGCCTCGACTTTCCCGCATCACCCTCTGCGAGGGCTTCCTCTGCGTCGTCGTCGCCAGCAATGACTCCGCCACGTGCTACTTCGGCGGCATGACGGCGCCTGTGCCGTCGCCCACCGGGGCCACCTTCAAGGTGGTCGCGGTGGAGGTGGACGCGAAGGGCGGGCTCATGTGCTGGAGCAAATAAAAATAATAGCGGGGGGGACTAGAAGAGATTTGTGGTGATGTGGATGTGGTGGATGAGTGGGCTGCCATGTTAGCTGAAAACCAGTGATGTGGTGTCTACTTGGCAAAACCACTACTGAAAACTGCTTTAGGGGTGAAAAGTAGAACATCTGGTTTTGCACTTCCAGGTTGAAACTTAGATGACCGTAAGAGTTCATGGGTGTGAAGTAGATTTATTCCTTAATCTGTTGATTGAGTTAGAAATTCAAGTATTTTTCACTGCCTTTTCGTGTGTGTTGTTGTTTTCCCCCCTTGGGGTGAGGAGCTACTGTGATAAAGAGTATGAATACTTAGCAAAGTGAAAAATGGTTTGGTTCCATGGTGCCCTATCTGGGACTAGACCAATTGATTGAAGTTATTAATTGGAAATTGGGCTGGGTATTGGTTTTCAAATTCCTGTGGTATGATTTTTAATGTGTACTGACTACCATGTTTTTGAGGGAGATGAAAGAAAGCTGACACTTTCTGTTATTATGAAGTTCATGTTATTTGTTGCCTTGAACTCATGATAAATCCTGCTGATCTCACAGTTTTGATCCTTTTGTACTCCAGGGTTCAGCCACTTCAACTCTTCTGGGACATACACAATGTGTTTCTGCTGTTGCCTGGCCTGAGCAGCAAACAATATATTCGGCATCTTGGGATCATTCTGTTCGGCAGTGGGATGTTCAGACACAGAAAGATACATGGAATATGGTATGCAAAGTATATCTATATGCATTGAACTCTTGTTTATTTGGTTTCAATACATGAAGCCGGGGGTTTCCGTTCTAGCTTGAAAAAAATCTATGTTGCAAAAAGATGCATGAACAGTATGCTTTTTTCATGCTAGCATAGCAGAAGAGAAGGAAACAGCATTTTTATGCTAATGATTGGCATCTGCACAATTTAGCGCTGATTTTCTCTCGATGTTGCTTCTTGCAAACTGCGAATAAGAAAGTCCCTACTTATTCTTTAACTACTAAACTCTGCACCGTCCAGTTTTTTTGTCTAGCAGAGTCATATAGCTAGTGCAACTCTTGTTCTGTTTCATAACTGATCCCATCTTGTTTTGCATTGATGTCCAAACCTTTTCCACAGGTTTGTGGGAAGGCCTTGAATTGCTTGGATTGTGGTGGTGAGAGCTCTTCACTGATTGCTGCTGGTGGTTCTGACCCTGTCTTGAGGGTATGGGACCCTCGCAAACCTGGTAAATATATAAAAATTTGTGTTTGTAATTATCCTTCGTGGACTGCATTCAAGCTAGCTCATATGTTTTTCCTCAAACAGGAACTCTAGCTCCTATTTTTCAGTTCTCCTCTCACTCAAGCTGGATTACTGCTTGCAAATGGCATCCAAGTTCCTGGTTTCATTTAATTTCATCTTCATTTGATGGGAAAGTGATGTTGTGGGATCTAAGAACAGCAGTAAGATTATAATAATCTCGTTTCCTTCCTCATTAGCACTCTTTTTCTCAGATTGTTGCATAAAAATGTCATTAATGAATTTGCTCCTGTTGCAGTGGCCACTGGCTTCTGTGGATTCACACAAAGATAAGGTATTGTTTTTTATAGTGTTACTCTGTCCATGTTTCAGGGGGAAAATGAAGTGCTCATGTAACTTTGGGATTGTAGGTTTTATGTGCCGACTGGTGGAAAGGGGACAGTGTGATCAGTGGTGGAGCTGATTCCAAGCTGTGTATCTCATCAGGGATTGAAATAGTGTGATGAAGATTTACCTCATGTTTCTTATGCTCGTGCTATGGAGGTATTAACTTTTCTCAATTTTCAATTTTGTTTTAAATATCCCAATTGACTTCTATTTATTTTATTTTAAATAGTTAAGACTTGGTTTTGCACTTGTTTCTTTGTAGCTAACTGTTGTTCACTTGCACAGATTGTATTGGTTAACAAGACCCCCCTAAAATCCAAACCATGTCACAAGACACCCCTAAAATCCAAACCATGTTAATTATGGTTGGAGACGTGTGCAACCTTCGTCAGATCAAGATTTCACATGAGAGTTTGCTACCAGTGGTGCATGCCCATATGCATAAGATCCACACTAGGGATTACCACATTTTGCTAATCATTTTTTTTGTTTATTGTTACTTTATTCGGTGAAATTGACTCGAAAATCAATATATTCATGAATTATAGTCCTGACGTAATTGTTAGGCTGTTAGCACTTGATGTTGGTGTTACTGTAACGATATGAGTGCCTGCCTTTTACTTGGTTGATTGTGATGATGGATTGAATCCTCGTATGTCACCCCATACGCGTAGTTTATTGGTTGATTGTTAATGTTCAAAGCAAACGCCCGACACCTCGAAAGTGGGATCCAGTCGGAAGTAGCGGAAGAGCCAGCGGCCCAAATATGTCTTCAACATTAATGGCGGGGGCAACTATAATAACGCCCCTATCAGCTGAGGCTGTGGTCGCAGAGGCCAAGGTCGCGGAAGAGGCTGTGGCGCGAAGATGGCAGACGCAGTCATGAAGAGCAACAACAGTAAGGGTTATGGTGCGAGGTGTATGGCTGTGGCGATCACCTCACTCAGAATTTTCCCACCGTCGCAATGCTCTGAGAGAATGTCACCAGGGACAGAGCGATAGCGAATGGTCCAAATCAAATCGGATGGTACGAAAAGAGAAGAGGTGAATGGACTAACCACTAACTCATACTTTTATAATAGTAAAGATACCTATATTTGCCAGTTGTTACGCCTTTGCTCTGATCGTCATGTATAATGTTGATCGATTAACTGAATTCATGAGCAGACAGATCGTCTTCATGTTTTTTCAGAACTCCCGTTGTCGTCACGTGTTTCGCAATAGCTGAACAAGTAGAGAAAGCGAATGATGAGATCTTTGCTTCCCAAGCACTTTCGATACTCCTCTCTGTGCGAACTTAATTTGCTCAGTACAGTCAGATCTGATCAGAGTTCTAATCAATTAGATCCGGACCTGAAACCAGCATTGAATAACTAGCTCTATTTACCACTACTACTACTTGCTGTTGCTGGTATTTGCAGGGGCCTACGGGATTGAAAACTGTCACAGTTAATTATTGATTAATGATTCATTTAGAGAAGCGCATGACAATTTAATGGCTTATTTAATTAATCCCCTCTGAAACAAATTAAGTCAGCTTCATGTGAGAGTTTCCAGATAACGCGTCAGGTGCAAAACTTGCAGTGTGCTGAAGTACTAGTACTGTATACTATGAGTGATTAATTAGTGGGACTTTTAAAAGTCCTGTGACTTCTATTATCATTATAGTACAAAGTAAGATCAAACTTTCCAAACAGATTGTCAAGAAAATAACACCAATCAATTGGGAATACATAGTCTTGTCACATTTGGAATATACCGGCAGCTCGTAACCGCATATGATTCGCTGGACTTTGTGTGTAACGTCCTCCATCCATCAACGGTCCGATTAATTTAGGGTTTTGTTTTTACCTCTAGGTTTTAGCTTTTAATTTTTTTTTATCTTTTCTAGTTTTTCTTTTTCTTATATTTCTTTATATTATCTGTTAAAATAATCTATTTTTAAATAAAATAACCTATTTTTTATTTAAAAATAAATAAGAAATTAGCCGACTACATCAACAATAAACAGGCGACCGTTTTCAGCTCGGCTTGCGCAACCGACCAACTACCTTGCCGATATATATATATATATATATTTACACTTCTTTCACTATCTATGCGCTGGTACGTGTCCTGACAAAAGCGGGCCCCTGATATTTGCGTTCAGCGTGCGCCGGTGACCTACCACCGGTACTACGCTCCTACACGAACGCGCATTCGATCACCAACCCTGATAGGCACCTTCTTCAGGAGATCAACCAGGTCACTTAAGCCTCAGCAATTCGCACGCAACCAAGTTAATTAACCGCGGTCGAGACAAACGTACTGCTACTAGGATAACGAAAACGACCGTAACCTACCACCAAGCTGAGCTACTGAAGAACTACCGATCTCCAAATGATCCTGAAGATTCTTATTACGAGGTTTATACTTGGCTACCTGAAGACGTTTCACAGTTTCAGGGTATGTATGGGAAAAGCTTTTGCCTCTTAAGTGGATATATATCCTTCAATCTTACCTGGAAGCGTGGGCACTGGTGGTGTCACACATGCAACAGCCTCCGGAAGGCCAGCTACTTCAATCCGCCCCCACCGCTCTGCGCATATAGGCCTCCGACACTGAATAACGTCGAGTCATCAATGTCATAACATGTGGTTCATCGTTGAAATTTTCGTCCAAAAGACAGCGGAAGGACAACGCTGAGTCATCAATGTCATCACAGGACGCGATGCCAGTTCATCCACCAACCACCACACCGTTTTCTCAACATTCCCAACAAATTAAACCATACACAACTAACAAGTAGAGATCAGGAGAGATATCACACGGACCAACTTAAAAAACCACGCGAAATGCAGATCACCTATCAGTTACCAAACGATGAGAGGATGTAATACTCCTGTAAATGCATGCATTAGCTTAAGCTTCCATTAGGGACTATAAATACCAGGCTTGTCTTCTCTCCCAGCCATCACAAAGAACAAGCTCTCTCACTTATACACACAGATCAGAAGTGCAAACCACTCAACTTAACATGGCCTACAAGAACACCATGTCCTCCCTCCTCTTTCTCGGCGCGCTGCTGCTCTCGTGCAGCAGCATGAGCGGTGCGGCACGGTACCTGGAGGAGACGGCACCTTTCGAGGAGGAGTACCCGTCGCATCCCGACGTGCCGAAATTACCAAAGCCTGAACTGCCGCCGCACCCCACCGTTCACGAGAAGCCGAAGCCTGAATTGCCACCGCACCCCACCATTCACGAGAAGCCGAAGCCTGAATTGCCTCCGCACCCCACCGAGCCAGAGGTGCCAAAGCCTGAACTACCGCATCCAGTTGTGCCAGAGGCGCCGAAGGAGCCCGAAGTGCCGCACTCTGCCGTGCCGGAGCAGCCAAAGTGTGAACTGCCGCACCCGGTCGTGCCGGAGGTGCCGAAAGAGCACCAAGTGCCATACTCTGCCGTGCCGGAGGTGCCAAAGCCCGAGCTGCCACACCCGATTGAGCCAGAGGTGCCCGAAGTAACACACCCCACGGTGCCGGAGTTGCCGAAGCCCGAGGTGCCAGAGCATGAACTGCCACCATTGCCCAAGGCCGAGCTGCCACCGAAGGCGCCTGAGTTCCACTTTCCAGAGCCAGAGGCCAAGCCATGATGCGGACTACATCCGTACGTGTAGCCCCAGTTATCTACATTGAATACGTTCCGTGTGTACGTAACTGTGTGTGCGTGCTTATGTAAGCTGTGATCTTTCTCTGAGAGGCTGCGACCTTGTTCGATCGTCATGAGAGCTGTTATTAGCTAGGAGCATGATGTCAGTTTCGGTGTTGTATGTTCTGCTGCTTTGTGCTTTGATGATGTACGTGTGTGTTGCCTTATATGTATACACACGATCTACACATGTTTTACACATGTTTTATTCGTATTCGTATATAAAGTAATAAGAATACTGTATGCAACCTTCTCTGTTTCGGGTTTAGCCTAAAACTGTTCGAGATTGTTCGTTTTCAAGAGGCTGTCTAAGAATGGATATGTCACAATGTTAAAGTATACCATTACTCCCACTTCTACGCAGTGGATGGTAAAAAAAAAAATGTATAAAATTCAGGCACATCACACATATACCATTAGTCCATAGGGCATCCTTTTTTTTTTTTTGCTCATGTTGGTTTTTATATACACTTGAGAAGTCGGCCGCGCGTGGTGTGCGCATGGCTGTCTGCGCATTTGTAAGAGAAGGTGTTTCTTTTGTTGTTCCTTCACAATGTACTTATCTTGTGGATGTGTTGGCGTTTTGGTAGGAGTTTCAGTTTGAGACTCTTTTTTGCTGTAGGTGTTGCCCCTCTTGGGGGTAGTGTTGACGTCTTTTATGTAGTTTCTTTAGAACTGATGTATTTATATTCGTGCAATTTTATATTCTTAATGCATCGAAAAATTGGATACTATTTTGCCGTCCATTGTTAAGTTGGTTTGGGTACTTTCCTTAAGGGTTAGCAAAATAAAATTTGGTTAAACTAGTTTGAAATCTTAACCATATAAAACCATGTCTGGTTAGCAGAGAATACAAGCAGAAGAAAACTGAAAGTTCGAAAACTCAAAATTACCAATTTGTATGAAAAAACACGTGCACTTGTTTTTCAGAAAACGCGAAACCCAAAATAGAAATAGCAGAATGACTTAAAACCATTTTTAGCCAAACAACGCGTCCTCTGTATACTTGAGTTAATGAATCAGGTGGCCACTTAAAAAGTTAAACGCCTAGTTTTATTTAGTGCTGCCCCTTCCATCCTTTTTTACTTATCGTTTTAGAATGTATTTAGTCAACCTTTTAAAACTTTAACTATATGTATACATAAAAGTATTAATATTTGTCACATAAAAATTATACTAATAAATTTGTCATCAAAAGTATTTCTACGTCATTATATTTTTGACAAATTTGTCTACCATATAATCAAAAAAGTAACGGTCAAATGGGTGCATTAGAGACCATGTATGTCAATGTCCAAAACAAAAGTTAAAAATAACGGAGGTAGTATACACTACGGTTAGTGCAACTAGCTATAAAGGCATAACATATCAAATAGTAATTCTGTAAAATGCTTTTACATTTTTTTTCCAAAAATGATCTATTTAATTACGAAACTAAGAGGCTATCAACTATCAGGTATGGTATGTAGGGATGAAAAGTGGATACGAATTATCTATATTATTTGGTTACCGTATTCGATAGGATGCGAATGTGGTATAGATTTTTCCCCATCCGATTAACAATTTCTATTATATTCGTATTCGCATAAAAAAATATGGATGCAAATATGGTATGAACATTTACCATCCGAAATATTATTTTATCCGGATTATTCGTATCTGTATTCGTATTCGACGAATCAATATGTATATTTTATTACAATATGACTAATTAATTGGATAATTTTTTAATAGAATGTGAATTTATGTTTCTTTAGGTGAAGTAAATGAACTAGAATTATTAAGCTTGATTGTACGAGGATAAAATGTCGTTAATGTCTTCATACTATATAAAGTTCTGAGGATATCTGGATCCGACTGAATTGAGTAGATATTCTAGTCGAATTCATATTCGTTATAATATTCGATTTATATTTGAGAATATTCAAATTTATACGTATATTTGTTTACAAATACATATACTAATATGATTTAGACACTGCCTGATCTTTTTTGACCCCAAATGGCACCCGGATGACCTACCGAAGATCTACCCAGGAAAGCCAAGCTAGCATTTCGTCAGCAAGGACTGCATAGCTCAACTTACTTTGTTTCTCCGCTGTTTGTTCTTCGACACGTATGCACGGCCCGGAGTTTGCGTTTTCCGGTGACCAACCAACAATAGACACGTCACGTAAACACGTACACCGATTAGATCACTCAAGTCTCAATGTTCCCACATAATTAAACCATACACAAGCAGAGATCACACACGGAGACCAAATTAAACAACCACCGAAATGCAGATCACCTGCCATGCACCAAGCAACACCGCATCAGGTTTGTATATTCTTCTTTCGTCTCATGATAGTTGATCGAATTCTGGATGATAAGCATGTTGTCTATAAACTGTTCAATTTTTTTCTGATCTAATAGTAGATAACTTCATATGGTCGATTGTCCAACTACTCGTGGCATAGCTTATCACTTGATGATAATTTACACCATCAGTAAGTCCTCTCAGTTTTTTTATGGGGAGTTCAGTTTTTTCAGTGCTAATTAACTCTGCCACCATTCGCAAATAGATTGCTCTTCTTTACCTACTGAGACTGAATTAGAGATAGAAATTGCATGCCACACTAAACTGTTGAATAAACAAAAGGAAGGATTTTGTATTAGAGTACTATTGTTTAGAGTATGAAATCTAGGGATCAACGTCGCAAGCTCATTTTGTTCCACAGCCAAGGAACTCCTGTTAATGCTGAAAAGATACTTATTTAAGAAGATACTTTTGTCTAGTGATGAGTTGCACCCTTTCCAGAATCACTTAACACAAGATCTTAGGTCTGGACCATATTGTTCCTGTTGCAAGTGATGCCTTTAATTGTAGATGCTACCTAATATATGAAATTGTCAGTTGTGTAGATATTTTTGTTAATTCTTGGAATTTAAACAATTGGCCATTTTGAGACTTTCAAAAACATGACGATTTGACTTTCTCACGTAGATTTGTCATTTGCTTACATAGATGATATGATTTTTTTCAATCTGTAAAAACGCATCTGCATTCATCTAGTTTTCTATAATTTTCTTGTTTAAAAACAAACGTTTATATAATTTTCTAATGTAACGCTCTAGGGTCCAAACTGACTTAGGCCTAACCCCATTCTGAATAAATCATGCATACGTAGCAGCTTGCTTGTACTTTTATCTTCGCTTCGCACAAAACGGTTAACTGGATGTTGCTGGACTAATCCACACACTCCCTTATGCACACATACATAGGCCACATATGGGTCTAATTTCATATAGACCGAGGTCACACCATCCTCAAAGAACCCAACGTCCTCATCGGCCCAACATACCCACACTGGGGCAAATGACCAAGACCTCCCCTCTTGGCACAGGTCCGTGTGTCCAGTGCTGGCACATATACTATGTCATGTGTTCACTCCGATTCCACATACGCCATGCGTCATATGCCCACGGCCCTGATCCGCACGCACCCGTGTAATCGCGAGGGTCGGCTTTGATACCATTTTGTAACGCCCTAAAGTCCAGACCGGCTTTAGCCTAACCCCATTCTGAATAAGCCGCACACACGTAGTAACCTGTTCGCTTCACGCAAAACGATTAACCGGAGGTTGTTACTATTGAAAGTCATATGCTTATATGTTGGTCTTCTTCTACCAAACTAGGTAAGGTGGGATTAATCCACACACTACCTTATGCACATATACATGAGCCACATATGGACCTAATTTCATATGGGCCTAGGTGTCACATCTAAACAATATCTTAAATACATTAGAAACTAATACTCTACCAACCATACATACAAAGCGTAAACTAGCGTAGGTCGTTCGAAAAATGGCCGCGGCAACATGAAAAGGAAGACACCTGAACAAATTTACAGCACTTGTCATTTTCAACCCCGATTCAGTACGAACAAAACCAAACATTTCGTCAGCATGACCCGTGTATTACTCTGTTTCTCAGCGGTTTGTCCTTGGCATGCACGGATTTACTCTGCATTATACGTCGCACACACAAGTACCAACCACCACACCGTTTTCTCAACATTCCCAACAAATTGAACCATACACAACTAACAAGTAGAGATCAGGAGAGATATCACACGGACCAAATTAAACAACCACGCGAAATGCAGATCACCTATCGGTTACCAAACGATGAGAGGATGTAGTACTCCTGTAAATGCATGCATTAGCTTAAGCTTCCATTAGGGACTATAAATACCAGGCTTGTCTTCTCTCCCAGCCATCACAAAGAACAAGCTCTCTCCCTGACACACACAGATCAGAAGTGCAAACCACTCAACTTAACATGGCCTACAAGAACACCATGTCCTCCCTCCTCTTTCTCGGCGCGCTGCTGCTCTTGTGCAGCAGCATGAGCAGTGCGGCACGGTATCTGGAGGAGACGGCACCTCCCGAGGAGGAGTACCCGTCGCATCCCGACGTGCCGGAATTGCCAAAGCCTGAACTGCCGCCGCACCCCACCGTTCACGAGAAGCCGAAGCCTGAATTGCCTCCGCATCCCACCGTGCCCGAGCTGCCGCACCCAACCGAGCCAAAGGTGCCAAAGCCTGAATTGCCATATCCTACTGTGCCGGAGGCACCGAAGGAGCCCGAAGTGCCTCACCCTGTCGTTCCGGAGGTGCCGAAGGAGCCCGAAGTGCCTCACCCTGTCGTGCCGGAGGTGCCGAAGGAGCCTGAAGTGTCTCACCCTGTCGTTCCGGAGGTGCCGAAGGAGCCCGAAGTGCCACATCCTATTGTGCCGGAGGTGCCGAAGCCTGAATTGCCACATCCTATTGTGCCGGAGGTGCCGAAGGAGCACGAAGTGCCTCACCATGTCGTGCCGGAGGTGCCACACCCTACCATGCCAGAGTTGCCAAAGCCTGAATTACCGTACCCTACTGTGCCAGAGTTGCCGAAGCCCGAGGTGCCAGAGCATGAGCTGCCACCGAAGGCGCCTGAGTTCCACTTTCCGGAGCCGGAGGTCAAGCCATGATGCGGACTGCATCCGTACGTGTAGCCACAATTATCTACATTAAATACGTTCTGTGTATGTATGCCTATGTAAGCTGTGATCTTTCTCTGCGAGGCTGCGACCTTGTTCGATCGTCATGAGAGCTGTTATTAGCTAGGAGCATGATGATTCGGTGTTGTATGTTCTGCTGCTTTGTGCTTTGATGATGTACGTGTGTGTTGCCTTATATGTATACACACGATCTACACATGTTTTATTCGTATTCGTATATAAGGAGTTCCATGTGATCTGCACTGTATGCATCCTTCTCTGTTTCGAGTTTAGCCTAAAACTGTTCGAGATTGTTCGTTTTCAAGAGGCTGTCTAAGAATGGATACCATTTCTCTCCACTCCCACTTCTACGCGGTGGATGGTAAAAAAGAAATGTATGTAAAATGTATAAAATTCAGGCACATCACACATGTACCATAGTCCATAGGGAAACCTAGATTTGCTCATGTTGATTTTATATACATTTGAGAGGTCTATATTACAAATTATCCTTTGCTCCTTTACACGAGCCTTTGAAAAATTCATGCCATTTTATATTCTGAAGGCATTGAAAATTTGGATACTATTTTGCTGCCCATTTTTGAGTTGGTTTGGGGTACTTTCCTTAGGGGTTATCTGGATTCAATTTTTAACAAAATAAAATTTGGTTAAACTAGTTTGAAATATTAACCAAATAAAACCCTGTCTGGTTAGCAGAGAATACAACCAGAGAAAAACTGAAACTTCAAAAGCTCAAAATTAACAATTTTTATGAAGAAAAACACCTGCACTTGTTTTTGCAGAAAACACGAAACTCAAAATAGTAATAGCAGAATGATTGTAAACCATTTTTTTGCCAAACAACGCATCCTCTGTATACTGTTTAACCAAAAGAACAATTGAGTTAATGAGTCAGGTGACCACTTAAAAGCCTAGTTTTACTAGTCATCTGCTCGTGCTGTTGTAACGAAATTCATTAGATATATAGAGAATCATGCTATAGAAGAGGGCTACTCTAATCAGTTGAAAATTAGATAGTGATGATAAGTTGGAAGAATAGAGCGGTTGGAAGAGAAAGGACGTACGACTATCAACTCGTTCTTTTATAATAGTAATGATTTAGTACTACTTTTGTTCTTTTTTACTTATTGTTTTAGAATGCATTTAGTCAATCTTTTAAATCTTTGACAGTATATATATTTGTCTTCAAAAGTATTTCTATGTCAATATATTTTTCACAAATTTGTCTACCATATAATCGGAAAAAGTAATAGTTAAATAGGTGTACTGGAGACCATGCATGTCAATGTCCAAAACAAAAGTCAAAAAGAACGGAGGTAGTATACACTACGGTTAGTGCAACTAGCTATAAGGGCATAAAATATCAAATAATAATTCTGTAAAATGCTTTTACATTTTTTCTAAAAATGATCTATTTAAGTAAGAAACTATGGCACCCGGTTGTCCTACACTCCTACTGAAGATCCACCCATGGTGTGAATTCTATACTAGTGTATAGTGGCGGAGCTATGATTTGGTTACGTCTTAACTCAGTGACAGAATAATCTAGGCTATCTGGGCTGGATTATGAAAATGTTATCCAGACTAGACTGAATATACCTGGGCTGTACACTAGATATTTTTTCATACTCTGAGCTAAAGCCTATCTTGCTCGAGATATGGCTCTGCCCCTGCTAGTGTACAAAGGATTAACTAGCGTAGGTTAACTGTTTGAAAACCGACAATACCAGCATTGCAAGCAAGGCGCCATGAACAGCTTCGCGGTAGTTGTCGTTTTCAACTAGATTCAGAACCAGGAAAGCCAAGCTAGCATTTCGTCAGCATGGACTGTATAGGCTCAACTTACTCTGTTTCTCCGCTGTTTGTTCTTCGACACATGTGCACGGCCTGAGTTTGCGTTTTCCGGTGACCAACCAACAATAGACACGTCGCGTAAACACGTACACCGATTAGGTCACTCAAAAGTCTCAATTTTCCCACCCAATTAAACCATACACAAGCAGAGATCGGGAGAGATCACACACGGAGACCAAATTAAACTGCCACCGAAATGCAGATCACCTGCCATGCACCAAGCAAACACCGCATCAGGTTTCAGTTTGCGTGCTATAAATACAGGGCTTCTCTTCTCTCCTGGCCATCGCAGAGAAGAACTAGCTAGCTCCAGCTGACACACGTAGCTAGATCGCAGGTGCAAGCCATTTCAAACATGGTTTCCAAGAACACCGTGTCCTCGCTTGTCTTCCTCATGGCGCTGCTGCTCTCGTGCAGTGGCATGAGCAGCGCGGCACGATACCTTGAGGAGATGGCGCCACCCAAGGAGGAGTACCCGCCGCATCCCACCGTGCCGGAGGTGCCAAAACCCGAGCTGCCGCCGCACCCCACCGTGCCGGAGGTGCCGAAGCCCGAGCTGCCGCCGTACCCCGCCGTGCCGGAGCTGCCGAAGCCCGAGCTGCCGCCGCACCCCGCCGTGTCGGAGCTGCCAAAGCCCGAGCTGCCACACCCAGTCGTGCCGGAGCTACCAAAGGCGCCGGAAGTGCCGCATCCTACTGTGCCGGAGGTGCCAGAGCCTAAGCTCCCGCACCCGGCCGTGCCGGAGGTGCCGAAGCATGAGCTGCCGCCATTGCCCAAAGCCGAGCTGCCACCAAAGCCCGAGTTGCCGCCGAAGCCTGAGGTCCACTACCCGGAGCCGGAGGCCAAGCCATGATGCGGGCTACGTACGTGTATAGTCCCAGTCGATCATCTAAACTAATTAAGTACGCGCTATGTGTGTCTGTGTACGTTCGATTACAGATACTGTGATGATGTGTGCCTGCGGTTTTGTTCATGGTGAGCTAGCCAGCTAGCTGTTATTAGCTAGGAGCGTGATGTTGTTCTACTATTTTGTTCTTTGATGATCGATGTATGTACCTATGTGTGATGTTTGGATTCGTGTATGAATGAATAAAAGAGTGATCTAGTCTGCATTATATGCTTCAGAGTTAGTATGTGTTCTGGCCTTTCTTAAAGGCTTAAAGCTGTTTACGATTAGTGCTTGTTTTGAGAAAGCTGTTTAAGAATGGATTACAATATGTCGCAAAAGAAAGCTTATAGTTTTTAAATATTATGTGCGTATGATCTTCTCTGAACTCGACTGAGAAGCACCGAAACTGACCGTTCAGTCAACATAGTACACTGTACACGTACTTTATTTCTACAAGTTGTTCGTTTTCCTCAGCTATGACAGTGACATCAACCTGCATCGTAACATCGATCATCCGGTGACCTAACAGCAGTTACCATGCACCTGCACGTTTATCTGCACTGGAAAAAATATTTAATCAAAGAAGCAGTACAATCATCAGGGGAAAAAGGAATATATATATATATATATATAACAGGAACTGACAATTGAGAAGCACAAATTGAACTCAACGCAAAAACCAAAAAAAGATAAACTGCAGATTCTTTTTAGAGAGACAGATAAACGTGCATAAACATTCGGCACGTACCTGGACAAACCGGCCCATATACAGTCCACACGGCCCAAATACTACTAGCGTCAAAACCAAGAAGATTTCGCACGATCCGCCACTTGTACAGCACTCGCGCTTGCGGTGCTCGCCACGCCGTCTTCAACCTCATCGCCCTTTCGGTCGGCTAATCCGTAACCACAGCTACCTCCATGCCTCTGCTTCTACCGCCTCCTCTCCATCATCGTCACCGTCACCGTAGCCATGAATCCCGTTCCAGTGCCCACCTCCGCCGCCACTTCGAGGCCCACCAACCCGACGCTGCTCCTTCGCCTCTGCAAGATCCTCTACTAGCACTAGCACGCCCCTGGACGCCGCCCTGCACCGTCGCCTCTCCGTGCTTCCGCTCCTCTCCGCCTCAACCGACCTCCGTGAGCTCTTCCTCCAAGCCTCTGCACGGTTCCGCTCTCCTGGCACCCCGTGCACTGCCTCCTAGCGCACCTCACCGCCTGTCATGGGTTCGCACACTCCCGCCACCACCGCCCTGTTGGAATTGAACTTATCAATTCCGATAATATTGGAGTTGAATCACACAACAACTGTCTAACTCTTACTAAGGAATCACCCCCTCGTGTTTCTCGCAAACACACCAGCTCTGATACCAAGTGTTGGGAAAACACCCCAGGATCAACATGCCCAAATCGCTCTCGAGCACTCTATTGTCAGACGGGGAACAGAGCAGACCCGAGATTGGATGAAGCAAGAATAGAGTCGTATGAGGCGGAGAGTGTTTGGGGCAATTTTCCTTCCTTTTTTCACTCTCCTCTGCTTATTCAACTTACATGGCATATATATACACACACGGGCCTCAACTACCGCGCCGACTACCCACGTCGCTCTGCTGCCTGCCCGCTCCGCTCACTCGCCTGACGACTACTACAGAGCCCAGCCGCCTGGCCACGCCGGGCAGTTAGCCATCCTACGTCATCCACGACCACCCGTGCTGACACTTGCTACAGTTCCCACCAACTGCTACAGTGACTGGCTCTACAACCATGACCACTGGCTTCATCCTCGGCTTGTCTTCATCCACGACACTGGAGCTTCGTGACGCACACAGGCTGCGCTACAACCACGGATACGCAGGAGCCACGACCGCGATGCCTACGACCATGGCGCCTGCGACCATGCCTACGACTACGACCATGACCTCTACGACCACGGCCACGAGAGCTACGACTACGACCATGACCGCAACTATCGGTCGTAACGACTACACACAAACTAGCCATTTCCAACCACACACCAACTGCGATTAGGGATGGCAATCGGGCGCGGCGGGGTACGGGTAGTGCTCGCCCATACCTGCACTCGCGACCCCGATTTACGCCCACGGGCATACCTACGAAGGACGACGGGTGAAGAACCTCGCCCATACCTGTCACCTGTGGGCATGCCCGTTTACCCGCGAACTGAGAGTTAAACTAATGACAGGTACATATAAGCAGCACCTGTTGCTAGGAAATATAATAGTTATCAAAAAAGTTTATAACAATCAATAGCAATTAGAGACATGCAAAAGTTTATAACA
Organism: Bonia amplexicaulis; assembly: GCA_036346245.1. Lineage (NCBI taxonomy): Eukaryota > Viridiplantae > Streptophyta > Magnoliopsida > Poales > Poaceae > Bonia > Bonia amplexicaulis. Next base: position 2,417,053 of record CM070753.1, read on the forward strand.
ATCAATAGCAATTAGATATGTTGCTATGGCTGCGCCACCTGTCAATCTATATTGTGGGTAAACGGGCTGGGCAGGTACGGGTGGAGCTTACCCACACCCGTGTCTATTTACCCGACGGGTAGAGTGTTCCCCTCATATCCATACCCGTGGGTAAAGAAAATATCCCATACCCGGCTCTATTAGGGTATTTACCCATAGGTATACGGGTAAATGGGTATAATTGCCATCCCTAACTGCGGTCGCTTCGACCACACGCAGAATACGGTTGCTCCGACCACACACAGACTGCAATCGCTCTGACCACATGCAGATTGCGATCGCTCCGACCACACACATCGGTCGTAACGACTTAACACACTGGTCATAACGACCACATAGACCGGTCATACCGACCATGCACAACGTGATCGTAACCGACCACACACAACATGGTCATAACTGACCACGCACAAGCTGGTCGTAATGACCATGGCGCATCAGCTCGAAGCTTCAACCACAGCGTATTATCTTGATGCTTCGACTTCGACTACTGCTTCGTCTGGGCTTCGACCTCACTTTGAGTGTGGCTTCGACCACTCATCAAGATTAATTCCAACATGCTTGCCTCCTCAACGTCCTCGCTAAGTCATGCAATGTTGACCTCCTCCACTCCACATTGCTCTCCTTCCCGCCAAGGTTCCTCTCCACCGTGGCCCTCCACGCCACCGTCCGCGGACTTGCCCCTGCCCGTGAGGTCGGTAAGGTCTCGCATGCTCACCTTCATCACCGATGTCGTTTGTTCCGTCTGCAAGCTTCCTGACGTGGTAGAGAAGGTGTTCAAGCAGGCCGAGCATAGGCACGGTGTCGTGCGCACAGGGAGGTGCTGCGAGCTGTCGGTCGTCTCATGCTGCCATGTCAAAATGGTCGAGGACGCATGCAGGGTGTGGAACGGCCTGGGAAATATCGAGATCAAGCCAGGAACCGCAGCGTACGAGGAGATTGTGGTGTCGCTGTTCAAGAACATCTGTGTTGCCGACGCCATGAAGGTGTTCGATGGAATGCGGAAGAGGGGTCGTGGATGTCGGTGGCGGGGTGCTACCATGCATGCGGCAATGTCGTGGCTATGCAAAGGAAGGGATGGTGTGGGGCGCGTACATGGTGTTTGCCGAAATTGTGAAGATAAGCCTGTAAATGGGTTAAAACCCAACCCATCTGAGACAAAAATCAATTTTTCACCATAACCCAACCCACGAAAGATTTTTTTCATAAGCCCACCCAACCCAAACAACCTTCTACTTAAATCCAATCCAACCCAAACCAAACCACATTATACTTAAACCCAACTCAAGCCAAACCACCTTCTATTTAAACCCAACCCAATCCGAACCCATAGGTTCAACCCACTTCCTAGCTTATTTACCAACTTGTCACTTATTCACAGGAATGCCACAACCACTTATTTACCAACCTGTCACTTATTCATAGGAATGTCACTTATTTACTAAAATGTCTATACTAATTTTTTCTACACTAAAATGTCTATACTAAAGTGTCTATACTAAATTTTCTATACTAACATGTCTATACCAAAAATACTATACAAAATTTCTACACTACATTTTCTACAGTTTTTACTAACACTAACAAAAGTAATATACAAAAAACTACCTGGATCTAAATCTTCCCTCTCCTCTTTTCTCCTCTCCCTCTCCTCTTCTCCTCTCCTTTCTCTTCTCTTCTTCTCTCGCGCTCGCTCGGTCGAATGGAAGCAGTACCTCGGCGGCGGCCGAGCGCGCCGCGCTTTTAACCCACCCCTAGTTGCCACATGGTTGGGCAACTGGACTTACGTCGCTCAACGGTGGGACGACTGTAATAATCGCCCAACGGTTACTAGATCCGCCAGATGTCGCCGCTGAGTTGGGCAAAAGGGTCCAGTCGCCCAATAGAGGAGCGGTAGATGGGATTTTTTAGGGTTTTCTGATAGTGGCGGCGGCGCATATGGAAATTAATTTGGCTAGGTTCTCAACTGTGGATGGTTGATGGGAGGCCATGGAAATTCGTGGAGACTTGGCAAAATTGATGGCAGCAATGAGATTATTTTTTATGGTTATCGGTTTTAGAGATGCTATGCGATAGCAACTAAGAACAATCTAACACATGGATAAAAATTTGATAATGCAAAACTAAGAACAAATGTAAGTACAATGATCTAGGTATATGATGGTATTTTGTGAGGCAATTATCTGGTTTATATGACTGAAAATAAATATGATACTAGCTAAAGATAAATAATCCTACCGTGTCAACTCGGCGCTCTGATACCAAAATAATACGTGGTGTCCGATTTTTACGATATAGGATCAAGGATAACTTTGGATTCATGCAACCTGACGAACCGATGGCCGCAACCACTGTCTCAATACAGCAACTTGCAATAAAATAATTCGCTCAATCATACACTTTCATCCTTGTCTACTTGACCACGCAAAAATAGACGTGACATTCTTTCTATAAAATACGAGGAATCATAAGAACAACGTATAGTTGTTAAATTATAAAAAGAATAAATGTATAGTTCTCCTAAAAATTAATAGATTAATTTATGATAGTGAGTTCACAAGAAAAAAGTGTGGCTATTTATCATGCAGTCCCACGTAGCTTGTTCTAGAGCCAACTCAATTCTGGTTTCGGCGAAGAGAGACCGGAACGGACTCTAAAAAAAAAGAAGGAAGATCTGATTCGGCTCCATAAAGCACACAGGCCCTACGGCGGCACTTGGCGTCTCCTGCGCAGAGATGTGTGCGCCTCCTTTTCTACAGCATGCATGCATGTTTGGCTTGGGCCTTTGTTTCCCGTGCACAGCACTTTTCTTTGTCTCCTATTTCCATCAGTTGAAAACAACTCCCGTGTGCCGTATGCATAGTTTTCTTGATGCATCGGCTGATCATAAACTTTTCTTTTTTTTTATAAATGTGTTGATTAATCTTTTTAGCCTGTGCTCGTATAATCGGTTCAATCGGGTTGTATTCATCATCTTGTACACTTGATAGACGATGCACTAGTGTCAACGAGACTTTTTAATCGCATCTTTACTTTAGATTTGTACAAATCGAATATAGATTTACATATAGTTACATAACATAGTAGTATCTCTGTATCTCTAAGTATGATAATTAAAGACTTAATTAAATTAGAATTCACCTGATAATATTTAATACGGTTTAATAATTTTTTTAGTTAAATAATATATTTAATTGACAAATGCAAGATATAAGCGTGTCCGTATCAATTTGCCTACACATATTTACATTGCCATAATAAAAGAAAAGTGGACATCAATCGAATAGCATTTAAAGTCACAGCTGTTGCAGTGAATAACACTTGAGTCAAACATAATGTCTTGGTTTATGTTTTTCAACTGAAATGTTTTAAAACAATGGTTATGTTTTTTTTATCAATTTCGAGGTAAGAGATGACGTATCTAACTAGGAATATGAACTATAATTCTATTTAGTAGTAACATGTGTATTGACTAAGAACACTAAGCACACCATCCAACCACACAAAGTATAACATTGTTCTGGATGTCCTCACGTAACGTGTGTATTTACTAAGCATCATTAATGGGATGCTTGATGCAGAGAAGAACCTTCTCACCTAAGGACATCAAAAATGTATAAATTGTAATGGGTCTTAAGATAGATCCTATCTAATTGTTAAGGTCGACTCGTTATGTTTGAGGCCACCGCTCGGCTATAACAAAGGTCTCACTCAACAGTAAAAAATTATATTTTAATACTTGTGGTTGTTAGTAGTTGGCTGATGAAGAGAGAAAACAATAAGATTAAAAAAATTGTAATTTAATACTTATAATCAGATTTTTAGGCTTAAGAATCAGTCTTAAGCCTAACATTGCTCTGGACGTCAACCACCCCCACCCCTGCGCATTAATAATTAATGAGATGCTCGCTGCAGAGAAGAACCTCCTCAATGGGATGGTTTTTGGCATTGCCTGTGCTGTATCCACCACATATAGCACCCAGCCTCACTCCAGCACACAACAGAAGAAGCTTTTGTCCTCCTTTTGGTGCTTGATCGAGAATGGAGCGTGCCGTTGTGAGCGCTGGTGAGGGTGCCATCAACACACTGCTGGGTGCAATGCTCATCCAAGAAGCACAGCTCCTTGGAGGCATCCGAGGTGAGCTGCAATACATGAAGGATGAGCTGGAGAGCATGACGGCCTTTCTCCAGGACCTTGCTGAGAGGGATGACCGCAGGAAGCAGGCCAAGATTTGGATGAAGCAGGTGCGAGAGGTCGCATACGACGTTGAGGATTGCATCGATGAGTTTATGCATCACCTCGGCAGCAGCAGGAGTGGTTATGGCCTTGCTGAGTTCGTCCACAGGGGCATTCATTTCCTGCGGACTGCCAAGGCGCGGCGCCAGATTGCGAAACAGATCCAAGAGCTGAAAGCGCGTGCTACAAGTATCAGCGACCGAAACTCGAGGTACTTGTGTGTCTATTCCTTAGATATCTTGTGCCCACATGAAGGATGGGGAGCATCCTAGAATTTCCATGTGTTGAACGTCTTGGTATTTACGAAAGTTTTTTAAATAATCACTTTTTATTCAGAATTATAAAAATATACCTGCGAATTGATTTTTTGCACTTTTGATCTCATGTCATCCAAGTATAGAGTAACTTGGGCTAGTCGCCCAACTGTTGGGCGACTTGACTGTCGAGTGACTTTGGCACCTGTCACTCGAACGTTGGGCGATTGTTAAAAAATAAATAATTATTTATTAATCCGATAGAAATAATTATGAGGGTAAATAACAATTATTGTAGGTAGGTAACATTTAGCAAATCTTACTTATAAGTTGTTTTTTTTACAAAAAAAAGGCAGACAATGTCGGTTGATCCGTTTGTGATTTTTATAGATTATGAATGATACAAAATCTATTGGACCCGCAATAACATTTTACGATCGTCGTATGTTGTTGTAGTGCGATAAGTTTTCTGAAAAATTCTGTGAGGACGATTAAGATAGCAACGATCCGTAAGTAGAAAGGTAAGTGCTATTACGATGCAATAAATAATCCATGAATTTTTTTAATAATCAATTTTGTATTCGACAATACAAAATTATACCCGTGATTTTATTTTTTGCAACAGTATCCTCCTTTTAACTGAGCGTAAATACATATATGGATGGATAATCTTTTTGTGGACCCCACCGTCCGAGCACAAGGAAGGACATATGCTAGATAGTATCGTTGATGAAAGATGCGTAGATATTTCGTGCGTACTTGTAGCACTCGTTTTTCATGTTGTTGGATACGTTGCTACGCGAAGAATTGAATGCAAAAAGACGACGAGATTTGATGTTTCAAATTAAAATAGATTTTATAACAAAGCTGGGAATAACACGATGCACAGGGTTTGGTTATGTGCAAAAGAAACAGCATCATGCATGATGCAACAAACTGAAGTACTCCTACGGTACATAAGTACCTTTTTGGAATGGAAATAAATTCGACCTTTGGAGGACTAGTTCGGAACGGCCCAATCTACTGCGTGGACTAGGGTCAATTTCCCTTTCTTACGAGCTCAGCATTGAACTCCTCGACGGCCTTTTTGGCCTTGGTCGTCATTTCCCTCTTTTTCTCGCACTCCATCTCGCGATGCTCGCGCTCCCTGCGTGTGCATGACTCAAGATGAGCTTTCATCTTCCGACATATATGCTCGGTTTGCTCGTCGTTGCGACGCTCCTCCTCCCGGATCTCGTAGGCCCTTTTGACATCCTACTCCTGGTAGTTGAGAGTCCACTAGTCATGTGGGTGGATCTCTTGGTTGATCCACTTACGGTAGCCACATAGCGATTCCAGAGACTACGGGTAGACATAAGAGGTTATTAGTACGTATTTTGAAGAGAAATAGTACGAGAACACACTGTAACTGGTCCTTACTGGTTCCCGATAGCTGCTTATGTCCCAATAGGGGTCAAGATAGTTGCAGGAGTAATTCACGCAACCCCAGTAACACATGCCTAAGCTAAACCACTGCTTAGACTTGAAGAATTTGCATGGATCCCTGCACCAACAAAGAGGCGACGTCCCCCCTCGGGTGGGTGTTGCGACAAACGCTCAGTTAGAACATTCAAGACAAGGTTACTGCTATGGGGTGTGTCATTATGGGGAGATGACATCCTAACATGCTCCAGTTGTTTGTTCCGGGCCGCAGCAACGCTTGCTTGTTCGTCGCAGGCTGCAACAGAACTTGCTAGTTCGTAGGTCTCCTCCCATTGCTTCATCTTGTTCTATTGTTTCTTCTGCCTTTTGTCCATTCCGACGTGGTGAAGCAAGCTCTAGTGTAGTGTTGGGTTTGGTTGTGTAGTGTTCTCTTGCAGATCCCTTCCACCTCCTTTTATAAGACAAAGGGTTGGCATGGTGTGGTTAATTTCATGTGAGTAGCCTATGAGGCAGAGTGTTGCCTTGTTTTTCTGAAAAGTTGCTAACGAGGCAGAGTGTTATCACATCTTACATTGCAGGGAGCTATCACGTCCTGCTTTGCATAGTCCTATCTTTTTTGTCTGAAAAGCTGAGAAGATATAGTGTTGTCATGTCGATCTGAAATGCTGGCAGGGCAAAGTGTTGTCACGTCTTACTTTGCGGAGTGTTATCACATCCTGCTTTGCATGTCGTATCATTCGTGGACCAGTGTAGCATCATGTCACTACACAAACCTGCCCCCTTTGGTCTTGTCAGTGCGTAAAGCTGTCTCGTTTGATCTTGTCACTGTGCAAAGCTAGCCCACTGATGTAGTCACTGCGCAAAGCTGGCCCGCCCAGTCTAGTCACTGCACAAAGCAGCCCCATCCAGTGTACTCACTGCACAAATCTACCCCTTATGGCTTTCACCATCCCGGGGTGGCAGTCATGGATTATGCAGACATCAGGATGTGCCCCAACTATTCCCTCCTTTAGATGTCGAAGGAACCATAACCAGCTGTCAAAATTCTCACTTTCAATAAATGCGATAGCAAGAGCAGAATCTGATTGTTGCTATCAACGCCAATGGTTGTCAGGATATGCCCCTTATATTTCCCTGTTAGAAATATCCTGCCGACTGAGATCACTAGTAACATGTGCCTAAAAGCGTCAGTGTAGGCACCGAAGGCTAACAATGCCCTCTGCAAAACTAAGTTCTGGATGGCTTGTCTTTCACAGTAATATGTGTGTCTGGGTTCCTGTCCCACAGCACCTCCAGCATAAGAGGAAGGTTGTCTTAAGCCGCATCGAAAGAACCGAACCTCCTTTCCAAAGCCATCTACTTTGCACGCCATGCCTTGGTATAGATAATCTTGTACATTAATTTTTGCTCAACAGCCACCATGATGTGCTTGGCATCCAGGTTTTTCTTCACTATCTCACCATACATGAGATTGGCTATGAAGAAGGACGTCACGTTGCGATACTTCAACAAAACACCACTGAGCATGTATGAGTACGACTCCATCTTTGAGACAATCCAGTGAATCTCATACTTAGATCTGCGTGCATACACATGCCAAGGATAGCCAACCTGCTTGCAGACCACAGTGTACTGCTCTAGGCTGGATTTAAGGACCCAAAACGTTCTCTGCATGGACAAGGCCCACAACTTAATAGCATCCTGTAATGATCCATTGTCAGCAAATATTGCATGAAGCCAAACATTTATATCATGGTACTCCCACGGTGATTCATGCTCGTCGTATATAGAAAGACTCTCAACATCCACCGTATTCCATGCCTGTGACATAGGACCTTCGTACTCATCGGAAGAGTCATCGCCATCCTCTTCTAAAACTTCCTCATCAGACTAGGCCGTCTGGTCATAAATCTCCATCTGACGCATATTGCTGTCGACATACTCCCCTACATCCGTCTATCTCAGATTCATGATCTGCCTCGGCAACATCTGCATCTACCTGTCGGGTGGGTTGAGCGTGCGGTGTGCAATATTCCGATTCTGCCTCCGCAACATCGCCCATCGTGTCCTCTTGATGAACCACGTGTTGTGTGCCCGAGCTGCTTCCACCAACCGGACCTCCTGTGTCTCCCTTCGGACATAGTTGCACGAGTAGCACGCACTCGTAATCACGTCACTAGTAAACTTGCACAAATCACATCCATGCAAGTATGCACATCAGTCTTCTCAACTCCCACCGAATATCTGTGATAGATTGACTCTAAAGGCCATATAGGACGACATCTCCAATTCGAGCATTCTCCAAAACATCTCCAATTAGGGTCTAAGGAGAAACTGCGTATGAGCCAGTCCAAGACATCTCCAATTCAAGCATTCTCCTCGTCCAGGAGCATCATACATACTTGCGGGAAACTACTCAGGTCAACACCGTATGGACCTTCACGAATAGTACCAACACCATAATGCACTTTCAATATGGTGGGTTCCAACATAATTGATTTTTCACTACAAATATTATTATTTGTCAACATGCATTCACTAAATATATGCTAAACAAATATGTAGCTACATGTTGCCTATATTCGGATGAGAACAAGAACAGATAAGGCTATTACCTTCCCACGAGGACATTTTTTTCTTATCAACAAGCTTTCTTCGTCTTCCTCTCTAACCTCACGAGCTCCTCTCTTCTCCTTCACTCCCTCTCCCGAGCTCCTCTCCTCTCCTTCACTCCCTCTCCTGAGATCATCTACTTCTCGAATTTGGTCCACTGTTCGAATTTGGTATATAACATTCACCTGCATGTACCTGATTGGACAAATAAGAATTGCTCACTACCATTGGTTCTTTGAAACTTACAAGGTGTAATCGTCTTGTATATCTACTATATTATTTGTTAACATAAACTGTGGCAATAACTCCCGAACTCTCCTTGTAGGTACGGCGGTAATCATCTCATCTCCGGAGCAGAAGGGAGTACATTTGCTGCACACCCAGCACCAGCTAACAAAATTTTCACTCTGGATGCTCGTACTTCGGCACTCTTCCCAGAGATAACTCAGCTTGTGGGCATTGAAGCACGTCAGAGTAATCTTGTTAATTGGTTGGTGGATGAAAGCGTACAACAATTACTGGTGATATCTATATCTGGCTTTGGTGGTTTGGGCAAGACAACTCTTGCTATGACAACATATCGAACAACAAGTGCAAGCTTCCAATGTCGAGCTTTTGTAACTGTATCCCAGAAATTTGATGTCAAGGTTCTCATAAGAGACATTCTTCGACAAATTACTCAACCAGTGGATCAAAGAGGTTCCACACCCCGAGAGAACCCACTCCAAGGCATGGAAGAATGGGACTTGGGACAACTTGCAACCAAGCTAAGGGAGAATTTAGAAGATAAGAGGTATCTTATTGTTCTTGATGATATTTGGACCATCTCTGCTTGGGAAGGTATTCGATTTGCTCTGCCTAACTCACATAAAGGAAGCAGAATAGTGGTTACCACACGAATTAAAACTGTAGCACAAACCTGTTGCCTCCATGAGTATGACACAGTTTATGAAATTGAACCCCTCACAGATAGTGAGTCTAGAGAGTTATTTTTCGAGAGATTATTCGGTAACATGGAAAATTGTCCAACTTTCTTGGAGGATATTTCGGAAAAGATCCTGGGGAAATGTGGGGGTATACCCTTGGCCATAGTCAGCATTGCGGGTCTTTTGGCTAGCACTCCCGTGCACAGTCTTGATCGCTGGGTGAAGACCTACAACTCTATTGGTTTGGAGCTGGAAACTAGTCCCTGGCTTGAGAAACTTAAGAAAATTCTTGAGCTTAGTTACAATGACCTTCCTCACCATTTGAAAACTTGTTTCTTATATTTGAGCACTTACCCCGAGGATCATAAGGTCAGAAGGAAAAGTTTATTGAGACGATGGATAGGAGAACGTTTTGTGACTGAAAAGCGTGGATTAAGCGCATTAGATGTGGCAGAGAATTATTTCAATGAATTTCTCAACAGGAGCATTATACATCCAGTTGACATGAGCTTTGATGGGAAGGTCAAAACTTTTCGAGTTCATGATATAATGCTGGAGATCATTGTTTCAAAATCAATGGAAGAAAATTTCATAACTTTGATAGGCGAACAGCATACTTTAGTTCCGCAAGAGAAGATTCGGCGGCTATCCATTCATGGTGAAAGCAACAAAAATATTGCCACAAGCAAAATGTTGAGCCACGTCCGGTCCTTGAGCATATTCGCTGATGGAGAAATTTTGCAGCTTGCTTGGATGAAACTTCTGAGAATATTGGACTTAGAAGGTTGTGAATTTGTCAGGAATGGGAGTCTCGAAAATGTATGTAGACTGTTTCAGTTGGAATACCTCAGTCTCAGAAATACATATGTCACTGAACTCCCGATGCAAATAGGAAAGCTGCAGAAGTTGGAGACACTGGATGTAAGGGACACGAGCATAAGGCATTTGCCTCCTCACATTACTAATCTACCAAATTTATCAAACCTACTTGCAGGGAAAAGAGCCTATAACCACAGTGGTTCTTATCCCATTTCCGAGTTCTGGGGAGTGCACATCCCTGACAAGCTTGGCAATTTGGAAACGCTTACGAGCCTTGCACAAATTGAGATCACAGATTCTACTTCCCGTTACATATCTGAATTGGGGAAGCTATCACAGTTGAGGAAGCTAGGAGTGATGATGTTTGTTGACGATGACATGAATTGGACATCCTTGATCTCTGCCATTGCAAAGCTATGTAGCTGCCTTCGATCGCTGCTGATTTGGAGACCCGATGGAGCAATGAATTTCGAGGTCCTTGATACACTATCCAGTCCACCTATGTTCGTAAAAAGCATAAACTTCCGAGGTCAGCTGGGAAAGCTACCAAGATGGATCGGTTCGCTTGCAAATCTCACCGAGTTGACCCTTCGTGCAACCGAATTAGACTCTGAGGAGCACCTGAGAGTTCTTGCCCAGTTGCCAAGCCTACTCTACCTCAGGTTGCATCACAAGGCATACACCGGAGCGGAATTCGCGGTGTCTGCATCAGAATTCCCCAGCCTCAAACTGCTCGCCATTCATCTCGGTATATATCAGGTATTAAACTTGAGGTTTGAAGAAGGGGCTGCGTCTAAGCTCCGTAAGCTTGAGCTCTCTCTCTTTGAAGGAGCTTCCATCCAGCGGCTTTCGGGTATCAATTTTCTTCTGAATCTTCAGGAGGTCTCGGTCCACGGTAATCCAGATCATACCACGGAGGGCATGGTGCGGTCTTTGATGGACGAAGCTAGCAGGAACCCCAACCAACCCACTGTCACTTTCAAGGCAAAAAAATGGATACCAACTAGGTCAAGGACGGATCCACCTATAGATTACAGGGGAAACCTCTGGTGGTGCTAATACGAGCACGACTATTCAGGCGTAAGCTGTGTTCTGAACGAGATTCAGAACATACAATGTCTAAGTGCAAATATTTGGTAGCTCCTCGGTCCCAGATGCCTACAGCCAAATCCTTGTAGCCTTTTTTTTCTCTTTTTTCCCCCGATAATTTGTACAAAGTTAGATTTATATCAAGGTGTGTACGGTGGCAAGCAGTTATGAACGGTTGCGAACTTGCGATTGATTTTTGAAGGGAGCACCTAAGAAGTTTTCAGTAAATTCTTTCTCAATTTGTAGACATATATGATGCTCACTCCGCTCAGCAGGAAAGAGCGCGTGTACACACGCCATCGATACGGACTGGAGCCACAGACCACAGTGCACACCGCCGTGCACCCTCTTGATGAATACTTGATTTCTTAGCACACCGGTAAAGGCGGAGCTCAACTGATAACTATGTGCATGGAGGAATCGATCCAAAGAATTTAGACGATTAGAGGCTTTAGACAGGCAATCTTGCATTGTTATTACCCCCAATAAATAAACTTGTTGTTTTCGATGCGTAAGTTCATTTGCTATCCATTCCAATTTTGGGACACCGACAAAATTTTCGGTACAGCATCAACAGGATAAATATGACCAGCCTGACCAAAAGAACGAAAGAATTACAAGTCATGCAAAAGGCTGGAATTATGGTAAGTCCAACTAACATCCTCTGATTGTGGAAGATAATCATTTGCCTTTAAACAGACAAACGAATGTATTAGGACCTTATTCTGAAGTCCTAACATAAATCCTTTGCGGTTTTGCCAACAAAAAACATAGCTTGGGATACTGAATGATAATTAGAAAAATTGATACAAAGAAGTATAATTTACAGACTACAGCCTCTGTTCTCTTCGGGCACCAGCGGACGGTACACACTGCCTTCTAGGATGGAAAGAACACCGGCATCATCAAAAATCAACTGGCTAAACAAAACCAGCAAGCAAAGCATAATCAGCAGAACGGATTAGCTAACACATAAAAAAACAGCCACTGTTCGTATGAGAAAAAAATCAACTGGTTGGATTCAGAAAAGGTTGGCCCAGTACTTACTGCTTCAATACTCAGCGCTGTATTCAATGTTATAGAGCAACTCCCTACGACCATCACCACCCATTCGATAGTTAAACTGTTTAGACAGGGATTGCACTTTCTCGTCACTATCAAAGTCTGATTCACGGGAGCAGCGTCTTCGGACCTTCTTGAGCGTCTCCTTTGAAGGAGTAAAGCCCGCATCAACCTGAACCAAACATGGTTTGAGAAACTATTGAAAGGCAAAGCAAAGGGTAAGTTCAACTGACCATCTCATCAATTACAGCAAGAGCAGCTTTTGGATCTCGCTTTACAATATGTGTGTCGACAAGTAGGGAGTATGTTGTTGCGTTTGGCTTAACACCAAGGCTCACTAAATGCTGGAAGACGTTACAAGCTTCCTCTGTCTGTGCAACACAAAAAGGGCATCTCAGATTCAACGGGTTGTTATTTAAGTGGCACACGGAAAAGCCGAAAGAGGTAATAAAAAAATCAAGAAAATATATTAGGCAATATTAATACCCTTTTCAGCTTTGCAAATGCATACAACAGAGCATTGTATGAATGTATGTCAGGTGTAAGTCCAAACTTTTCCTTTATTGCCTCAAAAGTTTCATATGCTCGCTCAAGATCCCAGATGTTTGCACAGCCTAATATAACACAGTTAAGAGCAGCAACAGATTTGTATGGTGGATCTGCGGAACTCAGATTCTCCAACTGAACATACACCTGCAGATAGGAGCCTACATGGTTAGGGTAATCCATCATAATTTGCAAAATAAAAGCATAACAGGGCAACAAAACGATCATCCAAGAATATCCAGTCAGCTTGACAAAGATCGTGCAGTTATAAACATAGTCACATGAACACACATGGGCTTGCTAACCATGTTGTGATTTTACAAGAGCACAAGAGCAACTTTCAAGTTTTAATAGGAAAGTGAGTCACAAATAAATAAGAACACTAACTTGCTATTTACGAAATACATGCTCTTGTAACAGGAAGGAATTGAACTACAAAAGGCTACCATTGACAACAAAAGATTAGTGCCATTGGAGAACAAAAGGCACATTTCACCACAAATACTACAGTAGTAATGTTAACCAATGAAAAAATCAACACAGAAGAAGCAGCACGTTGAATTTTTATATAAAAAAGGAAACAAATAGCCTAGATAAACTCTCAAGCATTTAAGCTATCAGCTATGCCATAGAAGAGAAAATGGATGCAATCATGTCACTAATAGGACAGCGCATGCATAAAGTTACCATTATTAGCATATAGTACAATTTTCTTAAAAAACGGCGTCCCTCTAAGCATTTTGTGTCTCGATGCATTATGCATAGAAAGTGTAAGCAAATCTACCGAGTCCAGTGTGGTGAAGCCATCCTTGCAGCAAGCAACAACAAGTGGTCGCAAGGAAGTAAATGGTGAGAAGAGCTCTATGTCAATATCCTCAGAGTTCCCATAGGCACTTTCAAATTCACGCAGGGTCCCGAAAGCCCGTTGAAGTTGACCAATTGATGAATGAGCATAAATCTTGGTAAGATATATCTCTGGAGTGGGTGCCCTTTTCTGGCGCAAGGACTTCCGTAATATCGACCAAGCAGCGTTCAAGAGGTCAGTGCTATAAGTTCTGCCAGCAGCACTTAAAGCTGAGAGTACTAAGCCTTCATCAACTGAAAGGTGAACAGGAGGTGTAGCATGCTCACCACGAGCAATCCATCTTGCAAGAAATTCCAAAGCAAAAAGAGCTAGCTTGCTATTGTTAGCTTCAAAAGCAGCTTCTGCTATGTCAATGCACCAGGCCCATTGTGGACACAACACTTTGTTCTTATCTGTTGCCTGGAATAAACCAATTGCACCATCATAAACAGGACAACCAAATTATTCTAAAGTTGGCAACTACATACATATGAAAGGTATATTCCAAAAGAACATAAAAGGCCCATCGGTATAACCCACAAACCAGTAATGATTGAGACCAACTGCAATATTGGAATAAAAAATAACATAGACGCGCTAGATTAACCATCCTGAAGAATAAGTACCTTGCACTTCTCTATGACTGATGCCAATGTGTCCAATCTCACAGATCTTACACATGCTCGGACGTAATCAACAAAAACAGTTGAAGATATCATGTAGCCTGATTTAAGCATCAAATCCAAATATTTCAAAGCTGAGTCAACACGGTTCTGTCTAATCAGCAGTCCTACAACCAAATTGTAGGATTCATCGTCTGGTAAAGTTCCTGTTTGCAGCATCCTGATTTTGACAGATAGACAATCATTTCCAAAGTCAAATGTATTACAATGGAGAGTCACATGAAACTATACTGACCTTAAAACAATATATTTTGGTAGAAATAAGAGCATATGAACTATTGGCATACTAAACATATAGGCAAAAACTAAAGATATGCATTTAAGCAGAATACTAGAAATCAATATTCAATACAACACATCAGCAATTTTTTAACATTAACCTTTGCCATCGAACTTGATAGTCTGCACATTTTGTTTAAAATAAGTACTTACACCTGCATACAAAATATAGGTTCCTAAATGTCATAAAACAAATCTCATAAGCACTTCTTAGTTCTTATGCACTTGGTACTGTATCAAGAAAATATAAACCAACTTAAGGTACAACCTCACTATGTACAAGTTTAGGATGCAAAGTTGATCAATCATCAGAGATGACATATTATAAATGTAGACTCGGTTTCCCAGCGAAGCAAATCTAACACAATGTCATAGATCAACGATCTCAACACATCCAGCTCAAGCTATCAGGTTCACAATATTTCCGATTTGCCCTGTCCAATGAATTTGTCCTAAACTACTTGCGATACTGTAGTTGATTCCTATACAGGCATATCACAACATATATCAGCCAATGAAATGGCGATACTCTCATACCAAAAACAAGAAAAATCACCGTTCGATGAGCTTCTCAGCGCCTTCGGACTCCTGGGCGGTGACCATGCTCTTGAGGACGAGGTTGTGGGAGGCCGTGTTGGGCGTGATCTCGAACTCGCGCATCTGCTCGGCGAGATCGAGCATCTCGTGCGGCAGGGCCCCCGCCATGAGGTTGGCGCGGAGGTAGTGGTTGAAGAGGTCGACGTCGGGGCGGTTGGGCTTGCCCGTGGTGGCGTCCAACGACCTGACCCAGAACTCGAAGAGCTGCTTCATGTCCTCCCACCGCTGCTCCGCCATCCACTCCGCGAAAGTCTCCTTGAGCTCCGAGGCGCCGAGGGTGGCGGAGAAGGCGGCCATGCGGTGGTGCACCGCGAAGGGGCTGGCGGCGACAACGGCCGGGAGGAGGGAGGAGGGCGGGTTGGACGCGGCGGGGTTGCGCCAGTTCTCGCCATAGAAGGGGCTGCCGGAGCTGGGGTTCGGTGGGAGCGGGGCGGAGGAGGAGGCGGCGGTTGGGGGAGGGGAGAGCTCGGGCTGCTGGGGGAGCACGCGGAAGGAGGAGATCGCGGCGCGGAGGAGGAGGGGCTAGGGGCGGGGGTTTGCGGTGACGGCGAAGGAGGAGCGAGGTGGCGGCCGCCGCCGCAGCCATGGTGGCGTGGCGAAGCGAGGGGAGGTTTGGGTTAGGGTTTTAATGGGGTGGGAGGAGTGGCGGAGTGGAGGAGACGGCGGCTGAGATCAGATGGGCGGGGGCGATGGAATGGGAAAGAGGAGCGGAGCGCGGGTGCCCAACCTTGGAGGGTGATTTCGTAACTTTGCCCGCCCATATGGGTAAACCGTTAAACTGCTTTTGATACAAGATCAATGTTGGGGGAATGGAGATGAAATCACCGAAGGCTTAGTTTGTTTATTTCTATAGTAACTTATTGTTAAACAGTTTATTTTGTAAGACAAGATCTATAGATAAATTATAGTACAAATTATATCGAGTTTACTTGTACCGATCAAAATTATATATGACTATTTTTCTCTTCGTATTGACTCTCACGAACAGATCAAAATTCAAAAATCATAGCTCTAGTGTAGACAAACTGAGCGTCTTGGAAATAGCTCTAGAAAAAACGACATAGGAAAATTTCATTCACTTCAATTTTAGCCAGTGCTAGTAACCATCACCATTGGTGATATGCTGAAGGGGCAGTCCAATCGACATATGTTATACTATCGGTGTTAGCGTCTATGATGCACTACATTGGACATATATGGTATATCGATGGCGCCAGCTGCAGGCGATGGCTGACGACGAGAGCGGCGCACGGTGACTCGGCTCGTGGCGGCATGGCGTGGCGGCGGCGGCTCGGCCACAAGTAAAGGCGACCATGGTCACAAGACAATGGTGGCGGCACAACAACAAAAGCGACAATCGGCCACCCATGGATACCAATTGTAGCACCCCACATAACCATATAGGATACTACTATCGAACGCCATCGTCAAAGTGAATAATAATAAAAAAAGTAATAATAGGAATCATGATAAAATTAAAAACTTTAAAAGTACTTGGATAGAGAACCAACACAAGCTGAAATAAATGTTTGAAACATGGGATCGGTCCTCTTTTAACCCAAAAAAAGAACAAATAATCAACAAATACTGGTAAGCTACGGTACTGAAAACTCGAGTGCTCCTACCCATGCATGATGCTATCACTCCACTGGCGTTTTACCTGAGAATGAAAAGTGTAAGCGTGAGATTTGAAAATCTCAATAAGTATCCAACAATGATCGCAACACAGTGGGTAAAGGACAGGTAATACAACAGGATATGTAATAGATAAGTAAAGCAAGCAAACAATTGATACAGATTAAGTGTAATGGAGCTAGGTTATCGAAAACACCGATACAGATTGGAGATAGAGATCACAGGAACAATGGCATTAGAGATAGATGTTATATAACAAGTTATGATGGTGGTACCGACGATCACTTCCCACATACCCGGTTATACCAGAATAGTCAAGCATGCCATCATCCTCGACTGTATAACCGCCAACGGGTATAATATCCTGAATAACGAAAGTGTACGGCCCCCCGTACGTTACCAGGTGGGTGGTAATCTTTCCTATATGTGGATGACCCCAGGCCAGATAACCGTCATCTAGTCAACCGGGATAATTGTTATTTAGCAAGTTGTGGCAAATGCACTGACGATTACTCCCCACATACCCGGTTATACGAGAATAGTCAAGCACACCATCGTCCTCGACTGTATAACCACCGACAGTGTGTAATATCCTGAGTAACGAAAGCGTACGACCCCTCGTACGTTACCCGGAGGTGATAACAAAGGCACTACCACACAAAGATAGTACCGCAGTTATAAAAAAGGTACTACCGTTTTCCCTAATTTCTTCAGTTGAGTTTTGTGTTGACTTTCTATCCCAATCAACATAGCTCTATAGCTATAGAAGTAAAGGATAGTTGAATACTTAAGAAAAAAATTAGAAGGTATCATTCACCTCCGCTCTGTTGTTATTTTCGGTCCTACAAAAAAACGCTGGAATTATTCCAGGGAAATTGTTGCTGGTCAAGGGTCGTGCTGCTTGGTCTGGAGTGAAATTGGACCTGCAAAGTAACTCATTAAGGGGTGGTGTCATGAACATTCAGAAAAGATCTCTGTTGTTGGGCCTTCAGTTCAAGTCAGAGCAACTGGAGGCTAAGAAGGGATTGAGGGCCTTCAGTTCAAGCTGCTGGCAATTACTGCAAAGTTAGGTAAAGTGTGTCTAACTCTGTATCCATGCTCTCTGAAAGGAAAATTGCATAGATCCTATTCAGAAAGCTTGCAGACTAAGAAGTTTGCTCATGACTGGCATCAGGAACTCTGTGGTCTCTCTTGTATAAAATGTTGAGTCAAATGGAAGCTAATCACTTCATATATCTTAACTCAGTAAACGGGTTAATTATACCTTGTTGTGCTCTTTTGCCAATAATATTCCGAAACAGATTTCTTACAAGCAGTAACAAGACAGTATGACCAGAACTATAAACCTTGGCTTGAAGCACATCAACTATCTCAGCTTTAGTCAATCAGGCCATCATGCAATATTTGCACCATAAAGAAACAAGAATCTTTACCTGACTTGTGGGCTACCAACATCGAGAGCTCCACCAAACAGGATGGAGCAGAAGGCCAGCACAAGATTGTGGTCCCATCCGATTGGCATCGATAAAAACAGGTGCTTGGACATGGTCATCAGTTGTCACACCTTTTAAATTTGCCGTCTCAAAATTCTTAACTATCAACCTTGTCAACTTTGATAAGGGCTAGCATATGATAGCCAATACATATCATATGGACCTACAAAAAATTGTTTTCCAAGACAGTTTACTGAATTCAAGCAAGGGATATACTATTGCACACGATGTGACCTGATGTCTGTGCTTTGTAATGGATAGTAGAATTTTTTTGCAGGAGCTATTGCAAGTTCCCCTCACAAAGAGACCACCTTGGTGTCCTGTGTGCCTCCCAAGGCAAACCAGTTCAACAAAGGTGGGCAAGAAAGAGACATGAACAACACAATGTTTGTGTGAGCTGTCAGTGCCTGTCTCTCCCGAGAGAGAGAGAGAGGGAAAGATGGCATGATTAATATTTATCTTTAGCGAGGGAAACAAAAATTATCTAGCTGCAGGCTTGCTAAAGCAACAAAGAGAGGAGGTTGAGAGAGAAAAGGACACCGGAATGGTGAGTGAGAAGACTTGTCGTGTGTTCTGGTGGACAAGTGAACAACCCCTGCATCGATACCACATGCCATCACACACACAAACACATGCATGCTAAATCCTTTTTCTTTAGTACATATTTCTGTATAAAGATTTGGTTGTTCCACTGTACTAACCGATCATTTCATCACTAGGCTGCAGTTTCTGAGCTTCCATCAGTTCATTCTCCCCCTTGCTCGCTTGATGCTCTCCTCTGTTAGTTGGCTCGTATACTTCTACCCCTGCTTGCACAATGCATTCTTTATGCACAACTGCACATTGCATTGCTGTGTTGTCAGAGAGAGAGAGAGAGAGAGAGAGAGAGAGATTGGGGTTCAGTGCTCTTGTTGCTTGCTTTCTCTCTTGACAATGTCACTCACAGGCACCAACCAATAGTATGACAGTACTGCTGTACTAAGCATGCAGCAACTGAAGCAATTGGTTACTTTGAGGCTGCAACTAGGCCACTCCTGCCTCTTACAAGGCAGATCTCAGATTAGTCCAGCAAAAGTAGGAGCAGAGCAAAGGTAAGCATTGACCCAGAAATTCACGGGGATCAGTTACTACTACATGGATAGCAGCTAACAGCAAGCAGATGGCGAAGTTAAAAATAACACTATGACCAAATAAAAACAACAGCTTTTGAGTTAATCTTATAAGCCATTAACTGAATCAGCTCGGGTACTAAGCTCTGTGAACTCAGATTATCATAGGATTATTAATTTAATACCTTCAAAGAAGAGAAACATCTAAAGAAAATGTAAAAAAAGATGATAGGACCTGAGAAAACTTTTCTGAACTCTTCTTAATTTTCAGAAGATTATATCCCCTTAACCTTGGAACTTGAAAAGAATGAAACGAATTGAATCTGTACACCTCCCCATTGATCACCTCGATTTGCGGATCAAGCTTGGCTCAGTACAGCGCGACCGAGCTTCAAGCCTCCTCTGATGGCGCCGGCGGGAAGTTGAGATCAAGAAACCCCGCGACCACCACGGGGTGCTTCTCCTCCTGCTCCGCATTGCCTCTGGCGCTGCCGTAGATCTCGCCGTCGTCAGAGCTCGCGCCGGCCTTCACGTGCGACCTCTTGTGCCCGCCGAGCGCCTGCCCCGACGCGAACACCCTGAAGCAGACCGGGCACTCGAACTTCCCCACCGCCGCTGCCGCTGACTTCTTGGAACCAATGCCGACGGCCACTGAGTCCGGCGAGGCCGATGGGGACAGCGTGCTGAACGAGGAGTACGTCTCGACGCTCGGCTCCGGCGCGGGAGCGGCGGCGGCGGCGGCGACCTTGGGGGCGCTGCAGCTTGTGTTGATCCGCTTGTGGCTCGCGCGGTGGCCACCGAGCGCCTGGTAGGAGCTGAACACCTTGCCGCACCCGGGGCACTCGTACCGGGTGCGCTTCTTCGGCGAGCTGGAATTGGGAGTGTAATAGCTAGTCCTTCGCTTCTTGCTCTTGCCTACGTCGACGTCGCCGCCGTTCTTGATCTTGGCGTTGCCGTACTGAAGCATAGCTGAACCATCGTCGGAGTTGTAAGCATATCCGTTTCTTGGGAGGTACACCTGCTTCGCCGTCGTCTTCTTGGGCTCCTCCTCCTCCAAAGACTCATCTTTCGCCGGCGAGCTCCACAGGCTGGTGTCGCGCGAGAGCATCAGCAGGCAGAACGCGACGTCCTCCTGCTCCTTCTCGAACCCGGCCAGCACTGGCGGCGGCGCGGGGACCGGCGCCGCCACGCGCATCGACCGGCGCCTCCGCCTCGGCTGCGCGGCCAATACAGTCACCGCCGCTGGTGCCGTCGGCTCCACCATCTCCTCCACCTCAGCCTCCGCCTCCTCGGCGAAGAACTCCTCATCCACGTCCACGTCTTCGTCGTCGTGATCCCTCGCGCCGGATGCATGGCAGTGCATGTGCCCAAACAGCGACCGCCACGACGAGAACAGCTTCCCACACTCCCGGCACGCCTTGTGCTCGCCATCACCACCACCATCCTCCTCCTCCTCGTCGGCAAAGTCGGACAGCCGAAGCGTCTTCTTGGTGTTCTCCCTCAGCCCGTACCCTACCACGCCATTGGAGATCCGCCCACCGTTCATCGAAACACGCTTCAGCTCGTCGTCGGCGCCGACCTGCGCCACCACCTCGCCGAGCGAGATGTGCGACCGCATGTGCCCGCCGAGCGAGCGGCCGCACTGGAACCCCTTCCCGCACACCTTACACCTGTGCATCGCCGCACCAGCAAGCTCCTCCACGGCATCCATGATCAAGAAGCTGGAATTCAGGATCCAGGGATCAGGAAACCGACCGGGAGGCGATCAAGAAGCGGTGGGGCGGAGGATCTGAGACGGCGGCCGCGAGCATTGGAGATCTGGGAGGGGAGATAGCAAACTTGAGGCGAGCGAGCAGAGAGTTAAAGGAGTAGAGGGGTGGCGTGGTGTGGTGTGGTTAAGCAGATGCGAAGCTAGCCGAGGTTGTGATCTGCGCTGCGCGGAGGTTTTGTTGGGGCGATGGGTGCGGTTGGGGGGAGGAGAAATCCATGCATGGAAGCAAAGTTAAAAACCGATCGGAGAGAGAATCACATGGGCCGGATAGAGAGAGAGAGAGAGAGAGCCTCCAACGTGGAGGCCGCCACCTTAGGGTTTGATGATGTGTCGAGTCCACGAGGAAGAATTAGTGTATAGCCTTCCCTTAGATGCTGCCACGCAATTTTAGATGCACACGTGGCAGCATCTGGGAAAGAGCCTCAGATACTGCCACGCGATCCTAGATGCGCACTTGAGGCCCTTCTCGATAAAATTGATGAAGCTCGGCTCAGATACAGGGGTTCGTCGTTATGTGGAGGCCCAATCCCACGTAGCCACATATCCTATTAACCCAAGCAATTAACTCATTATTAATTACTAAAAATTGCTACGATTCGTTAATTAAATATAATTAATATGGAAGGACAACCGCCATTCTTCCTCTTCCATAGCTCTTCTCCCCTCCCTCGCGGGTCTCAGCTCTCCATCCTATCTTCTTCCCCACAGGAAGTATACACAAAGCGGCAATGACTTCGTTAAATTTCAGCGGGCGAGACATGTGGCAAGGGAGTCTACACAAAGCTATGTGAAGGGCGCCCTGTACCTGAGCCCAACTCTAGTTGTTGGTATCATGGTGCTGTGTTTATCAATAAAAGATTGGCCCTGTTTTTTTTCAGTGATTTTTAGTTTTTCTCAACCATCACTATTTATTAGACTAATAAATCTGTAGCTCAAAAAAACAGATCCATTTTCTTGTGTAATAGTAGCTATATTAGGTGGTTGTGTCATCGTGGCACTACACTATGAATATTATGAATATCAGCTAAAGGATTTTCTTGCGAAACAATAGCATCAGTAATTAAGTTTCGTGTATCTTAGTGGCGTGTATAGATGTTGCAGACAGAATGGCATAAGCTGAGATTGCGTTGTATAAATGGTCTTGCACATATAGCATTGTATGTGACGAGCTCATAGCGCTATGCACATCTTATAAAGGTGTCGTTCGGTTGGGTTGAAATAAATTGATTTATGACTGAAATTATATCGTAACTGATGATAACTTATTTGACGTAACTAAATTTAAAAAAAAATAAAAATAGAAAAACAGGTTAGCCCATCGCGGACAATGCAAATGAATACAAAAAAAAACCGGGAAAAAAGCTCAAAAAAAGCAAAAGGCCAGAGAAAGACAAAATTTATAAATAGAGAAAAATAAGCTAAAAACCAAAAGTTTAAGCCGAAATAAGCGAGACCATAGATTTTTCACGTGATAGTTATGTGCAACAATTGTGCAACCACCAAATACGTCTACGACCAGTATTGTGTACGTTTATTGTAGGATGTCGTCAGCCTTTGGGTGGGTTTGTTTGGACTGTGGTTTATAGTTTATACCTTTTGAATTCTGGCTGTTCATGAGAGATAATGAAGAGAGACAGTCACATGCGATTTTGACCGATACAACTAAAGTCAGTACAGCGTCTGTTACAATCAACTTGTAGACCCCATCTTAAAAAGATATACCGTTTAAAAGTAGTTATTGTAATAAAAGCCAAAAGCTATAATATTAAAAGAACCCAACCTTTCTATGGAGATAGAACAACTTAAAGCTGAGGTTAACAACCGTATCACGGATGGTCCTGCAGATATACTGATTTTGTTGCAGGAATCAATGGAAGTATCTTGGTTGCAGGATGGGATTTGTGATGCCCAACCCTGATAGATGAAGCGGAGAGGAGAGCAGGCATAAAAGTCAGCCATGTTTGTTTTTTTGTTAACCAAGTCTGTCAACTAATAATCACGCACGGCAGATTTGGCCACCATCATTTTAATTATTTATTTATTTATGTATCTATCGATAACCAAATCCATGAAACATTTAAAGAGGAAGAAATGAAACTTTCCCCTGTGCCATTCGCTGCCCTGCTCTGCTCTACTGGCCAAGACAAGAGGTCGCCATCTTGCCAGTTTGCTACCAGGCCACTAGGGCTGTGCGTGCTCCGTCAAACGCCCAATGATGCGGCCGTGCAGGTGCCCCGTCCCTTGTTAGCGAAAATTTTTGTTGTATTACGGTGTTATACTTATGGCTATGTAACGAGCCATTTAGACAGTGACATATGACGTAGGTACTATAGCAAACTATAAAAATCACTGTAGCAGAGTGATTTTCAGTGTTGCTTGTTACACAAACCAAACCATACCACTGTTAAAATTTTTCCTTATCAGCAGTTAAATTTTTTCCTTATTAGCAGTGCCTGACTCGTGTGTCACGCGAGGGGCTTGTCGATTGGGATGTTTGAGCATTTTTGATCTTATGTAGCATAGTAATATCAGAAGTAGCATCTGATTGTATGCAATGCTATTTCTGATCTCCTCCCCAAGTGAGGGATTTCGCCCGGTTGGCGCGTGTGCAGTCCTGCGTCTTGGCACCGCAGCACTCGAGTCATACGGTTCAGGAGCATATGATACCCCCGCATATCTCTTCTTTCGAGCCCCGGCGCCATTTCGGTGAGCAATCACCGTTGCTAGGGGTCGCCTCCAGCTTCGTCTACGACCGTGCGAGCTTCACCGTACCAGGAGGATCACCGTTGACCACTTCGCCAAGCTCGGGTATCGCCGAACTCCCTAACCATCGGAGCCAAAGCGCTGCTGCCACCCTCTCTTCGTGGCTCACGAACACGGTCGCGCACGACCGCAGCCGCTTCGACCACGACTGTCCGACCGCTGCCTCCCTCGATCTCCTTGGCTTTCGACCGCTACTGCTTTTGACCACCCCCACTTTCGATCGCAACCGCTTTCGACCACCGTGTTTCGATCACGCCCATGTTCGACCACTACTTGTTCAACCACTACCTTATTCGACCACAACAATCTTTTTGACCATATACAACCTTAAGAACATTACTGGTTTTGTCGAAATCATACGTTCCTGGACCGCATAACTTGGGTGCTACAGTGCTGGGGCACGAGACTGTGTATGTGTCGGTTGGGCGGAGTCCTGCGCTCGAGAAGGGGCTAGAAATGATATTGCATATACCTGAAGGTTACTTCTGTTATTGCTATGTTGTACACGACCAAAAACAACCCAAAATTCATGAATCGCTGAACTCCTCAACCGCCGGAGCCAAAGCACTGCCGCCACCCTCTCCTCGTGGCTCACGAACACGGTCGCGCACGACCGTAGCTGCTTCGACCACGACTATTCGACCACGGTCGCCTCCAACCACTGCCTCCCTCGATCACCTCGGCTTTTGACCGCTACCGCTTTTGACCATCCCCGCTTTCGACCACTGCGCTTTCGATCACACCCATGCTCGACCACTACCTGTTCGACCACCGCCGCTTTTGACCACACCTATGTTCGACCACTGGCTTACTCGACTAATGTCGTATTCGATCACAGTAGTCTTTTTGACCACATACAGCCTTAATAACACTGGTGGTTTTATCAGAATCATACGCTGTCGGACCGCATGACTCGGATGTTACGGTGTCGGAGCGCGGGACTACGCACGCATCGGTCGGTCGGAGTCCCGAGCTTGGGAGGGGTCAGAAATAACATTGCATATACCTAAAGATTATTTCTGATATTGCTATGCTGCATGGGACAAAAAAAAAACCCCCAAAATTCCTGTATTGGCCGCCCCCCGCGCGATCGACCACGCCGCATGCCGTGCGGCACCCGCCTCGGCTCAGTCCACCAAACAAAACCGTCCGGCCGCGCGGCGCGGTGCGTGCCAATATACCATGCCCGCGTCGATCGACCGAACTCGCGCGCGGAGGCTACGTTCCGCGGCGCTTACTGATTCCTGCGGAAATCAGCTGGCGAATGCGCAGGAACCGCACGGCGTACGTACGCTAGCATCCTCAGAGCGTGGAGCGCATCCGCGGCCGAATCGTGCGGCGGTGCCGGCTCTACGCGCTTTGCCTTCTTTACACGCGCGCGCACGGAACGCGAACGCTGCTGCTGCTGTGGCTGTGCTTATTCAGGTGGGGATTTCTTGCGATACACACTGATTTCTGCTCACATAACCGAGGAACATTACAAGATACAAAAGACGTACGTGTGTGCAATATCTTTAAAGGCATGGAAAAAGTGTCGCAAAATTAACTAGTTTGATTAATTGAATTGCTGGATATCTGTCTACCCAGATATGACTATGCGGTGCCAAGGCTAGTGAGTGAGGTGACGAGCAAGTGGCTGGCTCAATTGAGTTGTTGGAACATCCATCTTCGAGCAGGTGCTGCTCACGCACCAGTCTCCCTCATCTGGGAAAGTAGATTCTCTGTTCCCTTCAGTCTGTTCCTCTCGTGTTTTCGTCGATGTGGTAAATCTCTAGATGTTTGCCACGTCGACGGAAACACAAGGGATAGAGAGAAGAAAACAGAGAATTTCTCTTCTGTCTGTTCCTCTCGTGTTTTCGTCGATGTGGCAAATCTCTAGATGTTTACCACATCGACAGAAACAAGGGATAGAGAGAAGAAAACAGAGAAGCTGCATTCCTCATCTGATCCCCCCCAGCACCTTTGCTTTGCTTATCGAGATCTGCTTGTCTTGCACAGCTACGCCCGGCTTTTCCTTCGGCACACACATGGCAATTGATCAAGGCAAATCTCCAACGTTTCAAGCCACACGTCTCTTCGTGTCTTTTCCATAGTAATTCTTTTGGGAGCCTCGTAAGAAGAGTTTCAGCAAGACAAGTAACGAAGCCTCATCAGAAAGACTATTATCGCGTCTCCCCTCGCCAGGAAGCTCGTAGGAGGAGTTCCATTATTCATGGACCTACATATTCAGCATTTAGTAATTACTGCAGTGATCTTTCTGATGCAAAGCTGCAAGGGAAGAAGCAAAATTCACAGTGAAGAAACAGCACCAGACTCGCACAAATCCTTGCCGGGTCCGCGGGTAGTTGAACAATACTCTCACTCTTAATTCTTGCACAGGTTGAAGCTCACTTCAGATCATGGCTCAATTTCTTACTAAAAAAAACCGCACTCTCCCCAATTGGACTTGGTACCCAAGGTGCGGATGCGGTTTTTTTTCTCCCAAGAATTTGGGGGTTCAACTGAACCCCCATGCCCCCAAGTCAAGTCCATTTAGTGTAAATAAATAGATGCTTAGTTGTAGTTTATTCCCAACTGGACTGTCATGTGCTTCCCTGTTTGGGTGTAAATAAACAGATACTTAGTTGTAGTTTATTGGGAAAATGAATTCCTCGCTTGAGTACTCAACCAAATCAGCATATAATATATTTTTTTATTGGAAGAATGGGGCGCCATTGAAATGCATGGCAGTTCTTTCTTTCCTACCCGTTCTGTTTACTCTGTGAGTTTTGTTTGCTCCCTGTAAGCTCTGTTTTGTTGTTTCTCTCCTCCTTCCTTTGACTTGTTTTCAGACTTTAGCTCTGTACTTTCTCTCTTCTTAGTACAAAGGCTAGCAATGCTTCTGCGTGTTCCCTAAAAAAAGAAAAGAGGAGCAAACCCACCATGCTTTGGAGTGTGCTACTGCATGCTCTAGCCATCCTTCTCTTGGTAGCCACCAACACCGGCTGCGCCGGCGCCGCGGCGGCAGAGTTGCTGCCACGGCAGGACAGCGGAGTGACGCGGTGCTTGTGTGGCGGTAGGGACGGCGGCAGCCGCGATGGAAGCATTCCTCCTTGGTGCAACCGAGCTGCCGGTACCAGAGACCCGGTCCCGCCGGCGGCATCGTCGTCGGGTGGCCGACGCGATGCTCGGTTTAGCGGCGTGAAGCGGGTCGTCCCGACCGGGCCGGACCCTCCGCACAACTGAGTTTGGCTGGATGTATATTCAATTGTTTCTCTATGGATTGATGTCTTTAGAGCTTCAGATAATATAGGATACCAGCGTATCTATCGAACAACTTTTCGATCTTCTCTTGCATGCATGTTGAGCCGTTGGATTCGATATATCCAAATCCAAATTGACCCCAACGGGAGTGCTGACCGACATGGATGCATCACGCATGCATGTAATGTAAAACAGCGCGTCCTAAAAACCCTGCCCCGTAACTAATCCTTCTATTAATATGTCGTTTATCCTTTCCTTTGTGCAACACATATTCCAATCCTAATCTTAAAAAAACTACGTTTCCTTTGTGCAACACATACCCGTGCGTTGCAACAGAACTCATTAAATATATAGATAATTATGCTACAGAAGAGAGTTACTTTGATCGGTTGAAAAGTGAAAAAATGATAAGAAGTTGAGTGAATAGAGTGGAGGAGAATGACCTACAACCACCAACTCCTTCTTTTATAATAGTAATAGATGTCGTTTATACTTTCCTTTGTGCAACACATATTCCAATCCTAATCTTAAAAAAAACTACGTTTCTTGAGTTTGAGCTCACTTCAAAATTTCAAATCCTCTTCAAACTTGCGTGTATATATGACATGCAGATTGACCAGAGAGGCTCGAAGCCCAAGGTCCTCGCGCCGGGCGGCTTCTACGACGGCCCGTGGTTCTCGGAGATGCTGCGCGCGTCCGGCCCCGGCGTCACGCACCATATCTACAACCTTGGCTCCGGTGAGTCGTCGTCTGGCACGTACGTGTCGAGTTGCAATGTTATCGTACGTAGACTGACCGCGTAAGTTATGGTTGTTTGGGGAATGGTTTGCGTTTCAGGCAAGGACCGGGACCTGATCAACAAGATGCAGGACCCCTACTACCTGGACCAGATAGCGCAGACGTTCAGCAACCTGGAGGCCACCATCCGGGACTCCGGCCCGTGGAGGTCGCCGTGGGTCGGCGAGTCCGGCGGCGCCTACAACAGCGGCGGGAAGGACGTGTCGGACAGATACGTACGTCAACAGCTTCTGGTATCTGGACCAGCTCGGCATGTCGTCGGTGTTCGGTACCAAGGTGTACTGCAGGCAGGCCCTCGTCGGAGGCAACTACTGCCTCCTCAACACCACCACGTTCGTCCCAAACCCCGACTACTACAGCGCGCTCCTGTGGCACCGGCTGATGGGGCCGCAGGTCCTCCAGAGTCCAGACTACCAGCAGCGCCGCCACCGGCTCGCCGTATATACCTCCGCTCCTACGCGCACTGCTCCAAGGAGAAGCCCGGGGTGACGGTGCTCCTGATCAACCTGTCGAACTCGACGGCGTTCGACGTGTCGGTGGCCGGCGACATGGACCTGCACCCGCCGCGCGCGATGCTGCATGTGGCGGGCGGCGGCGGGACGGTGTGCGGGGGCAGGGAGGAGTACCACCTGAACCCCAAGGGCGGTCATGACATCCAGAGCCAGGTGATGCTGCTCAACGGCGAGCCGCTCGAGCTCGGACCCTGCGGCCAGATCCCCGAGCTGCGGCCAGCCGTCGTCGACGGCTGCGCGCCGCTGCGCATGGAGCCCCACTCCATCGCGTTCGTCAGGTTCACCGACTTCAAGGCTCCCGCCTGCGCCTAAGCCAAAATTAGCGCGGAGCAGGAGTGGATATTTGTACTGGTTAGCCCGTCGCGTTCAAATATCTTGTACGTAGATACATATACACATGTATCAGTCAAAACAAATTTTATAGATTTTGGTCTCAGCCAATCAGTGTTACCCCGTGCACCATTCACTGGCAAAGACTTTAATGCACGATGAACGATCCATCCTGTTTCGCATAGGATTTTTCATAAGAAGTTTGTACGAAAACTGTACATCCAATGAGAAATTAACGGATGTCTTCCTTAATGTTTCGGACTTTCCACGTTCCAATTGGGTCAGCTCAGTTGTTTCATCCATACAATCAAAGCAATTGGACCTTAGATAGGATTCCTACCTAGCTAGTCGTAGACCCGTGGACCAATGTTTAGTTAAAAGAACCTACTAATTAGGGAGCTTCTTTTAGATGTGTTTTACCTAGCTTTTAGTTTAAGTTTCTCGGTGTAGTCTGTAGATTTTAGTTAAAATTAAAGGTGTTGGCTTTTCTGAGAAAAAATTAAAAAAAGCGTTATATTGGATAATACATAAGAAAAACAAGAAAAAAAACTAAAATAAGCTAAAATTAGAAACCGATACGCGTTTGGAGCGGAGTCTTGACTAAGTGCACGAGCGCTGTTGTTCATTTTAAAAAGAAGAAAAATACACCGGTTTCAAAGGGGCTACACCAAAGACACATCGACACCGACTCTAAAAGAAGTGACATCTACACAAGAGCTACATCGAAGACACTGACACTGGCCCAAGAGGAGCGGCACATGCAGTCATGCACCAAACTAACTAGGGAGTTAACTTTGATTTACCCACCGTTTTATTATTATTTGAGTACGTACAAATCTGTCCATCGGGGTGGTTATAACTAAACCCTCCAAAAAGGACCCAATTTTTTTGCCAGTAGACAGTAGTTTGAAGTTGTTGCCATGTTGCAATACTAATTGCTGGGCCTAGCTAAATGGGCACTGATCAATGATTGGATGTTTTAAAACAATCTTGCTCTTTTTTCACTCGTGACATTCCTACGGAATTCCTTTGCCAAAGTGAGGGAGTGTATGCCACCTGCAGTACTTTGATCGACCACCGAAAATAGAATTAAACAGCATGACTTGAAAACGAAAAAGAATTAATACATGAAATTTTATAATTTGGCCAACCGGTGGCTAAACGCCAGAGTACGATTCCTACTGACTTATGGATTATTTCTGTAGATTTTGCAATGTAGTTCGCAGGATTTGAAGATGAAACAGCGGATTAAATCGCATGAAAGAAAAACACAGCAAAAATGTAGCTAGAAAAAAAAATATGAAGAATTGTTAGGCTTCGTGACAATGCACCTTTCTCATCGAGACGCGTAATCCGACATGACGTTTTCAGGGATGCGCAGTGCTTTCACTTTTCAGTGACGGGGACTATTTTTTTCGTAGGATCTCGCACCCTCCGAGTCCTCGTGCTCCCCCATTACTCTCCCTCTCGCGGGCGTCGGCGGATCGGCGGATCGTGGGGGGGCCGGCGGCGGCAACGGCTGCGGGCCGTGACTCGCGGGCTCGACCTCGTCCCGCGGGCGAGAGGGCGCCAGCGACGCCGCAGTTGTCAGGCTCGGCTGCACCAGCAACGGTGGCGGCGGGCTCCTCTGGCGCCGGTGGCTTCTCAAGGCAGGCGCGACGCCGCGATCTCCTCGGCGCCGATCCACAGTGCGATTCTTTGACAGGTGATGATGCTTTCTGTGCAGAGGAATGCGGGAAAATTTTCCCGTGGGTTTAGGCTATTGTTTTGATGCCTGCGAATTGTCTTGATTGCTGAGACATGTGTAGGCAACGGAATGGTTCGTTGGAATTCGGGCTCCTTTTCTGACGTTCCGAATACCTGCAACGAGAAAATTTCATGGTCCCTTTCTTTTTCTCCCGAATCTTACAAATTTCTGCCAAGAAATCCCTCGCGAGCAGCCACCCCCTAGCTTCTAGCGAAAAGGAATGCGTATCCGGAATGTCCATCCTTTTGCCTAGTTGTTGGGTCCATACTGATTTGGTAGTGGATGTCAGTGAGGAAAAGAAGTTCCATCTGGAATTTAAAGTGAAACTGCAATTTCGAAGAGAAGCTTTGAAGGGATCGTGTTCTAAATCTAGCTGTATTACTCCTAATTTCGTTCAATTTCTTTGAAAAATTTGGAACGTTTTTGTTTAATTCTTTTTGTATTGTATGGAGATCATTGATGTCAAAAGACTGTTTTTTTTATCTTTTATGGTGAATTTATATGTTAGGGTTTTGGTGTGGCTTTTCGGTATCAATGGTAATTTTCAACATAGGCACTTGGCTCAATCACCAAGCAATTGTCTTGAAAAATCTGCTATTTTTGTAATCCCTTGTTTAATACACTCGAAATAATTTAGCTGGAACATTTTCTTGGCAGCAGGAATGATATGATTTAGTGTGGAATCTTTGTCTGAAAAGCAGGAATGCCGTAAGGATCCACTGAATATTGGTTAGCGGTTATGGAGAATGATCATGTAGATGTGGATGATCTGCAATCAGGGTGGCTTGAAGTGAAAAAGGTAAGGCTATTTTTGTACATGTCTAGCTCTGTTCAATTCTAATTCCGTAGAATGATTGAAGTTGTCTGCACTATATCTTACTACAATCACCATGTCGATAAATGTAAGGTTCAGACCTTAAGTGGCACAAGTTTGATTCATGCAACAAGGTGGTCTTCTTACGGTACGCTATAATTCTGGACATAACAATTGGAGGGCTTTCAGTGTAGAGTATTTCTAGTTTTCTACCTTGTGTGTGATCATGTCCAGACAGGCAAACACAAAAACTTGGCCAAGAGTGACAATAATTAGTTTTTTCCCTGGTTAGCAATTAAAGTAGAGAAGTACACCAAGATTGAATCTAGCAGATGTGCTGGTGTGGACCTTCTGTGTTATATGCTTAACAAAAGGATGCATTATACATTGACAGATTTTTGCCATATTCCATTGTGGATAGGATGACAACAAAGTCAATTCTATTGCTTTGCATGTTTATCCGCATAATTTTGTTAGCCAACACCATCTTGCAAGTACATAGTCTTCTATAACCAAGATAAACCCTGGAAATAGGTCTAAGCTGCTTCAGGTTATTAGCTTTTCCAAAAGAATGTTTTTTATTGTGGATTATCAAGATAGCACCACAATTTAAAACACTTTGTGCTTTTGTATTTCTTTTATTGTGTGTATTAAGCTCAATTAAGTTTTCATATGGTTCTCTTAACTTGCTATAATTCCATTTAACAGAAACATCGATCCAGCTCAAAATTCACACTGCAGAGGTCTTCAGGAAGTTCCAGTCATAAAACTCCAAACTTGTCGTCACGGTCTGAGACCAACTATAGCAGTGATAGTTCAAGATGGTGTGACAGGCCGCAATGCTCACCTCAGAGCACAAATGTTAATGTTGGTGTCGATGAATCAGGTAGTAGAGAAACAACCAAAGTTCATCGTGATGAATGTGTTGATGTAGGTGCTAGTAGCCTGAAGAGTGGCTTCAGTGCTTCAGCCTCAGAAAATGTAGTAAAAAAACCCAAAGAACTGCCATTGGCTGAAGAAACAAGTGAACCTCCCAAAACTGGTAAAATTGATCGCATAGATCCTTCAGGGCCTCATGAATCCTCCAACTGTTTAAGTGATCTTGCAAAATCTGCAGATCTTTTTTATCATGTCAAAGACCCTCCGAAGACAGAGCCAATAGGTGTTTTGTCCAACACACCTGTCAAGTTTGGAGATTTTGATGAAGTCCCAGGACTAGCATTACCCTCAGATGCACACAAAGATAATAATTCTTCTAGAAAGCAGACGCATGATGAAGATGCAACACAATTCAAAAATGAATCAAAAGATGAAAGTAAACTTACAGCTGAGATGAATTATTGTAACACAATTGATGGGACATCTATTGTTATTCAAGGAGCGGAGACACCCAGTGAAAATAAGAGAAAGCCATTGGATACATGTGAAATACCATGTAGTCCTTTGAATGTTAGTGGTTCAACTGCCTTAGCCGACTCTTTCTCCCTTTCCTGCTCAAATAATTATCTTGAAGTTCCAGTTACATCTTCGTCTGTTGCCTCCACAGAAAGCCAAAGGGTACTTCATGACCATGCGTCAGCCTCTGCAGATTTTGTAGGTGAAACTTCCAAGAGCAAAGAAAGATTCAGGCAGAGGCTTTGGTGTTTTCTTTTTGAGAATCTTAATAGGGCTGTGGATGAACTGTACCTCCTCTGTGAATTAGAATGTGACATGGAGCAAATTAATGAATCCATACTTGTTCTTGAAGAAGCTATATCCGATTTTCAAGAACTGAAATCCAGGGCAGAGCATTTTGATAACACCAAAAAGTCTCCTGGCGTACCAAAGGAGGGGATGCCAATGACTGTGAAAGCTGACCATCGGAGACCTCACGCCTTGTCTTGGGAGGTCTGTGTTGTCACCAGTCTGTCCAGACAACTTCTTGTGGTTCATTTTCATATTGAACCTTTTAATTTGATCTGCAAAATTGTGAAATATGTTTATGTGATTGCGGCCTAGCATTTCTTTTCTGTTTTTCGAAGTTCGTCCGCATCATTTTATAATTTATTGAACAGCTAGTTGCGTGCACATAGTACTCTCCTCCTTGCGTCTACCTATATACATGAAAAATTGAACAAGCACCTGCACTGTGATGAGTTACTGGACTGGGGACTCCTAAGGAATTAATAGCTGCTAGTATGTTTTTTCCTTTTCTTCTTTCTGCAACACACTTTTCCTGGAATACAACTCTACTATGTTATGGTGCTAAAAAGTCTTGTTCGGTATATCATATATGCAGGTCAGACGGATGACAAGTTCACCACACAGGCAAGAGATATTATCTTCATCTCTAGAGGCCTTCCAAAGAATCCAATTGGAACTGGCACGCAAGCAGGCTGGTATAACAGCAGAGAGCTTTGCATCGAGCTCTTCTGGAGAAGTTTCATGTGGCTCCTCAAAGTTGACTACAGCATCAGCAACTGTTGGGAATATCAGTTTGAAAGTGGAGAGTCAGGTGAAAATTTCTGATGGTAGTGAGAAAAAGATTACTGGAGACAGACACTGTAAGGATGCATTCAAGTCAGGTAAATCACTTCCACAAAGTATGCCTTCGTCTTCTGCAAAGAGTAGAAGAGGGGCACTAGAACCGATCTCTGAGATAGAGAAACACACTTTTAAGGACAGGGAATTGCCAGAAAACAAATTTGGCAGGCTCAAGTCAACAGACATTGTGAAAAAGAGTACGGTCCATCTTGAAAAGGAGAGGCAAAATACAGCACCGTGGAAGTCAATGGATGCCTGGAAGGAGAAAAGAAACTGGGAAGATATACTGAAATCTCCTGTTCGGAGTTCTCGTGTCTCTCATTCCCCTGGCGTTGGCAGAAAAGTTACAGAGCGTGCTCGTGTTCTACATGACAAGTTAATGTCTCCTGAAAAGAAGAAAAGAAGTGCTTTGGATATGAAAAGAGAAGCAGAAGAAAAGCATGCACGAGCTTTGCGAATCAGGAGTCAGCTAGAAAGTGAGAGAGTTCAGAGGCTACAACGTACCTCTGAAAAGTTAAACCGTGTCAATGAATGGCAGGCTGTGCGCAGCTCAAAACTGCGAGAAGTAATGAATGCACGCCATCAACGTGGTGAATCTCGTCATGAAGCATATCTTGCTCAAGTTGCAAAAAGAGCTGGTGATGAGAGTATTAAAGTCAGTGAGGTCCGTTTTATTACATCACTGAATGAAGAAAATAAGAAATTCTTGCTGAGGCAGAAACTTCATGATTCTGAAATGCGGAGAGCTGAAAAGCTACAGGTGATCAAAATAAAGCAGAAGGAGGACACTGCAAGGGAAGAGGCCGTATTGGAACGAAGAAAGTTGCTTGAAGCTGAGAAGATGCAGCGCCTTGCTGAAATACAGCGTAAGAAAGAAGAAGCTATAGTCAGAAGAGAAGAGGAGCGCAAAGCATCTAGTGTTGCACGGGAAGTGAGGGCTGCAGAGCAGCAACGAAGAAAAGAGATAAGAGCAAAAGCACAACAAGAGGAAGCTGAACTTTTAGCGCAAAAATTAGCTGAAAAGCTCCATGAAAGTGAGCAGCGCCGGAAGTATTACCTTGAACAAATACGTGAGAGAGCTTCAATGGATTTTAGGGATCAGCCTTCACCTTTTCAGCGACGCTTTCCAAGTAAAGATAGCCAAAACCGTTCTATTTCAACTAATAGTGGTGATTCACAAATAATAGGCAATGCCGGCACTGCAGAATCTATAGTTAAATCATCTACTGCCACACATATGAAACGAAGGGTTAAAAAGATTCGTCAGAGATTAATGGCTCTCAAGCATGAATTTGTTGAACCACTTATAGGTGAAAATACAGGAATCGCTCACAGGGCTGGTCTAGGAGCTGCCAAAGCTAAGTTAAGTAGATGGCTTCAGGACCTGCAAAGACTTCGTCAAGCTAGAAAAGAAGGTGCTGCGAGTATTGGTTTAATTGTTGGTGACATGACAAAGGTACTTCTTATTCATTATATATTGAACTGTTGTTACAAAGATGATTACTAATAGCACTTTCTGTTTATTTTGGCACAGTATTTAGAAGGAAAGGATATCGAACTACATGCTTCTCGACAAGTTGGTTTGCTTGATTTCATTGCATCTGCTTTACCTGCCTCCCATACTTCAAGGCCTGGAGCTTGTCAAGTCACTGTCTACCTTTTGCGTCTGTTGAGAGTGTTGCTCTCACTTCCAGCTAATCGATCTTATTTTCTAGTACAAAATCTTTTACCTCCGATTATTCCCATGCTATCTGCATCACTAGAGAATTACATTAAGGTGGCAGCATCACACTCTGGAAGTTCAAATCTTCCGTCAAGTAAAACTTCAACTGAGAACATGGAGTCAGTAGGTGAAGTGTTAGATGGCTTTTTATGGACTGTGACCTTGATTGTTGGTCATGAATATCTCAATGGCGAACAACTCCAAATGCAGGGGGGTTTGATAGAACTGGTTGTGGCTTATCAAATAATCCATCGTCTGCGAGATCTCTTTGCCCTTTATGATAGGCCACAGGTGGAAGGATCCCCACTCCCATCATCCATACTATTTGGTCTCAATCTTTTGGCTGTCTTAACATCTAAACCTGGAAATTTCTCTACCATTGATTGGGAGTCCTGCAAATGCAGAACTCTATATGGTAATCTAATTCAAGAATACGAATATCTTAGTTCACAAGACATAGGAGTAGGGAACCAGTTGATGGCACCGGACCAGTCTGGAGACCTCAAATTGCCATCTACCAAGTTTGATCTTTTGAAATGTGATGACTGCGGGTCTAATGAACTGGTTGAAGAAAATAAGTCCTTTGAACAGCATGAATTGAACACTCCAGGGGACAGAAGATCGGTTGATGAAGCTAGAAAAGACTTATCAGCCCTGTCTGCTGGCCTGAATAATTCGGGGTCCATGTCAGAAATACAACCGTCTGATTTGGGAGGTACAATAGAGCAGCATTCTGAAATTCCCAGTCAGAGAGATGAAAATAGCAATATGGATGGTTGCCATGAAGGAATAAAGGTGAATAACGTATCTACAGTTTTGAATGACAGTCCTGGAAAAGGCAATGAAATAAACCTAAAACAACCTGTACTGCTTGTACTTTCTGCCATGGCTGAGACAGGCCTTGTTAGTCTGCCTTCACTTTTGACAGCTGTGTTGCTCCAGGCAAACAACAGATCGTCATCAGAACAGGTTTGTCTTTCTGCTTGTATCAAGGTGCAACATCGCTGTTTGTTTGAGAAAAGTTTGTTATGTTATCTCCAAACTCAGTTAGTCTCTAGACCTTAAGAGTGTTATCTCCATACTCAGTTACTCTCTAGACCTTAAGAATCACTTTTACAAGATTGCAGTTGAAACCTTTGTAGAAATTACACATTCATTTGGATATATAGCACTGAAGATATCTCAGTTTCAAAACAGTGTGCATTTCTGTTCTTATAAACAACATACATGCCCCCAAAAGGGCATTGCACATATAAATTTGCTTGTCACTGGCATACTACTATTTCTTAAGATTTCAGTAGCATGTAAGGAGAAAACTTGCCTTCTGAGTTCTGACACCATAGAAATCTGTCTTTTGTATCTAGGAGCACAATTTAGATGCTTCTTGCATTGATTTCTGTTGTTTTTTTGTTGCTAGAAAAATGACAACTAAATTTTCAGGCTTCAGCTATTCTTCCATCAAATTTTGAAGAAGTGGCCACTGGTGTTTTGAAAGTTCTGAACAATATGGCATGTTTGGATATCACCCTTCTGCAGTGCATGCTGGTAAGCAGTTGTATCCAAGGTTGGATATTATTGGTATTGGCTGCTTGCCTGTTCTTTTGCATGTATCATTTGGCTGTGAGTTGATGAATTTCAGCACTGCAACAAATGTAGTGTATGATGGCACACTAAAAATGCTTAAACTATCCGTGGAATCAGTAGACAATTAGTCACCCATAATGCATGGTCTCATGCAGAATTTGCTTCCTGGCAAGCTGACAGTATTCTAATATGGGAATCCTGTAGATCTTTAGTCTGTTTTTCACCTACGTAAGATTGTATTCTTGTTATGAATTCTTTTCAGGCTAGATCAGATCTAAAGATGGAATTCTTCCATTTGATCAGTTTCCTTCTGAGTCATTGCATGAATAAATGGAGAGTACCAAACGATCAGGTAATTTACAGGCTATTCCATTTACAAACATGAGTTCGTGTGTTCTCAACATGATATACGGAAATGCTGGATGCCTGGATGTACCGACTTGGTACATTCTATACACGTACTCAACATGAGACGTGCGGTGAAAAGCAGTTGTGATGTGGGACCCATGGCTGTTTATGGGTGAAGTGCTTTCTTCTGATTAGTCACCCACTGGTCAGTACTTTGTGCGTACCCCATTTCGGTACATATAGCACTTCTCACATGATATATTGGTTTTTGTTGAAGTAGATTGAGGGTCCTTTTGGTTGGGCTTTTGCTTTGGCTTTTGGCCCTAAAAGCCAAAAGCCCAACTAAAGGGGTTGCTTTTGGAAGCAGCTTTTTCAAAAGCAGCTGCTTTTCTGTAGTATATTTTTGAGCTGTTTTGACTCTGCTTTTGGCTTTTGGCTTTCTGCTTTTGGAAATGGATTGAATAAAACTCTTTCATAGTTGTTTTAAAAGAGATAAAGACAAAAAATATATTTTATACTTGTTTAACCAAACAGCTTTCAATTTTTCTACAGCTCACAACCCACAGCAGTTTTCTCACAGCTCACAGCCTACAGCAGCTTTTTCCTCACAGCCGCAGCTCAACCAAAAGGACCCTGATTGCCTTAAGTATCGTACTAGTTATTTTTCAAGTTTCAACTAGTTTTTTTTGTGTGTAAATCACTTCTTCCTTGGTTGACAGTAGCAAGATGCATCTGGAGTTCATTTTTTTAGAGTTCCTTTTTTTGGAGTACATTATTACTTGTACTGACTAGGTTGTGGTTCTTTGTCAATGGAGACATTAGAATAATAAAGTGGATACCTCTAGTTATTGTCAATAATTAATGCAGGTAACCAGCTCTTGTCCTTGAACCGCAATCTTAATGGGTTTTCGCACACTCTTCTTGAAGTAGCGTACCGTTGGAAATGGTGTCATTTCTAACCAGAACAGTTTTCATTCTACCAAGCATTTTAGAACACAGCTATGGGCACGAAGCAAATTTCTTGCACGGGCATACAGTACTATTTTTATGCTTGACAGTCAGCCAGGACTTCTTTATTTTTTTAAAAAGGACCTTTATGTTTTAGTTTTACAATTGCTTTTTTTGGCCTGTTCTATTCTGTCTACCCAGTGGGAGGTACGTACCAGTGTACCACAGCGGAGACAAAGACAAGTATTAGGCAATCATTTGTGGATAATTCTGGTTATATGATTTGAGTGCTCTCTCTTTTTTCCAGGTCGGTTTACTGCTTCTAGAATCTCTGCTACTTCTGGGCTACTTTTCTTTGTTCCATGCTGGGAATCGAGCAGTTCTTCGGTGGGGAAAGAGTCCCACCATACTTCACAAGGTAATTAATTGTTTGTGTAGCCATGTTTTTCTCGTAGTTTCCAAAGACTGTTGGGCAAATCTGATAGGTTGAAAAACAGGTGTGCGACCTGCCCTTTGTTTTCTTCAGCGACCCTGAGTTGATGCCCATCTTGGCTGCTGCTCTTATTGCCGTCTGTTATGGTTGTGATCAAAACAGAAGCGTAGTACAGCAAGAAATAAGCACAGATATGCTTCGTTCTTTGCTCAAGTCCTTTAGAACGTCAGGACTGACCTCTTCAGATTCCATTGCCGCGGATGGTTCCGGAAATAACAATTCCAATGACAGCACACAGATCATACTGGATACCAGATACTCACAAGGTGACATCTCAATAAGGTCAAGCCGCAAAAGTGCACGGCCAGTTTTAGGAAAAGGCGTTTCTGGGGGCATCAGATTAAGCAGAAATAAGGTCCAAAGGGATGGTAGAGGAACAAGAACTGCTTATGACGGGCCTCTGAAGCAAAGGGCTGGAGAAGCTTCATCTACTTTTATGTTGCATAGAAAAATCCCAGCTTCTTTCTTGGACAGAGCCGAAGAGTTCTTCTGTAGTGGAACATAATACAACACTGAATAGAACAAGCTGACCAGACCTTTAGAACAAGCTACTGAATTCCGGTTTTTGCGACGATGGTGCTTCAGACTAATATACCACTAGGCAAACGACACATTAGTTGGATGGAAGGTGATGATTCTGGGATTTGCTGTATAGATTTGGAAAAGAGTATGGCCATTTTCACTGGGCTGGTTTGAGGTTACTTGGCCTTGTTTGGTCAATTCCTGGGGGCTAGAGGTACAACGAGATCAAAAGTTGCCATGTAGAGAATAAGATGTGATGCGGTGTTATGTATGCCTCAAGTTAGCCTGAATGCCTGATCCTTCTCCAAAGAATTGTACAGAAAAAAAACTATCAATGGTAATATCAAAATCTGGCGCCACCACAGGGAAGAGATATGTAATACCTTGGCTTAACAAAAGCCCTACTAATGCTACCAATTTAAACTATTAATTACATATTACCAACAGTTAGGATTGAAGTATAAGCTCTCAACATAACCATGAACTTTGACATTAAAATGAACCATTTGATGATAAGTTGTTACAATTTTGCTCTAGGAGAAAACACACACATCGCAAATAAACTGAGAGAACATAGAAAAATTTCTCTATTCTCTTACTTGTTCCTATTTTTCCTTGTTTTTTTTTCTCGCATTCCTTGCTTTTTCTCTCGCTTACAAAATTGGGTACAAGTCTCATCAATATATAGGCTAAAAATCTCCTACTTGCATATGTATTCGGATTTTAAATTGGACTTAACTTCAACTTGAGTTATACACGGAGACGAACTCTACTACGTCTTGAACTCTATGTCAAGATTATTTCTAACAATCTTCCCTTAATCTTGACTTGACATCCTCTAGTTTTAGTCTCAATACATTATGAATTACCAGCCACGTCTCCACATGAAGCGTTCTACATACAAGCCACATGTAGGAACTTAACTCAACTGATACGGGTTCATCCAGATGCAAAGATTCTAAAATATTGAGGCAGTCGGTCTCAACTATAACTTACTAAAGTCATACTTGATACAGAACGGTGACACATGTCCTCAACGTTA
The DNA here is from genome assembly GCA_036346245.1 of Bonia amplexicaulis. Taxonomy (NCBI): domain Eukaryota; kingdom Viridiplantae; phylum Streptophyta; class Magnoliopsida; order Poales; family Poaceae; genus Bonia; species Bonia amplexicaulis. The sequence continues at coordinate 2,457,861 of CM070753.1, forward strand.
TGCTTTCTTTTCACCTTACTTGAGTTTGGACGACGACACATCTTCTCAACATCCCTGACTTAACTCATCATCAAAGCACTGTTGATTCATCATCGTTAAGCGCTTTAGCAAGAAACACTTACTTCATCCTCGGCTTAGGGTTTTCTCTCTTGGCATAGGAATTGTGCTTCGCCTCGGGAGCACTGCTGCATGTCTCGTGTGCTGATCGAGACTCGAAAAGAAGTCTGGTGCTGCTACTTGACTTTCTCTGGACCGAGAAAACAAAAGGACGTGCCGCGCATGTCTTTTTCCCGGGAGAGCTGTGCGAAGACGAGCGACGTGTGCCTCAGGAGCGTCGCGCGAGATGTGATGAAACGGAATCGCCGAGACGATTTTTTCAACGACTCGATTCTCGGCTAGGCTCTGATACCACTTGTCACAACTTTGCTCCAGGAGAAAACGCACACATCGCAAATAAACTGAGAGAACACAGGAGAATTTCTGAATTTCTCTATTATCTTACTTGCTCCCCCTTTTTCCTTGTTTTTTCTCTCGCTTACAAAATTGGGTACAAGCCTCCTCAATATATAGGCTAAAAATCTCCTACTTGCATATGTATTCGGACTTCAAGTTGGACTCAACTTCAACTTGAGTTATACACGAATACGGACTCTATTACGTCTTGAACTCTATATCAAGTCTATTTCTAACATAAGTTAAATCAACAATTAATTTAACCAAGGGAAATGACAAGTAGCGACAATATAAAATCATTAAGTGCTAAAAGGGTATCATTATTCAATTAGGGTTATGATCTCACTATCTAGTACCATTTAGGCAAGGTAAATGTGATGTTGATGCTCTTAGTCGTAAGGCAATACCTCATACCCTGAGTTATCTTATTACTGATTTTAAGCCCATGAAAATCTTCTATTGTTGTGCGGGCACCGTACAGGCTGAGACTCGCTTGCTTAGTCTACCATTTCAAAGCGGATACGGGAAGTACAACAACATGATTAGATGATCTAGTGAGGAAGAAGATTTTAGTTGAGGAGTTTAGCGATTGCAGTTTAAAGGTTGTCCTTGTGTGCCACAGAAGGCTCAAGTTAAGACTGACATCATAAAAGAAGCTCATCGTATCCCATATATTGTGCATTCTAGTGAGACCAAGATGTATCATGATTTGAAGAAGAGTTTCTGGTGGAAAAAAAAATGAGAGTGGACATTGCTCAGTATGTGGCTTCCTATAGGGTTTGTCAACGTGTCAAGGCAGAATATAAATGTCCAACAAGATTGTTGCAGCTGGTTCAGCAAGTCTGCGTACTTTATTCACATTTGCACGACGAATATGGTGAGCAATTTAGCTCCTATTTATGTGTGGGAGATAGTACGGTTACACGGTATGCTTAAGATCATTGTTTTAGATTGAGATGCAAAGTCTGTCTTCGAGTTTTGGTAGAACTTGCAGAGTGCTTTATGCACGCAACTTCGTCTTAGCACTGTTTTCACCCCAAGACAGATGGACAGTTCGCCATGCTCACCCGCCAGGTCATCGCGACCTAGCGAGTCCGGCCGGCCATCGCAATCTATCGAGTCTGCCTGGCGTCATAGTACTAGCCGCCAATCATCTGTGCGCCGTATCAACGAGAAGGTAACTTACGTACAAACCTACATTTTGTTTTCCTATTAGGCCTTGCATTCCACTAACATCATGGCGTTCTCCCACTATAGGTCCGTCGTCGAGATGCGTCACTTTTGACGTCCGCACCATCTGCACAGACTACCACTACCTGTTCTTCATCTTCGCTGCACATTCGGGAGGTACGAGATTCGCATTGTACTTCCGAAATATTTATTGTGACTAATATTGTTTCATCTTGTAGCGTCTAATTCAATGTAGGGGTGACGACGAGTCCACCGATGACGATACGGGCCTCCTAGATGCTTCCGGAGAGCACTACACGGCACCAGGGTTTGCAGCGTACGCAAGGCAGAGCTCAGCGTTCACAACATATCCAGGGTTTGGACACTTCGGTGGGCAGAGCTCCTCCGGCTTCGCTGCCACGTCGTACGGTCAAGGCGAGTGCTCCTTTACACCACGAGGGGTTTTCTAGAGTCCTTCGTTCACGACATTATTACGGGCGACTCGCAGCTCGGCATGTCTCACCTGGAGGACATCGATCCTTACCAAACCCAGCCTACTGGACCACCGCCGGCCACTAAGCAAACAGAATGATCTCCATACCTCCTCCAACCCGAGACGCAACCTCCATACCGACTGACGTACGAGGTGGCAGACACGACGAGGAGGTAGCAGTAGTTCAGATGGGTGAGCCATATCGCATTTAGTGTGATCCATTTTTACTACTACATTTACTTTTACTTGTACAAGTTTCCTAATGTATATAATTCTAAACAATCATTAAATATTCATAAATTCATGATTAAATTAACCCGAATAAACGTGGCAAATTCGGACCACATAAAATTTCCAAAAAATTACACAATAACTATGACTGTGTCGAGAGGCTTCACATAAAATTTCGTAATTTTTGGAACTCGTTTGCTATATGTAAAAACTCATACAAATATCAAAATTGTATGAATTTTTTAGCAACATTCACAACGGATAAAATTACCCAAAAATTACACTGTCAAGTACGTTGTGTCGAGAGGCTGTACATAAATTTTTGTAATTTTTTGAGCTCATTTGATATATTTAAAAATTCAAACAAATAATAAGCGAAAAAATTATGGCAGATAATTAGCTGGCTTAATCACCTGCCATCTCCTCACCGGACAGTAGTCGTCACTGCCAAATCGCCTCACGGCCGCCGCCACCCGCCCACCGGACGGCAAAAGTGACATTTCTACAAATACGATACACATACTGGTACTTTTGTAAATAACGTCGCTAACAATGCCAAATCCGCTAAAAAGTCATTCTTTTGGCTTTGACACTCCCTGGCTTATTACTTTTAAACTATTCATGAGAGTACGAAGTAACAAAAACTCACGTACGATTTTAACTGATATAAATGAAGTCATTACAGGGCATACTACAATCAATTTATGGACTCTCATCTTGAAGTATATACATACATACATGTATACATGCATACATATACGAGTAAATTACGTATAAATGTGTTTTCCCTCTCTTCTAGGTGCTTGGATCGTGAACTTTTGAAACGTATTTTTGCTAAAAACACCATTCAGTGGTAGTTTCGAAAATAAAATAATTTTACTCTTTTGGCTGGTTATGGTCATGTTTAAGACGTGTTGTCTAGGTTCTTTTGATAGTTTTCTCTCTCTCTCTTTTTTTGTTTGAAAAAGAAGATTCTGAAACGACTTTACAGTTTAATTGTGAAATAGCATTGCTTGTTTAATTTAGGATAAAATGTGCTAGTAAAAAAAAAACAATTTTCCTCATTTACTTATTTTGGCAAAACATAGGCAATAATCACGTTTTATCTCTCTTATGACCAGTTCTAATTAGTTTTCAGTTCTACTTAGTTTTCAATTTGTCCTGTGCAATTGCAGGTCAACGGGACCGCCTACATGCACATGATCAAGAGTCATTCTTCAGTTTTTGGAAAGATCACTGTCAGCGATTCTGTTTGGAGCCATCATCATGCAACACCCTGACTGCCGAGCAGTACGATCGTTCCTCTCCAAAAATAACCTTCATCCAAAATTCAGAAGAAAAAAAACCACAGCTGAGATTACTGTGTGCAAACATTAGCAAGATGAGCGCCTAAAAAGTGGTCTAAAGAAAGGAAACACGAACAAAACGACTAAACAAACACATGCTGTCTTAAATGGATGTCAATATGATATCTGTGTTAGATATATATTATAGTTATGTATTTATCCTGTTGTGTAAGGGGTTTCCTTCATATATGTCATATATGTCATATATATATAAACGTTATTCATAACATGGTATCAGAGTTTCACCTAGGGTTAGGGTTTTTCATTGCCGTCGCTGCTTTTGGGCCGCCGGTTCATCCTTCAGCCCCCGTCGTCGCCAGCTTTGCCCTGCCGTCGCCACTTCTTCGAACTGGGTCACCGTCTACTACTGCCGCGGTTAGCTCTTCCGTCCGCCGCTCGCCCGCCGCTCTCGTAAATCTGAGCCTAAGATCCGGAGGAAGCCACAGCCTGCTCGTGAGGTTGCCGCACTCCGGAGACGCCCGACTCGAAGGCGCTGCTTACCGGCCGTCGCCGAAGATGTCGCCCGCCGGCCGTTGCCCTCCGTAGCCACCGCCCACCGACTGGCACCCTCTGTAGCCACCGCCCGCTGGCCACCACGGTGCTGGGCTCGATCTGGATCCAAGGTGGATCGAGACCACGCCCGCTCGTGAGGCTGTCACCCTCTGGAGATGCCGGACTCGAAGGCGTTGCTCGCCGGCCGTCGCCCTTCGTAGCCACCGCCCGTCGACCGGAGCCGCCGCTCAACCGCCAATCTCAGCCTTGCAGCGTTTGCATCACGTGCGTCTCGGTCGGTTTCTTAAACCGACCGACCGATCAAGTAAATAAAAAAAGAAAAAAGCCGATCAAGTAAATAAAAAGAGAGAAAAGAAAAAAGAGAGAAAATATCGTCTCTTCAGGCATCATTTTTGTTCCTCGTTGCCGGGTGATCTTCGATAGTCTCAATTATCAGGACTGGTTTCAGCACATGCACCTCCACATGCGTGGTCAACGCCTTTGGGAGTTTCTCACTAGCGAACTGCCTTGTCTGCCTCGCCCTACTCCACCTGCGGAGCCTGTACTCCCAAAAGATGCTTCCGAAGACGCTCGTACAAAGACATCCAAGACTTTTAAGGATGCCATGGAGACTTTTCAGACTCAGTATATTGTCTACAAGACATGGATCGATGAGGATGCCCGTGCTTCTGCTATTATGATTGCCAGCATGAAGGTGCATCTCACTGGTGATGTGGTTGGCTTAGCTTCCGTACAAGCGATGTGGAGCAGATAATGGTGTGGCTAAACAAAAGCATCGTCATTTTCTTGAGACAACACATGCTCTCATGCTTGCTTCTGTTGTTTCACCACATTTCTAAGCTAAGACTATTTCTACTGCCATCTTTCTGACCAATATTCAACCTTCTTTTGCTCTTCAAGGTGGAATTCTAGTTAAGCGTCTCTATAGCAAGATTCCTGATTATTCTAGTCTTCACCTCTTTAGATGTGTGTGTGCGTGTTGTGTCCTTCTTGCACCCCATGAGCATACCAAGCTAACCGCTCAGTATGTGGAGTGTGTTTTTCTGGGCTATAGCACTGAGCACAAAGGATATCGTTGTTAGGATGCTGTTGGCCGACAGATGCGAATTTCTCGAGGTTTCTTTTGATAAGTCTCGTCCTTTCTATCCTCATCCTTCTTCCTCCTCCACTTCAGCATCTCTTGTCGAGCCACTTTCTTTCCTGATTTTTCCTTCTACCCCCATAGTCACCACTCCACCACAGCCTTCGGTCTCTCCGATATCTCCTTCACAAGCAACACCTTCTTCGCCATCAGCACCCCCTACAAAGGTAGAACTGGTCTTGTTCCATCTTATCCTCTCTACTATACTCATCGTCCACAAGTTGCGGATTCTTCTGATATGCTCTCTCCTTCTAATGGGCCATCATCTTCATCCTTTCCTCGATATGCTCTTCGTGATCGCCAGTCTCTTCGACCTCCTGAGCATTTTGGTTTTGCTACTGCTGCTCTTGCCAAACCGACTTCTTATCATGATGCTACTGTTCATCAGGAGTGGCGGCATGCAATGGCAGAGGAGATCGCTGCCCATGAGCATACTGGCACATGGGATCTCGCTCTTCTTCCTGCGCGTATTACTCCTATCACGTGCAACTTCTATAAGGTATGGGATCTCGCTCTTCTTCCTGCACGTATTACTCCTATCACTTGCAACTTCTATAAGGTTAAGACCCGCTCTGATGGTTCTCTTGAGCGCTACAAGACTCGTCTTGTGGCACGTGATTTTCAGCAGGAGCATGGTCGTGATTATCATGAGATTTTTTCTCCTGTGACTTACATGACCACTATTCGCACTCTTCTAGCTGTGGTGTCTGTTCGGGCATGGTTCATCTCTCAGCTTGATATCAAGAATGCATTTTACAGTGGTGAGCTGTGTGAGGAGGTTTATATGTAGCCACCACCGGGGTATTCTATTCCTGAAGGCATAGTTTGTCGCCTTCGTCGTTCTCTTTATGGCCTCAAACAGGCCCCTCGTGCCTGGTTTGATCGTTTCTCTTCTGTTGTCACTGCAACTGGTTTCTCTACTAGTGCTCATGATCCTGCTCTATTCATTCACACTTCGCCACGTGGTCGGACGCTTCTTTTATATGTTTATATGATTATTACTGGAGATGATTCTCAGTACATCGCTTTTGGCAAGGAGCGTCTTAGTGAGCAGTTTCTCATGTATGTTCTATGTCGTCTTCGTAATTTTCTTGGGATTGAGGTTATTCCTACGCTTGAGGGCTTCATCTGTCCTAAGAAAAGTATATACATGATCTTCTTGATCGTGCTTCTCTTACTGATCAACGCACAACTGACTCCTATAGAGCTTCATGTTCATTTTCGACCTACTGATGGTGAGCCTCTTACCGATCCTACTCGCTATCGTCACCTTATTGGGAGTCTTGTTTATCTTAGTGTCACTCATCCTGACATTTCGTACGCTGTGTATATTTTGAGTCAATTTGTTTCTGCTCCTACTCAGCTCCACTGTAATCTTCTTCGTGTTCTACGATATCTTCGTGAAATTATCACTCGCTTTCTTTGATCACTTTGATCGCCGGTGATCGCCGGTCTCTCTCTGCCTATTGTGTTTTTCTTAGTTCTCTTATCGCTTAGAAGACTAAAAAGCAGACAGCAGTTTCTCGTTCGAGTGTTGAGGCTGAATTCGCGCTATGGATTTGTTGACTGCGAAGGTTACTTGGTTACAGTGGTTGCTTGAGGATTTTGGTGTTTCTGTTTCTACACCAACTCCTCTCTTGTCTGACAATATATGTGCTATTAGTATTGCTAGAGATCCGCTGAAGCATGAGCTTAGCATATTGATGTTGATGCTTCCTACATGCAAACACGGGTGCAGGATCAGATTATTGCTCTTCATTATGTGCCTTCAAAGTTTCAGTTGATATATTTCTTCACCAAAGCACAGACCAGAGCCCAACGCAGCTTTTATCTCTCCAAACTTCATGTTATTGATTCACCATAAGTTTGATGGGTGTTAGATATATATTATAGCTGTGTATTTATCCTGTTGTGTAAGGGGTTTTCTGTGACATATATGTACATTTATATATACTAGCCCATTGATTTCATGATGAATATAACCGCTATCATAACAATCTGGACTTGTACAGAGAAGATGTCGATGAGAACCAACCATTAAAAAGGAAACTACATATTACCTCAATCAACTAGGTTCAGGCAACACTGGGGGAAAAACTAGGTCCAGGCTACCAGCTGTAGGTGAGTGGCCAATGCTATAAGGAGAGGAATTACAGTAACCAAAACCCTAGTTTCAAATAGTAAACGGGGAGGAATTGCAGTAACCAAACCCTTGCAATTACCAACCAAATTGTGGGTGGCAACCTTCTAGCATTTGATTATATGATTCAAACAAAAAAACACGACAAAAGGCAAATGAAATAACTTACCAGCTGGTCTATTGCTGATGATACACCGAATAAGCCAACTGCCAAAACAAATCTCTGCTTGATTCCTAGCTTGTGCTTGTTTCTCCTTCAGTATTCGTCAAGATGCTCTCAAAGTTTGGCCATGGAGTTTTCTGCCTTCCTTTTGGCATATTCATGAACTATGCTAGCTGTGCTCTCTCTATGGCGCAAATAAAACTCTGCAAGCAGTATTCTACTTTCTTCAGGTAAGAGATCACCATGATGACCCTGTAATTAAAACACTGCAGATAAGATGCTGCCTCTTTACAGAGAACTTACAAGCAGTTCGTAGTCCACATTCCCCTCATTTAAAGGTATACTTAGCAGCATGGACAGAGAAAATAAATGCATGAAAGCACAGTACAAGTATTTGTATTTTTCAACGAAGAAAGAGAGTTCAGATGATCATTCCAAAATCCATCAGTAAGCCAAAATTGAAAGTAATGCTGGTGACAATTCAAACCATTCAGATCCATTAACCGCATATTGACCGGATTGACAAATTGGACAAATTCTGCATTGGTTGTTACATGTTTGTACAATTGTTAGGTGAGTTTGGAGATTAGGTGAAATCACAAGTACAAACTGAATTTGGTAGTTATGCTTCATGCTAATAAATTAGTAGCAATACTTGAGAGACTTGCTAGGCCTAGCAAGGAGCAAGGGGCTTACATCAGCATATTATTTATGCATTTGAGCAAAAGAAGCCAGCTTATTATTTATGCATTTGAGCAAAAGAAGCCAGCTTATTCTGTTTATAGTCTATAAGCCCATTAAGCCGGTTTACAAGATCAGATACATAATCCATTTGATGGATCTGATAAACTCTAGAGGCTGCTCTCTGCTACCTTCAGCTTTAGCCCTAGTTAAAGTTTATTGTGGTAATATAAACAAACTTAAGACAAGGAAAATAGGCCCTTTAATGGGCTAATGGTTCCATGTGTACTATCTTAGGATTGCCATAGCTTCAATGGCGAAAGTGGAAAACCAAAATAATAGCTGCTTTCTCTTCAGAAGGTGGCTGAAATTCTGAAGCAGCAGTACAATTTGATGACAGACGGAATTTTAATATCTGGGGATAGCATGTCTTATATTGAGATAAAATGACATTAGGATGAAAAGAAGTGCACTTACAAGGCGGGAAACTCTGTCGCAAACAGCATGGTGCATAAGGATTCCAGCTGCAACAGATACATTAAAAGAATCCACCATGCCTTTCATTGGAACACTACAGTGCACGTCTGACAACTTCAGAGCGTCATCACTAATACCCCTGCCACAGAGCATTGTTTAACATCCAGCCATAATTGTAGAATGAAAAATTATTGTACCAATAGCCTCACAAATATCATGCTGGGAAAAAATGCCTAAACTAGTATGACAGTTTGTGCATTTGTGTGAAACTTTTCGAGGCATAAAACCATAGTATTCTTTACACAATGAAGTATTTGACACTTGGTAATAAACTAATAATAACAAATATGGAATTTCTAGTTTGTAACCTGAAAACATCTAAATAAGCCATCTGTAGAACACATATGAAAATATGTTAGTATTTTATTTATGGCATTACAACTAGTCTATTCACCAAGGAACATGCACAAATCCTCTTTCAAGAGGAGAGATTCAAATACATCCCGGTAAAGCTGTAAGTAGATCTAAAAATTACAAACATTTCTTACTTTAGTAAAAAAAGGAATAATAAAAATACAACAGAAAGCAAGTAGAAAGCAGGACTGGCTGAATGACTGCTTCATTTAAATAGTTCTAAGACTCATTATAGCATAACTGTAACAAAAGATGCATATCTGGAGAGAAGGAAGTGCCCCTACATATGTTCATTGCCCACAACAATAGCCGTCGGATGAGACCAATCCATGTCATACACAGAAACCTACAAATCCATTCAGAACATAATTATTCTTCAGCCGTATTACTCGGATCAGTGAATAATAAAAGCATTTTTTATGAGAAATGCAATCCTGATGAATCACAAAAACAATCAAAGAAATAAAGAAGAAATATTAAGAGCATGGACAATGTAAGTTCACAATGCTACAAAAGGCAGAAGTTACTAATGTCTTCTAGAATGTTTAGTTGAGACAGTAAAATGTATCCTCAATTTCAATTCACCAGCAATCTACTCCAATTTATATACTGCATAACCTCAAATAGATAATGATAACCATTCCGCAATCAACTGTCAACAAAATTGGTTGCTATGGATGGTTGGGCCATGCACCAAGGATCTACTATAAATTCAAGGCTTTTACACTATATGCACAATACAAAGTTTGACAACAAATGGTTTCTGCAATAAATGCATCTTGTCTATGTAAGTCACTGAAAATGTCCTTTTCTCTTTTTTTGGAAAAAAACTACTTTTGACTGCAGACAACATATGACAACGCATTAAATGATATGGAAAACATGAATTATATGTGGTTTATAGATTTCATAAAGTATATTCATGTTACAAGAAAATTGAAAAGATAAGATATACAAGAATGAAAGACTACCGAATCAGTTCCCAAACAAGTAGTTGCAATGCGATAACCACGCTTTTTCAAAGCATCAAAACATTGTGAAGGCGAGTTCCATAGCTCAATATCGAGCCATTTCTCAGCACCCATGCTCACATGCCTGTTGTCTCTATACCTGCAAAAGTCAAGAGGCATCTTCATTTGATAATGAACTACCTTTTTCTTGAGTGATATCTACAATCTCCAAAGGATATGAAACCTATGAAGTTTCCATACAGATAATGAATGCATAACTTGTATGGAGTTCTCAGTACATATCCTAAAAAATCTCATCGGGGAACAAATCTATGTAAAAACACTAGAACCTAATAAGTAGCAACAGGATCCTTATTCTTTAGTGGTCTTCCTCACACTCATCCGAGTCAACAGCTAATTAGTGAAAGTAACAATCCAATAGCCAATTTGGCAGCCTTTGGCATGGCTGATCGTTCTCTTTATGTTGGATTTTTCTTCCATGGTTGTAAAGTGCAATAGAAACACCATTTCCTAGGAACCAGTTTCTCCGGAATTTATGTAGTTCAACTGTTCAAGCTAATAGAACAAATAAAATAAAATGCACGGACCCAAACAATAGTTTTCAACAATTTAGCACCTCAAAGGAGACTATATTAATACCATCTTAATATCTCATATAAACTACTCATTTGGAGGGTAAAGAAGCAAGCAAATAAGGGAGCAATAGATGCAAACTAGATGAGGAAAATAGGACAATTGACTGATTCAGCACTTCATGGGGATTGACCCAAACCCATCCCATCCAAAATAGTCTCTGGAGTCACATCAATTATCCTCATCCATTCACAATTTGCTCAACTAGCTAATTCAACAGCTGAATTGGTAAGTACCAAGCTAACATTTTGGTTTCTCCTTTTCACCTCAGCACCTTTTGTTGCCGTCGCAGGAGATGACGTGCACGGACTGCACGCCGAGCGCATCGGCAGATCGGAACGCCGCGGAGACGTTGCCGAAGTCGGAGAGCCCCTCCACGACCAGGCACACGGCGTAGCTCCTGTTCTCGACGGCGCAGCGGATCCGCTCCCGCCGCGCCTCGAGGATGTGCGGTTCCAACACCTCCACCACCTCCCGGCTCGTAAGCTCCACGCCCCCCGCCGCCCGGAAAGCGTCCAGGTAAGGGAACCACCTCCCCCGCCCCGCCGCCGCCGCGTCGGGGGAGGGGCCGTCCTCGTCGGCGCGGCGCTGCAGCTTCATGAGGCGGTCGATCCGACCGTGCCCTTGGGAGTCGGGCTTCGGGGCGAGGAGCTGCTCGACGGTGTCGTCGGCGTCCGCATCCGTGGCGGTGGCGGCGGCGGCGGCGGTGGAGAGAGGGGAGGCGCGGAGGCGAGACCCGGAGCTCAGGTGGAGGCCGAGGAGGCGGAGGGGAGGAGGCGGGGGAAAGGGAGCGAAGGCGGAGGCGAGGGAGGAGAAAGATAGCGTTCTGGATGCCATTGCTGCGCGTTCGTTTCAGGGTTTGGTAGGGGTTCTGATTTCTGAAACACAAACGGGAACAAGGAACTGAGCTCAAGTCGAAGTGTGAGATCCATCCGGGCGGCGGACGGGTCAGGATGCTCGCACCTGATGGGATTTTGGGAGGCTTGTGCGTCTCCAGCGTCAGTCTCTTGTGCGGTCTAGTCTGGTATTGGGACTGTTTATGTACACTTTGGGCTTTGGCTTTCACAAACTAAGAGCTTGTTTAATATGACCGCGGCTTATATTTTTTTACTGATATTTTTAAATTTTAGCTATTTGCAATAGAGATTTTAGAGAGATACTCGTTTGTTATTTTGGTTGATACAGATGTTGGGCTTTTAACATATACTGTAATTAACTTGTAGACCTCGTCTTGAGAAAATACTTCGTTTAAAAGTTAGGTACTATACCAAAAATCAAAATCCGCTTTTAGAAGCCGTTAAAGAATAGTCATATTTGAACCATCGGCTTCCTTCAGTGGCTTGTGGAAGACGTGTCTGATACACACGTGAGGGTGTGCGTAGTCTCATCACTCGAGCACCTTCCCCATCCAGTTGCCCTCCTCGTCATGCACGAGCTATCGACGACGATGCCTTCCCTCTTTCGATCATGTCTAGCTGCCACCCTACGATGCCCTCTAGCCCCCTCCACTTCGCCCGGTCTCCCTACTCGCAGATCACCTGGCCCCATGGAGTGGATCGCCCAGCATCCGGACCCTCCCTCCTGACGCGTATCGCCTGCGTTCGGACTCGTTCTGCTTAGCCCGAGGTCGATCCGCTCTCCTCCCTCCCGTCGCTCGGAGTTTCCACGGCCATCGCATCCCCTCCGTCTCTGTCATCGATTGAAGGTATAATCCGCCTGTCGTAGTCGTTGTTCTTACTTCGTACTAGCGTTTCTTTGCTATTGTAATTCCTCTGTATTCCCTTTTTTCTGCGATTGTTATCTCCTCCGTTGTTCTTACTATCCGCACAATTTGTGTTTGCTATCTCCTTCATAGTACCATTTGTTTGTGCGTGTTTTTTGTGTTCTACACTGTGGTCCATGATCTGTTGTGGGGACTGACGTCACCAGGGTTTTAGAGATGGCCCCAAGCGCACAACCCCGACAATTTGGGACAACAAAGCGATCGACATTTTCATTGCCATTTGTTTGGAGGAAATGAACGCCGGGAACCGTCCACATCACTGCCTCTCTGGTAAGGGCTACTGCAATCTTCTTTGAAAGTTCAAAGAGCAAACTAGCTGGCAGTACACCCACAAATAAATAAAGAACAAGTGGGATGCACTAAAGAAAGATTTATCTAATTGGAAGATCTTCAAGCTACGTGCAACTGGTCTCGGCTTCAATCCAGTCACTGGGACTATTGCTGTCGACCTAAAGTGGTGGGAGGAGCAAGCCAAGGTTAGCCTCCACGTATACTCTTCGTTGTGATCTATGGTAGGTGTGCCAACTCACGAATGATCTGTTTTTTCTCTTTTGTTTGCAGACTATGGACGACATCGAGAAGTTCTGCAAGGCACCGCTCACTAACGATGAGCTCACTAACGACGACCTCCTAGAGAGGTTTTTTAAGGAGATTGTATGCACTAATGCGGGCGTGTACATGCTCGGTTCTGAGTCTAGCCACAGAGTGAGGACGAGGAGGGGAGCAATCAGCCGACTGGAGCTAGACATAGTGGACCCTTGGCCATCGGTAAAGGCAAATTGCCTTATGTGCCTGATTCTTCGGAAGGGAAAAAAACCAAGAATAGCTATCGGGATGTGCAGCTCGAGAGATTCGTCAACATGTACGAGCAGTCCAGAGGCCGTCACAGCTCCACCCTTTCGGTGACCTCGCGACCCTTGTGCGCGGAAAAGGATGAAATGGGAAGAAATAGGGGGTAGGTTCTGTGATCAGTAGAATGGCATTGCAATTGTATTCTTGTGGCAATATGTGATTTGTCAAATGGGGAAGAAACAGAGGGGTAGGTTTTGTGGTCATTACAATGGCATTGCACTTGTACTTATGAAGGAATTATGTGATGTGTGCAATGGTGAAGAAACAGAGGGGTTGGTTCTGTGATTAGTGGAATTGGCATTGCTTTTGCATGTGTAGTACTATTGCTGCTATGTTGTCTAGTGAGTTGTGTCCCATTTCCTTCTTTGCACAGCTTTCAATGTAATTTTGTAAGAATTGAAGGCTGTGTTCTGACGACCAACTGAACGGCTTGCAGATGTCGTCGTCAAGTGACACGTTTTGCGATAGAGACGGATATTGACTCCATCTTTGTCGCTATAAGCTCCTCTATTGGATTGTCTGAGCAGGGTGTATTTTTCCTGTAGGAGGATGATGAGGAGGAGTCCTCCTCCCGTAGGCCATGATCGCTTCTTGATAAAAACCGGTCGAGAGTGGGTTGATGAGCAACCCTGTGACCCACAATCATGCAAAGACATATTCCGGATAAGGAGGTTAGTCTTTAACGAATTGCACAAAACACTCATACGGGACTATGGTATGTGATCCACACGTTAGATGACCTCTAAAGAGGCCATTGGACTATTCCTATGGATGTGTGTCTCCCCTCAGTCAAATAAGAAGGCACATAATAGATTTGAGCATTCCGCGGGTCATATGAGCGATACATTCAACAGGTTCTTGAACGCCTTTGTAATATGGCCAATGATATTGTACGTCCTGTGGATCCACAGTTTTGCATCGTCCATAGGAGGTTGAAGGAGGCATGTTTTGACCCGTATTTCAAGAACTGCATTTGGTCAATCGATGGGACGCATGTGACAGTATCGGTCCCGGGACACGTAGTACTGAGGCACTACAACCGACACGGATGCACAAGTTAGAATGTGTTCACGGTGTGTGACTTCGATGGGCGGTCCACGTTCGTGTGTGCTAGATGGGATGGAGATGCGCACGATGCGAAGATCCTCTAGGATTCCATGGTAACCTACGCAAACCGCTTCCTACACCCACTGGCAGATATGTATGTTGCATGTTCTTACGTAAACGTATCCATGTGCACTCAGGTGTAGTGACTGACTGGGCCTCCAATTGTATTTTATGGCAAGATAATACTACTTGGTGGATTCCGGTTACCAGAACAAAGAGGGCTTCCTAGCTTCATACAGGAATCAACGGTACCATGTACCTAATTTTGCATGAGGTGGACAGCCCGTTGGGATGAAAGAAATATTTAACTACTACCATTCCTCCCTTCGTAATGTGATCGAGCGCATATTCAAGGTTTGGAAGAATAAGTGGTGTATCCTCTTGAGTATGCTGAGCTACGACATAGACACATAGAAGAAAGTTATAGTGACAACTATGGCTTTGCACAACTTTATCATCAACTCAGCGATGCCTGATGAGGACAACTTTGATATCGACGATGACGAGGGATACGTCATAGGCGAGGGTGGGGACACGGAGTCTCCAGCATGCAGTGTTGAGACGTTCAATAGGCATATGGATGCTCTTCGAGATAGCATCACGCACACTTTGGTAGGATGAATTACGGTTTTCAAATGTTGTATGTGCCTATGTTGTATTCTTGCATGTTTTGCTTTAGCGTGTTGTAACACACTATATATTTTCTTCTGTCCCAATTCCGTTAGTCATTTACTCTCTTTTTTACGTAATGTATTCAGCTTCTATCAGACAATACTATTCATTAGCCATAAGCCTATACGAATACCCTAGCTTCTATAAGCCGCTTATATCAGCCAACACTATTCATCAGTCACTACTATTTATAAGCCAAAAGCTAAAAGCTATCAGCAAAAACCAATATGAACAAACCCTTATTCTAGTGCCCTTCGCCCCTTTCATAGACAAGGAGTTCGTGTGAAATATTTACTAATATAAAATAAGAAGTCAACAATGACGATAGTGATGATATGTCACTCCCCCCGCTCCTCCTTCTCTCCTCCGCAAAATGCATGTGCCAATTGAGTAATGATATGTCACTGGAGAAATGTGGTTCTTTGTGTGCCATTGAGTTTCTAATCTATATCCTTTCATACCACTTTCGTCAGTCTTTCGTCAGCTCGCTGGTAAGTAGCACGCGAAAAGACAAAATTATCGTCTTCCTCCTCATCTTCCTTTTTTTTCTTTTTCTAGTTGTTGTTAAGTCGTGGTCACTTCCAGTTGCTGTTGCCGGGCTCCAGCACCTTGCTGCCTCCTGCGCCCGTGCCTCCGCCTACAACATTGGTAGGCCTCTGCCTCCAGCTCTAGCATCCTCCCCTTGTCTTGCCAGCACTGCCGCATTCCCACTTCCCACTAGCCTCCTCTTGGCATCCCGGACAGACAAGTCTACGACGGTCAAGGATGGGAGGTAGGGAAGGGATTGTCGTAGGAGGTCTCCAGCGAGGGAAGTTCTAAAGCGGTGGGGGCGGGCATGACGTCGCGCACCTCTAGGTCACACTCACCACCCACCCCGTGGATCTCACCGTGGCGGCAGAGAAACATGCTAAGAGGATGTGGTGATCATGGTGGGGATGATGGGCGTGCAGCAAGGGTCAGAGTGTGGGTATGAGAGGTTGTGCGAGAGAGTCGACTGGCGGTCGAGATTTGTGCTCGCCAGTAAAGTGGGTGCTGGAGAGAGAGAGGCAGGAGAGAGAAGTAGTAAGAGTAATGCACTGAGATGTGGACCATAGGGGCAAAATGGGTATTTAGACAAAAAAAACTGATAGGTTTTGGAGCGATAATGTGAGCTAACGGAGCTAACAGGAGTGCATGGAAGGACACATGAAAGAAAATTAGCAGCATAGAAAAATCGTATTTTTTCAATGGCACAGGAAAACAGAGTAACTTTCAGTGGCATGGAAGGAATTTTCTCATTTTTTTGTCTATAGATCATTTGATTCATATTTTTAGAGTCTCCAAAGCTAAATACCATAAAAATCAGCTGTTTGGTATTTTTATGAGTTCCAAACATTTGTTACAACAGTTCAACTTTTAAATATCGTAGTAGTTCAATCAAAAGATTGTCGTAGTTACTTCAAAATGTTATTTGTGCAAACAAGTTACAGTGCAAAAACCT
Source organism: Bonia amplexicaulis (assembly GCA_036346245.1). Taxonomy (NCBI): domain Eukaryota; kingdom Viridiplantae; phylum Streptophyta; class Magnoliopsida; order Poales; family Poaceae; genus Bonia; species Bonia amplexicaulis. Next base: position 2,474,581 of record CM070753.1, read on the forward strand.
TCCTACACGCAGTTGCATCATATAAAAATGGGAAAAGCTCTTTGCACAAATCTCACAGAGAGTATATATAGTGAGCACTTAGTACGGGCTTTTTCTAGAGAGGACTTATTACGAGCAAATAAGACTGTATAGTTTGATTTGAAAGCCCATTTGCCAAAAAAGAAATTGGTTGTGGTTCCATGGGCCATTTGCAAAAAAAGCAAAAGTAGGCAGTGATTCCATGGGCCGTGCGTGCGCTGTGCACTGTATAATCTGATTTAAAAGTGACCAAGCTAGCGCTGCAGCATCTACTAGTGACCAAGCTAGCGTTGCAGTATCTAGCTATCTACTATCTAGACTAAGTAGTACTGAGGCTGTTGTGGCTTTTAATTTTTGATTGAAATTATTGAATTGCGATAGAGATTATAGAGAAAAATACTCGTATGTGATATTGGATAGTACAGATGTTGAATTTTTAACGTGTACTACAATTAACTTGTAGATCTGTCTTAAAAAAATACTTCATTTGAAAGTTAGTTACTATAGCAAAAATCAAAAGCTGATTTTAAAAACTAAAAAAAATAGATCCGTAATCTCGTAAAGGCTTGTCTCACTAAACGGAGGAATTAGAAGAAATTCCCGCGTACCACACACCACACGGGCACACGGGAACTGAACTCACGGAGGCTACTGCACGAAACAGGCCAACCGATTAAGAATCAAGATGTCATTTGCTCAAGCTCGACTGCCTCTCTTCTCCTCGATCTCAACCCAAAAACCTCTGCGCGCGAACGATCAGCTCCTTGCAAGCTGACAACCCAAAAATTTCAAAAAAAATTGATTGTGAGGGATTTCATTTGAATTTAGATGTTTTTGTCAAACCCGGAAATTCCAGTCAAAAGCCTTTTTTTTTCGGAATTACGTTTTTCACCTCGAGAAAGCGCGTTCTTGCTTGCACGTAGCGACCGATCGATATAGCGGGCACGTATTCACTCACGTGTGCACGCGCGCGCAACAGCGATCTCACCGTGTCTCATTTCTAATCATTGGTTGCTCCTTAAATATATGGTTTCTGCTTGCTTGTTAATTATGCGCTGTGCTCGCAGCCAACCATGCGTAAAAAGCTGTGAGAATGGTTAAAATTTTACTGTAACGGTTAAAATTTTACTGTAGCTGAAAGTGACTTATTTAGCGTAATTAAATCTAAAAAAATTTAAAAATAGAAAAAAAATATACTAGCTTATTACGGATAACGTAAACGAATACGGAAAAAAAAGAATCGACAAAAAAACTCGATAAAAAGTCAAAAATTCAGGAAAAAATGAAATTTATAAATAATAAAAAATAAATCAGAAACCAAAAATTAAAATCGAAACCGAAACGAGCGGGACTTAAATGATCCAACAACCATCACTAGGCGATTAGGCGATTGCTCGTCTATACATACTATATTGTACATGATGCTGTCTTCAGGACTGTGCGCCAGGCATAAACTACCAAGTGACAAGGAAAGATTGCACGTGCCGATGGTACTCCGGGCCCCGCCAGTGAAATTTCTCACCGAGTTTTGTCTGCGTTTAATCTCGCACTCACGTCTCACCTAACCCGAGAGAAGACTGGCCGGTGGGCAGCCAAGTATAATACCCTGTTCGGATCGTAGCAAGTCAAAGCACGCAGTTGAGTTGAGCCCAAGTAATTGCCGGGAAAAATATCTTGTACGGACGGATGGATGAATTTCCGCTGGAACATGCATGCATTTTTCCAAGTGATTTCCTGGCTTTTCTTCGCGCGCGCGGATCCCTTCGTTCGGCTGATGGGGAACCTTGTTCGGCTGGGTATAAATCGGACGGCTTTTGATTTCTGTTATAGTACACAACTTTCAAACGAAGTATTTTTTTAAGACGGGGTCTACAAGTTAAACGTAGTTCACGTTAAAAGTCTAACATCATGTTTTTAGTTAAAATCGTAAGTAAGTATCAATCTCTTCGTAATCTGTACCATAAACAGCTAAAATTTAAAGATTTCGATCAAAAGTCATAAGCCATAGCAAAAAAAACACTCCTAACCGGCAGTACGTACGTGCGCATGTAAGGGCAGCACAAGTCAAACGCAGAACAGTGAGACCCATGTAAATCAATGTGGAAATATGGTGGCACTGTGTTCACATGTTGTTGTCCTATGGTTTTGTAGGCGTACCAAGATTTGAAATCCCCTGAGAAAAATAAGGGGCTCGATATACGACGCAAATTGTGAAAGGAAAAAAAAGTTTGCACACGTCGAAATCAGCGAAAGAATCAATAGCACGTGACATTTCCCTCAATTTCTTCATGAACAATGCAAGCGTAGAATTCACCTGCGCTTCAACATCTCCGGAAAGATTCATCGCAAAAAAAAAAAACATCTGGGAAAAAAATCTCCTGCTTCGACCCATCCCCATGCGTTTGACGCTACCAACAAACAAAAAAAATTACTTGGCTTAAGCCACAGGGCAACCATTTCTCGCATGACACAACCCCGGTTCTTTGACTACCGGTTCTACCAAACGCAAGCCAGCATACAATTCACAGATCAATAGTTTAATTATCACTAAAGAAACACATGCATAACGTGAGCTCTCGGCCCTAGCTTTGGCGCTACCTAATGACCAAATAGCATAACGTCATAGGTTACGAACCATCCATCCATGTGCTAAATAGGTTCTGATGAGAGAGAGAAGTATGTGTCGAACAAAACTAGGGAACCGCTCGTTTCGGGTTAAACTTCTGGCTTATTTTTCACTATTTATAATTTCGTTTTTTTTGAGCTTTTTTGCCGGTTCTTTTTTTGCCGTATTCGTTTGCGTTGTTTGTGATGGGATAACATATTTTTTATATTTTTTAATTTTTTTAAATTTAATTATGTTAAATAAGCATCTGTCAGCTACCATGTTTTTTCAGCCAGTTACAGTGCTTTTCAACCATAAACCACAAAAAATAAGCCAAAATGATCACCACCTAGAACTACTACTTTGTGCTAAATTTTCACTTTAATTCTTCAAGCTTTACGAGGAATCGTTAGTCTCAGTGGTCAATTCTAAAGCATGCAAAAAACGAGGCCGGTCTTGGCAATAGCTTTGACTCCTAATCGTCGAATAGGCTGATTAGGACTTCCGAAATGCGGAACACATGGCGCATGTTGAAGCAGGCTAGATTTTGGTGATGTGATTTCTAACTATACAACATATATAAAAAAATATCCTAATCCCTTTTTTCCTTCCCCGAATCTTTTAGTTTTAGTTGGTTCATGAAAAATTTCATACTGCTAATTTCTTCTTATCCATAATGGATTTACCTGGACCAATGTATGAGATTCTTGTGCTATTTGGGAAATTTGTTCTTCTACTAGGGGCATAGGAGTGGTATTACCTCCCAACCTAATTTATTCTGCCTTTTCGCTAGGATTAATTCTTGTTTGTATATCTTTATTCTATATTTTATTGAATTGTTACTTTATAGTTGTTGCACAACTTCTTATGTATGTGGAAGCCTAATTTAATGTCTTGATCATATTTGTTGTAATGTTCTTAAATGGCTCAGAATGATCTAAAGTAAGAATTATTGCACTATTGGAGACGGGTTCACTCCACTCGTTTGTATAACTATTCTTTTTATAATAATGACTACTATCCCAGATAGGTCATGGTATGGAATTCTTTGGACTACAAGATCAAACCAAATAGTAGAATAGGGTCTCATAAATAACGTTCAACAAATTGAGATTCATTTAGCAACTAATTTTTATCTTTTGTTTGAACTCATTTTCATAATTCTTCTAGTTTCTTTAATAGGTGCAATTACATAGCTCGAAAATAAGAAAAACTTAGAATGAGTCAAGATTCTTAGAATTTCAAATACAAAATAAGTAACTAAAATAAATAATTAAGAATCACAATTTTGATTTAGTAAAGCCCATCTACTGCCAACAAATACCTTCTTTTCTCTTTTGTTATGTAATTGTTCTATTCTAATTAATTGAATCGGTTCAATTCTTGCTAGGCATCTTCAAAGTAAACCAAGTTCCCGTTTATACTCATCTATGTTTTAACAACTATAAGATAGTGCAAGTCGAACTAAATATTAGAGCTAAAAATTGCACACATCTACATCCATACCTAAAGACTAGAGAGAGACCATGAAGGATGCTAAGTGGAAGGTAGCAATGATTGAGGAGATGAAAGCTTTGCAGAAAAAATAAAACTTGGGAACTTGTAAGGCTACCACCGGGTAAAGTTCTACGTCTATGTCGATCCTTGTATGGTCTGAAGAAATATCCCTGTGCTTGGTTTGATCGTTTTCGGCAAGTGATTCTTCAGATGGGTTATGAACAGAGCAATGCTGATCATACATTATTTTACAAGCGTAATATGAGAAAGATAGCTATTTTGATAGTTTTATGTTTATGATATTGTTATTACCGGGGATGACTCTAAGGAGATTGTTCACCTAAAGATGCAATTGGCGTGAGAATTTGATGTTAAGGACTTGGGACAATTGCGATACTTTCTTGAAATTGAGGTCTCCTGCAGTCCAAAGGGGATTTATCTCTCTCAAAGATAGTATGTCTTGTATTTGCTCTCGAAGACCGGATTGTCTGGATTAGGCCGGTTTCTACTCCAGTTGAGCAAAAGCATCGTCTTCTCAATGAAGCTGGAGAGCTTGTCGATCGGGAGCGCTATCAAAGGTTTGTTGGATGATTGATTTATCTACCTCACACTCGTCCAGGTATTGCTTTCGCGCTACACTGATGCAGATTGGGCAGGTTCCTTGGAGGACTGAAGATCAACAACAGGTTATTCCATATTTGTTGGAGGTAGTCTAGTTACATGGCGTAGCAAGAAGAAAAGCGTTGTAGCACGGTCTACAATAGAAGCGGAATTCAGATCCATGGTGCATGGTTTGTGTGAAGTGTTTTGGTTATGAATCCTGCTAGGTTATGCTGTGATAACAAGGTGGCACTTGATATTGCAAACAACCCCGTGCAACATGATCGAGCAGAGCATATTGAAATAGATCGCCATTTCATCAGGGAGAAGTTGGATCTGGGTATTATTTGTATGGCGTATGTGAGCTCATCAAATCAATTGGTACATGTCGTTGCTAAGGGTCTACCAGAGATATTATTTACTATCTTTTTGTAGCAAGATGGGGCTTTACAACGCATTTGTCCCATCTTGAGAGGAGTGTTGAGTTGTGTAATTTAGTAAATATGTAACTACTGACAGACAAAAGTGAAAAATAAATAATATAAAGGAGCACAGGGGCACCTAATTGGGTGAGAAGGCCCCTCGGAAATTAAGAGTTTTTACCATCATTTATAATTTACCAGTAGGTACCAAGAGGTACCAATAATTTATATGTAATTTTGGTAACGAGTACTGATATGTAGTACCAAGAGATATTAAAATTTTATATGTAATTTAGTGGTGAGGTACCAATATCTCTTGGTACCTTCAAAGGATGGTAAAAGCTCTTCTAGAAATTTCCCCATTTCTTCCTCTCCAATTCCTAACGTCCCAACTCCAAATCTCTGCAAATTACAGCACCGTTCGAAGTGAAAGTTTGATTATAGAAATATAAAGTGAATGAGTGAACGCCACCAACAGGTTGCGAGCCTGAAAGCAACGGACGCCGCCTTTTTTTGCTTCGCAGCCAGACATTCCTCGCCATTCAATTTTGGTCGGAGCGCAGCGCGTCTACCCTCTTCACACACATTATCGCGTCTGGAAGCTTCACGCGGCTCCCCTTCATAACTCCGACGGTAGAGTTGACTGACCAATGCGAAGGGCTTTTGTTTGTCAACATGGGCGGTTCCCTTCCCTGACCCAACAAGTAAGGAGAAATAATATCACCCAGGCTATTGGAGTAGTTTCAGACATAGGGTAAGTTTTTTAACTGATTTATGATTTATGATTTTAAATTTTAAATTATATCTGTTCGTAGGAGAGAGTATGAAAAGAGACTAGCGTGTGATTTTAGTCAATATAGATGAATTCATTATAGTGTCTACTATAATCGATTTGTAGACCTCGCCTTAAAAAACACATCGTTTAAAAGCTAGATATTGTATAATAAGCCAAAAGTGATAAACCAAAAAAAAAACTCAACCATAGTTCATCTCCGAAGAACTCAACTAGTGTGTTCGTATTGGCTTATATGAATACCTAGTTTCTCGAAGTGATTTTTGTATTCCTCTTGCTCATGTCTCGTTTTGAGGGTAAGACAGAGAGTCATAGGTATATCATGTATCTCACTTTCACTCTCGTTCAGTGCACGCATATATCTTTCGTTTTCCCACCGTTTGCATCCTTCTTCTAAAAATTGCTTCTTTCAGTCATTATTGTTTATTTTCAACCAAAAACTATTAGTCGTAGTCAATACGAATACCCTACGTGTGGTTGAAATGTAATCTAAATATTTCGATGATTTCGTTGAAAAAGAAGCATGCAGTGAGGTTTCTTACGAAATTTCTGTAGAGATCCTACGTTCCGAACAAGGCCGCAGTAGTTCTACTCGACACGATAGGTACGGCAGCGGTAGGCCGGTAATTTTGCAATCGAGCACCCCAACTTGAGAATTAAAAGTGTTAGAATTGTCTAATTCGATTCACAAGCCTTCTTTTCCGAGTTTTCTTTACGCACGATACGGTGACAAAACCGTGCGTTAAATGGAAATCAGAGAGGAAAATTCAAAGACCACAACCCAAGTAAGCCAGCGTCTGCCCCCGTTTATTCAGCACTAACAATTAACAATGGTTTGAAACCCTAATCAGAGAACAGTAGTACGGTACTGGTAAGCGCAGGAATTCAAAGGAACGGATGGGAAACAGCGACGGCCATTGGTCGGTTCAATTCACCGCGCCCACATGTGGCTTAAGCCTTGGATAACATGTGATTTTACTATTAAAGCCTCTATCTTTCTTTGCTTGCTTCATCCGTGAAGAGCAAGACGAGCAGAGGGGTAGGACGTCCAAGAAACAGAGGCGGAGACGCAGCTCCCAACCCGTCGTCGTGGCCTTTCCTTTTCGTCTAGGATTCTTCCATGATTCGGGAAGGCAGGCCATGTCTCCCACGCTCCTCGAATTCCTCTGTTTACTCCTCGTCTCAGGTAGGATTCCTCTGCTCCGTTCTTGATCTGCTCTGTTCGTGGTATGTGTGGGTTGAATTGTGCATGGAGTTTGACGGAATTCTGCTGTCTCGACTCTCGAAGGCGAGGTGGTGCTGCTAGGTGCGCAGAGCGGCGGCGGCGGCGACAAGGAGGTGCTCGTCGAGCTCAAGCGGTTCTTGCAGGAGAACAACAGGTTCAACCGCGGCCACTATGACGCGTGGCCGGAGTCGGATCCGTCGCCGTGCGGGTGGAGCGGCGTGGTGTGCGACTCTGCCGGCCGTGTTACGTCGCTGAACTTGTCCAGGTCGAACATCTCCTGCCCGGCGTTCGGCAACTTTTCGCGGCTCTCGGCGCTCACCCACCTCGACCTCTCCGACAACAGCATCACCAGCGAGCTCCCCACCGGCGACCTCAACCAATGCCGAGGCCTCGTGTACCTTAACCTCTCCCACAACCTCATCCGCGGGACGCTGGACCTCTCCGGCCTGACCAGGCTGCAGAAGCTCGACGTGTCGGGGAACCGGCTCGAGGGCGGCGTCGCGGGCAACTTCCCGGCCATATGCGCCGACCTCGCCGTGCTCAACGTGTCCACCAACAAGCTCACCGGCAACATCACTGGCCTATTCGACGGCTGCGCCAAGCTCGAGTACGTCGACCTCAGCTCGAACAACTTCACCGGCGAGCTTCGGTCGGGCGTCGCAAGGTTCAGGCAGTTCAGCGCCGCCGAGAACAACCTCACCGGGAGCGTCCCGTCGAGCACGTTTCCGGACGACGGCTGCAAGCTCCAGTCTTTAGATCTCTCCGCGAACCAGCTGCTCGGAAGCTTCCCGGATTCCGTTGCGAAGTGCGCGAATTTGACGTACTTGTCGCTGTGGGGGAATAATTTCACCGGGATTATACCTGTCGGAATCGGGGAGCTTGCCGTCCTCGAGACGCTGATTCTTGGGAAGAACCGGTTCGACCGCCAGATACCGCCGGAGCTGACGAACTGCTCCAGGCTTCAGTTCTTGGACATCAGCAACAACGCATTTGGAGGGGATGTGCAAGAGATTTTTGGCAAGTTTGTGAGCTTGAAGTATCTTGTGCTGCATCACAACAACTACACCGGCGGCGTCGTCTCCTCCGGCGTGCTCCTGCTGCCGCAGCTTGCCAGGCTCGACCTCAGCTTCAACGAGTTCTCCGGAGAGCTCCCTCCACAGGTGGCCGACATGAAGAGCCTCAAGTACCTGATGCTCGCCGAGAACAACTTCTCCGGCAGGATACCACAGGCGTACGGCCGGCTCACCGAGCTCCAGGCGCTGGACCTGTCGAATAACAAGCTCACCGGCAGGATCCCGGGGAACGTCGGGAACCTCACGTCGCTCCTCTGGCTGATGCTCGCCGGGAACCAGCTCTCGGGCGAGATACCGTCGGAGATCGGCAACTGCACCAGCTTGCTCTGGCTGAACCTGGCCGACAACCGGTTGACCGGGAAGATCCCGCCGGAGATGGCAGAGATAGGGAGGAACCCCGGTCCAACCTTCGCCAAGAACCGGGACGATTCGAGCGTGCTCGCTGGCTCCGGCGAGTGCCAGGCCATGAAACGGTGGATCCCGGCGAGCTATCCCCCGTTCAGCTTCCTCTACGCGGTCATGACTCGGGAGAACTGCCGCAGCATATGGGACCGTATCCTCAAGGGCTACGGAATCATTCCGATTTGCACCAACTCGTCGTCGCCGGTGCGGTCCAACACAATCTCCGGGTACGTGCAGCTGTCCGGGAACTTGCTGTCCGGAGAGATACCGTCGCAAATAGGCGCAATGCGGAACCTCAGCTTGCTCCACCTCGACGGCAACCGGCTCACGGGCCGCCTGCCGCCGGAGATCGGCCAGCTCCCACTCGTCGTGCTCAACGTCTCAAGAAACAACATTTCGGGTCCAATTCCGTCGGAGATTGGCCACATTTTGTGCCTCGATATTATGGACCTATCCTACAACAACTTCTCCGGCGAGCTCCCGTTGAGCCTGAGCCAGCTCACCGATCTGGCCAAGTTCAATGTGTCATACAACCCGCTTCTCTCCGGTGAAGTCCCCACCACCGGCCAATTCGGCACCTTCGATGAGCAGTCCTTCCTCGGCGACCCGCACATAAAATTGCATCGGAGTCGAGCCGCCGGTAAGCAACCACCACCGGAAGCAGCAGATGTTCATGAGGTTAGAAGACGAGGGATGTCTCCAAGAACGATCGCGGTGTGGTTTTTGTTCTCTCTCATCATCGCCGGCACCGTCGTGTTCATCATGGCCAACCTGCGCACCCGGTTCCCGGTGGACCAGGACCCGGAGTCATTCTCCTGTGAGAACCCCAAGTGCGGCGGCAACGACAAGTGCACGTTTCAAATGTCGACGTCGTCGCCCCCGTCCGGGTCATCGTCAGCGACCGGGTGCTCCTCCTCGACGGAGGGGGTGAAGGTGTTCCGGCTTGACAAGACAGCTTTCACCTACCGCGACATCGTGGTGGCCACCGGCAACTTCTCCGACGACCGCCTGATCGGGCGGGGCGGCTACGGCGTGGTGTACCGCGGTGTGCTCCCCGACGGCCGGACCGTGGCGATCAAGAAGCTCGCCAGGCTGCACGACGGCTGGGACGGCGACGCCAGCAGTGGCGGCGAGCGCGAGTTCCGCGCCGAGATGGAGGTGCTCGCCGACCGGATAGGGTTCACGTGGCCGCACCCGAACCTCGTCACGCTCTACGGGTGGTGCCTCTCCGGCTCGGCCAAGATATTGGTGTACGAGTACCTCGAAGGCGGCACCCTGGAGGCGCTCATCGGCGACCGCGCTGCGTTCGGGTGGGGGCGGCGGCTGGACGCGGCCATCGGCGTGGCGCGGGCGCTAGTGTTCCTGCACCACGAGTGCCGCCCCGCCGTCGTGCACCGCGACGTGAAGGCCAACAACGTGCTCCTCGACCGCGACGGGCAGGCCAAGGTGACGGACTTCGGGCTGGCCAGGATGGTCTGCCCCGGCGACACGCACGTCAGCACGATGGTGGCCGGCACGGTGGGGTACGTGGCGCCAGAGTACGGCCAGACTTGGCGGGCGACGACCAAGGGCGACGTGTACAGCTACGGCGTGCTCCTGATGGAGCTCGCCACGGGCCGGCGCGCCGTGGACGGCGGCCAGGAGGAGTGCCTGGTCGAGTGGGCCCGGAGGATGGCCAAGGAGGGCTGGAAGGTGAGGCAGCAACCGGAGGAGACGAGCGCGGTGTTCTGGGAGCTGCTCATGCTCGGCATGCGGTGCACGGCCGACGCGCCGCAGGAGCGGCCGGACATGCCGGACGTGCTCGCCGCGCTGCTCGACATCGCCGAGAACGGCGACGCGAGTTGTAGATACCGCAAGAGTAGCTCAGGGCACAGCGACGGTGAGTAAACCCAAATTGAACTCGCATATATAGGTTTAAGGTTACGAAACAAAACAACAGATTGGTTCTTTCTTTACAAAATTTTGGTTGCTTAGTTAGTTTAGCTAGTTTGCCATTTAATTCTTGACGTGAATAACACAAGTAGGAGGGATCGAAATAAAGAAGAGAAAGTTTTAGTTGTAGCCACAGCAGTTGTTCTTGTATAGGCGAATCAATGCCATTGTACACTCGTCGTCCAAACGAAAAGCTTTTTGTTTTTGGGAGTGACTATTGCTAAGACGATTGAAATTTTTTTATCTCTCAGTTACTTGAAGTTGCACTCTCAATCAACTAAAATTGCAGTTGTTCTGAGAGTGCAACTTTTGAAGGGGGCTGTTTTTTTGAAGGAAGTTGCAATTTTAGTTGATTGAGAGTGCAATTTTTAAGTGATTGAGAGATAAAAAAATTTCAATCGCCTTGACAATAGCAAAACCGTTTGTTTTTTTCCATGTCTCGCAATGCGAAGCAACCTAACGTCGTAACCCCTCTGCGATGTTACGCCTTGCAACTGGTAGCGGTGGAAACGTCGGGAACAGTTTTTGAGCGTAGTCGTGTGGAAGTGATGGCTCGTTCTCTTTCTGCGCCCGCTTTCTTGGACCGTGACGCCTCTGCTTATCACGGCTATATCGTGCGCTCCAAGGGATATGGTCAAAGATCAGACAGCAAGGGGTCAAAGGTTTTGATCCCTATTGTTATGCTCATGATACCTATATATATATATTTTTATGGAAAAGGAAATGAACATGGTATCTTGGAAAACTATACCAGCCGACTCTTCAGTCTTTACAGAGCAGCAGTGCAGCACAGGTCGTTTGTAAAGCACACATATATATTGTTGTTTTAGGTTACGGCTGATGGTTTTTAGCAGTGCAGCCGACACTTTTATATGTACTTTTTGATAAGATAGGGGACGACAGAGATGAAGACGCACACACATGGTTTTAAGCTCGGAAAACCGTTTGGAGAATCCGTTTTAAGAAATCGGTCCGTTTTGATGTTTGGTCTTTTGGTTGCTAGAGAAACCAAAAAACAAAATCTGTAGTTAAAAACAAAAAAAGAACAGAGCCATACTCCATAAACATGGGGGATGTTGTGATTATAGACCAAACAGTAAATCAAGAGGGCTAACTAAGAGGCCTCGAAGGGACTGTCCGGAGCCTTACAAGTCGTGGAGATATTGCTAGAAGTCTGTACTATCTATTTTTTTGTTTGAAAAGAGAGCTCTCTTTCCCCATTACGCACTCAATCATATATTTATAGCCATAGAAGCTGGTTACATAAATACCTCTATCTAAACCTATTTTTATAGGAGTACATATATCATTTCTTCTGCTTAGAGTTACATAAACATCTCTATCTAAATCTATTTTTATAGAGTTACACATGTCCTTAGCCTTCTAAGTTTTTACCAAGCTATCGACTGTTCTACTGATATCGTAGACCAACTAAACTAAGATGGGAGCACTCTCTCAACATGGGACAAAAGTTGAACAAAAGCTCATGAAATCATGATCGGCCAGGCCGGCAACAACGATCGTCGAGCAGCTCACATCAAACCCGTAAGGAGCACACCACGCCACTCCTCCAACGGGAGAAAGCGTGCACGGTAGACCAACGCCCCGTCCGCTCGCTTTCGAACCCTTCGCCTTTTCCGCCAGCTCGCTTTCGAAGTCTCTCTCCACCTCCTGCCTCCTTTCGATTTTTACTGTCCTCCCTCACGGTAACAACTCGTACTGCTTATCCTCGTGCCCATAACGGTGTGATGGGAAGGAAAAGAAAGCCGCGTTCACACGTGCGCGCGCGTCTGGCTCGAATGTTGCAGAAACTTCTGCGTCGGAGATCAGACAAAGCGGAAGAAGAGAGGAGAACTTTGCACAAATATCGCGGAAACTATTTTTAGTAATTTTTTTGTAAAACCACACTCTTTAATAAAACTATCACAAAATCATACGTTGAAGCATCAATTTCACATAATCACACTTATTTCTACAGAACGTTTCACAAAATCATATTTTTAAGGAATGTCATCGTATATCATACGTCTAACATTCTAAGCCCGCTTGTCAGACTATCAAGGCTATCCCATTTTATACAACTTCTATACTCCACATCTTGCTTTGTGGCTTTGTGCCACTTCTACAATCCTAGCCTCCCACCTTATATCATACGTCTAACACTTTAAACCTGCTTGTCAGACTAACAAGGCTATCCTATTTTGTGCCACTTCTATGCTCTACATCTTGCTTTGTGGCTTTGTGCCACTTCTACAATCCTAGCCTCCCACCTCTCCCTGCGTGCCTCTTAGGTGATGGCTTCCAAGAGAAGCCCATGCTCTTTCGTCAACCCCACCATGACATCTAGTCATGCCGACAAGTCAACTATTATTTACTATAGCTATTACCTTTGCATCAGCAAACGAAATTGAATGATCTTGTTGGTCTAACGACTAGGTCCAGGATGCCATGCCTATTGCTTTTGACGGCATTGCTTAAAACTATGGTTTTATAAAATGCTATGCTGAAATAAGTGTGATTTTGTGAAATAGATGCATAAAAGTTTAGTTTTATAATTATTTTATTAAAGGTGGTGTGGTTATACAAAATTTACTCTTCTTTTTGTATCCAAAACAACATGAGCTCCACCTTCGCGGATTGAGATCTTCTAACTTTGTGAAGGAGCTACAGTAGCCATGGCTTTGCTCTAATCTTAGCCATCGGATGCAAAATGGACAGCCCAGAGTGCATGCTACAGCACCATAGCTACAATACTTTTTGATATAGTACCAGATATGGGCTATGTCTTTTTTTGTTGTGGTTAACAGCTTTTGTCTGTATTTTTTGAGATAGCAGCGGACAGTGTATATGATTTTGAGTTCGAAAAGCTGTGTGAATAATCCGCTACCGTTTGTTTCGATTTTTGGAGAAACCAAAATCTAAAAGATAAAAAAAAAACAGGCCGTGGTTCTCGCTACAGTACCAAACCGATCTCAGCTTTTGCCTTTTGATCCGATGGCTATAAAGCAGTCATGATACTGTAGTACAGTAACTTTGCTTCAGAGTCGGACGATCCGGATCCTATATCGGCAAGCAAACAGCAAGGAGAGATGCACACTCATCACTGTCACACTGAGGACTAAATCTTGGTTTGCTTCGGGCCAGGAATGGACACATAGGTGCAGAGGCGAAATCACGCTAAGTCTAAGCCCCAGAATGAGTCAACTGTTTTTAGGTCAATTTTTAGGTTAACTCTGATTTTTTATGATTTTTTATAAATTTTACATAGGATTTAGTTAACAGGCTTCGGGCTATAGCCTAGATAACCTGAGGCCTGCTTCAGCCACTGCATAAGAGCAAATGACTTCTCACCATCGACCCGATCAAAAACAAACATGGAAATTTATTGTGCCCACTGTGAACTTGTCAGCTCTTGCGGGAATCAAAGAAAAAACATGCTACAGTATATGCCTGCCGAGAATGAGACGCAGCCTGTTTAGGATGAGCAGCCTGACACAAGCTTCAGAGTATAACCAATAACATATTAAAATAGCTGCGAAGAAACAGAAAATAAACGAACAGGCACTGGGCGAGATGTACATGTTCCATATTATTATTTGGGAGTTGGAACTCACGTAGACAACATTTCCCTTCTACAAACTTAGGCCAAGTCTGGCATTACACACCTATGGAACCCATATGATTCACACTATAAGAGCACATCGTTTTTCTTTCACGTACAGTATACTGTTATTTCCCATAAAGACGGCACATAAGAGACTACGTTCTTCAGGAGATAGCCTAAGGCTATGCATCGCTGTTACGCACACGGTAACAAATGGACGAGAAGCAGCAGATGACTGGTCTGAGTAAACCAGAGAACAGGTCCAGGAGCAGCCGGTTAATCTGAAGGAAGGGTCCTTGTTGAGATGAAATCGAACGACAAGCCATTCTCCTGGAGGCGCTTCTGTAGATCAGTGGGGCCAAAAACCATACCTGGTGTATATACCCCACCTTTCGGCAGATTGGCTCGCTGGCTCAGCAAGACCAGGGCGCACTGGACCAGGATGATCGGAGTTGAGATATACCCAACCTCTGGTCCTGAAACTCTTGTGATGACCTCTTTGTCAGGCTTGCTTCCACGCTTGTCTATATTGCTGTAGCCACGCGCAACGAACCACATCTTGAACGAAGCACTGCTGACCTCTTCCTCTGTTGGTCCAGCCTTTCTAAACCACCCGAAGGAGAAGAATTCAGGGAATTTTAGCAGAAGGAACCTACCAAGGGAGTAAGCTCCAAGCACGCCGATGCATATTCCAGTATAGAGGAGCAGCAACATGCCTAGAAGGGAATGAGAGGCAATGTTCACACCGAAATGTGCAGGCTTAACAGAAGACCAGAAATTCTTCCTATGCTCAGCATAATCTGAGGTTTCTTCCACCCCAGGAAGGCCCTCAGGATGCTTCGTCAGTGTTGATAGGGTTCTCTTCACAACCGCTGTGTCAGCAGAAGGTAACTTTAATACCCACAATGCCAGTGTCTTGTCATGCTCAATCAGTGATCCTTTGGGAGGTGGAGGGCCCGGAATCTGCATAAAGAGCGAAATCTTTGAATCAAATTTGATTTTTATCCAAAAAATAATTTGATTTCCGTCATAATTTCACCCAATAGATCATTGCATGCATTGAATTCTGGGATTCATGATTTGAACAAATGTGGTGCACATTTTCGCTAGGATCTTTGTACCAGGATGTATAACAAAATGCAAAACGAATACAATCAAGGTTGTATAAACCACAACCAATCTATTATAACAAAGATTCTAACACCTAAAAAACAACCCAAAGACCTAAGTTGCAATATAGGTCAGATTCTTGTAAGATCAACTAGGTCTTCATTCAGAATTCAGATTGTGGCATTGCCGAATTCATCTCATTTGCTTTGTATTTATCAAGCATCCGCCTCCCCCTCTCTCTTGCTTTTGTTATAGTTAGCAAAATGAAATTATATAAAAAAATACAATAACCTCGACAATTACATCATTTGTAACATCATAATGGCATTGATTTACCAATACCCTTCGCTCCCTTCAATATGTAGTTGGGGTTTGCTTGATGGCACTTGCAGCCAATAGTTTTTGTTGTGATATTTACTGCCTGTTGAGTGTTGATCATGGAACATGATGGCATGGGGCATTGTCATACAATTGAGACAACGGGCCAAGGTCATGATGATGCTAGTATGTTTCAGACATTGAAAGGATACAACTAGAAAAGTGGCACCAGACAGCACAGAACAGTAATTACTGGCATCAGGCACAAATAATTTTATGACAGGCTGTTCAACAGCTCAAATAGGGGGCCCTTCTCTGCCCTATAACATGTTCAATTTTTAGTAACATGGAACAACTAATCCTTGTCACCAATAAATTTACCATTTAAAAAGCTTTCAAAATTAAGTGGGATTTCCGAATCCTACTATACTACTTTGTGAAAAGAAATGTGGCGCTTCTTAACGAGCAACTCCTCAAACATGCATATTTATATTGAAGAACATGGTCTCCTTCAAAAGGGTAACAAGCCCCAACCCCCAAGGACATAATTGTAGCAACTTGATGGTGAAAGCATAAAACATTATTAAGGGCATCAAAGGCAAGATGTGGACTATTCATCTACCACAATAAAATATGGCAAAAGGACAACAGTACTCATTGAGAAATACGATAAACCATTCTTCATGAAGTAGCATCACATACACACAAAAGGCATGCTAGCCATCATTTACATGTGACAGTACTAAGGCTTTTCTGAAGGAGCTGAAGGATTATTTGGTAGTTGGTAGTTTGGTGCACAACAATATGCATCAGCTTGATTGAATAGTGGTTGACTGGTTGGAGCAGGCAGTTGGCAAACAATATGCGACAGTACATCATCAAATCATGGCGTCTTGAAACAAAGGTGATGGTCAGGGGTAGGCAATCTATAAAAAAATTTGCAGAAAAATAAAAAGGGAAAATAACTATACTGAGTAAGCTGACAAGTACCTGTACACCTTGTTTGCCCAGGCATCAACAATGGTGTATATCCTCTATGGCAGCAACAAAATGTAAATATTATCTCTTCTCTGTATCTAGATTTTAACCTTCCGCCTTCTTACTTAATATATTAAGAACCTAGGTCCTTGTTTCTCAATTAAAAGAAGGTGCTTGTACACCATACCAGCACACATAAATATTTCAATTTGTATGTTGCATGATTTTTTTGTTAACTCCCAAGTCGAATTTCCTGGCCTTTGGATTGGTCTCAAATATGTGTCTGATTCTGTTTTTAATCCAATGGTTCGAGAAGTTCAAAAATAGGCATCCCCTAAATCTTTCTGCTTGGAGACAAATTCACAACAATCAGGAAAATTCCCATGATCTGAGAGATAATTATCTGAATTTTATAATATAATACGAACTACAACTTTGATCTTCACCAATTTTTATTAACTAACAGCGATGACTAACATTCAAAGTCGAATTTTGTTATCTGATTTTTTGTGTTAACTCTAACTCGATTTTTCTGGCCTTTGTATTAGTCTTTGAGATGCGTGTGTTTGATTCTGATTACAATCCAACTAGCACGGTGGTCTACACACTTGCGCGGGCATCATTTTTAGAGCATATTTAATTGGTTTAAGGGTATATATAATATATGTGATGGATAATAAAGGAACTACATGCGGAAAATAAAGGGTTGCAGATCACATGAAAGAATTCAAACATTAGAATTTTTAAAACATTATCAATTCGATTTAATTTCCATATTTGTAGAAATGGTCTCATTTGTGATATTAATGTATAGTAGTATGTGTTAAAACAAATAATATAGATTATATCTTTGGGAGGAAATACTTGTTCTTTATAATTTTTAAGCGGCATCTCCGATAATAGAGACAATAGTTGTATCCATGTTAATACAATTAAAAGAATGCAAATTATAATAGATATTGTAGGCAAGTTCATGTATGTGCATACATTGCTTGAGTTCAATTCTATCTCCAACTATACGTGCATGCATATCACGGTGCAAATCAACTTCTTGCACACTTTCATTGATCAAGAAAAATCATTGGTTATGATTTGTTAATCATAAGGGTCCACCTAATTAAGAGCTAGATGCATTTCTTTTTATGAGAATTTCTATGCTAAATATAATTAGGGCCCACTAAATTAAGGGCTAGATGTTTTTTTTACTATTTTTGGGATAATTTCTACAATATTTCCCTTTTGTTAGCTGATGTAATCAACCATTCTAAGCTTTTATTGTATGATTGTACTTGACATGGATTATTTTTTTTAATCTGAGCCATTATAACTCGGGTCCGCCAAATTGATGGCTAGATCTTTCTCTAAGTGTACATTTAGCAAGGAAGCACCAATATGCCCCCTAAACGTCGTATCCATGCTCGATACGTATCCGATATGACGATACGTACCGATACGTGGCGATACAGTATCGGAAAATTTCGGCCAATAAATAAAAAATACATCGATACGTCACGATACCTCTCCGATATGTTTCGGCCCAAAATGATCATCTCCTAGTCTAACAGGCCCAGCCAGCCCACTCCCGCATTACTACTCCCCAACCATAATCGCATATCACGCACCACACATTCACATCTCCACGAGCCGCACCAGCGCCTCTCGCTTGCCGCCGCCGCCGCCTCCGATACATCCATCAACTCCGACATGATGGTAAATCACATGAATTAGATCGGAGGCAAGACCAGTGCGTAAAGAGACAACATAAAGATGGGTCGCGGCAAGGTGCAGCTGAAGCGGATAGAGAACAAGATAAATCGGCAAGTGAGCTTCTCCAAGCGCCGCAAGGGCCTGCTCAAGAAGGCGCATGAGATCTCCATCCTCTACGACGCCGAGGTCGCCGGCATCGTCTTCTCCCCAAAGGGCAAGCTCTACGAGTACGCTACAGACTACCGGTACGTCCACCGTATCTGCTGTATCGTCTCGTTCCTGTTGCTACGCTATGCTACCCAGCTAGCTCGTGCTAATTTATTTTGCTGCTACCATCATGCCGTTTTTGGCGTGAATGCCCGCCCATGTCGCCGAAAGCTTCTGCTTGCTTTTGCCATTTTTGGCTAACTCATCTCAGCTTGGTTGGTCGATGTGTCTACGTGGGTTCTTGATTTAGTCCTGGTCTGCATTACGGGGTTGGGGGGGCAGGATTTTGGGGGCCTGATGCGGATCGGATTGTTAGGGTTGAAGCATTTCCTGATCTGTTCGGCTACTAGTGACCTGCCACTAGTCTTCAGCAAAGCTAATTTGTTGCTGCATTGCGGCTACTTTTGCCCCAAAAAGGAAGGCCTGAATGTTTCTATTATGTAGATTCATACACATTATACTATCTGCAATTTATTTTGAGGGAGACAATCAAGGGATCTTACTGAATTTTGTAAAAAGAGAATAAATATATAGAGAAAAGGTACAAAAGAAGAAGAACAGGAAAAGGGGAAAAAGCATGACTAGAACTTCATGACCCAAGACACGCAACCATGAGTTGTAGGGAAAAAAGCGTGCGCGCGTGCGTGCATGTCGCGCGTACGTGTGTGTGTGTGTCTAAGTCAACTATAAAAGCTAAGCCTTTAAAATTAGGATCTACCAAATTAAGGACTAGATATTTTGCTTCTTTTTGAGAATTTCGATAATATTTATCTTTTTTCTTAGTAACTCCTATCATCGATTTTTAGTATCTAATAGATGGTAAAAAATGTGGCTTATACTAAAGAAAGCATAAGTCACCTTGTAAATAGACACCCCCAGATCTTTCTGTTTGGTGTAACATTCACTTCATTCGAAAAAATCCACATAATCAGAGAGATAATTATCTGGATTTTATCATAGGAACAGGTTTCATCTTCACCAATTTTTTTAACTAACAGTGCCGACTAACAATCGGCGCACTTGGGACTTCGGATCTACTCTAACTCAAAGCTAAGCTAATTTCATCCTGAGGAAAAGTATCACACGCCAACATTTTGATCCAAATTTCAACAGAAGTTCACAGGAAAGCACAACCAGTTTAGGATAACTCTGACAGCAAGAAGAAAGATCATAATAGCATAACAGGTACAAAGACACGGATTAGGGATCTGGCCCAATAAAGCCAGCAACCATCAGTATTACAGTTTACAGTATGTGCATGTACCATGAAAGTCAACATGTTCAAGTAGAAATAATCAGATCAATCATCCTTGTAATTGAATGTAAAAGTTGTTCTAATTGGGTATTCTTAATCCCCTCATCAAACACTACCACAGAATTGAGCTAGCACTTGATAAAAACATGTAAGTCAATTCAGAAACTGCAAGAAGCTACTAGTAACTCACATCGGGCTTCGGCGGCCTGGGCCGCGACCGGCGCAGCGCCTGCAGCTGGCTGGCGTTGCCCACGCCGAGCACTGCCGACTCAAACGTGGCGAAGTTCCCGGCGATCCTCTTGTCGGACTCCAGGCTGAGGTTCGCGACCACGCTCACCGGCGCGGACGGCGGCGCCCACTTCCTGGTGTTGAACAAGAACCCGAGCTCCGCGGGGACGGAGTCAAACCCGCACGCGGAGACGATGAGCGACCCGTTCTTGGCGGCGACCTCGTGGAGGTCGGCCTCGATGCGCTCCATGAACTCGGGCTCGCCGGAGATGTCGAGGCAGTGGGCCCCGGCGGCGGCACAGGCCGCCGCCACCTGCCTGCCGTGGAGGCGGAAGGGCCCCGCGCAGGACAGCACGACGCGCGCCCGCGCCGCGACCGCGTCGAGGAGGCCTGGTCGGAGGAGTCGGCGACGAGGATGGGGACGTCGGGGCCGGGGCGGGCGCCGCGGCCCAGCGGAGCGCGGCGGCGAGGCGCTCCCGGCTGCGGCCGGCGAGCGCGAGCGAGCGGAGCGGGGACGCGTTGGGGGGGAGGAACTTGAGCGCCTCGCGGATGACGTACTTGCCGGTGAAGCCCGAGGCCCCGAAGATGACGACGTCGAACACCTCCGGCTCCGGCGCCGCCATGGGTTTGGGTTCTCGGGAGAGAGTCCGAACTGTGGAAGCCGTGCGGTGCGATGGGCTCTTGCGGTGGCCTCTGCCGCTCGCTCGTTGCGACCGTTTTTGACGTGCGAAACGGGCGCCGTCACGTCGTCACATGGGTGTAAATCGCATGACGCTCCTTTCTTTTCGAGAATTTATAATTTGGGTATAGTTTGCTGGTGAGTGTTAGGCTTCGTTATCAGGTTAGGTTGTTGTTGGCAACGCCAAAGCATTCGCACCATGTCTAGTTTTAAGGCATACAATGGTTGGTTAGCAGGTGGGCTGTTGGACCAAAAGGGAACCGTGCGTTGATGCGGAAGCGCGGCGGCGGCACGTCGCGCTAGCTACTACATGAGCTAAAGAAAAAATAGGTAATTTGTAAAAGGGTTTTTGTAAAAAAATTAAAGTTTAATTATATAAAACGACATGGTCGAAACATCGTGATCGACACGATGTGGTTGAACTAACTTGGTCGAAACAACGTGGATGAAACAATGTTGTCGAAAGAACGTGGTCGAAATAACATGATGGATCGACGTTGGTTCGACCACGATGTTGCGACCACTTTGCTCGACGACGATGGTTCTGTGTTTCGACCACTTGGATCAACCACGTCGTGCTGACTATAATGGTTTGATTACGTTGGTTTAACCACGATATTTCCGAACACGATGTTTCGACCACATTCGTTTGGCCACGTTGTTTCAACTATTGACCACGTTAGTTTGACCATGTTGTGTCAAGCACGTTGGTTTGACCATGATATTTTCGATCACGGTGTTTCGACTAGGACGTTTCAATCACGTGGATCGACCAGGATGTTTCGACCACATCGCGCATAAATTTGTTTGATTTAGGACCATTATGAAAACCAATCAAGTCTCGCAGTGTAGGCGGGGAATTCTTGATGTGGTGGAAGAGAAATTATACCACCTCAACAACATGTGCTATAAATAATTCATTGTTGTCTAGAAGAACCTCTATGGTGTGATCTTTCTTGAAACCAAAAAAATACACTGCATTTTGCACATTCGTAATCCGGGTCACCGTAGTACGATTGATTGGTATAAGTGGCTGCAATGATACAAAAAACAGGAGAGTAGAAGAATAGTAGGAAAAAAGGAATTCAGTAAAGAGAGCAAACATAACAAGAATAGATAGTGGTGAAAGTGGTTGGTGACAAAAAGAGACCTCGGAAAACAATTACGAAGACTAAAGCATATGATCCAATCTTTCAGATAAGAAATATATTCCTTAGAAATAGAAACAGGGGATTCAACAACCACAATGGAATAGAATAGAGACGCCCAACCTGAAATGCCAATCAAAGATAATTACTAAGTACCAACAAAGTCCAAAACATAGTAGGAACTGTTTAACAAAGAGGGAAAATCACTGAAGTAAAAAAAGAGGCAATAAAAACAAACAACAAAGAAAGAAAACATGTTCTAGTAGCAGCATGATGTGTATTGAATAACCTTCATTTTTTTTCCTATTCTGAGCTGCTTTACTATGTGTAACCAATGGGGCAAAATGATCTCCTATCATACAGGCAGCGCAAATAAATAAAATGTAAAAGAAGAAAGAAGAAAATATTTAAATAGTAGAAGGAAAACATTATAAAAACTGTGTATAACCATGCTGACGCTTCCATTGCAGAGCAATATTTGGGTGTATGGTAGGCGCTATAATATAGCATAAAGAAATAAAAGGGAATCAGCCAAAAAAAACTCTTTTAATGCCGAGCGGTAAAAAAGGGGAAACTACCAATCTCTGTAAAATAGTCACCTATGTTTTTCAGCATTGCCAGCAGATGAAACAATCATGAGGTAATCGAGAGTTTCCACACAATATGTCTTCACGCTGAGCACTAGCAGACTGATCTGAATCCATTAAGAAAACGGTGGGATCAAAGTGCAGTGTGCTTCATCTAAAATGGGTAAACCTATAGACAAAGAAGAAGGCCAATCTAAACTCATCATATGTTTATAAATACTTTTTCCCATGCCTCATATTTCTAATTCAATCTTGGTTACTTGAGATGATGTACATCTCCCTCTATCGTGACCAAAGCTATTATCGAAGGGCTATAGTCGAAGCGCCGTACTCGAAGTGTTGTGGTCTACATCGCGATCGAGAGCGTGGTATTTTTAAAATTACTCAAAGCATCGTGGTGTGCGCCGCAATCAAGAACGTGATCGAAGCTCTGTACTCGAAGCACTATGGTAACCGGCCCTAACGGCTGCTTCGACCACGAAGCTGTAATCAAAGGGCTGTGGTCGAAGAGCCATACTCAAAATGGCGTGGTCTGCATCGCGATCGAAAACATGATCAAAGCATCATAGTCAAAGTGCTATGGCAATCCTACGACACTTCAACTATGACTAAATCCGATAAAGACAACACCTCAGGTCTATAGGATAATAGGAGAATAAAATTTTGAAAAATTCGATAACCCCCCAACCCGACTCGGTGTAAACAACCGGCACGCTGCCTGAAAACAGAGAAAGCAGTGGAGTGGGTCAAGACAACCCCCCACCCACACACACCCAACGCCATACCTCGCATCCAGAATTTCAAAATACTCACATTCAAAATCCAAATTGGTAGCTCGAGGAGAGGGGAGTCAGGAGTGTGGTTCACTTGAGGGCTGAGTGGGCTGGTAGCCGCACCAGAGTTTTGAAGTGACGTCGAAGGTGTTCGACGTCATCATTTTTGAGGAACCGGGCTTCATCGGTGGCAATACGTCATCCGTGAGGTGCTCAAGTACCTACCCCCAACGCCTCCTTGCTCATGCTCGCCAGCCACAGCCAGGAGCGCCTCGGCACCGCGCTCTGCTGGGCCGTGGTGCCCACTCTGGCCCCCCGACGTCCCCATCCTTGTCGCCAACTCCTCCAACGAGGTCTTCCTCGATGTGGTCATGGTGTAGGCGTGCGTCGTTCTGTCCTACATGGGGCCCTTCCACAGCCTCTACGGTAGGCTGACGACGGAGGGGATTAGTAGTGGCGGCCTGGCGGCGGAGGAGCTATGCGGGCCCCAGTGAGAAGTGAGGTCAAGAGGAGGAGAGGACGAAGTGACTGGGGAGGTCGAGAGGAGAAGGTGAGACCAGGAGGAGGAGGATTAGATTTAGGGAAGTTGGGGAGGACTGGCCAAGCCACCGAGGAGGAACTGAGGCACGACCTCACAACAGGGTATTTATCTAGACTATCAATCTTTTTTTATCTGTGTTAATGTTTATTGTATGTTTGTAAATACAATTAGACACTAAAATCTAAAGTATCTAGTTGTATTTTATGTAGTAATGGATTTAAAATTTGTTAATAAATTTACAATAATAAAGAAATAAACTTTACATAATTATTTTATAAGTAATTCAAGTAGCATTGTCTCAATCGATAAGAACACAACTCAGAGGCTTCGACTATAATTTAATCCTAATAAAATTATTATCGATCCACGTGTATCGCATACCAATAGAAGGTTATGCTAATTTTTTAATGTTCATGATCATTCACAATTTATTATTGTATCACCAATTTTGCTAACTTTGATACACAAATGACAAATTGTTACTCACTAGAGACATATTTATATATTTTTGAAATGTGTTTTCTATTAGTGAGATATATTCATTATATTTCTCTCTTTTTTTCATTATATTTCTCTCGTTTTTGCTTTGCTTCTTTTTTATTTATGTATGAATTTGAATTGCACAAAATTAAAAGACTATTTTTATATCAATTTAAGGTACTTTGAGCATGTCCTCCATTTTTATCCTAACTTCACCACTGAAATGGTCCATTTTCATCCTCACTCCACCAATGAAGTGGGTCGTGGACATTGCTATGGAATCATTCTACATTGTCCCAGCAAGGAGTCCAGAAATCGAGGCAAGAAATTGAGTTGTAGCATGTAGGGCTGTAAACGAGCTGAGCTCAAACGAGTTTGGCCTTCTAGACTCGAGTTCGGTAGAAATTCGAGCCGAGTTCGAGTTGGGGTTCAAGTCTGGACTTGGGCTTGAGCTTGGCTCGGCCTAAGCTCGAGTAGGCTCGAGTTCGGTTCGTTGAAGCTTGACAATAATTAAAATAATTTATTATGCACTTTTTTAATAATAAGAAAAATCTGAGTTCGAGCTCGGCTCTAGTAAGCAGCGCTGAGCAGGGCGTGTGTTACGCGGTGTGACTAGGTAAACACCATTACAGAATCCCTAACTATTGCCCTTAGCGACGGATCTAGAATAAATATAATATGAGGTCTCATGCTCTATATATATCAACATGTTTTTTCCTTCTCTGATTTATCAACGTGTTAAAATTTTCTTCCTTATAGATAGATGTAGTTTTTGGCATATAGAAACACTAGTTCTTGGCATATGAAGACACACACTGTAAACTTAGACTTTAAGTAGCAAAAATTAAAATCGACGCGGGGCTTGTGCCCCCACCTTTTAATGTGCATCCGGCCCTGCTTGTACTCCAATTTGGAATTTTTTGGGTTTGTTGTTTATGTCTTTTGGTTTTTGCTATAGTAATTAGCTTTTAAACGGTACATCTTTTTAAGACGGCGGTCTACAAATTGATTATAGTAAACATTGTATCGACTTTAGCTATACCGGTCAAAATCACATGCGTTGTATCTTTCTTCGTACTCTCTCACGAATAGTCAGAATTTAAAAACCATAAGTTAAAAAACATAAATCACAGTCCAAAAAAACCTACTGTAGTATAGATGGAACTACAAGTGCATTAGCCGTGTCCTAGGCCTCGTCACATGCTCTACTGCACGTTTTTTAGAGGATACAAGACGGTGGCACACTTAACCTACACCTTACTCACATTATCTACATATGTGCATACACATATACGTATCTCTTATACACATATACGCTCGGCACTCTACTGTATCAGTTTTTAAGCCCAACCAGGCTCTAAAGCTTTGGGCAATGGCCATTGGTTTGTGCCAATTGTGCTCATGTCTATACGCCTCCTTTTTTTTGGACAAGCGATTAGCGAAGCTTTCCTTCCTGTTAGATCCAAACTCAACAGCAATGTTCAGGGCACTTAGGACCCGTTTGAAAGGTAGGATTTTCATGTGAATTTCATATGAAACAATTTAATTCCCTACAGGAATAAAGCAAAGTTATCACGTTACAAAGTGGGTCTTAGCATATATCTTACGGTTCATCTGCATCCACAGGCATCCTTTAAAGCGTATTTTTTGATGAAAATCTTCACCAGAAACTTACCCATGTGAGTTACATGCTCCTTTTTGCTACATGCAATCAGAGGCGGATCCACACCCCGGACATGATAGATTTCAGTTTGAGATGTGAAAAAATATTTAGTGTATAACTCGGATAAATTCAGTTCAGCCTAAGTAATATTTTCATAATCCAGTTTAGATAGCATAAACCATTCCACTACTGAGTTCGAAGTGTAATTAAATTCTGACTCCTCCACTGCATGCAACCCAACGTCATAATCATCTAAGAACAGTGCGCCTATGAGGTTTCCCTAGGGAATTCCAATCCGATCGGAACCAGAGATTGACTAAGTTTTCTTATCACCGATCTGCAAAAAGAAGGTAAAAAGGGGTTAAAAAAAGGCAAAGAAAAGAACAGGGAGAAGAGATGCTTTCGAGCCGCCCACGGCGTGGTTCGAACGCGAGGCGATGCACTGCCTCCGCAGCCGTACACGTGCCCCGATCCCCCGATCAAAACGACGGCTCCGATCCTCCTAAATCGGATTACCAAATCTGCTTCCGCCGACATGTGGCCCCGGATACACTCAGCGCCCACTGTCATTCTGAGAGGAAACGTCCTCGGGGACAGAAGCAGCAGGTGCACGCGTCGTTAGCCGTATAGTTGTACCCAACCCTAGGATTCGCCGCGAGCTTATCACTTACCACCGGCGCCCCCGCCCCTCCGCATCGTCATCTATCCAAACCAGGTAATTTTGGGTGTTCCACTCAGGTTTAGTTCCGAGTTTAGCAGCTCAGTTGTTCTGGTAGCTCGGTTTCTTGATTTGGTACTTTCTTGGTGCTACAATCTGAGGGAATAAATGGTCAATTTGTTGGTTTTCCTTGCTTGGATTTGGTTTGCTTTAGGGAAGCTAAGATCGTCATGTCGGATTCGGAGGAGCACCACTTCGAGTCGAAGGCCGACGCGGGGGCGTCCAAGACCTACCCGCAGCAGGCCGGCACCATCCGCAAGAACGGCCACATCGTCATCAAGAACCGCCCCTGCAAGGTACACCTCCATCTCGATTCGATGATGATGCGCAATTGCAATGTCGTCTCGCACGAGCGAAGTTATTTCTGGTCATAACACGATGGAATACTTGTGTATTGTTTATATGTGATGTGAATCGTTTACCGGATACTGTTATTGTTAATTTGTTGTCTGTGACTGTGAATGGTTGACCGGTATGTCGGGATGGTTCTTGTGGATCTGGGTGATAAATTCCTGACGAATTAGTGAGGAGGGAGGTGGTGGAAGTAATGAGAGATGTAATGCAAATGTGAGAGGTGTGGTGCCATCGGGAGTTATGTTCTCTTGAGTCTTGTTTTCGGTTTTGGATGGTTAGGCTCGATGTGCTTTTTAGCTTCTGTATCGTTGCAGATTAGCCTTTGAAAGATGTGAACCTGCTCAAAACTAATAGGTGATCCTGAGCAAAAGGGTGTTTTTTAACAAAAAAAATTGGAGGGGAAGCTATTTTTACCATGTTCAAGGGACCAGTTTGCTCCTTCAGAAATAAGGTTGGACTCACTATTTGCCTTGTATGATTATTATGAGGTTTGTCCCCTTAACAGCAGAAAAGATACCTTTTCCCCTTAGCCAGACATTTTGATTGTGGAAGAAATATTCAGCTTTTGTTGTGATCCAAACAAATAACATGTGTTATAAGAAACACGCCTTGTCCTGTACAGCTAAAGCTCCTTCATTTCTGTAGTCAAGCTGACCATAGCGGTAGAAATTCCTTTTCTAACTCTAGGTGATGTTTACCTAGGGATTTGCTGAGGTAGGAAAAATTAGTTTGGTACCCAAGAGAAATTAGGTTCTATAAATTATGTTTGGACGGAGGCTGAGTTTAGTCCATTCCATGTTGGAAATGCAAGATTGTAACTCAGTGTAAACTGTAAAGAGACTCTATAGGCATATTTGGATTGAGTAGGATGGGGATGTTAAGCTTCCTGTACATAGATAGACCAAAGGATTGGACAAAACAAAGTTCTTTGGCAATCCATTGCCAAAGAAAGCCTCAATCATAAATTTTGTTCTGTTTTGGTGAAAGAAGTTGAAATGGCCAAACAGATAACTGACACAAGCCCAACTTTTACATCTATCCCTGTTTAGTAGCTTGTTGTGCGCTATGTGAGAGGTATGGCACTCATAAGGTGACAGTGGTGCTGACCATTTTTTTTGCATATACTTCCTTTCCTTTTCTTGTGCTTAAGTTGTTTTCTTTAAGCTCTGATGGCTTTGAGTGGTATCGGTCATACAGTTAGTGGTGGATTTAGGATTCCGGCGATGGGGTGCGAACATGATAGTTCAAAGTAGGTAGCATAAAATGTTCAATTGTTCAAATGTAATAAATTACATATATCGTTTGCACTACAACTGAAATCACAAATATTTTACCCAATGCAGGTGCAAATGTTGAGTATTTAGGATTTTTTTGGAAATAACATATTATTTTATTAATGTGACAAAAATAAATGCCCTTGAAAAAAAATTACAGGAATAATACTTTGTGGCCAAATCATTTGGCGCCAGGCTTTTGTCGCTAATTGAATTGGCGATGGGATGGCGTGGTAGCACCTTTCGCCAATTCATTTGGCAATAGGACTGTTGCCAATTCAATTGGCGTCAGAAACCTTTGGACAAATCATTTGGCGATGGGGGTATTATTTGGATGACAGGCTTCTGTCGATGATTCATTTGGCTCACGGATTCATTTGGCCAACATGCTTCCATCTCTTTTTCAATTGGTGACAAAACCATTTAGCCGACAGACTTCTGTCGATGAATCGTTTGATTGACATATTCATTTGGCCGACATGCTTCTATCCCATTTCAATTAGCGACAGAAGATGCACCATCAGCATGTTGCCATTTCATTTGGTGACAGAGCTCCTATCGCCAATTTATTTAGTGACAGAGCTTCTGTCTCTGAATGAATTGGTGGCAGAGTATTATGTCTATAAATTTTTTTCAAGGACATTTATTTTTGTCATATTATTAAAATAATGGGTTATTTAAAAAATCGAGTATTTAGCCCGTGTGTGCGTGTGTATTTATAAAATACCTATCATGTACTTGTTTTTTCCAAAAAATTTTGGGGGTGCAACTGCACCCCCAACCCCATGCATCTACCCAAATCCACCCCTGAATACAGTTCTCAGGCTGAGGTCTGAAGCTATGTGGCATTTCTTTGACCTAAGTTCATTACATTCTTTTCTTTGATCTGATTGAACTGAATATACTTATGCTACAGGTGGTGGAGGTTTCTACCTCAAAGACTGGTAAGCATGGTCATGCCAAGTGCCACTTTGTTGCCATAGATGTATTCAATGGTAAAAAGCTTGAGGATATTGTTCCTTCATCCCATAACTGTGATGTAAGTCATGATTTCTAAGTGTTTAGTTAAGACCTTTCGTTGATTCAGTTTGTAATTTGTTCACCATTGCTTTTTTTTTCAGGTTCCACATGTGAACCGTACTGAGTACCAGCTGATTGACATATCAGAAGATGGATTTGTATGTTCTAGTTATCAGCGAAAGTGTCTTATTTTGTGAATAAACGTTAGATTCAATATTTATCATGTTATTTCTTTCAGGTGAGCCTTCTTACTGAGAATGGTAACACTAAGGATGATCTTAGACTCCCAACTGATGAGAATCTCCTGAGCCAGGTTTGTTTGGCAAACCTTCAAGCATATTTGCTTCTATTATATGTGTGTATATGCATGATATGGCTGCGTCCTTCATCTGTTTGATTCTTCATGCGATCCTCGTGGATCAATAGGAATTATTACATCCAATTTATTTCTGGTCATAGTTATCTATTTTATTTGGACATTATTTCTGTACAATAATAAGCCATCTGTATGATTGCTGGCTTGTATATTTCAGTCTTTCCGTGTTACCTTTTCCTCCAAATATCTTGATTTAACATTTATATGGGTAGTAGGAACTTGTAGTGCATGCTCTGAAATAATTGGCGTAAAAACTAGTGGAAGGCTAGATATTTTCTCTGCGTACCCCTTTTTTATGTTCTGCAACCCTCCGTTTGTGCCCCCCTCCCTCTCCCGTGTAGTGTGTTTGTGTGTTCGTGTTGATTTTAGGAAGCATCAAATATGAGATTCCATTCATTCTTTAAAGTGATCCTACAAGGTTGCCATATATATTGTACAAAGGTCCATAGTTACCACACTAAAATGTTACTTTTGCTTCATCATTTTTGCATTCTTGGTTCATTTGACTTGTCATATAACTGCCTGGAAGTAATGCTACGGTTTTCTTTGCACCTCCATTTTGGACAACATATCCCATGCACTCAAGCTTGTGGTGCACCCACCGTGCACCCTAACTAAAAAAGTCACAAAAAATTCCGAAAAATTTCTATATATACTTCTAAACTTCTTTAACTATATATAAAATTTTAAGTTCAAATTAATTATATGTTATATATAGGTGAAGTAAACCATAGAATACAAGTAGAA
The DNA here is from genome assembly GCA_036346245.1 of Bonia amplexicaulis. NCBI lineage: Eukaryota > Viridiplantae > Streptophyta > Magnoliopsida > Poales > Poaceae > Bonia > Bonia amplexicaulis. The sequence continues at coordinate 2,504,915 of CM070753.1, forward strand.
TTTTTTTCAAAATTTTTCGTGACATTTTTTAGTTGGGATGTATGAGGAGTGCATCACAAACTTAAGTGCATAGGATACTTTGCTTTCATGTTTACTTTTACTTCATCAGTTGTGCATTCTTGATGTGGACTTGTGATATTTCTGATTCCAGTCATTCCTTTCTGTGTGATAAGATTGTCCAAAATGTTTAATTGATAAATTCTGCTTGGTAATTCAGATTCAGGCTGGATTTGGGGAAGGGAAGGACCTTGTGGTGACCGTCATGTCTGCCATGGGGGAGGAGCAGATCTGCGCACTGAAGGACATTGGCCCCAAGTAACTTCCTCAAGTGAAGGCCACGAAATGGACGGATCCATTATATATCAAATTAAAATAAAAAAAAAGACATGTATTGAGAAGGAATTGTACCAGGAAATTCACCTAGCTTGAGCTGGCTTTTGCCGAAGTAACACGAGTGCAGTGATAGCTGGGTGATTACCGCTACCTATCATGACATTTGGGACCCAGTATTTTCTATGGATTTATGTCCTCTGCCTGATGTCATATCAATAATTGATTTGGAACGGTGGAAACTGTAGGCCAAGTTTTTTCAGCCTATGGCTATATGTTCTTTTGGGTTGTTGATGATATATTTTGGCTGTGGTCGATGGTTTTTATCTGTATTTAGTGAATATCGGAGACGTTCGCGGACGATGTAAATGGTTTTGAGCTCGAGAAACCGACAGTCTTTGAGGTAGAAACCTCCACCACCTGTAGCATAAGTATAACTGTTTAATCATCCGATTAATTATGCGTTGCTCCAAGAATTTTATAGAGGTAACAAATAATCGTAAAAAATTATGAAAGAATTATACAATGTACTGTAATTCCTTGGGAAGCTCCATAAAAAATATCATAATTTTTTGAGCTCATTTTCTATTTAAAAATTTGAACAATTATGACATAAAATTATGAATTTACGTAGGTAATTAGATCAGCTAATTAGCCGGTTTAATCACCTGCCGTTTTGTAGGCAGATGGTAGACCACGGTAGCAGGCGCCTGCCATCTGCTGGCCGGAGGACAGGTACCATGTGTTGAATGTCGGGCGCTGCCGCTAGGTGATCGGACGACAGAAGCGCTATTTTTGTCAATACTGCTCGCATACGGCTATTTCCGCAAATACGTGTTGAAAATGGTCTATATATAGCAAAAATTCATTCAACTACTAGCCTGGGCTAAAATGATGGATACTAAGCCCGCTCTAAACGGTTTTAATTTCTAGTTTTTGTTTGGTTTACGACTTATTTAAGGTAGAAACTACTTGGAATACGTCAACTTCTAATTTCGGCTTATTTTAACTTTTCTATTTTATTTCTTTGCATTGTCCGTGACGATATACCAGCTTTTTTATTTTTTATTTTCTTTAATTAAATAACTCGAAAAGGCTAACAATCGTTATAGTGCAATTTTTGTTAAAAACTAAAGACTGAAGTCAAAAACTTAACCCCCGTGGAGCTGCCCGAAAAGAACTAGGTACGAATTCAATTAAAAAGAATATGTATTCATGAGCTAAGAGGATTTATAATCCTAGGCGGTGAAGATGTCCACTCATACGCACTCACCAATTGGAATAGCTCAGTTACTTCAAAGCCTTTAGCCTAGAAATTAGGTTAAATATAGTCCGACCTCAAAGTGCTTGACCGGAGCTTGGCTCACTACCTTGGGCTTGAAACCTAGAAAAGACTAATAAAATATTAGCCTTATTCTTTTTTTAAGCTGTGACTAGTATCTTTTCATTACGTTTTTTGAGATGCAATGGACGACGGAGATACCAACCCAGAAACGGTTTTAAGTTCGAGAAGCTATTTGGAGAAGTGAAATCGCTTGAAGAAACTATCCTCTATTTGTTTCACTTACAGAGAAGCTAGACTAAAAAAACCACAGAAAAAAGCCAAACAAATAGGGTCATTGATTTTCATCAATTTTTTAACAAGGAAATATGCAAATGCATCCAAATTCGGAAGGTCCATTTTGAACGATTAACTCTTCCTGGCTATAATTTCCGGCTTCAACTTCAAAACCATTCTCTCAAAAAAAAACTTCAAAACCAATTACTTTACGTCTCCTTGATGCACGCTCGGGGCTCTTTTCATGGGCTGTCACATTTATCAACTATGTTGCCTGTCACATCATTCAACTTGATACCATGGTAAGAAGAGGGATAAGGGAGAAGGACCTAACATGTGAGTCAGGTTAGCATCAGACAACATGGAAAAGGCGTTGCCAAAGTCTTTGACTTTCAGTTCTCATAAATCATAAGTTACTTAAAATATATATGCTTTTTCTTTTTTTCTCTTATTTTTTTATATTATCTATAAAAATATAGCGGTATTTTTTTTATTTTTTAATTGAATGGCTCAGAAAAATTAAAAACCGCTATAGTGTAATTTTAATAAGAAACCAGAAGCTGAGAGCCTGTTAGAGCGGCCTCTCTTATTCCTTTGTTTTGTCTTTGATAATATAATGGTTTTTTTATTTCTTTAATTGAATGATTTAGAAAAACTAAAAACCGCTACAGTGTAATTTTAATCAGAAACCAGAAGCCAATCTGAGAGCATGTTAGAGCGGCCTCAATGATGTGATAGGCACATCATCCAAAATCAATTATAAACACAAAGCCTACTGATGTGGTTTGTATTCGTTTTGATATTTTAAAGACAAGTAAACGGTTTTTAAGTTTAGGATATAAAATTAGGGGCTGCTTCAAATAGCTTTTAAGCCTTGACTTCTGGTTTTGAGTTTTGGTTTTTAGCTGCAAATACATGGTAGTGGCTGTTAGTTTGTCAAAGTTAAAAAACGAGAAAAGAAAAAGGAAAGAAAACCGTTATACCGGATAATACAAAGGATTACAGGGAAAACAGAAAAAGCAAAAAAAAAACTAAATAACCAGAAAAAACAAAATTAAGAAGCGAAAAAACCGGAGCGTTAAGCTGTTCGGAGCACTATGTCTCCGACTTTTGGAAAGAGCGGGACGTGTTGCTCGCACACAAATCTTTCTGTCCTTGCGATTTCGTCGTCTCTCGCGCTCGAGCCGCACAATTACTCGCTCCCGCGAAGGAGAGGGGAGGATTCGCAACTCCGCAGCAGCTCTGCACCCGTTCCCCACCTCGTCGGCTCCCCCCCACCGTCATCATCATGGCGTCCAGGCAGGGTCCCGGCGGCGGCCTCTGGACCCCGCCCCCGTCCCCGACACTCTCCGGCGTCCCGCGGTTCCCCGCCCTGGAAAGCCTCCTCGCCGGGAGCCTCTTCCCCGACGAGCCGTCGCCGCCGGCGGCGGTTCCGAGCTTCTTTGGCGGCTCGCCCACGCAGCTCCCCTCCCCGTCGCCGCTCTCCGCCACCGCCCTCCTCGGGTACCCCCAGGTCTCAAGTCTCAACCCCCACGCGCGCTTGTGCTCGTTGTTGCTTTGGTTTTTTAGTTACTCCGTAACTTGGTATACTACAGGTTCTGAATTGGTATTAAAAAATTGGACCTTTTTTTTTTGCCTTTTCCAGCTCCGTTCCGCATTTGCTATTTTAGGCAGTGCAGAACTGTAGAGGAGGCCATGGTCTCGTCGTAGGATCTTTGAGTTGATGTGCGCCGTGTAATTGGAGTTTGCGCGCTGTAGCTCGCAAACTCCTGTTCCTTAATTGGAACGATGGTCCTGGGCCAAAAGGTGGAGCAGCTTGTCCAGCGCGGTTGTGACGAATGGCCTGCGTTGCACGTTCAAGAACCGGGGTCCATGGTAAATTGGCAACTATTCAGGTTGATATGCACCTTTTGTGCTGCCGACAGCAGCAGATGCTGTGTTGGCGTCCCTTTTCCTTTTCGAGAACCCGTGTCGAATGTTCTTGAGAACCTTTGTTGAGTGTTCTTGAGATGGTGGAGTAGGTTTGGGATCGATTTAGTTTGAGCCTCTGAGTTCGAGGCATCAATAGGACGTTATCTCAACATTATCCCTTGCACTATATTCAGTTGAAAGTGCTATGTATATTTTTTCCCTGCAGGAAAACTTTGAAATGTTCCATAAACAGGACCTAGCACAGTTAACAGCACAAGTAGCCCATTCTAACTACAGTATACTCCAACAAGCAGATAACTCATCTTCTTTCTCATTGGCGACTTCAGAGCTGACATCCCAACATGTCAGTTCTTCTGTAATTGCGGCATCAACGCAGGAAATGCCGACTTTGCCATCACATACAGATAATATCAAGACTGTATCAACTGGGGTTCTACAAGGACTCCAAAGTTCATCTATCACCCTGGACAGACCTGCTGATGATGGCTACAGTTGGCGCAAGTATGGGCAGAAGGCAGTCAAGGGTGGGGAGTATCCAAGGAGCTACTACAAATGCACCCATAGGAACTGTCTGGTCAGGAAAAATGTTCAGCACTCTGCAGATGGACGAATTATTCAAATAATTTATAGAGGTCAGCACAGTCATGAACGTCCCTCAAAAAGGAGGTTTAGAGATTGTGGTGGTTTATCGAATGAACTAGATTATTTCAATGGCAATGCGGATGCTTCAACCAGATCACAATCAGATTTTCTAGATTGTTATGGAAGTCCTATAACATCAAATGGCGCCATGGCGGGGTGTTTAATGGCAAGGAGAGAAGAGGGAGATGAGCAATTATCTGGTTCATGTGATAGCCAGCAAGAGGTTGATGATGAAATACAAACTGATGATGCAGCTGCTGGTGATGCCAATACAAATGAAAGGTAGTTCCTGTAACCAAACAGAACTTCCTTATTTGGAACTTTGTAAGTTCTTCTAGACTTCCTTATTAGCATGTTTCTAACTTACTGTCATTATTTTATATTATGCAGGAATGCACCAGCTCCAGGTCAAAAGATTATCGTGAGTACAACCAGTGATGTTGATCTTTTGGATGATGGCTATAGGTGGCGCAAGTATGGACAGAAAGTGGTGAAAGGAAATCCTCGCCCAAGGTAGACCCATAATCATTTACCATATAGCCTCTTCCCCCATGATCTTAAGTACTGCCTATGAAAGGAGGCCTTCAGTTCTCCACTTGCTTCTAGAATGTTTAGTCAGAACAGCTATGAAAATAACTCCGTGTTATTGTTGGATCCTTCAGTTTGTTTGCTTAAGTATATCTTAGAAGAACGTATCATATCATATACACAATTATGGATGTAAAAGGTGTCTTAAACTACTAATTAGTTAATGTCGGTATACACAATTATGGATGTAAAAGGTGTCTTAAACTACTAATTAGTTAATGTCGGAGCTAGTTTAGCTCTTTGGCATCAGCTTGATGTTGTCATCCAGAACTACAACTCCAGATAGCTCACTTACACTTGAACAGACGTGGGACATTCGTCTTGCAATAATACCCAAAAAATGGTTTTACCTTTCATTCAAGAGACATATACCTAACAAGCTTGACAGGCATGATAGACTGATATTGCTTTGCGTAAGTGAATTAATTTTGAAACTGTTTGCCAAAGAATCCATACCTTGTTAATCTGACAATATTCAGTTGCTACGAAGAATGCTATCCGGCAGATTATTTAAGAACAGATATATGGTCTGATGTGGTCGAATGAGATTAAGATTGACTATTACATACATAGTTTAGCCAAACGAAAATTCTTATTTCTTCTGTAATTCTGAAAATTTTTTGGTGAGGGAAAACTTGGCATATATTTTGTCAAACTAATCTCTTTGAATAATAGTAAAACATTTGTCCTATAGTTCTTTTGGCAATAGTTACTGCCATCACAAGATCGTGAGTGATTTGCATGCTTATCAATTGTACGTTTGGTGAGTTATCTTCTTATTTTTCATAAATCTTCCACCGCTACGGACAATTTACTTCAAATCGAAATTTAGTGTTTTTGAGAACTGAAAAATTCTATGAACCTGAGTTATGTACTCTGTCTGCACCATGTAGGAGTTATTACAAATGCACCTACCAAGGATGCGATGTAAAGAAGCATATTGAGAGATCTTCTCAGGAACCAGATGCTGTGATAACTACATACGAAGGGAAGCATATCCATGATGTGCCTGCTACTAGGAACAGAATAGTCAGCCCTACTGCGCAGAACAGACTTACAGAACGACCGCCTGCTAGCGTCTGCACTAGATCTAAAACAAGAACATGCAGAAACTAAAAATTGGAGTGTTTTATCATTCTGCTTTATAGCCTAACCTGTCTGTGCCTTCTTCTCCTACTGCACTGGTGGTTAACAAATAGTGAAAATATAAATATTGTCTCTGGAGATGAGTCTTAGCAGACCAATCAATCAGATGGCTCTACCCTTCATTTATATACACGATGCAATACAATGGAAGGATACAACTAAGTTGGTAATACAGAGATATACTTCTAACTGAATAGCAGTAATATCGGGATACTATTCATGGTATGGCAACGTCCAGAATCAGGCGAGAGCGTGTAATCCGGAATCAGGCGCAACCGACAGGGAAAGCTTTCTACCGCAGGTCTCTATCTTCACATTCCCCCTCAATTTCAACCGTCTGAACAGAGGTTGAGATTGGTTCTGAGACGCTCAAGCATTTGTTTAGTTGCGGGCTTGGTAAAAGCATCGGCGACCTGATCTTCTGAAGAAATGAAGCGAACCTCCAGATCACCTCGCGCAACCTTTTCTCGGACGAAATGGAAGTCAACTTGATGTGTTTAAATGCGGGCATGGAACACCGGATTTGTTGTTAAGTAAGTGGCTCCTAAGTTATCACACCACGGACCGGTGCTCTCGGTTGTGGTATGTCTAGCTCCTTGAGAAGAGATTGTATCCGGTGACTTCAGCGGCACCATTTGCTACTGACTTTATACTCCGCTTCCGTGCTAGACCGTGACACGGTTGGTTGTTTGCGAGCACTCCAGGAGATCAAGTTGGAACCAAAGAAGACAGCAAACCCACCAGTAGAGCGGCGATCATCAACGCATCCCGCCCAGTCAGCATCAGTGAACACACTCAGCAGGGTTGAGGAGGACCGGCGTAGAAATAATCCGGTGGAGATGGTTCCTTTGACATAACGCAGAATTCGTTTAACTGCCTCCCAGTGAACCTCGGTGGGCTGTGATAAATATTGGCACACTTTGTTGACTGCAAATGAGATATCGGGTCTGGTAAGTGTGAGATACTGCAGTCCTCCCACAACACTTCTATAGTTAGAAGCATCACCATCACCAAGCGGGGTCCCATGAGTACAAGACAGCTTGTCAGGCGACATGGGAGTAGATGCAGCCTTACAGTTCTCCATGTTGACCCGACAAAGAAGATCAAGGGCATATTTCTTTTGTGTTAGAGACATTCCCCCTGAATTGACAGTGGCCTCAATACCCAGAAAGAAATGCAGAGGGCCCAAATCTTTTAGAGGAAAGAAGGAACCTAGTCTGGACAAGAGAGCTTCAGTGGCAGTCGGAGAAGAACTGGCAATAACTATATCATCCACGTAGACAAGCATGTATATGGTAATGCCGCCTTGATTGAAGATAAAAGGAGGTATCACCGTAGAAGAGGTGAAGCCAAGTTCTTTGAGTCGACCACTCAATTGAGAATGCCACCCCGAGGAGATTGCTTGACCCATATATAGACTTCTGTAGTTTGCAAACATGTGAAGGATACCGAGAATCCACAAAGCCTGGTGGTTGCTCCATATAAACATCTTCACTCAAATCTCCATGCAAGAATGCATTATTGATGTCTATTTGACGTAAAGACCAACCCTTGGAAACTGCTATTGACAGCACAAGACGAACCGTAGCAGGTTTGACTACAGGACTGAACGTGTCCAGGTAGTCGATTCCAAACTGCTGAGTGAACCCCTTAGCGACAAGCCGAGCCTTGAACCGATCCACAGATCCATCTGGGCGCTGTTTGACTTTATAAACCCATTTGCAACCAATGATGTTCTGTCGAGGTGGTTTGGGAACAAGACGCCAGGTATTGTTCTGAAGAAGGGCCTGAAGTTCAGCTTGCATCGCAGCTTGCCACTGAGGATCAGTCAAGGCAGCACGATGGGACTTCGGTGTAGCAAAGAACGCTCGGCGGTGCACAGAATACTTCACCGTTCCATCGGTAAATAGCTTGGGCTTGCTGATGTTATTCTTGAGTCTAGTCTGCATTGAATGTTGATTGTCGACAAGTCGGTGACCGAAAGCGATCACCTCATCACTCGAGCGTGATTGTCCTCGGGAGAATTGGTGAGTGAGCCAAAGAAGAATCAGAAGGCGAAGAGAAGTCGGAGCCCAAAGATGGTGAAGAAGGCTCATCCTGGGTAGTAGCTGCAGTAGGTTGTTCCTCACCGGGTCCTGCACACTCAGTAGAAGACTGCACAGAGGGCAAAGAAAGATCACATATGGAGTTATTCTGCAATGCTGGCTCAACTAATACCACAGACGATTGAGGAGGACACGAAGATGAGGACAATGGACGAGTGGAGAAAGGAAAAACAGACTCGTCAAATATGACATCACGAGAAACATAAATGCGACCACTAGTACGATCAAGACATTTGTAACCTTTGTGCAAGGAGCTATAGCCCAAGAAAACACATCGTTTGGAACAAACCGAGTTTCCGGTTGTTATAAGGGCGTAAGTTCGGCCAGCAAGCGCACCCAAATGTGCGAAGGAAGGTATAGTCCGGATTAACTTTGAGAAGCCGGGTGAGAGGGTTGGAATTGTTCAAAATCGGACTGGGCATACGGTTGATGAGATAACAGGCTGTCAAGAAGGCTTCATCCCAAAAACGAATGGGGAGTGAGGCTTGAGCCAGCAAAGCTAGCCCAGTTTCAACCACATGGCGATGCTTTCGTTCTGCAATGCCATTCTGTGAAGAGGTGTGAGGACATGACACTCTGTGGGATATACCGATTTGAGCAAAGTAGTGATGAAGACGACGATATTCACCGCCCAATCAGTTGAACAAAGACGGATTTTTGTGTTTAATTGACGCTCAACGAGTTTTGGAAGGTGTAAAGACATGTTCAACGTCGGTTATGCTTGAGAGATAAATCCAAGTAAACCGTTGAATCGTCAATGAAACTAACATAATACTTAAAACCACCAGATGATATCAATGCAGGACCCCAGACATCCGTATGAACAAGCTCAAGAGGAGAGGAAGTAACACGGGTGGATCTATTATATGGCAAAGTATGAATCTTTGACTGTTGACATGCGTCACAAATTGAAACATCTCGATTGGAAACTGAACTAGGAAGCTTATTTAACCTAAGAACAGTCCTAGTGACCGATGATGAAGGATGACCAAGACGACGATGCCATTGTGTTGAAGACACCACGACTCCAGTGAATCTTTGAAGACTGGAGGAAGCTGAAGCTCGGCTAATTGGAATTGGATATAAGCCTCCCTTGCTTTTACCGCGAAGAAGAACCTTCTTCGAGTCCTTGTCCTTTACAACAAAGGAATCAGAATGAAACTCAATGAACACATTATTGTCAGAAACCAATTTGTGAACAGAAAGAAGATGTTTGTTGATTTGAGGGACATGTAGAACATTTTTAAGAAGCAGTGGTTTATTTGAGCCAGGTAAAACAGAATTACCAATATGTGAGATGTTCAAACCTTGCCCATTTGCAACTTGCACTTGATCTTTGCCTCCATAGCGCTCGTGGACGGTGAGTCTATCGAGATCACCGTGAGATGATCTCAGAGCCCCGTATCCACATACCGGTTGGGGTCACTTGAATGTCTTCCATAAGTGACCGCATTGCCAGATCGATCTTCCGGCTGATAAGCATGGTTGAAGCGTTCTGCACCGCAAAGCATCATGGCCATATTTTCCACATACTTGACATGTGGATTTTCCTTTGCCTCCATATCGGCTCGACCACAGAAGTGGTCTGCGTCCATTGTCTCGGTTTGACCACCTCGGCCTCGAGCGATCATTACCATAGGCGGGGTTCGGTCCGAACGGCTATCGGTAGCCGGACATGAAATTCGCCGAGGAGTGCACTTCTGAACAACATTATTCGTTCGAGCCGCACTCAAAACTCAATAGATATGCATAGAGATCATGGAGACTTACAGCATCATTGCGAGTGGTGACAGCTGTGACTAACGGATCGTGTCGATCCCGGTCCGGCGAATGTAGCCAATTACCTCATCGTCGAGAGAGTTTGGCCAATTGATGCCATGGTATCGGCATGGCTCTTCATCTTGTGAAAATACTCACCACGCTCATGTCCTTCTTCTTCATGTTTGACAAGCGATAGCGAATCGCATTATTCTTGCGGTTTTGAGATGAAAACATCCGAGCGTTGCCCACACATCTGCAGAGGTGGATTGCCGAGCGACCTGTGCAAGTATATCTTCTGTCATGGATGACAAAAGAGCACTTAGCACGATCTTATCTTGCCGAAACCAGAGGAGATATGTAGGGTTGGGAACTTGTCTTGCATCGGCACCAACACCTTCAGTCAGCATCATGGACGGGCGAATCGCCATCTACATACCCATCTGATTACGTCGCAGAGGTAGGGCTCAACTTGAGCCTTCCAGAGGAGGAAGTTCTCTCGGGAGAGTTTAATGCTGATGGGGTGGCCGAGAGTTGCGATCGAGATCTTTGCCGCAATAGGAACTAGAGCACCGCAGGTTGTGTCGCTGTTGACAGCAGTCGAGGACGCCATGACTTTGGATCAAGGCTCTGATACCAAGTGAAAATATAAATATTGTCTCTGGAGATGAGTCTTAGCAGACCAATCAATCGATGGCTCTACCCTTCATTTATATACGATGCAATACAATGGAAGGATACAACTAAGTTGGTAATCTGAGATATACTTCTAAGCGAATAGCGATAATATCGGGATACTATTCATGGTATGGCAACGTCCAGAATCAGGCGAGAGCGTGTAATCCGGAATCAGGCGCAACCGACAGGGAAAGCTTTCTACCGCAGGTCTCTATCTTCACACAAATGAAGCAAATGCAATTCTATTGGTTCCTCAGTTCTACTGCCATTTTTGGTCAGATTAGATCCAGTTATCAGGCTGCTCTTTTGGGTTGTCTTATGATTTATGACCGCGGCTTATAGCTTTTCACCCTAATGTGAGCGCTTGTGTGGACAAATCAAAAGCTGATAAACCGCTTTTAAAAGGCTATCCTGATAAGCCACTTTGAAATAGCGGTGGAAAAACCGTCCCGTTTATTCGTTCGAGGAAAGTCATAAATCATGTAATAGCCTAACCTGTCTGTGCCTTCTTCTCCTACTGCACTGGTGGTTAACAAATGAAGCAAATGCAATTCTATTGGTTCCTCAGTTCTACTGCCATTTTTGGTCAGATTAGATCCAGTTATCAGGCTGTTCTTTTGGGTTGTCTTATGGCTTATGACCGCGGCTTACAGTCTCTCATCCTAATGTGAGCGCTTGTGTGGATAAATCAAAAGCCGATAAACCATTTTTAAAAGGTTATCCTGATAAGCCACTTTGAAATAGCGGCGGAAAAATCGTTCCATTTATTCGTTCGAGGAAAGTCATAAATCATAAGCCGGAAAGAATAGGCCCATCATACTCTGTATCCTCCAAGACCTTTGCATGCACTGTTGTGCCCCATTGTTGCTCAAATGTAGTACTTCTGAAACTGTATATTTTTTTATCAGTTCTACCCCCAAAGGGAGGTAATTTTAGGCAACATGATGTATTGCATTCTATTTTCAGCAAGTGTATATGCTCCAATTGAACTCTTATTTTGTAGAAACACCCAATTGCTTAACTCTTATTATCTGCTGCAAGTGCTATTTCAATAGAATATGCAGCAGAATCTGGTAATTGCTGAACATGATGATGGTTCATTGTTACCTAAATCATCCAATGGGTCATGCTCTTTTGAGTATCAACATGATAACCTTTTTGGTGCACATATCATACCTGTTAAACTGACATCATTGTTTCCATTACAGAGCAGAAAGTAATCATGGCTTGTTAACACATACCTGTAACTGCCAATGCTTGCCAAAAACGACTGTAAGTATTGTCAGAAGCCATCGATCTTTTCTCTCGTAACTCGCGTTTCTGTCGTACATGACCGGCGTGCAAAAGCTGGTCGACAACGCTGCCACCCCATCTGACTCCCACAAGAATCACTCGTTTTCACTCGGGTTTCAGTCAGTACCAGGAGTGATGTTCCACTCGTACTGGCTGGCATATGCCGTGCTCCTAGGGTCGTCTTGGCATCTTGCCCTGTCAACATCTTTGTGCCCATGAGAAGTCTTGTCATCTGCAGCTCATTGATCTTAACCTGTACTTTGTTTGCTGTCGCCATTCCTTGGATCCTATCGTTGGATGATTCACAGCAACAGAGATTTTTGGAGGGTTTAACTGTTTCTTGTGGAATTCCCGCGTTCTGAAAAGTTTCTCCGTTTTCGTAACCAACTTATCACGGTTTACAAACTAATGACCATTCATCCATACCACAAATCCTCCACGAAAACATGTATCATAGCCTGTGTTGAAAGGGGAAAAGAGAAGAAAAGAAATAAAGGGACGTACTTTTCCTGACCTTCAAAGCCAAGTATAACATATTGCTCCCATCTGCACTTCACCCGAGTTTTCAGTCAATCATCATGTGAGGACTGAATGGTTTTGCAGATGGACCAATCTCTGCATCGCTTGCCTCTCTCCCTTATTTCTTCTGCTCTCTTTTCCGGTACAACTGAAAGAATATAAATTGTACAGTAGCTGTTTGTGCTTCTGGAGGTGTGGCGTCGAGTATGATTGTGTACACGGCAGACAACAGAAGAGAGAGGACGAGAGAGGAAAAGAAAAGAGGACAAACTGTTGGCACACAGGCCACTACTTAACTAGCATCATCATCACAAGTAGGGCAATGGGAACAACAACCACTGCATTCTCAAGTATATGAAACTCTCCAATCTGAGGACCTTGTTCATCTTGCTGCCGACTCAGAGCCTAAGGCTTTCAACATAGGCATTTCAGCTTAGAATTTGTTCATCTTGAAATCCATCTTACAGTAGAGCGACTTCAACACAGCCATTCCAGTTTTCAACCCTTTCAACTCACCTTTTATGGTCCCATATGCTTCCTTTAGCTCGGAGGTCTCTTCGAGAAGATCAGGAATAGCATCTTCAGGACAAGTGCTATCGACATGGAGGACCCCAATGTCGATGAGGTAATCTTGGTACTTATCCAGCCACATAAAAAACTGCAACCATTCAACCCCTGCACAGCACAACAAAGTTCCAAATTAGCGAGAACCGAAGCCACCTCGCCTAAATTTCTCTACATGCTAAAAAACCCTAAAACCTAATCAAACCCTAATCCAGATGCTATCAATGGCAATAACACAGATCCGACTGCGCGGATGTCACAAATTATTACAAGACTTATGTTCGCCTGATTCCTAGAGCACTTCATAAAGATCTTTCCTGGGTTGTTCTTCGTCTTCCATGTGAGCTTCACCAACTTCTCCAGACCGCACCGAGGACACACCAAGAGAGGCAACCCGCTCTTGCCATGGACTGGCAAGGCAACTGCATCCCACTAGCCCGTGCGAAAGAACTGTTATTGGACATGGCCGCTGCGTTTGGCAGAGGAAAGGGGAGGGGGAGAGCTAGATGGAGAGACTGGCTTAGTTGCGTTTGGAGTTGGGGCCTGACCGAGCCACATAGCGGTGGTCAAGGGGCATTATAGTCATTTCCTCTCAGGGTTTTAACCCTAATTCAATAATGACAAACTAACAAATGGTACGTAAAATTCAGGATAAAACCTCCGTTACAATATAATACGTTACAATATAATAAATCATATTTTACCAATCACACTTCAACTTCCAAGCCAATAATCATTTGTCCCAAAATTACGACCGTTTGCAACTTTGCATTTGGGGATGCGATGATTGCGCACATGAACATAAAGAAAGCGCCTGCATAGTCTGTACCTTGCTCTGTCGTTTTGCTTCCGAAAAAAAAAGTCGAGTTTTTTTAGATAAAAAAGTCGAGTTTTAAAACGTAGTAGCTAGCATGCATGCAGCCTTTCTGGACGAGATTCTAAAGCCGAACTTTAGCTAGCATGCATAAAAAAAGTTCAGTTTATTCTAGGGTTGATTTGAGTTCGGCTCGAACTTTAAACGAGCGAGCTTGATCTCGAGCTCGTGAGCTTCATCGAGCCAAGCTCGAATAGTTCGCAAACCTCGATTCGAGTTTAAATAGTGATACACATCAACTCTTACCAAGCTTACTCGAGCGGAACTCGAGCTCGAGTTTTTCTTATTGTTGAAAATTAGTGTATGTTTGAATTATTTTGACTGTTATCTTGTTTACTAGAGCCGAGCTTGAACACATTTTTTTATTATTGAAAAATAGTGCATAATAACTTATTTTAATTGTTATCGAGCTTCAACGAGCCAAACTCGACCTCAAATCTAGACTTGAACCCTAACTCGAGTCCGACTCGAGTTTCTACTAAACGCAAAGTTAAAAAAACTAAACCTATTTTAATTCGGCTCGTTTATAGCCCTAGTTGCTGGTGTCTCATGAGTGAGGCTGTAACGACATACAATGACGACTGACGAGCGATGAGTGCAGTGAGCTACACTAGATCATGGGCATCATTACCAGTATAGTAAGTAGTACTGTTCCATGTTGAAGGACGTACTAGGAGCAGAAATTTATGTCTGGCACTAACAATTTCTGTCAAGACCGAGTATAGCAAGTAGTACTGTTCCATGCTGTGAGAGCTAGCTGTAGGAGAACTTTCAGTAGGGGGGAGAACTTCTACTGTATTTGGCAATCAGGTGATCAGTGGCTCTTAAATACGATGAAGTAGCTTCCTACCGGTAAGCATAGAAATTTTGAGTTTCGTACACCGACTAATTCATCAAAAAAAAAAACCTAAGTCGTTAAGAAAAAGTTAGAAACATGCTTGTAATTCAACATGAAACTAGCAGATTTTCCACGACCTGTGTAAAATGGAATACGTGAGGAGATAGCGAATCTAGTAGAGTAGGAGGTGTGGGTATCTCCGGTACAAATGATTGGTGAAAGCTCTGGGCTTCCTAAACTAAAATAAAGGTGTGCAACTAATCCACCTCATGTAACTTTCAGTACGTAAATCGGGGAAGGAGGACTCAGTGGCGGAGTTAGGATTTGATTACATCCCGGACTCAGTGATAGAATGATCTAGTTTATTTGAGTTGGACTATGAAAATATTATCTAGACTAGACTGAATTTACCCGAACTGTATACTAGATATTTTTTTTACATCTCATACTGAAGCCTACTCTGTTTAGGGTGTAGCTCCGCCCCTGAGGGACCGAATCAAAGCAAGTGAAGGCTAGCTCCATGGCTCATGATGAAGAGAGCAGAGGGGCCAGCCAAACGAGGTAGATGAGGACCGGCGGGCGTGCAAGGCCCCAGTGAGTTTAGTGAGCTGCTTCCCAGCTTGACTCCACTCGGAGCTGCCTCCTCAAAATCCTCCTGCTCGGCCCCATCGCCACCAACCCCCCTCGGTGCCGCAAATGCTGGGCGCCCCCAGCCTTACAAGGGGCGCTCATGCGACAAAACTGACATGGCAAAAACTATTCCAATCATACATATGAACATTTAATGCAATCCAAATTTATACATAGATAGATAAGATGCAAAGCGAGAATGTAAAATACACTTACGGTAGTCCTTGCTAATGTAAAATACACAAGGTAATTCGTTTGTCCATCTTTTACAAATCTACAACAAACCATATAGATTCTATGAGAAATTGACCAATTGAGACTAGTGTCTAGACTAGAGAACATTACTAATTTTTTTTCATCTAACAACGTTTTACAAATGTACAATACAAGTAGTAAGTACAAGGTCATCGGTAGTTAGTTTCTCACCTAGTCAGCTGACGGCTGCTGCCATGTTGCACTGCTGCCTAGCTACTGTAGGCCTGCTACTCTGTTGCCGAGCTGCCTAGCTGCGCGTGATGCGCCCGTCGACGCCCCTCGACCGTGTCCCTGCAATTCAGTCTGCTCTGTCGCCACAGGGAAGGAGCACGAAAGGGCACAATAACAGCAGAATAATTAGGGAATTGGGATTTTGGGGGAAAGAAGATCGATTTGGACTTGGTCACGATTCAACTCCTATCAAATCCATCCCATGGGCCAAGCATGAGAATAAGTGGTGATCATTTTGGCTTATTTTTGGTGGTTTATGGCTGAAAAGCAGCATGTAATTTGGTTGAAAAATATTGTAATGACGAGGTTTATTTAACATAATTAAATTTAAAAAATTAAAAAATATGTTAGCCCATCACAAACAACGCAAACGAATACGGCAAAAAAAAGAACCGACAAAAAAGCTCAAAAAAAGCCAAAAAATTCAGAAAAAGACGAAATTATGAATAGTAAAAAATAAAATTTGTGTTCGTTCGAAACGAATGGGGCCTAACATGGCCCAAAGCCCCCATCCAAATTGCCCAACTTCTCCCCTCAAGCTCAATGTTTGTCTTCTTCAACGTCACCTCTGTGCTTTTTCTCGCCCAAGCCCTATGTCGTGCCTCTGCTTATCTGCTTCTTGCGCCATCATCAGCCAATACTCTGCCATGAATGCGGCCTAAAATGGGCTACTGCACTAGGGGGATATGGGGGGAGGGGGGAGGGAGAGGGTGCGGTGGCCAGAGCCGGTGGAGGGGGTGGTTCTGGCAGGAGGGAAGCTCGGGCAGCCACCACACCTCGTCATATAGGATGATCTGTTCTTGATTTAAATCTCTGGTTTAAATCTCGTACAAATCTCAACATGCAAAGTTACCAGTTCATCACCTAGTTTTAGATTTTCTTTTTGTAAATCCTCACATAGTTATATATTACTACTGTTAGACCATTTGCAATGTAGGAACTTTATATAATTATATAATTAGGCTCAATTCTCGACCTTTCCCGTTACTACGGGAATTATTGTTTCCTTCAAAATTTATGCTTTCCAAGTAGGTTGTTAATGTATAAATTCATTGACTCCTGTAAATTCTTGCATTCCGCACGAGCCTAGGGTCTTGATCAGAAGAACCACATGAGTGTTCTCCAGGCAAAATTTGCAGTGAGATCAGGTTAAAGAGAGGGAGGGAGAGTGACGATACGGATTGTCTTGTCGCATTACTGGCTGCCTAAGCTAGCTAGCTTGCTGCTCTGCGGTCATGTTCTTCTCAGTTTCTAAAAACTGTTTTTTGGTTTTTTACAGTAACTAACTTTTAAACAAGTATTTTTTCAAGATAGGATCTACTAGTTAATTGTAGTACATACTTTACTGACTTCATTTATATCGCAAAAATCGTATGTGAATTTCTGTTACTATGTAATCTCTCGTACAAACAGCTCAAAAGTCACAAGCCGCAACCAAAAACCACAAGCCGCAGCCAAAAAAGATTTGGTTTATACGGAGCTTGTCAATTATTGCATGGTCGTTGGATTAACAGAAAAATTAATTATGGTACCAGCAGGTTAATCTGCCGTACCACCGTCGCTGTTACCAGACAGGAGGTTGTACCAAACTCAAAATTAGGCAAGAACACGCAGCTCCTCTTGGTTTACATCTGACTACGAGTTCTAGAAGAGACTAAAGAGAAGGCCTAGAACCAATAACGCACTCAAATTATAGCCTGCAATAGTGTTAGAATGATACTAGTATGAACTGGCCAAAGACAGAGTAGGGCGATTCGTCCATGAGGACAGGCGGGCTAGCCTGCAATAGTGTTAGAATGATACTTATAACCTATAATTTTCTTTAAATAATAAACAAAATGATTTTTTATCATTATTTCGGAACGATTTATTGGTATAGTCTTTTTAGAATGACTTATTAGAATAGTCCTTTTGAAACAGTTTATCAATATTTGGTTTATTCATATAAGCGCTCATGCTGGGATCAAAAGCTATCGACCACAGCCATAAGGCATTAGCTATAGCCGAAAAGAACACACTCATTCCTCCTGTATGCGCACTTTCAGTCCAGTGCCACTCTTTCGACTCCTTTTCTGCGGCTTTCTCGTTTCTTCCCTCCTCAAAGTGGAAGCCCCCGTTTGATTTGAGGTTAAGAGATGGGTTAGGGATTTAATCTATCAAACACTATTGGGCTAGAGAGGATTAACTTAACCTAGTCAAAATATTTTAACCATTATCTTAATCTAGTCAAAACGTTTTAACCATTCTAATCCAATATTAAGTTAATCTATTAAATTTATGGAATAAGTTAACCCAGCACAACTAACGCTCCTAAATTTTATTTTTCTAGTGCTAACCCAACTAACCTATCTAATATAGCCAAACCGTAATTTAGATTAACAAGATTTGTTGCCAAACATAAAAAGTTAGGTTAAACTAACTTAGTTGTGTTAAAGTTAGTTAACTCGGTTATTTTAACCTCAAACCAAACGTGGTCTTAAAAACCAGAATACAAATTTGGGCGCCCCACATCGCCCTAGATTTCCCTTTTGAAAACTAACGCTCCCCAAGAATCCAACGTTGGACTTGTTTGTATATAAAAAAGTGATTGCCCATGTAATCTTGTCTTTGTCAAAAGTGACAAGCCTTGCTCTAACAAGCTTATGTTTTTGGCTTTTTAATTTCGTCTATTTTTTGGTTTTTAGGTTTTTTGGAGCTTTTTTGTATTTATTTTTTTCTTATTCCTTTGTATTGTCCATGATGATTTTTTTTATTTTTTTAAATTTAATTATGTTGAAAAACCTAATCGCGGCTATAGTGTAAAAAGTCAGAAGCTTAGACTTATAAGTCTAAATAAACACTACTTGATTAATCTAAAATGACTAGTTAGAGACCCGTTGCAACGGAGTCATAAAAATAATGAGACGGAACTTATTGCGTAATTCTGTAATTCTGTAAATCCTGCGTAACAAAAGTCCTTCTCCAGTCAGCTTGTTTTCCGGATCTTCTTGTGGTGACCATATGGCCGGTTTTTTTTGACTTAAAGTTTACTTATGTGCATACTGTTTACAGTAACTAGCTTTTAAACGGTGTATTTTTTTAAGACAGTGTCAATAGAAAAAGCATAGTAAAAAGTGTACTGAGTTCAGCTGTATCGGCCAAAATCGTATGTGACTATTTCTCTTTGTGTACTACCTCTTGTGAACAGCCAGAATTCAAATATTTAAGCCATAAACCATCAGCCTAAAAGAACTCATCGATAGAGATATCAATATTGGGATAGTTCCAAATGCAATGGAAGCGCTGGGTTCTTTTGGACTTTATATTTATAACTTTTAATTTTTGTGATAGTAACTAACTTTTAAATGATGTATTTTTTTAAGACGGGGTCTGTAAGTCAATTGTAGTAGACACTTACTGACTTCAGCTATACTAACCAAAATCACATGCGATTGTCTCTCTTCGTATTCTCTTCCACGAACAGCCAGAATTCAAAAGTTATAACCTATAGTCTAAAGGAACCCACATATCATGTCAGATACTCAGATCGATTAATTCATAGTTTAGACGGGGCAGTTGGGAACACACACAATATATAGTAGGTTAAAATGCCGTAGTCTGTTAAGATATTAGTGGCGCATTATTAATTTGTGCAGAAATAACAGGCGAGAAGACTGAAGAACAGTGCTGTGAGGCACGGTGCATGGTGTGTTCTAGAGTTCTTGTCGTGTTTACCTCAGCCTACAGTGGATGGTCACGGGAAGAGGATGAAAGATTGGCTTAAGGCCAAACACAAGTATTAAGACATGACATTTCCTTACAAAAGACAATTTTTTATTGAAGAAAAACTCTCTACTGAAAGGACTCACCCAGAGACGAGGCCTAAAGCTCAGCCGAGAAAATCTTTATATTTTCTGTAGCAATATAGTAAAGATCTTGATTTTTATTTATTTGTAGTGGGCTGGCCCGAGGCTGGGCCTCGGGCCGGCTACGCCTTTCGACTCACCAATTTTACACTGAAACAAAAATACGACTAAGGCCCCTAAAACCCGTGTGTTCTAGCACCAGGTTGGTTATTATTCTTCCTTAAACACGCAAGCACAGCCGAGATGTTACAAGTTATACCTGACAAGCCATTGAGCCTTTTCTTTTCTTTTCTTTTCTTTTTTCCAAGGAGCCTGGGTAGCCATTGAGCATAGCCTACCAAACACATCGGAATACTTTGTTTGTATTGCAAGAATTTTGAAAAACAAAACAAAGCGATTTCTTTGTTTCAAACTGGACCTAAATATCTGACCAAATTAACTGGCAACACTTTGGTCTAGACCAAACGCAATATATCCCTTCAGAAAACAAAAGGAGCTGTAATTCTGTAAATCCTGCGTAACGTAGGATACAGAATACAACAAAAATGCCGAATCAGTGGTCAACAGCAAACGCATGTGGACAAAAAACATGGCGCAAAATTTCGCTGCCGACATAATTATGCTTCGACCGAATCGTCAAAACTAGAATTTTTATAGATGATCTAGAACTCCATAGAGCATACGCACAGTTTCCTCGCTGGTCGCGCACGCGTGATAAATAAGGCACACCACGTTGCGGGTAGGACCAACACCCTTTTCCCACAGCAAAGTCACAAGGCCAGCCTCTGAGGTCCTCGTAGTGACAGCGGTTTATGATTTTTTTTATTATAGCTTGTTTATTTTTTATGTAGCTAAGATATCTTATTTGACATAATTAAAATTTAAAATTTTAAAATAAAAAAGCAGTTTAGTCCATCACAGACAATGTAAAAAATACAGAAAAAAGACAAAAAAGATCAAAAAAATTAAAACATAATAAATTAAAAACCAGAAGCTATCGTCAAAACGAGCGACATTTTGGTAAATTGGATCATGCCAGTAAATGTTTTTGCCAAATACTCCAACCTATTAGGCAACCAGCAGGCACATATCCTGGTGGACGGAAAGAAGGGTCAAGGGCGACACTGTAGCAATCACAATACACAAAAACAAACACTTCAAGGAAGGAATTTCCCAGGATTCATTAGCATTTTTAGGGCAAGCACAGTGGTGCTTCAGTTCATCGGAACAATATGGGACCCACACTATTCGTTTCGGCTTTAACTTCTGGCTTATTTTTCATTATTCGTAAATTTCGTTTTTTTTTTGAACTTTTGGCTTTTTTGAGCTTTTTTATCTGTTTTTTTCCTATATTCATTTACGTTGTCAGTGATGAGCTAGCATATTTTTTCTATTTTTAATTTTTTTAAAATTTAATTACGCTAAATAAGCCACCTTCAGCTACAGTAAAATTTTAACCACTACAGTACAATTTCAGCTATAAACCATAACTTTTCAGCCCAACCGAGCGAGACAACCCTCACAATCCAGCTATTGAATTGGCAATGGGACCCATGTCAAAATAAATAAATAAAAAAGCCCTTCCCCTTCCCGCGCTCACGATCCCTCTCTTCATATTCCCAAACCGTTTCTCTCCCCTTCTCTCTCGTTCTCTCCTTCGAGCGGCGGCGCTGGCCCTCGATCTGGTGGCAGCGGCGGTCATCGAGGATAGCGGCAATAGATTCCGGCGGCGGCGGCCCTCGATCAGGCAGCAGCCTCGACGTCGATCCCCTCTCCAACCTCCGCAAGACCACGACCCACACAAGTGATGGCAGCGTGACCCAGCCGGCGCTCAAGAACAAGATGGCAAGTGAGCCCATGCGATTCTTTTTATTGGCTTTGCATCGGCGTGAGCTTTTTATTCGACCCAACGAATCGTTTCGTTGAGGTCGATTTCTCCTATGCTTCGAGTCGACCTCTAGCGCTCTCGCTCTTGCCTTGAAGTTTGGTTCGGAGGCACATCGCGCATGCTTTTAGAAGCTGAAACATCAGTGCAGCGCAACCTAGGGACCAGTCAGTTGTGCTTAATCACGGCATTACGCCGGCACGTACGGCTGCCGCATGAACCGAATACCGCCGCAAACCCAAGGTTCGAACCGCAAAGTTGCTCCAAATAAGCTGCGGACCCCCTTCTTTTTGGACTTCCAGTGACTGGTTTTTTTACCTTAGCTAGTTTTTAAATTATATATTTTTTTAAGATAAAATCTACAAATTAGCTAAAGTAAATATTATAATAACTTTATCTATATCGATTAAAATTATATATAAATATTTTTCTATACTCTTTTATAAATAAGCAGGAACCATAGACTGTAATCATAAATCATGGAGCGCAGCAGAACAGCCCCGTTCCCCCCGCTAATCTCGCTACGAGGACAGCGGGGCGGGGCAGACGAAGGCAAAAGAAGAATGAGAAAAAAAAAGGCGTGCGCGAAAATCTCATCGCTCCCGCCGTCCTGCGTAGTGACACCGCGCGCAATCGCGTGGACCATTTAAAGCCCGGCTCCCACCTGCGAATCCGCCCCACCCCGAGTCCGCTCCCCTGATCGAGGTTGCTCCCCACCTGCGCCTGTCCTGGTGTAGTGTTCTTGCCGTTTCCCCGGACAAATTTGGTGGCTTTTCTCGATCTGCTCCGGCGAGCGGCGTCTGCGCGGTTTCTGGCTCCAATTTGGGTCTACTAGTCGCCTAATTCTGACGGTTTCTTGGTCCGTCGCTTGCTGGATTCGCGAAAAGGTGGTGGCTTTTTTTCGTTGCTGTAACGGTTGTGTCGTGCCGTCCAAAACCCCTCCTCGCGGCTGGAAATATCTCTGTCTTGATCGGGCTATAGCGGTGGTGGTGGTGGCGTCAAGGTCTCGTCTTTTTTTTTTTTGTTTCTGATGGCCCGCATCTAAATCGCGCCAAGGTCTCCAGGTCAATCCCGACTTGCTCTTGATTGACTTGTGCCGTGTTTGGCCCGTGACCACGCCTTTCAGCGAAGGGGATGGGTCGAATTTCTCTTGATTCTCTGTGCCGCCCGCGATTCGTTCCAATGCGGGAGTGAGGAGTTTGAGAGAGCGCAAGGATTCACGCCTTGGCGCGGACGGCGGCGTTCTTGATCCGCCCGAGAGCTCGGCGTATGGTTGGTGCTGCTTGGTGGTAGTGCAGTGCACCGCCGCCATGGGCTGCGTCGCGTCCAAGAACGCCGTCTCGGTGACTCCGGCGGTCGACTCGTCCGGCGCGCTCCGGGACAGGAGCCAGCCGCGCCTGCCGGTGCCTGCGCTGTCGGCGGTTGCCGTGTCCGGCTCCTCCCTGCGCTGCTCGTCGGCGGCGGCAAGGAGGTCGGAGAAGAAGGACGAGACGGAGGAGCCGGGGAAGGCCGTCGTCGCCGTGGCGGCCGCGTCCCGGAGCTTCCGGCTGCGGAGCCTCCGGAGGAGCCTGGAGGGGGAGCAGGTGGCGGCCGGGTGGCCGCCGTGGCTCAGCGCCGTCGCCGGGGAGGCCATCCAGGGGTGGATCCCGCTCAAGGCCGACTCCTTTGAGAAGCTGGAGAAGGTACTGTGGAGCTTTCGGTTGAGGTTTCCTCGTTGATTCAATTCACAGCTCGTGGGTCATTTTCCATGGCCAAAATTATGCATGCGTGTGGATTTTTAGAAGGAAGATGGTTGCTGAACTTGTTATTTGTCTGAATTGGTAGGTATCTTAATAGAATCTTATGCTATGTGTTAGTTAGTACTAGTACTTTGTTGGGTGTGGATTATGACATGAAAAATAAACTAGTAATTGGTACTTGTTACGATAATACAGGAATTAAAGGGAGGAGACCTGGGAGATTTAATGTCTCCTATGAGGCATCACATGTTGTCTCTATGTTTGATATGCTTTGCTCGTTGGAAATTTGACCTCTTTCTGCCATTTCTTCTATGTGATCATCATCATCATGGAGATAAGTCTTAAGTGGGAAACGGAGCAGTATCACTGTTATGCTAGTTTTATGTCTGCAGCAAGAGAAATGAAGCTGTGGAATACATGTTCAATTTTTCCGCTGTGCCTCTTGTGATGCTCACTTTGTGAACCTGCACTTTTTTCTCCAGTTATACAGAAGCAATTGCTTTACATGTATGTTTGCTGTATTTCTCTTAGGGTCTGACCGTGTTTCGTTGTTGCACTGTATGTGTAGGTTGGGCAAGGCACATATAGCAGTGTATTTAGGGCACGGGATCTTGATACTGGAAAGATTGTCGCACTGAAGAAGGTGCGATTCGACAATTTTGAGCCAGAGAGTATTAGATTCATGGCAAGGGAGATACAAATATTAAGGAGGCTCGATCATCCAAATGTCATGAAACTGGAAGGCTTGATTACTTCTCGGTTATCATGCAGCCTTTATCTAGTATTTGAATACATGGAACATGATCTTGCTGGGCTTTCTTCCTCCCCTGACATAAAGTTCGGTGAAGCACAGGTATGGTCATGTCGACTAAAGTGTACTTATTTCCTTCAGTACAGCTTTGACATCGCATTGTGTTGACCTGACTTCTTCTCTGATTGTCACCTATTGCAGGTCAAGTGTTACATGAATCAGTTACTGTCAGGACTGGAGCATTGCCATTCATGCCGCATTGTTCATCGTGACATCAAGGGCGCTAATCTCCTTGTGAATAACGAAGGAGTTCTAAAAATAGCTGATTTTGGTCTTGCTAATTACTTTGATCCCAGCAAAAACCATACTCTGACCAGCCGTGTTGTTACACTGTGGTACCGACCACCTGAACTGCTATTAGGTTCAACTCACTATGATGCAGCCGTTGATTTGTGGAGCGTTGGGTGTGTATTTGCTGAGATGTTCCGTGGGAAACCTATCCTGCAGGGACGAACTGAGGTAATTAATTGAGTTGCGCTAACTACTAGAGTTTATTATATCCTCCTTAGTATATAACCTGAAAAGGCCACCTACAGTCCAGAGTATTTAGAAAGTTTAAAGAAATATATTATGTTGTAAGGATAGATTGAGATTCGAGGCTTTGTGTTCTATACTTTTATGTATGAATTAACCAGTTTGCCTCAATCTGGCTTTTGTGGCTTTGTCGAAGCCTTATTTTAGCATCATAGTTATGCCATATACTAAATAGTAAATACTGAGATACCAACATAGTATTGTGTATTGGGACTACTTTTGACTAATTTTGGTCAAAATGATGGTGGGAGGATAGGAGGAAAGTTGATATGGATGTTGTCATACTGCTGACAGTACTAAATGGTACAAAATAAACTTTCTGAAGAACTGTGGTTGTTACCGCTGACAGTACTAATGTCAGTAAAGTTTCACTGTTAGCACATCTAGTTTTATGCTTTCGTCATGCAATCCTCTATAACTTAGTTATTCACACATATTATATGTTTCAACTTTCCCATTTTAGTTCGCCGAGAGTTCTAAATTCTTAAGGAATTGCATGCTGTATGTCAATATGGTGTAACATCTCTTTCATTTTTCAGGTGGAACAATTGCATAAAATTTTTAAGCTATGCGGCTCCCCTCCTGATGAGTATTGGAAGAAGTCAAAGTTGCCTCATGCGACAATATTCAAACCACATTGTCCTTATCCAAGTACCTTTCGAGATGTTTTTAAAGAGGTGCCAGAAAATGCATTGAGTTTACTAGAAACTCTTCTATCGGTGGAGCCGTACAAACGTGGTACTGCATCAGGTGCTCTTACATCTGAGGTAAGATTGCATCATGTAATATCCTGTGTTCCCATAGTGTGTTAGATGATGAAGGATTGAAAAAAAACTAGTACATATGGAATTTAGAATTGCAGTTGTTGGTTCATTGAAATTTACTACAATTTTATCCTGCCTTTTCTTTTGCTATGCATCAGCATGGAATATAAGCCTTTCACTCATATAGTCAAGAAATAGTAGTGTAAGTGTATAACCGATTTTCAAGCTGTTACAGTATTACTAGATCAATCTAATTGTAATCTCAGATGCCAAATCTTCATGATACAATGCTGACTATTATTGTGAGTGTTATTTGCATTTAGCTTACCTCTTTCATCTTTGTACATGGTATTAGCATATGGACATTAAATCCTTAGATTTAATGTGAGCAAAGTAAGTTTTCTTTGTCCCTCACATATAGCAGTGCTGTCCATGGTTTCCTCACCAACAATTAACAGTGCAGTTGCACAGACCTGACAGCAGACACCCATTGCTGGAAGGGAGCTAATCAGATATTACTCCATCGTCATTCTATTCCAATTGACTTCATTCTCATGCTGCAGTTCTTCTTTCTTTTTCTTTTTTTTTTTGGTGATGCCTTATAATTCTGCAAATAACTTGTCTCATGAAGCATTGCCATTTCTAGCATCCTTGTTGCAAAATTAATCTTGTTTGTCCCTATTCTAAAATTTTATAAGAGCAGCACGTTAAATCAAACTGCTACAAAAATGCCTTATTTATTTCCGTTTTGTGTACTGGAACAGTTTTTCAAGACAAAACCTTATGCATGTGAACCTTCAAGCTTGCCTAAATATCCACCCAACAAGGAGATAGATGCAAAGTTACGAGAAGACTCACACAGGTGGGCTCTGTTAAATGTGGAATTGTTTTTTTTACAGAAAAAGAAGTTAGAAAATTAGTCTCTTAATTCAAGTGCTATTTGTTATTGGTTCTAAAGGAGTATATATTTCACAATTTGAAAAATCACCATATTTGGAGAGGAGCTCCCAACACAACTATGCATTAAGTTGTTACAGTACGAAATGATGATCGGAAGTTGAACAAAAAGTGTGGTTTTGTTTGAACACTGCCACAGTGAATAACAGCCTTATTTTTCTGTTTATTTTTTTCCAGAAGAAAGGCTAATAGCAGAGGGCATGGCCCAGAAGCATCAAGGAAGTCATCAAGGCTCAGTAGAGCAGCAAGAGAACCAAGTGTAGTCAATAAGCAAACCGATAACGCAGAGGTATTCATTTTTCCATGACTGGATGCCTTCACTAAATGTTAACACCAGACCAATTTGCCAAGTGGTTTGAAGATTTTTAAGTTGATGGCAATAACATAATATTATTTCATACAATCTCTTCTTTCCTATCTTGCTTCAGGAGTCCAAAACTAAACCAAATGGAACCAAGGATTGTGTAATACAGGATCGTACAAAGGTAAATGGTGATGCTACACTATTTGCAGACATACAACCAGTGTCAGTGGCTCTAGTTAAAGAAAGGGCTCGACATGTTAAAAATGATTCAAGGGAGGAAATCCCTTTCTCTGGGCCCTCAATTGTTTCATCTAGTGGCTTTGCATGGGCCAAAAAACAAGAGGATCGCACTTTTGCTAGATCACAGAACAGATCTAGTTCAAGAGGCCAATTTACTGCTGAGGTAGATCAGGACAATAAGGTGCAAGCTAAAGAGAACATTGGCTTGAAGGAACAACCTAACAGAGATGTACATATAGCACGCGTCAACTCCAAAGTCCAAGAGCCTCATGATGTAGCAAAGCGTGCAGTTCTGAAGAAGTGGACACAGTTAGAGCGTCCAGATTCATTTGATTCTTGTGACACTTACCACTCTCAGAATTTTCCAAATGCAATATACCTTGGTGATACTCTCTCGTCAAAAAATAGCACCAAGGTGAGGCATTCATTTTTTTGGATAGTTTCTGCTTCTTTCATGTTAACAAAGTTGTAAATAATGTGCTATTTGAAACTTCAGGGTGACCATGATCAAGGAGAGAGGGTTGAATATTCAGGGCCCTTATTGTCTCAGTCACACAAGGTTGATGAACTGTTAGAGAAGCATGAGCGCCACATCCGGCAAGTAGTTCGAAAATCGTGGTTCAGGAGAGGTAATTTCGTTTCAAAATCCTTCTTTTGCATTGATCCATGATTTTGGCAAACCTGATAAAATATGCTACATTTTATTTCTTTTCTTTCCTGTTTTTTCATACTCTTTGTGGAGATATAGTCTGTAGATTTTGGTATTTATTGGAATATCAATAAATCATACTAACAAGTTACAGGAGTCTACTCTATTCAAATACGAAGTCATTTATCTATGCAAGATAGCAACGTATATCCAGAATGACTGTCATAACAGATACCTCAGGTGTCATTCTTGCTGGCATACAATTAACTGGCTGGTATGGAATACCCTAGCTATGTAAATGAGGGGAAATAATTTTTGAGAATTTGATCACAATAGGAACGCATGCAAATGTGAAGTTTGGAAATGTTTTAATGTTCATATGACCAGTATTATGTAAACTCCCAACATTATAAGGGGGATTTGCTCATGTGCCCCAAAGTTTAATGGCGTTTGCTCAAATGCCCCATGATGTCTCACTGACATGTGGGCCCTGGACCCGCATGTCAGTGAGACATCATGGGGCATTTGAGCAAACGCCATTAAACTTTAGGGCAAAGGAGCAATTTTTCCACATTATAATTAGATGCATACATTCCAGGGAATATACTAGTTCTTGGATGAAAAACTGAGATATTCCATTGCTTCTGTTTCTTGCTCTGATAATCTTGTATGAATTACATCTGATGATTGCCTGATTATATGATAGCAGGAAGAAAGCAAGACGTGTGAGAGGAGAAACTTGACCATTTTTTTACATTGGAGAAGTGACACGTAAGATACATCGCGAACGGGACATCTCAGTTTCTGATGAGTCTACTATCAGAATCGGGAACTGGCATGTTGGCCTCAACTGCTTTTGACGATAACACTGTTGATTTGAAGACCCTACTGGAAACATTATGATTCCCAGCTCACAGCCAAATCAAGAAACTGTGCCTCTACTAGATCATAACCTGGTGTGCATTGTAGATTCCCCGAGGACGACACACCTATGTCATCCTTTATTGTTCTCCACCCTTATTGTGACTAGGAATAACAGCTGACAAGTGTGGTTAATTCGAGCAATCGTTGAGTTGGACCAGTCAGCCATTTGTGTAGTTGAACCAATAACCACCACACCATGGTGCGATGATCCTTGTAAAGCTAGCCTCTGTAAAAAAAAGGAGAGAAATCGAGGAGTTACTATTCTCTTACTGATCTAATGTATTTCTCACCGGTGACGATCGAACTGCTCCGGTTAATGGAAATGATACGAAGAAAACTTGCATTATGTTCTGATCGGGTTCAGCTTCCTCTGGCACTGCAAGCCTGAGTTCTGAAAAGAACCTGTTGGAACCGGGTCTTTGGTGCAACATCCATGGTGGTGACTGGTCGTCTAATGCATGCTGTACGTCAGGGCTAGCTTCTTGGGTCAGTTTACAGCACAGATTTTTCAGCCAACATGAACCGGCTTAATTACTATGATGTGATGCATTTTCCAGGACGACCCAGTGCTAAAAAAGTGTGCAGGACATGAAGCAGCTTGCTTTGTAGCGAGCAAAGCTCGCAATGCTCTATACTACTACCAGCACGGCAATTTGACGTGTGCTAGCTGTTTCACGTAATCCCGAACATGACAAATCTGTTGTTATTAGTGGTACGTGACAAGGATGGGCTCGCCAAGGGAAATCCGCAACTGAAATTGTTGTGCTACTGTCAGAACTGGCGACTGGCATGTTGGCCTTCGGCTGCTTGTGACGGCGATATATTTTAAAGTAAAGATTCTTAATATATGAGATTGGAACATAGATCAATATTTATGAAATCTTAAAACATAGAATGAACTTCTCATAAATGTGTGTATATAAGCATGTATAATGAAGATATATGCACATATTTATTTTGGACTACTTGTAGAGTTCAATCTATATTTTGGATCTAAGGAATGCACTAATATATGATAATGTGATTTCGAATGTATACCTCTTATGGTTTTCACATTTTCATCTAATTAAGAGTAAGTAATATCATAATCGATAAACAAGATTAGTCTCACAAATGCATTTGCTACTATCACCAAAATCTCATTATCACCAAAAACAACTTAAATGGAGCTTGATATTTTAGTGTTGTAGGCGTGGTGTGGCAAGCTAAGAGGCTTCAGGACTGTGGGCAACTTTGCCATGTCGAATATTGCACAGAGGGTTTGGATTCTAGATCTTTACCTATTGAAGGGTGAAAAGAGTCATCGGCAGAGTCGTCGCATTAAGAACGATATGGATGAATGGGAACTGACGCGGTGGGTAGACGTTGCGGCCGCTGTAGCCAGGAATGCCACACTGCGAGAATATGCAAGGCACCTGTCGATGAGTAGGAACACCGGAGTAGGATATTACACATATTTCGTACTGTTAAGAATCTACGAAACATTCTTGGACTGATCGTGATGATATTGATGCTGCGTGGAAGACTCAATACCACTTATAAATCTATTGCTATAGGGTTTATATATGGTAGCCTATGAACTTAGTTGTATTTCAATCCATTTGAATCTAGGGTTCAGTGAGTAAATATGGTTAAACCTAGACATGTGGCCCGGGACCAAAAGCCAATAATTGGTATCAAAGATCAGGCACCTTTTTAAACTTCATGGTTACAAAAGTACACAATCGATGTGTGAAGGGGGAAAATATTGAGAATAATCTCACATCGGTTGTTAGAAGAAAATGTACAATTTATAAGTGTAAGGAAGACCTCACCTATTTGACTAGTCTTTTGGATAAAAAGGAACAATACCACATATTAGGTTGTTACTATAGGGTTTGCATGGGCACAGATGTGTTCAGTCCGTTTGGACCTAGGGTTCGGGGTGTAAACCTGGTTGGACATAGACATACGGCTGGTACCAAAGCTAATAAATCAGGCACCTAACAATGTTAGGAATAGTCTCACATCGGTTATGAAAAATAAAAAAGTACAACTTATAATTGTGAAGGAGAACCCATTCACTGGACTATTCTTTTGGGGGAAATGCATAATATCACTTATAAGTCTGTAACTATATGGGTTGCATGCTGCAGTCTATGGGTTTAGCTGTGTTCAGCTCGTTTGGACTAAGGTCCAGGGAGTAAATCTGGTTGAACTTAATATGCAGCCTGGGACCAAAGTTAACATTTAGTATCAAAGCCTAGACATCTAATATCTTCTTAAACTTCATGGTTGCGAGAGTGCACGGTCGTTGTGTGACGGAGAGAATGTTGGGAATAGCTCTAAGGGAAAAATATAACTTATAAGTATTAGTGAGACATTATCTATTGAACTAGTCTTTGAATAAAGAGGTCTAATACCACTTTATAAATCTATTGCTATATAGCTTATATACGGTATTTTGTGAACTTATTTATGTTCAACCTATTTAGATGTGAGGTTCAGAAAATAAACAAGGTTGAATCTAGACATGCGTCGAGACCAAAGCCAACAAGGGTAGCGCAGCGATAGCTACTGCATGCGAGAAGGTCGCGCTGGGAGGAGTGCGAACGAGGTACCGGCGGCGACGAGCCGGCGAGTAGGGTGTTAACTGCGGAGAACGGCGGTTCGGTGGCGCTGTAAAGAAGATGAGAGTAATTTCGCGAAACTCGAGGGTCCATCACGCAAAGATGCATCCACCGCTGCCAGTTCCGTCCCATCTCAATCTTGGTCGTAAAAATTCCATCGAACGGTTAGATCGCTCAGAAGATTCGTGACCCTAATAGGGGTTCTTTTTGAACAGTTGCGTAAATGAAGGGTTTTTTTGGAATTTTCTTACACACCGTGTTCTCGATCCTCCATCCGAATCGCCTATGTTCGATCTAACGGTGTTGGCAACCCGCGTTGGTCATGAAGACAACACAGGATAGTACGAGGGCCTTACTGAATAATTACCACTCCACCTTATAGCCGCTTAATTCCGATCGGACGGCTAGAAGAGACCATCGCAATTAAAATTCTCGATCGTCTTCTGTTACCTATTTTTCTTAAACCCCCTGTAATAATTGCAATTCTAATGACGTATTTACGGCACCCGCTCCGCCCTGCGCTTCTCACGCGAAACCCAAACCAAACCCCCTCGCCGGCGTCCGTACGCCCTCCGCGCCGCCGTGAACGAAATACCGTAGCACCATGTGATCCGCCGCTTCCCGCTTTCCCTCCACCGTCCTCTCCGTCCACCGCGGGGAAGCGGCCGCCGTGGCCGGCGGCGGCGACGGCTTCGACCTCGGTCCCCAGACCCGCTTCCCAGTAAGGCCCCCATCCTCGCCTCTCCGCTCCCCAACACCCAGACCTTGCATTTCGCGGTAGATGACGCTTAAAGACAGAGAATTTTTTGCGATTCGATTAGGTTAATGAACTGCTCATGTCTTAATCGAATTACTCCTACTTGCTTAAACAAGAACTGAGAAACATATAAAGCGCCCTCCTGACCTCAAGAGATGAACAGAACAGCAGTGTCAGAACGGGTCCATGACCCTATGCTTGCTCATCTCCACTGACAGGTCATAAGAGGACAATGGCTTTAGGTGAACCAAGCAGGTGACTCCTTGTCTTGTAGTATAGCATCACCCCAAATCCATGGCCATCCCTGTCCCATGCATTATGTTATATGCCAAACCAAAGTCCAAATCACATGCTCAACTCCATCAAAATCTTGAATAATCCAAAGTAGAGTAAACCCAAGAACTTGCTCACCATAAGAGGTCAGAAGCCAACTTTTTTTTAACTCGGTCACACCACACAATCACAAAGGGTATCTAATCTTTGCCAAATGCCAACCCCTAAAGAGATGAAAAGATGTGAAGATACCAGGGGGCAGTAAAGAACACACACAAGAGGTTAATGCATGTGCCCATGGTACTACCCACCTCCTTTTGATTAGTTCATTTCGTTGCCTTGCCTAAGTGCTAGTGGGAGTGTGGTTGTACAAAGAAGGGTAGTGTTTTGCTTCAGTTGAGTAGTACTTCGTGGATAGAATGTGAGGTGCTTCGCACTTCACATTATTTCTTCTTCCTCCACGAATGACTGGAAAGAGTAGGTTGATATTAAATGCCACACGCCACTAGATTCCCAATTGATAAACAAGGGCCCTTTGTAATAGTATCTATGATAATTAGCTCACTTTTTTTTTCACAATTACGGTCTTCTTGCTATCTCCACAGCCGGTTGCATGACTAGCTAAGCTCAGCATACGTGCTTCCTATGATTTTTTTTTTTACTATTTTGGATCTTCACCATTTCTGCATGGTTGATGTAGTCCTTCAAGCAAAAGCTGTACACCAATTCGTTGATGCAAAGTACTTGTATTTCCTGCTTTTGCAGTACATGGTCCACAGCTCCACATGCACGAATACTTACGATTCACAGAGCACACCGAACTCCCTCGTCGCATGGAACGAGCAATCATGGCTTGAGTGATTCCTTGCTTAAGTAAGGATTCAACTGTTCATGGCGAACGGCATCATGAGGCCAATTCAATCCTGTCTAAAGGGCAGGCAAAATGAGTACGTGAAATGAGGGGATCCATATGCATGGTCACCACAGCTTTTCCAAAGTTGATTATTATTTTGCCTCTTTCCTTATGATGGTCTTAATCATCCAATTTTGACATTTTGCATTCTTCACAAGCTCAGAATGGCGCCACTGATGACCTATTTTATTCTTTTCCAAGAAAAGGGTAGATAAGCTACGTAGGTTAGTCTAACTAACTGGAGTAATGTTTTGTTATCATAAACACATAATAGTACAAGCACAATTTTCTCGATTTCTTCTGGGATCAAATGTTTTTTTTCTTTAAAATGGTTGCACGAATAGCACGAATTATCACAATAGCCGCTACCAGGAATCAGTTTTTTTCGTAAATGGGCAGAAACCGTAATCTGCTTACATTTGTACAGTCTTCACTCATTTGTAATGTTATATTTGTAGATCTTTATATAGCCCATGGAAGGAGAGGTTGCTAGTGGCTGCAAGGAGTACAACAACAGCAATAGACAAACAAGCACACCAAGTGTCACCAACCCAGTACTAAATCACCTTAATTTTTTCTAGCCCAAGAAAGCATTAGCTAAAGTTTAGTTTAGTAGTACAGACATCAGATCTCCGGGGTCAAGGCTCATGGGCATATAGATCGTATAAAATTATGTTGATGGAATCGTCAACAATATGATCATGTCAGCTTAGTTTTTTTAATTGAGGTAGCTAACTGTTGACAGAGTATGGTGTACGGATGTTGCTGTATTAAATTTGAAATTTGGCATCACAACAAAGCAAGTACGGTTACACACTGCCGGCGTAGTAGCTCAGAGTAGTTTTGCTGATCTTCATTGAGACATTGAGTGATGTGAACTGGGAATTGGAAGGAAATGTTGGCTTGGTTCTTTTGGGATGCCATTCTTCACTGCATTTTGTAAGGTACACAGCAGCGATTCGACACCTTTCTACGTAATTGTAAGCTCCGATCCAACAGCAATCACCAGCACTTTTTGAGCAAATCAAGAATAAGATTGATTCAAGATGATGTTTATTGCTAAATTTTCATAGATTTACAAAGTGCTTTCACAAGTACCCCTAAAAGTCTAACTAAAACTCAAGCCCAATCTTCTCCCCAAAAGCGCAACCTTTGCTATGCCTCCCGACTCTATTTATATCCTCCAACTCCTTAAGAGTCCTCTCCGAACAGATCACGAATTCGAGTCCTAATTCGAACAGATCACGAATTCGAGTCCTAATTCGAACAGATCTCGAATTCGAGTCCTAAACCAACTTCTATAACCAAGGAACCCGAAACCCTTTCAAACACGAGCTTTTTAAAATCTCCAAACCTTCCGGTCATGAACACCTTCTATAACTCCTTCCAATTCATCATGTGTCGAAGCCTTCAGGACCACACCTCTCATACCTTCTCCATACATCATCTACCTTTTTATTTCCACGTGCTCTAGCATGAACTCGACCACCTCGTGACATCCTCGACCGTCTGGACTGCAGATTTCCCCTCCTAGTCCCCGTCCTCATCGTCACCGACTATGACCGTCTCTATGCCAAACCTGCATATGAAAAGACCAAACAACTTTTTTCCCTGCACAAGTTTTCTCCTACTTGACCAGTGATCAGTCCACACACACAAAACACACCTTTATCCATCAATAAACACAAACCAAAACAACTGAAATCTTAATTTCCATGCTTTCTAAAAAACAACCTAAGACCACCCAGTAAGACCGGTTTGACCGTCGAGCGCACGCATGTCATACGCCCAACACGGGTACTCGAAGATTACGAGTACTTGAGGTACTCAAAAGCCATAAGTAGCGACGACCAACGACCAGGCCCTGTAACTACGACCACCGACTAGTACTATAGCTACCAACCATCGACTACTAAGTACCGATCAGGTACTGTAGCACCGACTACCGATCACGAAGTACCGACTAGGTATTGTAGCACCAACTACGGATCACTGACCGATTCACTGTAGCTCCGACTATCCCGGTCATCTTGCTGTGCTCGACCTGCCATGGTGGATTCGCCGTGGTCGACCTACCGTGGTCGTTCTGTCGTGGTCGACCTGCCATGATCGTTCTATTGTGGTTGACGCCTGCCGATCAGACCTGCCAATCGGATCGTCCATCACAAGGCTGATCGGACCTGTCGATCGAATAGTTCATCCTGAATATTCCAGCAACAATAGCACTTTCATAAACGCAAAATTTAATACGAAATATCAATTATTCATCATAACTATATTCACGACCTATCCACATGGTCTAACACCCAGCCATATGTTGGTTTGAAGATTTGCTCTTGCATATGTTGGTTTGAAGATTTGCTTTCTTTACTACATTTTGCATGTTACAAAAAGAGATTAAATGGTTTATGTCTTCACTTTCATATGTTGGTTCGAAGGTTTGCCTTCTTTGCTACATTTTGTATGTTACAAAAGAGATTAAATGGTTTATGTCTTCACTTGCATATCTTGGTTTGAAGTTTGTCGCCTTTACTACATTTTTGCATGTTATAATGATATTACATGGTTTATGTCTTCACTTGCATATCTTGGTTTCGAAGATTTTCCTTATTTAATACATTTTGCACGTTAATAAATATATTAAATGGTTTATGTCTACACTTTGCTTATCCTGCTTTGAAGATTTGCTTTTTATGGTGCAACATTGATAGAGCTATAACTCCTGTAGCTGCCAAATGGAGTTATTGGTATACTGGCCATTTTTGTTTGCTTAGATGTTTCATTGTAATTAATCGTTTCCTTACTTCCATACGTAAAGCAAATTTAACACAATATCTTAACAAAATATTTTCCTGGTAATTGCCTTAAGTCAATAGTCGTTAGGCGTTACAAAGTCCATTTCAATTTATCGTTATTCTAATAGTTTTTCTACGGTGATATCTTTGAAGCTTAGGTCTCGCTTATTTCAGTTTCTGGTTTCTGACTTATTTTTTATTATTAAAAAATTT
Organism: Bonia amplexicaulis; assembly: GCA_036346245.1. Lineage (NCBI taxonomy): Eukaryota > Viridiplantae > Streptophyta > Magnoliopsida > Poales > Poaceae > Bonia > Bonia amplexicaulis. The sequence goes on from CM070753.1 coordinate 2,541,068, forward strand.
ATCTTTTTTTGAACTTTTGGTTTTTTGGAGCTTTTTTGTCGTTTCTTTTTTTCCCGTATTCGTTTGCGTTGTTCGTGATGAGCTAGCATATTTTTTCTATTTTTAAATTTTTTTAAATTTAATTACGCTAAATAAGTTACCTTCAGTTACAATAAAATTCCAACCACTACAATACAATTTTAGTCATAAAACATAACTTTTCAATCCAAACTAGCTGGGCAATCTATTGTATTACCCGCGTAGATCTCTAAGACGAAAAGAGAGACTACAAATCGAAATATCCTACCTCCCCTAGAAACGTGTCCGTATCAAGACAAAAAAATCTACTATAAAAACCTCGAGCTCTATCCATAGGAGCATGGATGGCAAGAGGTTAAAAACGGCCGTGGCGGTGAGCCCCACAGTGACAGGCAGGCGGTCCAGCAGAGTCCTGCTCCTGCCACAGTCGCCGTCACAGTCCTCCCCTTGGAGCGACCAGAGCAGAGGAGCTTCACGTGAGCGGCCGAGCGAAGCCAGCCAGCCAGCCAGCCATCCCAAACGAAACCGGCCCCCTCCCTTTTCCCTCGCTCGCCGCTTGCTTTGCTTCCCCGGTTTCCCCCGTAAATCCGAGCAGCGCTGCATTTAATGCCCCTCCAACCCCCCCTCCCCTCCCGCAGCCAACAGATGCGGTTGCAATCGCAGGAAGATCAGATCCACGCGCCCTTGTGTTGTGCGTGAGTTATTGATGATTCTCGGTAGGGTCGGCCCGTTCCTCTTGCATTGATCGCATCCTCTGATGCAAGAAGGAAAGAGGGCTCCTTTTTGCGTTTCTTCTTTCTTCCCGCTGGGTTGTTGATTCTTGGGGGTGGCAATGAGGAGGCATGGATGGCAGCTCCCCTACCACCCTCTCCAGGTCTGTTCTTGGTGTCGAAATTTCGTGCCTTCTCCTTCTCTGGGTGGGGTTCTTTGTTGTTTGTAGTTGCTGAAGAATTCTACTGTTGTTGCAGGTGGTGGCCGTGTCGGTGTTCTTGGCGCTGGCTTTTGCGTTCTACGTGTTCTTTGCGCCCTTTGTTGGGAGGAAGGTGTTCCAGGATGTGGCCATGGGGCTCTACACTCCTCTGGTAAGGTTCTTGCTTGCCTCCATCCTTGCTGTCCTGCTGAATGAGTCCCTAGTGGTTTGGTACCTTTGGATCCCCATCTTGGTGCTGCCTGATGGGCCCATGAGTGGTTGCTGGAACTTTGGAAGGTTCCAAATTAAGTAGGTCTTATCTTGAAATGGGCTATTTAGCACTCTTGCATATGTGGTAGGATTTCTGTACTTTTTGTTTGTTGGAGGGTGATGCTAGCTAATAAGACTTGAGGCTAATCTGGCCAATTCTGGTGCTATCATGTGACATGCCTAACTATGTAAGAAATTGTCTAGTTTGTTCAACAGCTTTGCTTCAGCTTTCATGGTCGGTAGAGTTTTGCTTTGTCCACAAGGTTAAAAGCAGCATAGCCTGCATAGGGCTATTTCGTGTATGTAACAGCGATGCGAAAAATATAGTATCAGTGCAAGCAGGAATTGCACATGTTAGACTCTTAATGCTTCTTCAAGTCAATCCAGTTCAGAACTAGTGCCTTTGGTTCGTACAGCATTTGTACATGTTTGGAAGGATTTTGTAACTCTGTTTACTGGAGAATGACATGACATAAGTTGTATTTATTACACTAACATCAGTCGTTTCGTACTAGTCCTGTCCTTCCGATACCATGGGATCGCTTTGGTGCTGTCTTGTTGTGATCATGCCAAGTTGAGAAAGGCATTTCCATGAATCGGGTTATATTGTCCCCTGCAAATGGGTTATCCTGTATTACTCTTAACTTCTTTGTAGCTGACAGCAACATGATTGTCCTACCTAACATCTTTGGAAGCTTTCTTTGCTTTTAAGAAAATTGTTGTGTTTGTGCTGTATTGAGTAGGTAATGCTGTGGAGAGTACCTTTTTGGTGTTCTGGCAGATGTCTTAGCATTTTTATACATGTATTACAGAGTGGCATCAATCACCATGCCAGCACACTTTTCACTGTTTCATGATTAACCATGTGCAGTTACAATCAGAATCTGGAAATCATGGTTTGCTTTCCTAGATGTGAAGTTGTGAGCTCCATAGATATGAATGGCATTAACATTCACAAATGCAGCACATTATGATATTTCTGATTGAAATCTGATTTTTCTTTAAAACATCATCACACGATTGAGTTCACAAAACTGGAAATTTATTGTGACAGTGGGTGGTCATCATACTGCTAAATTTCTTTGGCACAGTTTATCCCAACTGCACTTTTTTATTGCATCTAAATACAAATCTATGATAAAGCAATTTATTAAACCTTTATAATAAAAGTGTGTAATTTGTCTTCTTAGGTTTCATGTGTCTTCTTTCTGTACATCTGGTGTGCTGCAACTGACCCAGCAGACCCAGGGGTCTTCAAATCAAAGAAGTACCTAAGATTGTATGGAAGTGGCAAACACAAGCATCGGAAGGAATCCAGACATGGTGTTTCAGATGTTGGGTTACAACTAGAGGGAACCGGAGAAAAGCAAGAACATGAGGTTGCAGCTGCTAGTGAGAAGTCATTGACTCAAGACAAGAACAAGAACTCATCTTGCTGCAGTGCAACTTTCTCTGCGTTTCTCCTTATATTCTACCCTCTCTCTTTTATTTTTTCTTGCTGCCAATCACGTGAATGGTCCTCCGAGCAGCAAGCCAGTGAGGAAGGGATGTTTTTCTGCAGCCTCTGTGAAGTTGAGGTATGTTTCTTGCATTTGTTGGTGTTGATGTATGTTTTTCTGCAGGCAATTATTTAATGGTCTACGTTTTTTGTAGGTGTTGAAGTATAGTAAGCATTGTAGAGTTTGTGACAAGTGTGTGGACGGTTTTGATCATCACTGCAGGGTAACATACTCTTGAATAATTCTCCTTATTTCCATTGGCGAGTATATAATAACTCTCTTGGTCCTCAATCTGAACAGTGGCTCAACAATTGTATTGGAAAAAGGAACTATATGAGGTTTTTTATTCTAATGACGACTGCCCTTTTCTTGGTAAGCTCATGTTCTCCTATCATGCTCTGGTAGATTGTATCGATAGGAATGATGCAGATTACCCCGATCTTAATGTCATTATGTTAAGCATGTTCCCAGCATCAACTGCATGCTAGAAACAGTTTTTGTTATGCATTTGAATTTGGTCATCACTCATCATTATTTTAGAGAGCATTTTATTCCTTGTCCTTTTCATCCTAGTTGACCATTGACAGGTCTGCATGATTTGTGCACTTTGGGCCAGCTTATCCTACAATCAGCAATTGGAGTATTGGTTCTAGTGCTATGCTTTGTTGAGCGAAAGGAATTCTCTATGCAGATTGTGTCAAAGCTCGGAAGCAGCTTCTCTGTAGTTCCTTTCGTCATTGTGGTGGTACGTTCTATCATCCTACTTTCTAATACTGGTTACTTCACACCTTATTGAATTGGTTAACTCTTTTAGTCAATCTTTCTTGAACTAGTGCTCAAAATGTTGAGCTTTGTTCACACAGGCATCCTGTACCATCCTAGCCATGGTTGCTTCACTGCCAATTGCCCAACTTCTCTTTTTCCACATTCTTCTGATCAAGAAGGCAAGTTCTGACACTATTCTAATTTATGTAATGCCATTGTTATACTAGCTGCTGCATTGGTATGCCTGATGTTATTGGCAAGTAGCTTGTATTTCAAATTTTCAGACCACCTCATTGAAATATGTCTTGGAAATGTAAACTTGTGACACTATGCTTGATCTGCATTGTGAATATTGATAGCATACATTTACACATTGAGCAAACAACTGTTATATCACCAGTTGGATAATTATCACCATGAATTTTCTTATATATCATTGTGAGTCTTTGTATTAGAAAAGAGATTTAAAAAATAAACCGCAAAAGGCACACTGAAAACGAATGGAATACTGGGTTTTCCACTGAATTAGTAAATGTATACAGATACCATGGATTGTATGTGAAGGTTGCATTGTTGCCATTGAAGGTGACGTGAAATTGAAAAATCTAAGCACTATCTTGTCAACCTCATGCAGGGAATCAGTACATATGACTACATCATTGCCCTGAGAGAGCAAGAACAAGAAGAGGTTGGTGGGCAGCAGAGTCCGCAGATGTCTCGCGAAAGCTCCTATACTGGTGGGCTTAGCAGTGCTAGTTCCTTTGGTGCGCTGCGTCGTGGTTCATGGTGCACTCCTCCAAGAATGTTTCTTGAAGATCAGGTGAGAACCCTACATCGTCAAACTTCACGAACCATGAGACAGATAATTAACATAGAGTTGCCTTTGAAGTGAAGGCAGTTGCTGTAGATCATATCTCAAGGCTGCAAGCCTGAGTACTTATGCATGTGAATTGAAGTTATGCTAGTCAATTATTATTTAAATAGTCATGCTGATTTTTAGTATATGCTGGACCTCTCGAACTTCCCCAAACCATTATAATTCTGCACATCTAAATGACAACAAATGCATACGTAGGCCTCATCATGAGTTTGCATAAATGATTATAAAAGATAGATATGTACGCCTTTTTTCCCATTCAGCATTTTCCCATTAGCTCATAACTGATCTGAAGCTACTCAACCTCCTTCCAGTTCGATGTTATTCCATCAGAGGCTGGGTCGTCACAGAATTCTGCTACCAAGAGAAAAGAAGATAATGTAAGGAGGAAGAAGGGCTCAGGGGCTGTGAAAATTAGCCCATGGGCGCTGGCTCGTCTTAATGCAGAAGAAGTTTCTAGAGTTGCTGCAGAGGCACGAAAGAAGTCCAAAGTTTTAGTGCCCATCAGAAAAGATGAGTATTCACTTGGCCATGAAACAGACAGCAGCTACGGAGGCATGAGCAGTAGGATTGATCTAGGCCCTGATAACAAGAGAACAAACAGAAGAGGAAGGCCCCACGGTGATCTCTCTCTTAAACCTGTTGCAAAGATATCTACAGATGCTATTGATAGTAATGGCAGTGACATGGCCCCTGAAGCGCTGTCCAATTTAGCACCGTTGCAACTTGAGGCACTGAGTGCTTTTCATCCAAGTAGAGCTGCATCCTCTGCTAACGTTGGTGGGTCATCTCCAGACAGCAGTTTGGACTCGCCTGATCTGCACCTGTATCGAGTCTCAACTGTCTCCTCATCTGCAGCTGAAGACTTGCAGCTAACAGTTCTCACTGCCCCAGGAAGCACTCCACAGCAAGGGATTCAACTGTCAAGATCAACCAGCGACGGGTATGAAGCATCAGGAGGTGAAGACAGTGACCGTATCCCATCAAGGATAGTGCACCGCTCCTCGAACTGGGCAAACATCATCCTCAACTCTGATCAGAGTGCATCCTCATCTGGCATCCTTGTGCCGAAGAACAGATTATCCTGACTTCAGACCAAATCCGTGTTCAGCTTCCTTCAGATGAATCAAGATTGTAAATGATTGGAGATTCCAGTATCCTACCTTGTTTGTCATTGCTTTGTGGTCCACTGTTTCAAATCTTGTCATGGTGATGGTTGGATACTGCGTAAATCGTTATTTTTGTTAGTTTCATTCGCGGAGGTCACAAGTGGTTGTCAGTTTTGCTGTCAGATGACAATGAATCGATTTACCAGAGGTTGATATCTTCAGAATCTTGGATTAATGCCTCATTTTCTTGGTTGTTTGTTGTTCTTGAGCTTGACTTGTCAGCTCCTACCATGTGCTGCGAGAAGATAACAATGGCATGTGTACCACAGTAGGCAACTAGGCATTCAGAAAGTAATTCTCTGACTAGAAATGCCATGGCCTGCGCAAATCCAGTCGTCTGAAACACATTTAGCAACGCATTGTTAAGTATCTGATGACCGTCCTAAGTATCTGATGACCGTCCTAAGTACTTTGATTAAGCCTTACGGCCATAAACAACTATAATTTTCAAAAAATCAATCATTATTTGTGTTAAACGGACTAAATAGGTCGTACCCACCTTATCGTGTCTAGGTCAAATGTGCCTAATGGTACTTTAGTGTCTAATAGGCCAACCATGTTAGGTGGGCCATGCCATGCCATGCCGTACTGACACGTTGGGCCGAGTCGACGGCGTAGGCATGGCCCACCCCTTTCATGTCGCGTCGGCCTAGCCCATTGACCTTCATGTCGTGGGACGTGCCTATAGTACCAGACTATGGACCGACCTATTAGATACCACTATTACTGATAGATTACTGACGAGAATGATATGTGGAGCCTATGTAGGAGAGTTATTTGTATTGTAAGTATGACATATGGGGCTTGGGAAGCTAAAGTTTAGTGAAGCTTCTTCCCGCGCACGCTTGTTTATGGTTTTTTTGGGGTTTTGCGTTTTGCAATCTCTCGTTTGGTTGAAATTAATTAGCACTGCTCCAAACGGCTTAAAAGTTTTCGGCTTCTAGCTTTCAACTTATAAAGACAGAAGCCATTTGGAATGTGTCGGCTTCTTAATTTCGGTGTTTTGTTTTTTTTTGTTTTTCTTTTTCCCTTATTGCTTTGTATTATCCGAAAATATATAGCGGTGTTTTTTTAAAAATTTCTTATTTTTGTATTAATTTTCTCATTTTTTTATTCAGAAAAAGTTAAGAACCGCTATAATACAATTACAGTTAAAAAGTTAACAACAGAAGTCAAAAGCTGGGCTTTAAACTGTTTGGAGTGACACCACTGTCTTGGAGTGACACCTTAAGATAGTGGCACTATGAAATATGATTGAACAGTAGTATAACCTTGTTTTCTCAACCGAGCGAAATCTAGCACCAAGCGAAGTATCGGCACCAAGCGAGGTACTGACACCAAGAGACACATGGACGCGCACCATCATGGTCACTCGTGTCGGGAGGGAAAAAGTCACCGTAGTCTTGTCGGCCACTGCCACACGACGGCGAGGGAGGAGACATCTTAGACCGAATCGAATACGAATAAGCTATTTTTAAAATATTACTTTGATAAATTAATTAAAAAAGATGATAAAAAATTATACTATTTATTTATTTAAAAAATCATAAATTATAGGTGAAAAAAAAGAGACCTTAGAATGATAATAAGCTGAGATGACCATTAAAGGGAGAGGCTCCAAAGAAAGATTCCTTGGTATCGGTATCGCAACGAAGCACCGGTACCAAGCAAATGAAAACTCAGGGGGCCACTTGTCAATGATTTGAGTGAGCGAGAAAAAGAGTGAGGCGGAAGAGGGAGGGTGATATTTTATTTAGTTTTGGATTCCACCCTAAATAAGTAATGGGTGCTAAACAACGAAGTAAAGAAGCAAACTAAACATCTAGATGGTGCGATATTCCTTAGCGCCTACACTCTACACCCTACACCGGTAATACACACCGTGCTTGCCTTTAAGAGATCAGACTAACAGAGCATCACTAAATATAATGAAAAATGTTCTTTAATATTTTTTTAAAAAAAAAGTTCAAGAAGAGCTAATCGATACATTAGGCACCATTTGAAGCAATTATCGAATCCAACGGAAAATAAAAGTCATTCTCCTCGACAAGAGGGTGGAGTTGCAAGTTTGCAACAACAACACAAAGAAATTGGTCAAACAACCCCGGAGTGAAGGAACAGAAGCCTTCGAGAGATGCGGGCCTGATATTCTGACTAAACCAGTGTATGATGACAAGAGAATAAAAGCAAAGTGACAAGATTAAGCCGTGCAACAAAAGTTTTCTTTGATCCCTTGGTTCTTTCCGTCATTAAGGGAAGGTCCCAACAGGAAAACACAGTAAGGGGGCTTCGGGCCTGTTCTTTTCGGCTGCGGGCGGCTTATGGATTTTGGTTGAAATTTTTGAATTTTGGCTGTTTACGATACAGATTACGGAGAGACAGATACTCACTTACGATTTTGGCATGTACAGATGTTGGGCTTTTAACGTGTAGATCGTTTAACCTGTAGACTCCGTCTTGAGAAAATACTCTATTTAAAAGTTAGATACTATAGCAAAAATCAAAAACCGTCGATTTCGGAGGAAAAGAAGAGGTCCTTAATCGAGAAGCAAAGAATATTTTATTTTCTTTCTAGGGAGCACAGCACTATTAGTGTCCGACAGATACCATCGGCATGAATTTCATATGAAATTGTCAATTGTCAGTACTGATTAAAAAATTAACATATCAGAATGACTTAATAACTCTATACAGAAAAGGCAGAGAGTCAACCACCAAGAAAAATAGACTCTCACAGAAAGCCACCACTGCTTTTGATGGTGCAAAGAGTAAAATGGAAAGAAAATGTCATTCCTCAAGATGAATCAATTGCATAGCAATGTAGGGTACTAAGTCGAGGAGCTTCTTCACGAGCATTGGATCCTCTAGTGTTGTATCGAGCATGATGTACTTGCTCGCCGTCCTGCTTAGCTTGCCGGCAAAGTCATCGATGGATTCTTCCTCCTTCATGCGCAATGCCGCAAACTCATTCTGCAGTGTTTGCAAACATGCCTTTTGCACCCGATCAACCCCGAGGTATCTGATTTTCAAAGAATCATATCCCTCCTTGGCTATTTTCTTCTTGGCCACCTGCAGAAGAATATCTTAGCCTCTACGACCACTCCGGCTATTGGTTCGATGGCCTCCCAGATCCCCTAGGCATCCATCAGCACCTCTATCTTGATCATCCATGTAGTGTAGTTAAAAGATGTTAGCATCGAATAGTGGAAGGACACGCCGTCGCTCTCCTTCACTGCCTGCTACGTGGTGATAACCATTGACTCGAACCGTGGGTATTTGGACATGCACTAGGTTCTGATACTAGGTGTTAGAAAATCGCCACGGATCAACATGCATAAATTTCCCAAGAGTTCTCTGTTGTCGAACGAAAAACAAAGAGGAACAGACACGACGAGGAACGAGAATGCAGAGTTGTGTAAGAGAACGTTTGGGGGCCATATTTCTTGTATTCTCTTTCTTCACTTCAACTTACAACTCGACTCAATTTACAGACTCCTTTTTTCTTCAAAAGCTAGATTGAGGTCCAATTTCTCTGGCTTCAACTACTGTGCCGCCGGCCCATACCAGGCAGTGTCAATGAGAATGATCTTAAAAGTTCAAAGTATAGCACTGCAGAACATGCTTAATATTACGTACCAATTCGGCCACGTTAGTATCCGGTTTGAAATCCTCCGACTCAATTACAGAAAATGGTCCTTGCGATTATTGATTGCAAGTCAAAAAGCTACCACTAGAGTCGACTACTATCATGTAAAATGAAACCACCTTTGCAGAATTGCAGTTCATCTCAAGTGCGCACGTCCTTCTACCAAGCATTTCCCCGCTGTTGCCGGATTCGTACTTGACTCTCGGTCGCTCACTCTGCTGGTAGCTGGAGGAGTTCGCGGATACCTTCACATACCTGCTTGCGGAATTGCAAATAGGTGAGCAATTGAGCAGAGTAACATCTGAATTTAAGCAGACAATGTCATAGGTATCACCTATCATCTACTGCATAAATAAAACACCTAGTTCATTGTACGTACCAACTTGATCTGTGCTTTTATTCTTGCGATGAGGTGTGTGTACTCATCTATTTGTCTGCAAACATGCAAAATTCACAGCATTAACATGTGAATGAATGTTATTACAGGGAGTCAGCAGCATCAGAAGAACAAAAGGAGCATTTCAAGCATAAAAGGGCAAACTACAACATCAACCTATGAATGAATGTAGTCACAGGGAACCAAAATATATCAAAAGGAGAGCATTAAAGCATAAAAGAAAATAAACGCCAGGTCAGACCCGAAAGAATATCACCTAATACACTGTAGTGACATGAGCAATCAAACCTAAACAAAGCATCCTATCAGCCCAATGAACAATTCAAGAAAGAATATGCTGCAAAAAAAAGTTCAGACCTCAAGACACCGAATTCTATAGTTGATCGCTACATAAGGTCTGCTTATGTTCAGCTGTCATTGTATTCAACTAAGTAAATATGTCATTCGGTACATAACAAGATAAAGGTAACCAAGCAAGATTGCAACTATACACTTTCAGGAGCTGTTATCTACAAAATTATCACCAGTCAAAGCAACAATAACAAAGACCATAAAAGTTGCGAGTGGTGATGCATCCAAAGTAGAAACTAAAGTGCACTAGATTATCTCCGGTCAGGCTACAAGAGCTGAGCCAAAACATAGCAAGTCAGCTGTCAATCTACATATTAACTTCAATTGCAGAACTATATTTTGATGCTTTTGTTCTATTACATCCAGGCATCCAGCACAGAACAAGTCAACCTATTATTCTCCCAGTTCCCACATCAACAATAACTTTCACTGTACGAAGAGCAAGCAAGCATGCTGGCCTACCTACCCACAAAGAGTACAGATAATACAGTCAAACACGGTACAATGCAAAATCACCAGTTGACTAAGAGGGGTATGCTTTCAGAATATATAACAACAGAATTGGACCCATATTAGTATAGCCATATTGACATAGCAAGATAGCAATAAGCATACACCCATATGAGAGTTGAGACATCTTGGAAAAATACAGAAACATCAGCAACCACAAGTGGGGATCATCACTCACGGTATGAAGTGTGAATAACAGCGGTTTATAATGCTAAGAAGGGCATGTTCTTTACGGCTTCTAAAAGCGGCTTTTGGCTTTGCTACAGTACCTAACTTTTAAATGGAGTATTTTCTCAAGACGGGATCTACAAGTTAATTGTAGTACACATTAAAAGCCTAACATCTGAGTATCTCTCTCCGCAACCTCTGTCGCAAACAGCCAAAATTCAAAAAATTTAGCCAAAAGCCATAAGCCGCAGCCAAAAAGAACAGGCCCAAAATACTACAGTAAAATAGGTTATCTTAATAAAATTTCTGAAAGTGTCTACGGAATAGAATATCAGATACACACCAGTAGCACCCCCCAAAATCAGCTTTGTACCATGTTGCATACTAGCTTATGTCAAATAAGTGAGCTCCTATTCTGCATTTGATGCCTGAGTGAGCATCAGGCTCCAACTAGAATAAATGGATACATATAGATATTAGATACCCTGACTAGGTGACTACCAAAATTCTCTAAAAAGCATAAGAGCCATCACAGGACTCAAGAATATAATCTCTTTCTAAATTTATTGTCCTTGCTCAGAAGGAAAATCCAATTCTTTTAGCTACAACCGACATTTTTTACTAAGTATAATAACATGGGGAAAAAATATACACTATCTATGCAAACTGTGTTGAACAGCAAGCATAAAGCACCAGAACTTCCCTCAACCATCAACAGCCTTTTGCATAACTCCTTTCACAAAAAAAATAATGCTGCACGGAAGCAATATCTCATATTCAGACGCCGGAATTGAGTTACCTGGCCAACCTTGCCTCTCTTACAGATATAAACTGCAAAGCTTCTTGCCAACTAAATTCCACATGAAAACCTAGACCAATATCCACAAAAATGTGCCTTGTATCCGGCCTGCGGAAATCACCACAGAATAAGGAAAACAATGATATTTCAACAGTTCAAGAAATCTGATTATAGGCGTGAAGAGGCATAATGCATGACCATGTTCCAAAACAAGCATTTTTTGTTAGCGCTTTATAATAATAATATTTGGTAACCATTTCAACTTTGTGATGCTAAGCTAACAGCCTGTTAAAGAATGGTAGTTAAGAATGAAGTTGAAATAAAGAAGCAGCATCAGGACATATTACAGAAAGTTCCATGTTTGCTTGTTACACTACGTTTAATAACCAAGGACCTTCTTCCAAAAGTAGTGCACAACAAACTAATTCGCTTGTTATACTAACTTCCATATGCAAACACCTATTCTTTTTTACAAGAGCAATCAAGTCAACCCTATTTCCATTTTTCAGATGGACACAAAAAGTCATATGCAAACACCTTCTTCATGTTTATCCTACTGCAAAGGCTTCATTAAGCACAAAGGTACTTCAATTGAGAAGGTCACATGATTCGATTGAATAATGTCATATAATATATATACTGGTTCCTAAACCGCGCATACCACCAACCCCGTTGATACAATGATTGCGAAAGCAATATCCAAACTCATTAGCATATGTCCACGCTGAACCCAGTAAGTAAAAGACAAACATAGCAACTTCAACTTCAGTTTTTCTTTTGGTTGGGGAGAGGGAGGGGAGGTTTACACTTCTGCCTGCATGTACACCTCTGAGCCAAGATTGACCATGGATCGCATGTTGGTGACGCCATTCTTCTCCAAATTTTCAATGTTCCTCTTCAAATCCATGCTGCCGCCATCCAAAAAAGTTCAATCACCAGAACAAGGAGCAGTTAATCGAGTTAAGAAGCCTTAAAATCAACAAAAAAAAATGCCACAAGCTCACCAGTTCTATGCTAGAGATAAAACATTCTCCAAAAAAAACAGTTGGAAGCGAGCCACCAAAAAGTTTCAGTACAGTAGTAGCTTACAAGGTCTTCTGATGCTGGAACACCTTGTCGCGCTGGGCGATGGCGTTCACGAGGTCGGGCTTGAGCCGCCGGTCGACGAAATCCTCGAACTTCTTGACCTTCTCCTGCCGCAGCCGCGCCTCCACCGCGGCCATGGCCATGGCCCCACACTCGGTTCCCTTCGGGACAGCCTGTAAATCCCAAGATATTAGCTCGCCGTTCTGGACCACGGCTGCGGCCGACGCCCCTGCCCTCTGCAGCAAGGGGCGGACCCCCAAAAATATGGAAAAATAAACTGCTACTGGTACTCCACAACGCAGAAGATTTGGATGAGATTGCTCACGGAAAAGAAAAGATCCTCGGGACAAAGCTCACTCTTAGAACAACAATCCAAGCAAGCTAGGGCTTCCTTACCAGCGAAAGAAGAGATCAATCCGACAGAACGAGAACAACAATCCAAGCAAGCTAGGGCTTCCTTACCAGCGAAAGAAGAGATCAATGATCAATCCGGCAGAGCGGAGGACGACGGCGACGCCTACGAGAGAAGAATTCCTTCGCTTGGAGGTGGAGACTGGAGACCGGAGAGCTCTCTGCTGCCGATTTATTCGAGTGGAGGAGCGGGCGATGCGGGCCGGCGGGGCTGCGAGTGCGGGGGGAATGGCAGCTAGCCCATTTGCGTGCGGGCCTGCGGGAGACGGGCTGACGGGGAGAGGTTAGTATGAAAATAAAGAATTCGGCCCAACCAAATATATATATATATATATATATATATATATATATATATATATATATATATATATATATAAGGCATATTGCATATATATATATATGCAATATGCCTTGTATACTGGTTTTTTGTCTAAAAAAATTGGGTATTCAGCTGAATACCCATGAATCACTATAGATCCGCCCCTACCATGTTGGCGTGAGAATTTGAGACAAACGGTGAAGCAATAGCCACCGCCGCCGTCGCGACGAGATATGGAGAAGAGTTCAAGAAAGAGGATAGGCTGGAACTCGAGACGAGAGAGCTTTGGGATTGGGCTGTGAGGATTGCGAATTTGGGGAGGAGGAGGAGAGAAATATCTATGGTCTGCCTCTTGTGCTGGACATTGGGATCCATTTAGGGTTCGTGTGGAAGAAAGATAGACTCATTGAAGCGCACATGTCATGGCGCTAACCACTGTATCGCTGAATTTTTTTGTCCAAATAATCTATTTTTATTTAAAATTACGTAAATATACATGTGGCAACATTTTTTGCGTAAAAAGGCTCCAGTCGCCCAGGGGAGCGACTGAAGCCAATCGCCCAACGGCCAGGCGACAAAGCTCTAGTCGCCCGATTGTTGGGCGACTAGACAAAAGGCGACTTCATGTAGAGTCGCCCACCCAGAGGGCGATTGGTTTTAGTTCCCCCGTGAATTTTATACATTTTGTCATTTTTATAGATTATAATTGGAAATTAATCTGCTAGATTTGTAACAAAAGTTTATGGTCATTGTTTGTTTGAGGTGCGTAAAAAATTAGAAAATTTTTTAAGAGCGATTGACTTTAAAACGATCGGTAAATACGATGGTAAGTGATATTATGATGTTACTGGAATTTGTATAAGGAGAAAATCGGTATGTTAATATTGTTAGGTGACGTGCTATGTGAATAGTGCAATGCGAAAAGACGAGATAATAAGCTTGTCTGAATTTAAATAGACTGCATAATACAGTTGAGAGTAATATGTCGCGTACTTTTTTATTACATGGATAACATATAGCATCATGTGCGACTAACCCACCCCAGCTGTTCGTACGACCTACTGTATGGACCGGGGCCATTTTCCTTTCCTTGTCAGCTCGGCGTTGAATTCCTCGGCGCCTCTTTTGCCTTGGTCGTCATTTCCCTCTTTCTCTCGTGCTCCCTACGCGTGCACGCCTCGAGATGAGCTTTCGTCTCGCGTTATATATGCAGGGTTTGCTCGTTCTCACGGTGCTCCGCCTCTTAGATCTCTGATGACCCTGCGACATTCTGCTCCTCGAAGTCAAAGGCCCACTGGTCCTCCAGGTAGATCTCAAGATCGATCCATTTGCGGTAGCCCACTGCCACATCACTCGTTGCGACGCATAGTTCTCTACAAAGATGTCGTACACGAGCTTCCGGCGCATCAGCCAGAAAGCCCAGTCGCGCCAGCAGAGTGTGGTTAGCCCATTAGGAGCACGGTCCTGCAATGCCGTAGGTGAGTACGGCTCCCAGCGCACGTCGTCGGCTATGAGGTGGTCGAACTGCTCAACAGAGGACAGATACGCTCGCGTGACCTAGACGTGCGCGAACTACACCAACAAGGAAGAACGGTTGTTACATACGACCATTATTAATACGAAGGAAATAACTGATTGTCATAGTACTTACCCGTCGACAACACCACAGTGAACCGATCGTCGGCCAATCGACGTCTCCGCCGGGGTACATCTTCGCCCCGTACGGACTCATATCCTCTAGCAAAGGTCGTCTGAGGCTAAAGCGCTCAAACGACTACAGCTGCAGTAGAAGCGGACAGCCCGCGAGGACCGAGTTCGCCTTGGTCCTCGAGCAAGCGTCGCATAGGCCACGTTAGGTCGCGGCAAGTGCGGCCGATCCCCAGCTGACCTGGGGGGCCTCGCTGCCCGTGATCGCCCTAGCATGAGCGATGAGGCACGCATCGACGGTGTTGTCGTGGCTGGTGGTGAAAAGGACCCAACCAAACAGCCACAACAAGTACGCCTTCAAGTGGCGCGAGACTTGATGATCATCCGCATCTGGATCCATTCTCTCCACCTGAATGCAAAAAAGCAGTTATTAGTACGTAATAGCGGAAATAAGAGCTTACATGACACGACCGATAGTAAAATGCACGTACCCGGAACTGTGCGAGCTACCTCAACGACGGCCCGTGTGTCTGACTCGCCGGGAAGATGTAGTAGTCATCCGCGGCACCCGGCGGAAGGAACCCATCGAATCTGCCAAGCAAGTCAGCGCGCCACTCGGTCGGGGCCTCCGGTAGGAAGGCAGCGGCCCCCGCAATCGGAAGGCCAAGTAGCAAGGACACATCTTGCAGGGTAGGCATCATCTCCCCGAATGGGAGGTGGAAATTGTGCGTCTCGGGTCACCAACGGTCCACCAAAGCCGTCAGTAGGGAACGATCGAATGGGAAGCGTCGTGATCGCTCCACGACATCATCCCCGCCCGCGGCCACGGCGGATCCATCCTCGTCAGTGGCCTACACCATCCGGGTGAGAGGGAGTAGCCCGGCATCCCGCAGCCTACAACAAACTAAAGGTCAACACAGAACGTACTTACGGCAAACTAAACGGCGGCGAGTGCAAACCTAATCGTCAATAGGGGTCCGTCTCTGTGCCACTCGAGGTGTCTTTGTCCGGACCACTTCCAGCTCAGCTGGCTCATCCGCGCTCCCCGCAAGCGGGACACGACGGGAAGCACGATGCATGCGGTCCACGTGCTCGTCCAACAGGGGGTACGGCCAGTCCGACCCACGAAGGTCACGAGCCCAACCGTTCGACGATTGCATTCCAGTCGCCCCCACGTTGGGTGACAACAATTATTCGCCCAACGGCTGGCGGATTGCCCACGTGTCGCATGGCCGTGGGGCGATTGGCTCCAGTCGCCCCCTTGTTGGACGACTGTAGCCTATTTGTGTAAAAAATATTATCGTGTGTATATTTGTGTAATTTTAAATAAAAATAGATTATTCGTAAAAAAATTCCTACATCGCTCGGCTACCGGGTTCGCCAGTTTCGCCTCGGTGCATGCACGCACAGACCAGCTGTTGACTGTTGGCACAAGGGAGCAGCGAGCAGGCCAGAGAAAATTAGTGTCAAATCAAGGGAAAAAAAGGAGAGTAGCAACGAAAGAAGAACCGGGGAAAAAGAGGAAAAGAGAGGAGGAGATCGTGGCTTTCTCGCTCCTCTCGCTTGGGTAACGATTTGGTTTTCTCCCACGTTTGGTAATTTAATTAGAGACTACAGTTTAGATTAGAGAGCAAGTAGAAAGTATTCATTAGGGAAAAGACTAGTATATCGACTAATCTGCTATATTGTTCTTCTGTATTTTTGGATATTGTATGAGAGTAATTTAGGAATATCATCTACTGGATAATTGTAGAGAAATTCGATAGCTTTTTGTACAATATTTATTTATGTTGATCGGATAAATAGATTTGAAGCTATGAATTTTGTAATCCTACTGTCCGGTAAATTTGTCATCTTCTAGTAGCATATATTAATCTGTATATTAAAATTACTAGATGGAACAATTTGGATGATTTATCTACATGAAAGATGTAGATAATTAAGAATTTTAGAGAGCCCATGAACATGATTTTTCAACGAGTAGGACAGAAATTATGAATCTTTAAATACTATTGTCCAGGACCGGTTGCTAGTGGATTTGGTGAATGGTGGATGTGAATAAGTACATATGGTCAGGATTAGCAATAATGATCAAATGTTTTAAGATGTATCTAAAAATATACTCCCTCTAGTTACAAATATCTACCATTTTGGACATCGATACAGTCTACAAAATGTAACTTTAACCACTAATTTGTATTCTAATATGCTTGTCAAACCCAATAAAATTATAATATTATGAAAGTACATTTCAAGACAAATCTATACATATGATTTACCGGTATTCAATGTAAATTTATAATAAATATATCGATAGTTAAAGTTTCAAAAGTTTGACTACAAACATCTCAAAATGACATGTATTTGTGACTGAATGAAGTATTTATTTAGTTAATACTTAATTCAGAAAAAATGTGATTATCAAAGTGCAATGCTAGCTTACTTTATCAAGCACACGCACTCAACAACTTTATCGTAAATGATAGAGATATTTTTCCTCAAAAGGGTCCAATTAAAATATTTAAAAATATTTCTAAAATCCATATAGTTTCCTAAAAATATCTAGATATTTTACTCGAAGGAATTTGATGGTGCCAATTGTCATAAATCTAGTGGTCATAAGAATTTATATAATCCTTTCAATCTAAAATATACATCATTTGGGAGAGTTGGTTTTAGTTTATAAATATTTATATTTTATTTTTTGTCAGCAATATGTTCGTCAAAATGCCCATGTTAATTTTTATTCTTAGAGAGAGATAAATCATAAATAGAGACAACATATGTTAAAAACAAAAATATGTATTACTTCTTTTTTCTATGTGTGTGAAAAAACACCATTTAATATGCTAACACGGAAAATAAGAAAAGAGAAGTGGGTTAAAGTTAATATCTATTTAAAAGCAAAGTGTACACTTGTGTTGTCAACTAAAATTATAATAGTTTAACTCTAAAAAGTTGTAATTGTGCTGCCACCAAATAAATTGTTAGTATTAGTTTATTATTTCATATTTTTTTAGTGTTATTGACTTTTAATAGACTTAGAAATGTGACTTTTATCTTCAGTTTTTATAAACCAATATAAGTATATATTAAAAAATGTAACAAAATGTAATTAGTGAACATCCATTCATAAAATCTTAAATCCGCCATTTTCTGCAGCTCACTCGGCTCCCTTCGGGTTTGGAACAATCCTTGAATCCCAAGATATTAACTCGCCGTTCTAGACCGCTGCTGTGGCCGCCGCCCCAGCTCT
The DNA here is from genome assembly GCA_036346245.1 of Bonia amplexicaulis. Lineage (NCBI taxonomy): Eukaryota > Viridiplantae > Streptophyta > Magnoliopsida > Poales > Poaceae > Bonia > Bonia amplexicaulis. Next base: position 2,559,166 of record CM070753.1, read on the forward strand.
CTGCGGTGAGAGTTGAGAAGATTCCGGCCGTCGCCCCTGCCCTCAGCGGTGGAGTCCTCGTGAGCGTAAAGAACAGAGTGCGGAGGCGAAACGAGGGAGGTGGAGGAGTGAGTCGCTGAGTAGGTGTTTGGCCCAGGAAACTGAGTGTCGTCGCCACGGGAAGGAGTTGGGAGATGCGGGCCGAGAAACATGGCCTGCCGAGGGGTGAGCTCAGAGTTGGGCTTCATTGGTTGGGGCGGGGCTCTGTATGATGGACTCTATTCTGCTTGTCGTATGTACTGACGGCCCAGCCGTTCGTCTCGGAGGCTATGATGCGTGGGCTGCAGCGCATAGGGACCAAGACCCCTGTAGTGAACAAGGGTTTTGTCAATTTAGCTGTTTTGGGTCTTTTGGCCCATCTTATTTGTAGTACCTATTTTGAGATTAACAAGGACCAGTCCCTTCGATACAATACAACCGTGATAAAAAAAAACTAAAAGCTTCAAGTTTGCATGTAGACAAAGTATGTCATGGGATAAACTTTCCAAACTATAACTAGCGATGTGCAGGAGCGGATCCATTGCCTGGTGACCCTAGGCGGTTGTCCGAGCTCGCCGATAATGGCACCTCCATGTACCTTTGCCGTTGTCCGAGATGATTCCAACCAGCAATTCCTAGGCAAGCCGTATTGTCGGTTGTGCTTCATCTTGATGTGTCGTGCCCTTACGTCTAGGCCTTGATGGCCCGCCTTGAGTCACCCCACTGACAAACCTATCTGCCCAAGCTCCCAAAATTTCCTTGCTCCGCAATGAGATGTGTGTAAATTTACATGAATTGATCACCAGAAAGTAATGACATTATATTTGTATTGGAAAATACATTCATAGTGTGTGTGTGTGATTACTGTTCTGCGCGTGGATGTAAATACATGCTGGAAAGTTACTACTATATGTGAGTAAAATTACTTTCAAACACATGTAGAGTTATTATCAGTACACAATAAAATAGTAATTCTACATGTGTTTGATAGTAACTTCACTCACAAACGGTAGTAACTTTCCAACGAGAAAACTGGCGCGCACGGTGCGCACACATGCTCATTAGCGCATGCGTGCGTGCGTATTGAACTGTAACCATGAAGGAGAGGGGGCACTGACATCATGGTGAACGGATAAAGTCTCCTTTTATATTTGTATAGAGATTATGCATGAATATGACGTAGTACCGGGTAGGCAAGTACCAGGAAACATCCACCCTCAAATAACAATAGTATCTACTGATTAGGGAGTGTATTGAAAACTAAGTAAGCAACATTAATATCCATAGAGGATAGCTAGTTTAAATGTCGTGGCAACAAGCCAACAAATAACATCAATATCCATGGAGGTTAGCTCTAACTTAAATGTCGTGGCAACAAACAACTCTCTTCAAATTTCAACCAATGCGTAGCTTGAAAGAATATCAGAATTTTATTAAGAATAAAATGACTATCCTGCGTAGGATACATATGGGCGAGCTTTGTATGTTGTCACTGAAATAAGTATTGATCCGCACAAGTCTGCAAAATTAGTACCCTGTTCAATCTAATCAACTAAACTATATGGTGTTCATACAACTTTTATTGACAGCTAACCCCTAATTCACGCGAATGAACTCACATTGCTTATTTTTATGCATCCTCGGCCATTTCGAAATGAGAGCACATGTTGAGTTTGCTGGATGTAAATGTCAGCCTTGATAGCTAGCATAAAGCATAGGTGGAAGAAAATGAAGGTTCCAAAGGGTGTATTTGGCAAACTGTACTTTTCATCTAGCAACATATGACCAACCAGAATTGTATTTTTAATTCAAACTAATTTAACTCTTTATGCAGATGTAACTGTGAAGTGCACACCTAGCATTGCAAATTTGGTATTTTTCATTGAAATGCCAACTGCTAATGGCGACATGAACCATCCGATCTAGATTATGTGGCTCGGATGAAGGTGGGTGGGAAGCCCATTCCACTTAAACGCTTTTGCAAAAAACCCCTGCGCTTAACCTCCATCCGAACCACACGATCTAGATCGGACGGTCTATGTTGCCATTAGCACTACATATATTGCCGTTAGTTATTGTCTTTGATCCAATACTATCATGTCCATTAGGTCATCCAATAGGTGACTACTATCCCACAAATACCTATTGTAATATACAACAAACCTATAGTTTATTAGCTGGATGAGCACTCAAAAAGCCATAATAAAGGTGTTCCTGTTTGAAAACAATATTTGGCCTATTTTTAACTCAAAATACATAGTATTTACTTAATCAGCTCTGCACTATACTATCTTTCAATTCAACAGAATGAACCCTACCTAAGAACTAGCGCAGTCCAAGTGCACCAGGTTGAAATGGGTCAAAGCACACAGCAGCTAAATGACAACAAAGTAGATACAAAAAGAACAAGCATACTCTTGGCGCTAATGCTATAAATATTTATGGTACAGTCACCTTGCAACCATTAACCAGAACAGATGACCTGATGCAATCATGCATGCGCACCTTAAGGGCAAAAGATGCACCATTAATATAACTTAAATATTGTAACAAGATACCAGGTTCATGAAAGAAACATCAATTCCTCATCTCAAGCGCATCCCTAATAGTCATATAGGATTATAGGAACTACAAATCATCAGCAGAGGAAATCATAAATAATTTCCAACGAAATGCCAAAATAGCAGCAATTCTTGGTGGATCTTAAGCGTGGGGCCAACACCTTACTCCTCTGCTGGAGCGGGAGCAGGCGCTGACGATGCCTCCGACTCCGCCGCGGTTGCCTCCGCGGGCGGCGGCGGAGCGGCGGCGGCAGCGCGGGACTTGGCAAGTTCGAGGAGGCGGCGGCTGACCTCCCTGGAGTACGCCTGGAGGACCTCGATCCCTTCCTCGACGGAGGTCGGGGAGGCGCCGGGGGACTCGGAGGCTGCGGCGAAGGCCTCGGCCTCGACGGCGGTGGCAGCGCGCTCAGCCTCGGGCTCCGGGACGGTGCCGTAGCGCTGGGAGAGGACGCTGGGCGCCGCCAGCGTCTGCACGAGGCGGCGCACCACGGCGTCGCGCGTGCGCTGCGACGGCGGCCAGATGCTGAGCGACGGCAGCAGCGCCTCAGCGGCCTTCGCCGGAGGGGCGGTGGCAGCGTCGGCGGCGCCCTCCGGAGGTGCGGGATGGCTGCCTCCGGCGCCGGCGTTGGGGGCGACCTCTGCCATGGTGGGGTGAGAGAGAGAGATCTGTGGCGTGGAGTGAGAGGAGACTTGGAGGCTGGGTTTGATTGGTTCGGGTCGATTTGTTTCTAGAAGAGGGGTGGTCACTCAGGTGAATCACGCAGCTGGGCAGCCACGCGCGCACCTGGTGGGTTTATTGGGACGTTTATGGGCTTAAAGTACGTCCGATTATGGCCCAACTTTCACTTAAACGGACGTTTAATAATGGAAGCCCATTTAGTCTACCGGGCTAGGTTTGGTTTCCGTTTTCCGTGCTGGCTGTTACTTCGGCAGTTTCTGTACTTTTCTCTCTTTTTTTAAGCATGTACAATGGTACCTATCAATTATCTGTAAACGTATATTATATAAGATTTTAGGTGATATGGATAAGAGAAAAGGAAAGAGAGAAAGATAATGTCTACTATTTAACAGACGATTTTTACTGTCTATACTATTGCATAGACAACTATATAGACAACACATTAAATGCATCTGGCTATTACACATAACTATATAGACAACACAGTGTATGTGTTGTCCTTAGTCATGTCTATAGATACATAGGGGTGTATTATAGACTATCGCTACCTATACCATTGTGTATGCTCTTAGAGGAAATATGTTGTAATAATCACAAATCATGGTGACGACGATTGGTTGCTTGTAATTGATGGGGTCTTAACCGGTGAAAGCAGTATGACCCATGTTAGACAGGGACAGAGCACAATAAATCTACCCCGTGTCACAGGACATTGGATCCAAAAAAATTCAGCACTTATTAGCTTATATATACTTATACGTGCACCCCTGGCCCAAAAAATTATGCACCTGGCTGCTTCCAACCCACCTCCTGACTCCCGAGTCTCACACGACTACACGAGCCATGCATCCCATTGTTGAGGAACCATCGCTGGCGAGCCCGGTCCGATCGATAACTCTGCTATGCAAAAGACAGATCAATCACAGAAAATGCAAATAGTAGATTGAAACACGGAGATGGGAGAGAACTCCTGGTCTTTCTTTATTGCTTTCTCTTTCTCATGTATGTACAAAAAAGCTAATAGCACTCCCTATTTATAGCCTAGTGGTGAGATGCCCACCATGGACCAAAGCTTCAAGCCTAGGTCTAGGTTTCCTAATACTCCTCCTTGGGCACTCATCCGACATGTTCATGCCTCATCAAAACTGCATAAAACCTAATGGGAAAAATTTAGAGAAAGAGTACATGATACATGTTATGCTGCGTTGCACGAATGGCCTCATAAAAAATTTTGGCCGAGGAACTTCAAGAAAACTCGTTAAGGAAAAAGAGTACAATCCACCCAATTTTATTTAATCTACATAATTTATTCTTTGGGTACTCGATTTTCGTGATCAAGTTTTAATAACAAGCTTGAGAAAAATCTCCTCCTAAATTCTGCACTTCTCTAAGTCTCATCATTCCAATTCCCCGTACGCATCTTTCAAAACTAGATGCTAGGAGTGACTTAGTGAATAAATCTGCAAGATTTTCATATGACTTAGTATACAGTACCTTAATTTCATCCATCTTTTGCAATTCATATGCATGGAAGAACTTGAGGTTGGTATGCTTTGTGAGATGACTCTTCACGTAGCCCGTCTGCACTTGTGCAATACAAGCTATATTATCTTCATAGATAATTGTGGGAGCTTGCATGATATTCAACCCACACGACTGTTGGATGTGGTGAATCATTCGTCGGAGCCAAGCACATTCTTGTGCGGCATCGTACAACGCTATGATTTCCAAGTGGTTCGTCGAAGTCGCTACAAGACTTTGCTTAGACGATTTTCATGAAATTGCAGTTCCACCACACAGGAATACATAACTTGTTTGTGACCTTGCGGTATGCGGGTCCGACAGGTACCCAGCATCAGCATAGTTTGTTATATTCAAATCTTGGTTCTTTCTGTAGAATAATCTAAGATCCTTGCTTCCTTTGAGGTATTGGAACATGTTCTTTATTCCCTGCAAATGTCTTTTGATAGGTTCTACACTATGCCTTACTAATAAATTTATGGTAAATGCAATGTAGGGTCTAGTGCAATTTGCTAAATACATAAGTGCTCCTACTGCACTTAACTATGGGAATTCCGATCTTAGGACTCCCTCCCCCTCTTCCCTAGGTCGGTATAGATCATTTTCTTGTCATAAAGATCTCCCAATCATCGGTACTTTCGATGGATATGTCTTCTCAAAGCCGAACATTTCTAACACTTTCTGGGCGTAGGCTAACTGATGTACTAATATTCCTCCAGGGACATACTCGAATTGCAGGCCTAAGCAATATTTAGTTTTACCCAAATCTTTCATTTCAAATTCTGACTCCAAGTAAGAACTTGCTTCTTTTATGCTTGCCACTGCTACAGTTGAGAGGTGCTTTTCAGCTACGAAAATTATGAAACCTTATTTACGCAATCGCATCGGTGATAATTTCATGAGTGATACTCTAATTTGCTATGTGGAGAAAGAAGAAATGAAGAAAGTTACCAATGATGTTGTGGTTCATCGTTTTATGAACTTAAAGGAACATAAATACTAAAAGGTAATACATTTGCTTTCATTTTGTAAAAAAAATAACTCAATTTATTCTCTTTTTTATAGCCCATTGAGGTCCGATGACGTATTTTGCCAATGTCGACCATCTTTTGTCCGTGATTTCACATTTAGTTCCTTTACTTTGCTGCAATTAGCTAATAATATTAATGAATTTCTTTATTTTGGTAAGCATTCTGATCGCTACTTTTTTATCATTGTACATTGTTATCAATTATGTTAACTTATTCATGCTAAAAATTATCAAATATATAACTATTTAGTACAACGTTACTTCGAAATTATATATGATGTTATATATATGATGAAATGGTGAACCCCTGTCACTTTTGTTCTAGTTTCGCCCCTGGTGTTAGGACTAGGCGTTGATCACACTTGATGTGATGTCGACCCATCATAATTGTTTCTGATTTTTTCTTCGTTTGGAACTTTTGTTCCTCGTTCTATATATATAGGAAGTATATCCAATGCAAATGGGCTATTCAGGTTGTTGATGCCGTGCACGTCTCGCCATAACACCTCACACACCACGAACCCGTGCAGCATCCTACTCAGGTCCGTCACCGCGAACCATTGTCGCATCATCTTGTCGTCATTGTCGACTCATTGATTCTTTACGCCTGCTGCTTCGGTCTGGAGGAGCAGGGGATGTTAACAAGTGCCCTTGAATTCACGAATGGAGACATCTTATACTGCAAACTACTAACATAAATCAGATTCATAGAACCATATGTATGTATGAATTTTGAGTACTACGTATGCTACAAATTAAGCGAGCTAGCTAGGTTGAATATGTATACGCTACATATCAGGGATGAAGCCAGCAGGGAGGCTTGGTAAGGCTCGAGTCTCACTTCCCCCGGCGGCGGCACCCCCATGAGCGCCCATGATAGCAGACAATGCGGCAGTCAATGCAAGACAACCCAACAAACACAGTCCAACAAACAACAAAAATCATAGCCAAGTGGTAACCCCTTCCCTTAAAGAGTCTCAACAAATTCATCTCATTGGCCCCACCAAAACACCCACTTCAACAAAGCAATTGGTCACCACATAACCACATCCACTTCCCAGACCGATGGGCGGCGGCCGACCCAGAGCCAGAGGAGAGACGTGTCGCCGTCGGCTCCGCCACAACGCAGAGGCCAAAGGGGGCTAGGCGAGGGCGCGCCACGCTCGCAGAGGGGGGTCTTCTGGAGCGAGCGATCTGGCGGTGACTGGAGAGGGGAGGCGTCGCGGATCTGGCGGCGACCAGTGGGGAGTCGGGCGGGCGACGAGGGGCCAAGCTGGGCAGGAGCCCGCCAAGGCGGTGAGGGCCGAGGCGCCGCCGGCGAGTCTGGGATAGATATCTGCCCCTGTTTTTTTAACAGGATAGATATCTCTTGCCCTCGATGTGGTTGGATTAAGGAAGTGCATAGCTATACCGATTTTGGTTGAGGAATCAACTACAACTAAGTAATTTACTACCAATATCGAGTGAAAGATTGAGCTATTATAGGGTGACACGTATCTCACCTTAAATTCAATCTGGTATCATGATGCAAAGGGATAAGCACATGAATACTATATATAGTCAACTGATATAATCTTTATATATGTTAGGGGTGTCACTATGTCCTATTAAGAACCGTTACCGATTTGTGGATTGAAAAGAGGTTTCTAGTTTACGACCGAGTACACACGAACCTATAAGGTCGCATACTTAATAGGCTGGTATAATCCGAATTATATATGATTTGTTCATATGAGTTCGCACCTTAGTAGCCCCTAGTGTAGGGTTCCTCTAAGAGGACTCTTTATAAGAAGAGGCGTGGAGCTTTTGGTAGAAGATCGCACCACTCATCAAAACTCTAACCACCTCATTTCAAAGACCTTATCATGCACGCTGGTGTAGCATACCGATGCACGACGTTTCATCCTTGAACGTGTGGATATCGTAGATGCGCTACTACAATCGTTGCTGCGCTGATCGAGGATGATTCGCAACATACATGAGGAAAGTGAGGGGCTGCTGGAGGAGATGATTGGCGGCTAAGGATGTTGGACGATCGATTACTTTCACTATATCGACGCATATGATGTTGGACCAGGCTAGTCTAACTCTTCTTTCGCTGCACTACGTATCTAGTGATAGTAATATATAAATTCTTAATTACTTGGTTTCTTGGTTCACATAGTAGATTTTTTTATTGCATGCTAGTATAGCATACTACATCTTTGTTATCCAATTCTTTATGTTCTTGCATCATATTGCTTCTGGTTTTTTATGCTCATGGCTGCAGAATGTGGCACTGTGTTCAGAGAATGAAAATGCGTACACAAATTAATGTAGCTGGCTTTGATTTAGTTGACTTGTCATTTGGAGTGTTTTGTAACCAGAAATTGATCGGCATTTTGCACGTTGTGTACACATTTCCTATCCTTCTTCTTGGCTGAATTATTACCTGAAGTGAATCAAGTTCATAATCATAGCTAATTAAGCTATGATTTGGGTCGACCAAGTATCACTCGATGACTCTCGTGCAGGACTTGCGGAGAGGAATGGAGTTCTTTTTTCCTCATTTCTGCAAAAATGTCATGTCGGGCGCCGGACCCACTTGTCAGCCTCCTCCTCCCCACGAAGCCTCCCCGAGTCGCCCTCCGCCCTCCTCCACTGCGTCCAAACATCAAACAGCTTGCGCGCGCCACCCACCGCCACCAGTTTGGTAGTAGTCCACCGCCGCCGCCCAATGTCCGTCACCGCCGGCGCAGCCCTCGCCGTCGCCGACGCCGTATGGGCGCAGATCAAGTCTGCCGGCCACGCCTCCGACGAGCACCTATCCATGTAAGAAGTACCAAACCGCCTCCCACCACGGCGTCACCGTCTCGCTCGGTTACTCATGTACGCCTCGGCCTTGCTCCCTCGAGTCTCTGACCGGCTCCTGCGTTGCGTGCAGCCTTGAACACCTATTCGGCAAGAACATGCTGCGCGCCTGCAAGATCCTCGACGGGGGCGGCGTGCGCCGCGTCACCGGCGCGCCCAGCGGCCGCTCGCTCTTCCTGGTCGGCTCCCATGCCTTTCAATCCCCCCTGACGTTCGTGTTGCAACCGAACTAGCGAGCGATTACTTGACCACGGCTTGTGTGTTTTGGCGCTGCAGGTGATGGGGGAGTCGAAGAGGAAGGAGGAGTACACCTGCTTCCCGGAGCACCTCTGCACCTGCTACTCCTTCTTCTACGACATTGTCGGCCGCGGCGAGCAGCTCTGCGTAAGTGCCCTTGCTGTTACTGCGTCTGATTACTTTGCTTAATGAGGCACAGTGAAATTCTCAAACAAGAAAAGGATTAGCTCGTGGTTGCTGAAATCCTAGTTGAAATTTGGGTTAATGCTTTTGTTTTTGCAGTGTAAGCACCAGTTAGCAGCACGGCTTGCGGAGGCTGTCGGAAAACACCAGGAGCTGGAGGTGACCGATGATGAGCTCGCTCACATGCTTGCTGAGCTCTGACAGTTCGGATACTTCACTAATGCACATAAAGTTTTATGAAGGGCTGATTTCTCTTGTTCTCACTCAAACTAATACTATTAGGCAAAAAGAGTAAATTCAGGACAATCAAGTGTGCTATGTTGTCATCTTGGTAAGATATTATTGAATGTTTGGTGATTTCATGTAGCCTTCGAGAACCCTTTGCCTGCAATAGTCTTTCACGTGGACTTGTGTGTATAGATAGGAAAAGGGTGTGCATGCAACCATGGTACAGTATGCAGCATTAGGATATTATCACCTTCTTTTTTGTTGTATTAAACGGTCTAGTTACATGAATGAGGGGAAATGTGTGAATCCCTTTATTCATGTGAACTAATCAATGAATTGAGATGAATAGTTGTTCCTTTATTATTGAGTTAGCTTTGTGCTCTCCTTTTATTTGTCATCTTACTTTGACAAGATATTGTTCTTTATGATGCTTTTCTGTTAGTGATGTTTAACAGGGAAAGAGGATACGATATTACATAACGACGTATGATTACGAAATTCCAGATTTTCAACTTGAGGATTCTGGCCATATGCCTCTTCACGAATAGATATATTCCACAATAAAACATACTTAATTCTACAAGAGAGCATCATGATAATAACATTGGAGATATGGATGCTAATAGATCAGGAGACCCTAATTGGCTAATTGCTAGACCACAGGTTTCACTGTGTCTTACCTTTGGTTTATTATGAGAGAATTGAAGCCCTTAAGATGATGCCCTTAGCTTAATACATTGAAGTTAGTTTCAGGTTTGATGAACACTGCATATACAAAATTCTGCAGAGTTAATACTGATGATAATTACAAAGCCTTTTGAGGTTTATCTATGATGTATGAATATTGAATCCTGAATACCATAACACTGCAATCTGCTAACTGTTTATATTTGGTTAACTAAATGTCCTTTAATACAGTTTGAAAATCATATAACATCAAAGCATCTTAGTGGGATGGCTTTCCAGAAGGGTATGTGACATATTTCTGAGAAATTATTTACGAATGACTGTGTTACCCACAGACTACGTCTTAGCCAACAAGTTTCTGCATATGCAGTAATCTTTGGGTGTGTTCCGGTGGAATTTTAGCAGTTTACTCGTTTGTGTCGCAGTGTTCTTGTTTGCAAATTTTGTTCAACCATGATACTACTACCTGCTAAATATTTCTCATGGCATCTAACTTTTCACTTATTCCCTGTCCCTCTGCTTTTTCTTATGCTTTTACCAGGGGATTCTAATGCTACACACTTGCCCTTCAGCAGTACAAGAATGGATTCTTGTTCTTTCTATGTATACTTTCATTTATATTTCAATGGATTATCATTCTTTTTCTGATTCTTTCACATTACTTTGCATGGATTCATTTATATGCTAAAAAATCTGGGCTGATCTCTTTTCTTAAATCAGTACCGTCACACTGATCTCCACTACTTAAAAAAGAGGAGTTGGTGGTGGTGCGCTCTTCCCCTTCTATCTCCCTCTTGAAAAATGATTCGACTGTGGGCCCTATCCGCTCCACTCCTCTTTATCCCCCACCTTCCTCGCGCATTACGCGCCCGTGATCTCTCCGACTCCACCATCCCCCTTCCCACACCGCTCTCCACCCCCTTCCCACGCCATCGCCTCCCGCGTGACTCCACCATCCCCCTTCTCTCCCCGACTTCCTCCCCTCCCGTCCTCGCCTTCTTCTCCACCGGTCGCCGCATCTCCCGCTGACCTCCACGTCCCTTTCACCCTCACCTCTCCCCTCGCGCAGTGCCCTCACCGCTCCTCCCCTCGTGGCACCCGACTTCTCCCCTCCCTTCCTCACCCTCTTCTCCATCGGCCGCCCCTCCCCTGCCACCACTTCCACTGGCCGGATCTGGTCGGGCCTGTCTAGATCTGGCCCTTCCCTCTCCACCCTGCACTGCCTCCCCTGTCGCCGCCCTCCCCTGCCACCGCTTCCACTGCCCACACTCTCCCCGCCCTCCACTCTCCGTCACCGCCGTGCCACCTCCACCCCCCTTGTCGCACGAATGAACACGAAGCGAAGAGGACAATTGCCGCACGGAGACATAGACGCGTAGGCAGCGAGAGGAGATTGGGCTTTGCGAGCTCGCGGCGACCACCACCACCGCGGCTGTCTCCGCCGTCACCACCTCATCACTGGGCCGGATTTTGAGGTGATCTCTCGCTCGTCCTCTCCCCCGGATGCGATCCCGTAGCATGCATTGCTGGTGCTTGTGTTGCGTGCGGTAGGGGGGCTTAATTTGATGGGTTTTTGGCTGGGTTGATCCAAGGGCTTATGCCGTTGCGATTTTGTTGTCGAATTGAGCTCGTTTGGTGTGTTGTTCCTATACGTCGTAGCGTATGTGATGTGAAATCATGGGGCAAGTTGGGTTCGTTCGAGTAGGAGAGGGCTGGTTCTCTAGGTGAAATTCGCAGATTAGCACATCTCTAGTTTGATTGAGTTGTTTTTGTATGTAATTTTGCTACCTTGTGCACTAGATTTTTTTTGGGCATATTAGAATCCACTTGCTCAGTTACTAATAGGCTGCACTGCACATTGTCCATATCACTCGCGAATTTCACTTGAATTGGGTATGAGTTGGACAATGTTCTGATTACTTCTGTTCGTGTTGTTTGCCATTGAGCATCTCACCAGTGACTAGGTGACTGTCTGATGAAACGTCAGTAGATAAATCAGAAAGTGGGCCTTGATCCCCTTGCTTAATTACCAATACTCTGTTTGGGGAATCGTAATGATTTAAGTTTGCTTAATTACCAATACTCTGTCTGATTTTAGTGTCTTATTTTGCTCAAACCTAAAATTGCATAAAGTTAACCGCTTAGAAAGATAGAGAAAAAACTATCTACTATGTGTGTGTGTATCTCTTGGTTATTTTCTTTGGAGCAGCACCTTTCTCTTTTGATTCATTTATTGGGCATGAAAATTGACTTGTGGGCTGGAGTAGCATCGAATGCTATGGAATTTGACTGGCCACTGTATATTTGCAATTGGTCCTTTAATCTATGGTTGGTGCATAAACAAGTGACTTTTAGGCTGGTTCTTACTGTAGCAGCCACATAAGGATTGTTTGGTGGGTCACTTGTGATGGAAATTGATACGTTGTGTACAACCATAACCGCTAAAAACCAATTCATAGTTGCTAGCAGTCTTTATGTTCATTGATTTTGTTATATGTATCGAGCACCATTATTGGTATTTGAGTTATTGTTGTTGCTCGCAGGATACTATGTCAATGTAAGTCTTGCAAGGAAAGAATAATGAGTCTGAGTGAGTGGGAGAGACATACTGGCTCAAAGAAAAAGAAATGGAAAATGAGTATTAAAATCAAGAGCACTGGGGAGCCACTAATTACCTTGGTAAGCCCTCAAGATCTTCATCAACTTGAAGGTTCACCACCAAACATGATCTGTGGGTTTTTATGTACACCTACTTTTTTTCATCAAAAAACATGAAAAAAAACTGACACATGGTTCGTTCTTTGTCATTATCTGCAGCTGGACGATATTCCTGGTGGAAATTTCAAGTCTTTTACCCCAACTATTAAGAAAGAAGAGCTGCTAAAATTGCAAGTATTAAGACTGCATAGTACTGTTAATGTTTACTCTTTTGGATGCAAACGAAGAAATGAAATGTAAGTCCGAATATGAAAGGGAAAAACAAAAAAGTTATTGTTCATTGAAATTTACTATTTTTGATTCTCCTAATATATGTTGAACTTTGAGTTGAAATTTGGTAGATTGCTAGATCATCTCATAACCTACCTACTCAAATTATTTTGGTATTTTTCATGATTATTATGAGGTGAGATATACGAATATACCGAAAGGCCTTGTACTTATCATTGCACTACATTTATTTCTTTTTCTCATGCATTGATGTGGTTTTCAGTTTTTTTATTGGATTCTTCTAGAACATTAATTTCGCTAAAATGGAAACTTACAGTGGAAGATATACTGACAATTTGCTCTATATATAGTCATAAAAATGAATTTTGGTCATCATGTGTAATCTAGAGTTGTTGAACAGTGTGATGAATGGACTGTTTTTTCCTCTTTCATTTTGCTATGTTATTGTCATTCCTAATAAATCACGTTCCAACGTATGGCTTATCAAATGTGTAAGTGGTCTTTGTTGTTTCTTCTTGGTTACTTCGTTTCTTGCCTGATTATGACCTTTGGTTTTCGTATCTCTTTTTTTATTTGTCATATCTGAATTTTTGTTCACCATTGTTCTGATTTCTTTAACCTCCAGGGTGGTGAAGACTGAAGAAGACAACTTTGCTATTGTGTTTGCCGCTATGGGAGTGAACATGGAAACAACCCATTGTTTGACTGACTAAAACTATTCAGAGACTAAATCTAAATCAGAAAACAAGATAAATTCTGGAGGAACTTCTATCGGTAACTTTTTGTTCTGTTCCCTCGAATAGCAAGATAAACAACAAAGTTGATGTGCAACTACATCCCTTTTGATGTCATATGTACACATTTCCTCCAACTGCAGTATATGTGTTTTTATGAATCATTCTTTGATTCTCACTTTAGTCTACAATCTGAATAATTATATATATTTTTATTATAGATTTGCCATGTTGATACCAAATTTGGTCCATCTACACTTGTATCAGTAATTGATTGGTGGGTGGAGATCATACAGAGTGTTCAGAAGCTGCAACTAATGATTCTGGGTCATTGAATCCCTTAATGGGTGACACATTTGATGATATCAGCAATCACCTGGATGTCGGGATAATGAAATCAGCCTGTAGGGGTTTTCGTTTATGAAATATTCAACTGTATACTTGCAGAAATTATTGCTTGCAAGAAGAATGAAAAGCAATTGACTGCAGACTGAGAAGCAACTTACTGCAAAATTGAAGAGCGAAGCTGATAAGGTGTATTCTGTTTGTGATGGAGTTTTTCTAACAAGGGAGCTACTTTCCTGCTTCTTTTTACCTATTTTCAATTTTTAATAACCTGTCCTACATGGTTTTGAAGTTTACAGCTTGACAATGTGAGCAGTAAGAAGGCTTCAGCACTTAAGGGCAAGGTTGAAACACCATCTACTATTCCAAAAAAAAGCAAGTGAGATAAAATAGTCTCAGCACATTCTTCTGCGATATATGATAATTCGCTGATGTGTTATCAGTGTTAAGTATATCAAAGCCCATATACTATAGGCCCATGTAGTCATCTATATATTGGCATCTCAACTATTGGAGTCATTATCTTCTGAAATCCCAAAGTAAGTCACATGGTATCAGAGCCATGGATTAGGGTTAGGTCAGGATTATTTTAGTCCTCCTCCCACGATCCAAAATCTAATCGCCGATTGGCGATCGGCCTCGTCGATCCGCCGTCATTGCACAGGAAGCCGCCACGGTCGGCCAGTTGGTGTTGGAATCACACCAGGAATTACTCACCCGTGGACACTGAAATTACAAGAACAAGCACACATACAGAGCAAGCCTAGAGTACTTTAGAGAGAATACATGCACTCACTGTCCTATACTACTTAACTCAAAGAGAATGAAAAGAATGAGCGAGCGGCCTCAATCATCCGAGGCAGCCACCCTTTTGTACTCCTTTTAGCTACTAAAAATAGGATCATTACATGCAAAGCGGTCATGAAGAGACCGGATCCTTTGCCAATGACCCGGACGTCCTTGACTCTCTACAAGACCCAATCAAACTCACGTAGCGACCAAAGAAAGTCTTGATTATTTCCAACAATCTCCCCCCTAATCTAGACTTTGCTATGCCAAATCTTTCACTCCTACTCATGACTGATGACCCGGCCATCCTGGCTACTCGCCATCGGTAATTATTTTCTGCACTGTTATCTAGGATCAATCCGCAGTTCAAATGGCTCCCGCCACTCCGGACTCTCCGGTTCTCCCGCACCTAGAATAACTCCGTGCGATACTACTTGGTACAATCTCGGGCACACCACCGTGCACCATACACACATGCAAATAAAAAAACTAAGTCTAGACTCAATTATTTGCTAACATTCCTTCTACTCTAGACTCAACTAAAGCAAAGCCGGTTCATCTTCCTGTGCACACATGAGGTTCACCTGATCCCCACGGTCACGCTTTGGCTTGCGACACTCGGATGCATAGTGCCCGTAGTCACTGCAATTGAAACACTTGATGTGGCTCTTGTCGCTTCATCTTGGAATCGCGACCACCGCCTTGTCTTGATGATCGAGCTTCCACCGGGCTTTCGTGAGAAGGAGATGCTCTTCATTCCGTTCTTTGCGATGACGGTGTTGGGTGCGCTCCTCATACGCCTTGAGGAGCCAACGACCTCCTCAAGAGCTATGTTGTTGACGTCGCCAAAATACTCGATCGTCGTCGCAATATGGATGAACTTGTCGGAGACGGCTCGCAGAAACCTCTTGACGACATTCTTCTCTTCTATCTTCTCTCCAAGTGCCTGCATCTGGCCAACAAGCAATGTTACCTTCGTTGCAAAATCGTCCACCGATTCTGCATCGCCCATGCTGATATTTTCAAACTCCCGGTAGCGACGTCTGGATCTTCGCTTCCTTGACTCGATCGGCCCCATATGCATGGTGCGGAGAGCTGTCCACACCTCCAAGGCAGTGTTCTTGACCGCAACTTGCATGAGCGTCTCATCGCTCAACGCCTGGGAGATGATAGCCATGGCCTTCTCTTCTTTCTTCTCATCGACGGCAGCATTCCCCATGGGCTCAATTGCTTCCCATACACCTTGCGCCTTCATGAGAAATTTCATCCTTGTTGCCCAAGCTGTGTAGTTCGTCTTGTTCAGCACCGGGTACTGGAGAGACATCCCTCCCTCCTTGCTTGCTGCCGACGCCGACATCTTCTCAAGCCGCAAGTACTTGGGCATACACCGCTCAAGAACTCAATCTCGGCTCTGATACCAAATGTTGGAATCACACCAGGAATTACTCACCCGTGGACACTGAAATTACAAGAACAAGCACACATACAGAGCAAGCCTAGAGTACTTTAGAGAGAATACATGCACTCACTGTCCTATACTACTTAACTCAAAGAGAATGAAAAGAATGAGCGAGGCCGGCCTCAATCATCCGAGGCAGCCACCCTTTTGTACTCCTTTTAGCTACTAAAAATAGGATCATTACATGCAAACGGTCATGAAGAGACCGGATCCTTTGCCAATGACCCGGACGTCCTTGACTCTCTCTACAAGACCCAATCAAACTCACGTAGCAGCCAGCAAAGTCTTGATTATTTCCAACAGTTGGCCGCCGTCTTTTCGGAAGCCGCATGTCACGGCTTCCTCCGACCGTCAACCCCCAGACGCGGCTTCCTCCGGCCGCCGCCGTCGTGGTCCCTGCAGCCGCCCGTGGCCGCCCGGATCTCCACTCCTCCGCTCGAATCTCCATCGCCCGCTCGGATCTCCACTCGCCTGGGAACTGCGCCTCGCCTCACCTCGTCGGTTGTTCGGTGGCTGCTGCTGCTGTTTCCCCCGTTGCTGCTTGTTGCTGCTGGAGCTCATGTGTGGCTATCAACCGTGAGACTCTGTTCTGCACAGTCAACACTCCACTGTGGTAACTGCTCTCTGGCCTCTGTTCTGCTTGCTGTTAGCTACTCATCATTGATCAAGTTCCAAGACTTCTCAACATGTCTCGGATAAATGCAATAGTTATCAATCTCACCCTAGATGGTCGAATTATCCAGTGGGCTTTACGTGTAGAGACGCATTGAGGGTTATGGTTTACTCTTTCATTTAACTGAAACTCCACCTGTGCTTAAGGATGATGGTAGTAATGCTGCTGCAGTAAAAGAATGGAATATTAATGATGGGAAAGTGATGGCTGCCATGGTCAATAGTACTAAGCAATCCATGATTATGAGTCTTTCTAAGTTCAAACTAGCCAAGTGCATATGGAACAACTTGAAGGAGCGCTATGTTCAGGATAGTGGTGCTCTTTTGCATAATCTCATGCAGCAAACTCATGTGATTAAGCAGAATGATATGTCCCTTGATGAGTACTACTCTGTTTTTGATCATCTGATGGGATCACTGACTTCCATGATACCTGAGTGTACAGCTGCCTCATGTCCAGCACATAAGTTTATTGAAAAGTTTTTTACTTACAGATTTGTCATGGGAGTCCGGGCTGAGTATGATTCCATTTGTACACGATTGCTTCACAATTCTTCTGCTCTCACCATGGCACATGCATTATCTGATTTACTTGCAGAAGAAACACGTCTCAGGTCTATGTCTTCTTCTTCATTTGTGTCTCATAGTGTGTTGGCAGCTTCTCAGAGGACTAGTGCACCAAAAAGTTCCTCTTCAAAGCACTGTAAGCATTGTGGTAAGACTGGCCATCTTCCAGAGAATTGTTTTTCTCATTATCCAGAGAAGTTGGCTGACTATCGTGCATGTCGTGCTGCTCGTGGTCGTGGTACTGGTTCCACTCCTAGAGGTTCAGTGTCTGTTGCTGCTGTTTCGCCTGTTAATGCTCCTTCGTCGTCTTGGGTGCTTGATTCAGGAGCTTCTTTTCACGTGACATCTGATCAGTCCCAGTTGGTTGCTTGCAAGCCGATCACTGATGGAGCTTCTGTTCAGACAGTTGATGGTACATCTTGTCATATCACTCACCAGGGTTCACTTTGCAATCCTCATTTTTCTGTTCCTGATGTTTCTTTTGTACCTCAGTTGTCCATGAATCTTCTTTTGGTTGGTCAAGTTGCCGACCAAAATTGCTTTGTTGGATTTGATGACTCATCTTGTTTTATTCAGGACCGTCGAAGCGGGAAAATGATTGGGACTGGCCATCGCCGTAAAGGTGCTCCTAGCCTCTACATCCTAGACACCTTGCGTCTTCCTTCTTCCATTGAGTCTCCAGCTCGTGTGTCACCCGCTGCTTCGTCTTCCGCCTCTTCCTTCGCCCAATGGCATCATCGACTTGGTCATCTTTGTGGGTCCCGGTTGTCCACATTAATAAATAAAGGTTGTTTAGGTCATACACCTATTGAGTCTAGTTTTCATTGTAAATATCATCAGGGAAACTAATTTTTACATTCAAAATTTGAAAATTCCAAATACATTCATAGCAAAAAGCATGAAGTCAAGCACGGGAGGTACATGCATCTTCGTAATACATTCCATTAGTGTTAAACAATGTAAATATCATTAGGGAAACTAACTTTTACATTCAAAATTTGAAAATTCCTAATACATTTATGGCAAAAAGTATGAAGTCAAGCACGGAAAGTACATGCATCTCCCTAATACATTTTATTAGTGTTAACCAATGTAAATATCATTGGAGAAACTAATTTTTACATTCAAAAGTTTAAATTTGAATTAAATAAAACCGGCATTTTTTTCTCCCGGCCGGAACCAGTAAAACTGCTTACCGCCAGTATTTGGAACCTTGGTGTAGACTAAAAAAGCATGCCTACCAATTGTTCTATAGAGCATTCTAATTGTTATTTCCTGCAAGATGGCAGAGTTTGCATTTCTTTATCATTTCAATTGTATCTTAATATTGATCAGTGCATTGTAATTATTGTTCACAACTATTAGGTTGAAGATTAACTCTAGTTCAAAATTGTTATTCTTTAGTTTTCACCAATTACCCTGCATGGATAATTGTTTTTTTTATTTTTGAAACTTGTTCACCTGACAAAAATGATGAAAAATACTAGATTTCCCAGAAAATATTTATATATAAGAACTATCTGTGGATTACAAATTTACAAACGCAGGTTCAAGTCAAGATTTTGCTCTGCTTGCTTCTTGGGCTCCTGAGAACTTGCTTTAAAGCTCCCAGGCCACACTAATCCTCTGGCTTCTTCAACTGCAAAAGGCATCCAGCCACTCATTTGGCCTTCATGAAATCTTGCAACGACAACAGCGGCTCTTTCACCGTGCCCTGTCAGAATTGTGGAGTGGGGGTTAACCCTCATAGGTTGGATAATGGAAGCAGTAGGAGGAAGGCCCATCATCAGTTGCTGAAAGCTGCGCGACTTCCTCGCCGCACACCTCTCCCTCTTGTGTGCATTCTGGTGCCCGCCAAGGGCCTGCGAGCTGAAGAACTTCCTCATGCAGTAGTTGCAGGAGAAAGTCCTATGTGGTGTGGCCGCAGGTTTGGCCTCTGGAGGCTTAGCTTCTTCATTTCTCAATGCACAAAGGCCCAACTTCAGCCATGGTATTGAGGTATTGTCACCGGCATGACCAGCTTCAGTAACTTGGTTTGCTGAATTCTGTTCTTCCACTTCAGATGCTCTCTCCATTTCTTTCTTTGTTGGAAGTGGCAGAAGAGAGGATTGCTCAAGCTTTGTGCCATTGTGGTATCCCTCTGCTTCGCTATAAAAAGAGGCAGGGGTCTGCAAGTGGCAATAATTCAAGGGAAAAGGCAAGTTGTCAGGAGTTTGAAGTGAACCAGGATATGCTAGTTTGCTTACCTCTCTATTTTCCTTGTCTGCTTACCTATCAATTTTCCTATAGTGGTGGCCAGCATGTTTGGCTCTTGTTATTCCATAAGGCTTGTCTTTCATGCATACTGTCTGGCTACAACAAACTTCAGTTTCTTGTCCAGCTCATTCCTGATCGGGTTAGGCCCGCTCGGTTAGGCTGAAAAGCTGTGGCTTATGGCTGAAATTGTACTGTAGCGGCTGAAATTTCACTGTAGCTGAAGATGGCTTATTTAGCGTAATTAAATTTAAAAAATTTAAAAATAGAAAAAAATACGCTAGCTCATCATGGACAACACAAACGAATACGAAAAAAAGAACCAGCAAAAAAGCTAAAAAACCAAAAGTTTAGAAAAAAACGAAATTTATGAATAGTGAAAATAAGCCAAAAGCTGAAGCATACAATATCAGGTATAGTTCAGTAACCTCATACAGTGCCATTATTGGCCATTGTCCTATTTTGCGCACATAGCATCTAGGAAGTTACTGTTCATATTTGTCATGACGTCATGATAAGTTTAGGAATATATGTGCAAAAGGAAGTCTTCTAACTAGGCAGAAGAAACCATGACTTCAAAACCTCTCTACCCTTGGAACGGCAAAGTTTTCTTCATCTTTTGCTTTTAGACTTCGTTACGTATCAGTATCGAAGTGTATGTGGATTAACCCTATTTGACATGAATCCTTTCCAGTCGATTTGTTTAATTGGCAATATAGCAGGCTCACTGAAAAGTGTTATGGCCTCCTGTTGCTTTTTTAGTCATCTTTGAACTTATCTCAAGCATTCTCTCTTTTTGTCTCTTCAGGCTCAGGCGTAGACGCCTCACATTTTCGAATGCTAAAGCTTAGCCTACTCAGGCTACATCAAGTGGCTGCTGTCAAATGACTTCAGCTGAGTGCAGCTGCCACTTCTTTTCAGCCATGCCATGAGAGCATTGGGACAGTTCCTGAGCTAGAAAACGAAAGCTTTCTGCCCAGAAACAAGTGGTTGAAGCACTCACAGCACAATGATTGTGTTTATTTTTTTGCAGTGATATGGAGTCCCATTTTGACTGTTGGTATATGCGGCTCCCTTTAGAGAGTCCACTGAAGAACCCTACAAGAAATAGACTGCTGCTTTTCTTTTGGGCTAGTGAGAAAAAAATTGATGCTGAATGCCCTAGTGGATTGGTGACTCGTACTCTGGCAGCCTGATCCGGAGGAGGGAAGCATGGAAGAAACAGGCTTTTGTTTCATCAACGCTGAACGTTCGTCTAACCCCAGGTAGGCAGGTGAGATGACGACTGTCAAGTTGCTTTGTTATACGTAGCTTTCGTTTCTGTTCACTCGTCCTTATCTTGTTGTACAGTATCGCAGCAATCTTGATCTGCAGTGTGATTCATGCAACTAGGCGCAGATTTCATTTCACGTGCTACTTCATCTTAGTGGGTGGTGGTACCTTTCTAAGGAACTAATTCTCTCATAGAAATGAAATATCGGCATTCGTGTATCAAGATAGGTTCCATTCTGATTTGAGATATCATCAGCGATCGTTGTCGACCCGTCCCATGCGTCACAATATGCCGTTGCACTTTCTAATTCTTACTATTGAGCCACTCAGCCACCCTTCAGGCTTAGCGGAAATCCCTCTTCTGCCCTGCCTGATTTTGGATGAGACAACGAGATACTCCTACTATAACATTGTTGGTGTAAATGGCAGAGAACCGATGGAAGGTGTTGAGGATCTGTCGCTAGCGATCAGTCCGATTAATTCCTCTGTTATGCAAAATTAGATCAATCACAGAAGATAGAAATAGTAGATTGAAACTTAGAGATAGAGAACTTCTGGTGTTTCTTTATTGCTTCTTTTTCTTATGCGTGTGTGTACAAAATAGCCAATAGAGCTCTTTATTTATGGCCTAGTAGTGAGGTGCCCACCATGTGCTAACGTTTCAAGTCCAGGCTCAGGTTTCTTAACACTCCCCCTTGGGCACTCATTCGACATGTTCATGTCTCATCAAAACTCCATAAAAATCCAGTGGGAAAAATTTGGAGAAAGAGTACATGATACATGTTATGTCACGTTGCACGAATTGCCTCATTAAAAACCTTGGTCGAGAAACTTCAGGAAAACTCGTCAAGGGAAAAAGAGTACAATTCACCTAATTTTATTTAATCTTCAGGATTTATTATTTGGATACTCAATCTTCATGATCAAGTTTTAATAACGAGCTTAAGGAAAATCTCCCCTTGAATTCTGCACTTCTCTAAGTCTCATCATTTCAATTTCTCGTACGCATCTTTTAAAACTAGATGCTGGAAGTGACTTAGTGAATAAATCTGCAAGATTTTCATATGACTTAGTATGCAATACCTTAATTTCGTCCATCTTTTGCAATTCATAAGCATAGAAGAACTTAGAGTTGATATGCTTTGTGAGATGACTCTTCACGTAGCCTGTCTGCACTTGTGCAACACAAGCTGCATTATCTTTGTAGATAATTGTGGGAGCTTGCATAATATTCATCCCACATGACTGCTGGATGTGGTGAATTATTCGTCGGAGCCAAGCATATTCTCGTGCAGCTTCGTATAGTGCTATGATTTCTGAGTGGTTCGTCGAAGTCGTTACAAGACTTTGCTTAGACGATTTTCATGGAATTGCAGTTCCTCCACACAGAAATACGTAGCCTGTTTGTGATCTTGCGGTATGTGGGTCTGACAGGTACCCAGCATCTGCATAGTCAGTCATATTCAAATCTTGATTCTTTCTGTAGAATAACCTAAGGTCCTTGCTTCCTTAGAGGTATCGGAAGATGTCCTTTATTTTATGCCAATGCTTTTTGGTAGGTTTTGTACTATGCCATACGAATAGGTTTACGGCAAATGTAATGTTCGGTCTAGTGCAATTTGCTAAATATATAAGTGCTCCCACTGCACTCAAGTATGGGAATTCCAGTCCCAGGACTTCCTCCCCCTTTTCCCTAGGTCGGTATGGATCTTTTTCTTGCTGCAAAGATCTCCTGATCATCGGTACTTTTGATGGGTATGCTTTCTCAAAGCCGAACATTTCTAACACCTTCGGGCGTAGGCTAACTGATGTACTAATATTCCTTCAAGGACATGCTCGAGCTGCAGGCCTAAGCAATATTTGGTTTTACCCAAATCTTTTATTTCAAATTCTGACTCCAGGTAAGAACTTGCTTCTTTTATGTCTTTCAAGATCCCGATGATATTCAGATCATCTACATGTACTGAGATTATACAAAATCCATTATGGAATCGTCGTACAAATACACAGGGACAATTTTCATTGCTCGTGTAGCCTTTCTTGCATAAAAAGTCGTTTAAGCGATTATACCACATCCTGCCTGATTGTTTGAGTCCGTATAGTGATTTATTGAGTTTCACACTGTACAGATTTCTATTTGCTCTGTCTTGGTTCGGGACAGGGATACCTTCAGGTACCTTCATATAAATTTTCGAATTCAAGTTTACATAAAGGTATGCAGTTACCACATCCATCAATTTCATTTCTAAGTGCCTCGTCGGATCATAGGCCATAATATTACACCCCTCGCCGCGGGATAGCTTGTCCTCGAGCTGTTAGGTGGCGGCCATGGTTGAAGTCCTTCGTAACCCCATGTCGACGAGAGCCCGTGACGATGTCGTGCAGCATGGAAGATAATTAGCGAGACCCCATTGCACAACAGCGGGGATACCATCCCTCTAGCATTGGCTAACGTCGCAGGAGTCGCCGACGATAAGGGCAAACACCATAGGGCAACACCTTCCTTCTTGCCCCGAGATGCAATAGTTGTGGGAGAGATGTGACGACGTTGCTGACCCTCACGTGACAGCTATTGCACTTCTCATCTTCGAAGGCACGGTGTCGACCGGCCGTGTGGAGAAGACTGTTGCTGGACAGCGGCAACCTTCCTCTTTGACAAAGGCACCAGAGGTGCAGCCAAGGATAGCGAAGCCTGGAGTGGAGTTGTCATTGGTGAAGGAGGTAACAAGACCAACACCGATGATGGTGATGGCAGCGCCGCTATTGCAGTGATAGGCGTCACTTCTTGCTACTCCTCTATCTTGGACATGGTTGCAACTGGCGACGATGGCAACTCAGAAACCACTGCAACATGTTGCGCCCTCTCCTCCATCTTGGCCATGAACTCTTTTATCCTGTCCATCAAGTTGGCGTAGATCTCAGTGGAGAATAACTTAACATCAGAAGCCACGGTAGTTGGCTCGGTGGAGACTTGACATGTGGGTGGAGACGGCGCGATGGTGGTGGCGAAATAGAGGTTGACATGTTTAACAAAACTTGGCCATGTCTGCATCTCGAGTGCATACTCCAGCTGCCGATACCATAGGGCAGCATTCCCCGTCAGGTGGTCAATGCCAAGTACTCCTCTTCATCCATCGTCCGCTGCTCCTTGAAGAATTGCTCAAAGTGATTTTACCAAGGTTGCAGATCTTCCTTGCCGTCGAAGGTCGGAAGTCCTGGGTAGTGGAATTGTGAAGCTCAGACCTTCATGGGATGGCGGAGCAACAGTTGGCTCTGATATCAAATGTTGTTGTCGGTGGTTGGGTACGGGTCCGAAGACCGGGGATAAGGCACTCGCCCTCATCTAACCACCAGCAGGGCTCTTCCCTGATGAGGTAGAGAGACTTTGATGTTTATTTAGAGAACTTTTGTTTATTTATTGCTTGATTATGAATGGTGCGGCTCCTCTGTTTATATAGGTGAGGTTAACCCTTAACAATATGAAAACTAACACAATCTAATGCAACTAATCAACTAGAGATAATATCATATTCATACTATCTAAATATTAAGATATCTATTCCTAATATAAAGATATGCATCTATCTATTTCTAATATAAAGATATCTATCTAACTATTCCCAATAAGTTTGCTATAGTTCGCGCTGATATTGTTTACGTAAACAGTGCGTACGAATACTGTTCATGTAAACAGTACATATGGTACTGTTTGTCTGTTTGCTATAGTGTCTCACCAGATTATAGGCCATAATAGAATCCATTGGTTATATGGATTAGGAGCACGATGAAAGGACTCGCAACCACCAGAATATTTCCGGCGTACATAACTACTAGCCTCGTAGGCGCGGCGACACGCCGCGCCAGGCACCGTAATCGCGAGGAATTATTTAAAAAAATCCAAGGGTATATGCGTATTTTCGCAAAAGGTAAAGGTTTTTTTACAAAAAAACGAGGACATGTACGTAAATAAAAAACCGCGGGGGACCTGTACGTAAATAAACGAGGACCCGTGCGTAATTTCAAAAACCGCGGGGGACATCACGCAAAAAGGAGGGGCTAAAAAAATTACTATGGACTTTTTGTGAGAACAAGGATCTGTACGTAATTTCAGAAAAACACAGGGATTTTTTCACAATTTTAGTCCCCCGACCGTACAGAAATTTCGCCCGCCACGGCCGGGCGAAGCGCAGCGCGGGCGGATGTGGCCGGCCTCCGCGTGCAGGAATCCTTCCTCGCGTAACAGGGGTATGATATGATGCGCCTGATGCATGGTCGTTACTCACACGTACCTGACCTCACCCATCTTCCGTCTCCGTTGAGCGGACAACTTGACATCGGTGGTCAGACGCCATGATGAGTAGTCGTTCGCTCGTTAGGTAACTCTCTTTACATCGGACCGGTGAATATGGGCATGGCAGAAAGAGCGTCGTGCCATGTGCCGTGACTGGTATCCTTGTCGAGCCAAGGAGTAGACAGTGAGTCCAATTCAACCAATCAAATCCAAAAAGGAGTCTATAAATCCTGCCCGGCCGGCCGGTCGTGGATCGCACAGATGCCACAGAAAAGGTTGTGTCGACAGATTCAGTGGCAAGCAGAACCTTCCAGGGTGGTTTTTGCCGCGTACGTTTACTGTTTACGTGTGAGACACGAGCAAAGTTTGCGATATTCTTTACTGAAGTCAGCAAAAGGACTAAGGTGATTTAACTGCCCATTTCGTCTATATATGCATGCATGGAGCATATTACAGGAACACTTTGCGATATTCTTTTGGCCTTCACTTCCATGCTTTCAACTTCGGTAGGCTCATCTCACAGTACAGTTACTAACCACGAGACTGATCGATGGCGGCGTTCAGCTAATCACTTTAAAGATAACATAGAAGCATCTCTCTTATCTTATTTATCGTAGTCTCCAGATACGTGCCTAACCGCCGCTGTACTGCAAGTAGATTACCCAGTACAGCACGAGCTAAGCCTTTCAGCCGGCTAGCGACCATAACCTTCCACTTCAACAGGATATGCTTGAGATCGTGCTTAACTGCCTGCCACCAATGAATACATGCGTTTTTCACAAGAATCGGTTGCCCCTATGCCTAACTTTGGCTGCATAATCCCATTCTCGCGCTGAGAGATCATGCGCTAGATCTACAATATGTTTATGATGAATAATTGTCATTTGGTTGGATTGAATTTGAGTTTTATGAAAGTTTTAGAAGATTCAGATTTCAGATTGTCTTTGTCGAGGCTCGAGCGACCGACCGCCGATGGCGGTGATCGACCGACATGGGGTTCTGGTCTAACCAGTAGATGGCCGGTGGTTTGACCGCCATGAGACGTACGGTCAGACCGGCCATTGGACATTTAGGAAATTGGATATCAAACTATTGTGTAGGATTATTTGAGGATAAGTTTACACTTGGTGCAACTGGAACTGAAAATTAGAGCTAAAACTAGATAGATTTTAACTGAAATTCCAAAAAAAGGTTTTTGGTGCAGTTAGGTAGTCTGACCGGGGCAGTATGACCGACATGCTGTCAGCGGTCAAACTGGCCCCAATGGTTTGACCGGCCTGGTAATGATGGTCAGACCGGCTATGGCGATTAGGGTTGATCAGGGTGAGCTGAGTTGAGTTGGTTTGAGTTGGGTTCATGGCTTGGGAGTCATGAGAGTTTAGGGTGAACTATTGGAGAAGTGATCACTGTTGCATGACATGGACGGCACAAGGTACGACATAATGACGACTAAACTTGCGGGGGTGTACAATTTGATTCTCAGGGGGCTTCATTCTAAGCCCCTTGTCACCATCGTGGA
Source organism: Bonia amplexicaulis (assembly GCA_036346245.1). Taxonomy (NCBI): domain Eukaryota; kingdom Viridiplantae; phylum Streptophyta; class Magnoliopsida; order Poales; family Poaceae; genus Bonia; species Bonia amplexicaulis. The sequence goes on from CM070753.1 coordinate 2,586,010, forward strand.
AGGTATTCTTCACAGCACAATCGGCTACTTCAGAGAGAGGCACGCGAATGCCGTACTTCATGCGGCAAATCCCCGAGCAAATCGGTTTTCTCCATATACGAACCAGTAACATCACAATATCACTTACCATCGTATTTACCGATCGTTCTAAGGTCAATCGCTCTTAAAAAAATTCCCAATTTTTTTACGCACCTACAACAAACAATGACCATAAACTTTTATTACAAATCTAGCAAATTAATTTTCAGTTATAGTCTATAAAAATGACAAAATGTATGGGCGACTGGGCATGAAGTCGCCTTTTGGTTGGACGACTGGTTCCAGTCGCCCAACCGGGGTTGTCGTCTGGCCGTTGGGCGATTGGCTCCAGTGGCTCTTCTTCCGTTGGGCGACTGGAGCCTATTTATGTAAAAAATGTAGTTGTGGGTATATTTGTGTAATTTTGAATAAAAAATAGGTTTTTTTCGAATAACAACCTCTGTGATTTTTCTTTATGCTATCTCTGCCCATCAACCTTACTCTTGTTGATCAGTCAAGTTGGCTACGACTTCACCTAGGCATGATCGACGGTTAGTTATTTTAAAGTGTTACCACACGCGATTTTATAAGGAATATGTCTGCAGCACTTAAGTTTTGTTTAAAAGTCTATCTAGCGGCTCAAACTGTAAAACTAAATATTTAACCTTCAAACTTTATAATCTAGTTTAAATAACACTATAACATGATTTTGTATGGTGAAATTGCCTGCGTGGCACAAGGAGTGAGTGATTTTACCATGTAGAATAACGCGTTGGCCAAATTAAGTTAGTGACATGTGGGGCCCATAAGTGCTTCCCCCACTGAGCTTCCGGCCGTGCTTCTATAGCCACCACCCATGTAGTTCCCTCCCTCTTTGTTTCGATTTAGGAGAGAAGGATCTGTGGGTCCCACCTATCATTCACCTAAATTTGATCAATGTGTCATCCTACGTGATAAAACTATATACGCATCGTGTCACGCGAGTAATACCACCACCTGAAACTTGGTTAAAGTGTTGTTCGAACTAGATTGCAAAGTTCGGAGGGGAGGGGTGGTCAAATATTATGTTCTATAGTTCGGATGCTGGACAGATCTTCGAGCAAAATTTAGGCTGTTGTATGGACTTTTTCTGATTTATAACTCAAGACTGTCGAGTGCAGTGTTGTAGCGTACGTGTATTGGCTAGCTATGAAATACTTCTACCGCATTAGCATTTTGTCATCTGCATCAGTTGACTATATATATGGACGCCGTGCGTGCTAGCAGGTACGTACTCGATCTTTAGAAAGGAACGATCAAATTAAACAAACACTGATAAGCTTACTCCTTTGAAATGCCAATTAGCTGATTGCGTTTGAGCTCGATCTAATGAAATCAGTGTCTTCTCTGCAGATTTTCTAAAGAAAAAGAAAGTGGGTATAATTTTTCTGTGTTTATTCGTCATCAACATTACATAAGATTCGAAAGACATGAGACACGATTTAGACATGGAAGAAAATTGTGGTGGAACTCGATTTGCATGCCAAGAAAAATTTTCGGTGCAGACTTTTTTTTAATGAGAAATTTGATGATTTGCCCTACCTTTCTTTGCAAACAGCTCATTTACCCTATAGTTCGTATGAATTGATTATTTGCCCCATCTTTGAATTTTTATTTGATCATTTGCCCTCTTTGCATTTTCAAATCATTTTCTATTTTTGTAATGCTAATTTATATTAGAAAATAAACAAATTGCCCCTAGATCAAACGCCGACCTGATTCCCTTCTCTGTCAAACGCCATCCGATTTCTCCATCCCCTTCTTTTCCCGTGCCGCTGCCCAGCTATAGATCAACAACTGGTTACTTTATTTCAGAGTGTTGGCTTCAATATGTAAACGATCTGTACAGATGCTTTAAAGTTGAATTGTAGTCTGGAAATGATCTGTACACTGGAAGCAACAGTGTTGGCTTCGTCTGTACAGATGCTTCAAAGTTGAATTGTAGTCTGGAATGTTATGGGAGATTACTACATGTTGATGGTGATCGGTTCACTTTGAAAGCTTATGGTGAAAACACTTGTGGTGGTGAAAAAAACATCAGAATGAGAGAGGCTTATTTAACATAATTAAATTTAAAAAAATTGAAAAATATAAAAAATATGTTAGCCCATCACAGATAACGCAAACGAATACGAGAAAAAAAGAACCGACAAAAAAACTCAAAAAAAAGTCAAAAATTCAGAAAAAGACGAAATTATGAATAGTGCAAAGATAAGCTTAAGCTTTAAGCTATAAGCTATATTGAGCAGGGCCGTCTATGCATTTGTCATGTCTGGAAAGTTGAACAGTGTTGGTCATGTGATCTATGCGTTTGTCATTGATTTTTTTTTTTTGGTGACAGGCAGTGCTAGAGATTACATGTTGTGCTCTTGTTTGTCATCGATAGAATGATATGTTAGAACTGTTGTGCTAGAGATTACCCGTGCTGTTGTGCTCTTGCTACATTTTTTTTTTATCTTAGAGCACGGGAACATGTAGTAATCTCTAGCTGTTGTGCTCTTGTTTGTCATCCAACGTACCCTGCGAGCACGGGAAATCGGATCGGCGCTCACACCCTCCCCGTTATTATATAAAGCACGGACGCGCAAGCCAAACATACAGCGCAACCGACCCAGGGGCAATTTAGTCATTTTGTAAGATAATTTAACATTACAAAAATAGAAAATGGTTTGGAAATGCAAAGAGGGCAAATGATCAAATGAAAATTCAAAGATGGGGCAAATAATCAATTCATACCAACTGTATGGTAAATGAGCTGTTTGCGAAGAAAGGTAGGGTAAATCATCAAATTTCTCTTTTTTAATCTAACTCAGATGCTGGATCGCAAACATACTAACGCCAGCAAATATATTCGTCGTTGGAAAATGCACAGAAATGTAATATGTTAATAGAAAGATAGCTATGGGCCTGTTTTTTTCCTCCGAAGCTGGTGGCTTTTGGTTTTTGCTATAGTACCTAACTTTTAAACGGAGTATTTTTTTAAGATGGGGTCTACAGGTTAAACAATCTACACGTTAAAAGCCCAACATTTGTACCTGCCAAAATCGCAAGTGAATATCTGTCTCTTCGTAATCTGTACCGTAAACAGTCAAAATTCAAAAATTTCAGCCAAAAGCCATAAGCCGCAGCCGAAAAGAACAGGCCCTATATATCCCGCTGTAGAGTCCATATTCCTTGTTCCCTCTTTATCCTTTTCCTAGAGTTCATATTCCTTGTTCCCTCTTTATCCTTTTCCGATTCTGTTCCAAACATTCTCCACATGCACATTAAGAAGCAGCTGGTATACTGATAGAGAGCGCTCATTTGGGCTGAATAAAATTGGCTTATAACTAAATTTTTACTGTAATTAGCTTATTTTACACTGTAACTGATGGTGGCTTATTTAACATAATTAATTTAAAAAATTAAAAATAGAAAAAACATATTAATCCATCACGGATAATGCAAACAAATTAAATTATTTGGCATAATTAAATTTAAAAAAATTAAAAATGAAAAAACGTATCACGTATAATGCAAACGAATACAGCAAAAAAGCTCAAAAAACAGAAAAAAAAATGAAATTAAAAAATAAAAAAACTAATTAGAAACCAGAAACACAAGCCGAAATAACGGAACCTAAAAGTTCAGAGCACATAAACCGAATGGTATCCGCAACCGAGGCTTCGTCGCTGATGCGTGGATAACATTTTTTACACTGATCCTACCTGTAACAAAAATTAACAACTCTACGACGCGACCAAACCGAACACAAGCCATGGCCTTCACAGTTCAAACATTACAGAGCCCCAGTAAGCGACTACCAAAATGACTTACCACGATCGTGAAAAATTCTAGCACAGGCGTGCGTGGACAAAAAGTATTTACAAATGTTTGTTCTCTTCTGGTGCACGTGACAGCAACCCGACTTTGCGCCCGTCTTTCTGTCGAGCAAAAGGGAAGCTTCGCGGTGCTTGCCGGCACGGGCTCTGCCACCCGCACGCGTAGGCTGTGCTCCAAGGTTTTGGCATATTTGGGATTATTAGAGACTTTTTTTTTTACCATAGGTACTGTTAATTTTTCCAGCGTAACTAAACTTAAAAAATGTATTATTATAAACAATGCAAATAAATAAAAATATAAAAGCTTTTAAAATAATAAAAAAATAAAATAAAGAAGGCCGGCCCGTTCGTTTCGGCTTCAGCTTCTAGCTTATTTTTCACTATTCATAAATTTCGTCTTTTTCTAAACTTTTGGCCTTTTTTTGCTTTTTGGTCGGTTCTTTTTTCCCGTATTTGTTTGCATTGTTCGTGATGAGTTAGCATATTTTTTTCTATTTTTATTTTTTTAATTTAATTACACTAAATAAGTCACATTCAGCTATAGTGAAATTTTAGCCGTTACAGTACAATTTTAATCATAAATCATAGCTTCTCAGCCCAATCGAACGGACAGCATTGTAACCCGTGCTGGCTAGCTCTTCTTTTTTTAACCGCGCGGTCAAAAACAGGTGCGGATTTTCGCGCCCGGCGCGTCGCCTAGCTACTCCCGCGTGTGCGGTGGTGTACTCGGCAGCACGCGCGCGCGTACGCGGACGCGGCCGCGCAACTCCCAACCTGTATCATTGACGGAGGAGGTCGCCACTCGCCAATGCCGCCTCTCGTGTAATCATGCAGGCGGCGACCGCATCGGCGGTGCACGTGAAAACCACCCGCGAGACGAGCTGCCGGCCGAGCCGGCGGTATAATAAAAAAAAAAACGCGAGGACCCCGCGCATGTCGCAAATAAAATTTTGCGGTCAGGTCTGTGATTCGAAGTTTCCTTTGACGTGAACCGGATCTCGGCCGGATCCTGCACTTGCACTTAGCAGGCTCGGAATATTCTTTTTGTCCGTGCCACGGCGCGGTTGCGTTGAGTGATTGACGCAAAGAATACCTGCCATGCCATCTAGGCAGGCATCCAGGTTTTTTCACTGTATCTCATACTAACTTTTTAACATAATTAAATTATAAAACACCCCAGCCGATGCCATGCCATCTAAGCACCCCAGCCGATGTAGGGCATGTGACAACTTGCGACGGCTTCACGTGGCGCCAGCCGTGACCTGAGACTTCAGTCTAATCCTAGTCCCTGTCGCTAGCTAACCTCCCCAACCACACGATTCAATGCACCTCGCCAGGTTAGCAGTCGGTTAACCCGCTGCTGTGCCATCGACGGCGAGTGAGTCGAGATTTGACGCAGCCAGCGCGATCGCTGCGTGCGCGCAAGCGGGCAGTTTGGTATCGCCTTTCCCGAATTAACCGAGCTAATGCTGCTCGCTACCGCTTACACGCCGCTGTCCGTGCCCCGTCGCTCGCTCGGCCTGCAAAAAAAAGCACGGAATTCCATGCCGTGCTAAAAGCGGCTCGACAAAGCCTTCGCCGAGAAAGCCGTGGGAAATGCTCGGTCTGTTCGTCTGGATCGGCGGCCCTCGTCACCCGTGGTACCAAGCGGACAGCCCATGTTCGAGCAGGAGGAGGCAGGCAGGCAGGCGACAGAGATTTTGCCGTCGATTCAGCAGCTCGCAGGGGGAGGGAAACGCTGCTAGATTTGGCTACCGTTTCTGCCGCGCGAGCGCTTCCGCTTTCTTTAATCTCTTGCTAAATGCTAATAAAACACATGGCGAATTTTGTTAATCAGGCAAGTCTACATGCCTTACACCAGGTCAATGACCGAGTTGTAGAAATTTTGCACCGTCCACGCATCCGTCAAGAAACTTACCGCGTGGTTAAGTGCTCAACACTCAGCCGGTCGGGGCCCAGCGTCCACTTCTCCCGGTGGCTGACCTGTCCGGTCCGACGTGGCGGTCCGGCCGGCCCCACGGTGCCGGGCGGTTGTCCACATCCGGACGGGACACCGGGCCCCGCCGCTGCCTCACCGTGGACCGACAGCCGCCGACGTCCACCCCTTGTCCTCTTCCTTCTGGTCTCTCTTCTCCTCGCCTGTGACCGGCTCACCTTCCCCTATATATACCTCGCCATTCCGAACCAGGCATACACCACCAACACACAACATTTCTTGTCCCTCACACGCCTTCTTTAGCTACTAGCTCTAGCTAAGCTAGCAATCGCTGTTAGTGTTTGGGTTGAACCAATGGCGGTCATGACTGATGTGTCAACAGCCATTGGCGCGGCTCTCCGGAGCCCGGCGATGGCGGTGAAAGAGAAGGATGCCGAGAAGCTCCGGTTCATTGAGGAGATGACCTCCAACGTCGACGCTGTACAGGAGCGCGTCCTGGCCGAGATCCTCGGCCGGAACGCCGACACGGAGTACCTCAAGAATTGCGGCCTCGGCGGCGCCACCGACCGCGCAACCTTCCGGGCCAAGGTGCCGGTGGTGTCGTACGACGATCTGCAGCCGTACATCCAGCGCATTGCCAACGGAGAACGGTCACCCATCCTGTCGGCGCACCCCGTCTCCGAGTTCCTCACCAGCTCCGGCACGTCGGCCGGCGAGCGCAAGCTGATGCCCACCATCAAGGATGAGCTCGAACGCCGCCAGTTGCTCTACAGCCTCCTCATGCCAGTCATGAACCTGTAAGTTTACCGCTCATTGGCACTTGATAATTTTGACGACACACATATAAAAGTACAGTTAGTAACTAATGGCCATGGTGCATTCAATTATTTGTGTAGGTATGTGCCTGGGCTTGACAAGGGGAAAGGGCTCTACTTCCTCTTCGTGAAGTCGGAGACGAAGACGCCGGGCGGCCTGACGGCGCGGCCCGTCCTGACGAGCTACTACAAGAGCGATCACTTCAAGAACCGGCCGTACGACCCCTACCAGAACTACACGAGCCCGACGGCGGCCATCCTCTGCGCGGACGCGTTCCAGAGCATGTACGCGCAGATGGTGTGCGGCCTGTGCCAGCGCCACGACGTGCTGCGCCTCGGCGCCGTGTTCGCCTCCGGCCTCCTCCGGGCCATCCGCTTCCTCCAGCTCAACTGGGAGCAGCTCGCCGCCGACATCGAGGTCGGCGATCTCACCCCACGCGTCACCGAGCCGTCGGTGCGCGAGGCGGTCGCCGGCATCCTCCGGGCGGACCCGGAGCTCTCCCGGTTCGTCCGCGCCGAGTGCTCCAAGGGCGACTGGGCGGGCATCATCACGCGCATTTGGCCGAGCACCAAGTACCTGGACGTCATAGTCACCGGCGCGATGGCGCAGTACATCCCGACCCTCCAGTACTACAGCGGCGGCCTGCCGATGGCGTGCACCATGTACGCGTCCTCCGAGTGCTACTTCGGCCTCAACCTCCGCCCGATGTGCGACCCGTCCGAGGTGTCCTACACCATCATGCCCAACATGGGCTACTTCGAGTTCCTCCCCGTGGACGAGACCGGCGCGGCGTCCGGCGACGCGAGCCAGCTCGTGGATCTCGCCCGCGTGGAGGCCGGGCGCGAGTACGAGCTGGTGATCACCACCTACGCCGGCCTGAACCGGTACCGCGTCGGCGACGTCCTCCGCGTGACGGGGTTCCACAACGCGGCGCCGCAATTCCGGTTCGTGCGCCGCAAGAACGTGCTGCTGTCCATCGAGTCCGACAAGACCGACGAGGCCGAGCTGCAGCGCGCGGTGGAGCGCGCCTCGGCGCTGCTCCGCCCGCACGGCGCGTCCGTGGTGGAGTACACCAGCCACGCGTGCACCAAGCGCATCCCGGGCCACTACGTCATCTACTGGGAGCTACTGACCAAGGGCCCCGGCTCCGGCGCCGCCGCCACAGTGGACTGCAAGGAGACGCTCGACAAGTGCTGCCTCGAGATGGAGGAGGCCCTGAACACGGTGTACAGGCAGAGCCGGGTCGCGGACGGCTCGATCGGGCCGCTCGAGATCCGGGTCGTCCGGTCCGGCACCTTCGAGGAGCTCATGGACTACGCCATCTCCCGCGGCGCGTCCATCAACCAGTACAAGGTGCCCCGGTGCGTGACCTTCCCCCCCATCATCGAGCTGCTCGACTCGCGCGTCGTCTCCAGCCACTTCAGCCCCGGCCTGCCGCACTGGACCCCAGCGCGGCGGTCCGACTAGACCGCAGAGGAATGCGCTCCTTACACCGGCGACTGCTGCGCCTTGGACCTTGCTCGCAGAAGTAGGATGCCTCCACCTAAATATTTGTTAACTCTGGAATTTTGATGGTTTGCTGTCAATTACTATCATGAGAGTACCTTTGATGTGAGGAGATTGATGTAAGAGACTACCACTAGTAGTACTACTTGTCTGTATCAGGAATGTGATTGATTTAACGTTGTACGAGTTCTGCGCGAGATCTTGTTCCAATTATTGGTCACGAGCTGGACAGCTTTGGAGACTAGAGACCGCTGCTTTTTAGCCTTTCCATTTTAGGGGAGCCAGTTCATTGAAAGGCTTCGTGAGAGTGCTGATGGTGCTACGTTGGAAATTGCGGAGAGGGGGTAAAATTGCCGCATTATTAGCTCATCATAGTACAAGGACAGAGTGAAGTGCTTTTAGCTTCTCGCCATCGCTCAACTGTTGCTGATTCATGGACATTTGATTGTAGTCTTTTAAATTATTGATGCAAGTGTCCAGTAGGAGTACCTGTGAAATTCTTCGATTTGTGACGCTGACACTTGATTAATCAGACTACCTGTATGAAATTGTTCGATCTGTGATGCTGATACATGATTAGACTAATCAGACTAACTTTAAAAGTGTAATGCTAAATCATGTCAGACCGAAGCACGATCTTGCATATTGCTCGGTCGTCAGGTCATGGCTACAAACGGACCACCATACTTAACTGACTACTATAATTTTTTTGTGTTACCTTTTCTTGCTTTCCACCAGTGGCGGAACTACTGTAGGGGCAAGCCGGGGCGGCTGCCCCAGGTCTCCTAGGCGGAAGACCTTTCGACGACCGGACGATCTTAGGCTTCACCTTCGCCTTGGTCACGGGAGACTTCTTGGGCTTGGCGACCACCTTCTTCTCCGGAGCCTTGTGCTTAGTGTCCGCGGCCGCCGTTTTCTTGGACCTGGTGGTGCCCTTCTTCGGCTTCGCCGCGGGCTTGGCCTTGACCTTGGGCGAGTCCTTGGCGGCGTCGGAGAGATAATAGGAGGCCTTGACCTTGACGAGCTTGCCCTTAGCGGCGAACCCACGGAGCTGGATGAAGAGCATCTTCTTGTATAGGGCGAGGGGGCTACGGCGCGAAGCGATGACGGCGAGGGGGCACGGCGCATGCGAGCCAATTCGCCCCAGGTCGATGTAATTCCCGGTTCCGCCACTGCTTTCCACCAAGTCCAAAGCGAAATTATTCCTCCTCTCTCCCAAAGGTAAGTCAAAAGGGAAAGGCCGTTTCCTGTTCTTCACATTGTAACTTGTAAGTTCTGCAAAGTATTTTGAGGACTCCTTCAAATTGTACTCTTGGTTCAAGATTTGCCTCGTACACGTGCATGCGTTGAGCAATACACTTGCGGTGATTTTCTATTAAAAAAACGCTTGCGATGTTGATGATGGCATTTTCCGAAATTCAAGGCCATGGCGATGGTATTGAGAATCTGGCCTCCTTGGTGATGATATTTTCTTAATGACGATTTTGCACGTAGCAAATCTACTCTACATGAATTAATTTTAAGGCGAATATGTGCCGTGTCCACTCGTAAGCATGCCCGAGCCTATTGACTCCTCGGTGCGTGCCTCCCACCGATCCATATCATATCACGGTCACCGCTACGAAATCTTTGACTCCGCGCGCACCAGACGACGCGGCAAGATCCGCTCATACGCTTTCTCGACAGTAAAAGCGACTCCAATTTGTAACCCACGCCACACGTCCAGGGCAACCCGCCCGGACTGCACGGTGAGAGCGGCAGCACGGCGCATCGCGCGCGGTTTGGCCATGCCGCACTGGACTTCGGATGGCTTCCACAATAGCGCCAGGTCAAAACGCGCGCGCCTTTCTGCCTTCCGGGACTGAGGAGTCCAACGGCCGGTCGTCTCGTACGATACGAGTAAATCTTCTCGGTGGCCGCCGCGCGCGATCGTCGGAGCCGTGGCCCGGCCGATACACAGATGCAGGTTTCCTTGCCGGAGTCACGCGCGCTGCTTTCCTGCGCGCGGCCGGCACTCGAGGGCCTAACCGACGTCGGGCGTGCCGCGTGCCGCGATGCTGCTGCTTTTGACCACTGGTCTGCCTGTGCTTGGCCCTGGCTCGCCGTGCAATAGTTGATTCGTAGTTGTCTGTTTCCGCGAGGGACTCGTGGTTGTTTAGTGGGTACCAGGACCACGAAACGTGCAGCGTTGCACTCGGAGAAACAGACACCGGTGCGTTATAGATTAGGATTGTCAGTCAGGGAACTCCAGTCCAGATACACTTCGCTATGCCCTGTACCCTCCACATCATTTAACGCGTGGTGAAGGATGTCGTTGTCCAATAGAAACTAATTAATGCTCTTGAAGGGGACAAATCAGAAAGGACGTCCGATGAAGATTGAAAGGTGATGGGGCGGAAGGCTATCAGTACAATCCGTCTATGTATCTCTAATGAGGTAAAGTGCTCAGTGATCAAAGAGAATTCGTAGAAAAAAATGGAATGACTTAGAAGAATTGTATATGGCAAAGTTGCTGACAAATTGGTAAGTGATGAAGCGACAACTGTACATATTACACATGGAGGAAGGTATACGATTAGTTGACCATCTTAATATCTTCAACTAACTTATCACACAACTGACTAGTGTGGATGAGAAAATTGAAGAGAACGACAATGTCGTCATATTAGTATCATCTCTACCACTATCATGAGAGTAATTGGTAACGAATATTTTCATCGAGAAAAACACTCTCAACTTCAATGAGGCATTTACATATCTATTGGAGGTGGGGTCCTTAAAAAGCCATAGGAATCTTCATCCTCGGGTAATTAAGCATTGGCTGCAGTAGGTATCGCAGGCAGAAGTAAATGTTATAGGAAGAAGAAGAGAAAGGTCAAGGGCACATGTGTATACTATCTATGTGACGAGAAATGTCACATGATAAAAGACTGTCCAAGTTTAAAGCAAATGAAGGATGTATGCCCAATAGCGGTAGTAAAGGATGATTCGGGCGTACTAGTCATTAGTTAATTAGATACTTCTTATGAATGTATATTAGATTCACGTTGTTGCTTCCATATATATTCGGCGAGGGAGATGTTTGGTGAAGGATCTCTATGCCCTGCACATAGAACTGTTCACTTAGCGTATTGCATAGAGTATGTAATTACAGAGGTGAGAACGGTTACATTAGAGATATATGATAGAGCACATTGCATATTGATAGGAGTTTGGTATTGTAACACTCCAGGAACCACATACCTCATGATACTACCAAACTACACTTATGACCAGCTGGATTACAAAGAAAACCCGGCAGCACCTCCCTAGAAAAAAAGGGGCTACGAGGAAGCATGATACATAATATATAATGGGAGGTAGTAAAACAGCATAAGAACATAAAACTGTGCACTAACATCCTTTATCAATCTAGCTTTGAATGCTCAAACCCCCACTAAAGCCAACCACGATCTAGTATCATTAAGATACAGTGCTCAACGACTGGGAGAAAGAAATGGTTAAAAATCCTCTAACTTATTACATCAAAACTCATGAAGACTTGTGTAAAGGTGTCGTGCTGCTCTACTCTTTCCAAGCATGCTTAATGATCACCTGGGAGAGAATACAGGGGTGAGATGAAATCTCAGCAAGCATACTGTTTAATAAGTTAATTAAATTATAGATGATTAAGCATCAAATTAACGACTCGTTGTACAATGATAAAGAATTAACAATTAATTCTCATTTAACAATTAATTCTCATCATCTACACTGTAGCCTCATTCATATCTAAAATCACAACTCCTACCAATAGCAACCACAAGATAATACCCACTGCCACAAGTGACTCTCACGAGCCAATACTTCTTAAGATCTCAAAACAGGGATTATCATTATGAAATGCATATATATGCAAATGATCCACTGAACACTTACCTATCAACGTAAGAGTGCACATCGTACTAGGGCAATGTACGATGCTGTACTGGTATGATCGCAGCTAGATGTGGCGACATAGCATGCAAATGGCATGCTATGACATGCATGATATGGTCACGATTGATTCATTTGGAATATAACCACATAGACAATAATATGTAAAATAAGACATATAGCGTAACAAGGCATCTTTAGTTAAAGGTGGATTAGTTACCAAACATCAATAATTTGAAGGTAGTAAATTTAATAAGTTAAACTGTAACAACAACCGCTACGTTTACTTGTCTCTACCGAAGTGGTGAAGGGCTCAAGCACGGTCAGAAGCGAAGCCACCTATTCATAACTCACCACTCAGCATAAAATCTCAATATAACATTTATAACTGAAAGGTAAATCACCACTATGTCCGAAACTCGACAACTCCCTCTCAAACTTCGGTTCCGACGCTCAGCTCACTACAGCAGTGTTGTCTGTCTTTTTCGTATCTTTTTATCAACTAAACAGACCATAGAAACAAATAGCATTTTTAAAATCTACAGAACGAAAACTACCACTTTTACGAAAATACCATAATTTTATTCTATTGTTAAAAGTGCGTAATATGTAATTATACGCACGAAATCGAGGAGGACGGAGTCACTAGCACACAACTCGCACTGTGTGCGCGTGACGCAGGTAGCGCGATGTGGCACGAGGAGTTGGCCAGACAGCTAGATTTCACACGCGCGAAACCGAAGAGGATGGTGTCGCACGTGCTTCGCGCGTATGATGGAGGATGACGGGGGATGCCGGCGGCGAGGTCGTGCGTATGATGGACGACGTCGAGTAGGACGTTTTCTCACGAGAAAACAGCTGCGCGTCGTCAGATTAGAAGATACATATCCTACGGCTAGATACTGTACCGTCGAAAAAGCAAACGTACCTATCTATCCGGCCATGAGGCCACGACTGATGACTCCATCTAAATCACCGTCACAAAGTTGCATGGGCCAGTTCTGTACGGCCCATGCACCACGAGCTGAAAAATCAATAACACACACTTTCTATTTCTTCAAGCAAGATAGGACCAGCCACACTGCCAATGGGCTGACGTGCGTGCATGTCTTGGGTCGTCTCACAGGGCTCTAAATATCCTTGCTGGTTTGGCTGGCCCGAACCTGACCTATCACTCTTATCAGCCTATCTCCATCGACCACACGATGCCCCTCCTTTTACGACCGTTCGATGGCGAACCAACGGCGAAGATCTCTCGTGAACCTTCATCACCATGAAGATTAGTGTGCAACCGGCCTAGCCCTGCCCTAACCCCCCACCTCTCTGATCTCTCGGCTCCCACCGCCTCGCCTCGACGCGCGCCCCGTCCGCCGCCGCCCGCCGGAGATCTTCCCGGTGAGGATTCCTCGACGCCGTAGCCTCCACACGGTATTCTCTCGTGCGCTACCGCCTCGACCGCCTCTAGCGATTACTATTATAGTCGGATTCGCAGCTGTCCCTTCTACTACGTTCTGGATTAACTCGTGGTATCTAGAGAGTGCATCCTCGTAGTTTTAGATGGCTAATTTGAATGAAGTTCGAATCTTTTTGTTTAGCGCAATTTCGTGCCCTTGAGCGATTGAGAATTCGAGTTTTTGTGCGTAGAGATAGAAGGATGGCACCACAGGCAGCGTATAATTGTTTGAATCAAACGGGATTTATCTTCGTTGGTATAGTAGTGTAGGATTAATTTGGGGATCCACAGAAAAGGCGTCACTGTTTAGGTAGGAGGATGGATGGATGTGGTCCAATGGCTAAAGCTCTGCCAGCTTCTTGTAGACTGGCAGTCTCCGAGAGGAACCTTCACCCCCCCCGGGGGAGGCCGGGTGGGATGGTAGACTTTTTTTTCGCCACAAGTGGGAACTCAGTCCTTGGTAAGACACAAGGGGAAGGTGCCGTTTGTAGGATTTAACCGATTGCATTTGGATGAGGGGGGATCTCACTGGCATTTAGAACAATCGGCTTGCTCGCAATGGAAGAAATTTTGGATGCCTATTTTCTTCGACGCACTGGTACTATGACAGGATGAAAAAGACATAATTTTGCAAACTTATTCAGCATCAGCCTCTCCCTCTTTGTTCTTAGTGGGAGACGCCAAATTAGCTCTAAAATGCCACCACAATTCAGTAAAAGGGGGAATGGGGGATGTGTCATTTTCCTCCACCGCTGAAACAAGAAATTATGAAGAATAAAAACATATCGGTTCGAATCAAGGGGGATTGGTGGGATTGTCACCTTTTATTATTGTGATTACCATCACTTAGGATTTGTTACATGATTTTTCCAATTGATTCTCAGTAGGAGTACATCTCGGAGAAGCCAAACAGGATCTTAATGTTTTCTTTTGGGTACCGTATTTGTTCTGATTTTTTCCCTTCCTTATGTATTTAATTGACCTTTTGTTTGTACTTTGTCATGTGGTTTTAGTGACTTCTTTATTTGTTCTTGCTTTCTATTTTCAGCTGACAATACATTCTGCAGACAGCATACTACTTTTGCATGATTAATACCTCTGATACCTCTGTCATGACTCATAAAACTTAGTGCATTCTAGATGTTTGGATCTAATCCTGTATCTTTTACAGGTTGCTGTTGTTCTGGTTGCAAAATGGCGACAGAAGCTACTGCTCACATGTCTGGTGGTTCCAAGTCAACAACAATGCCATTGCTAGAACAGCTTACTGAAGTATTTGGCAAGCTGAAAGCCAACACAGAAGCATCCCTACAATTGCAAAGTGGCATGCAGTGGGAAGATATCAAAGCACAGTTCCTGAGCCTTGAGAAGTTATACAGAAGCAAGTTTGATGAACTGGAAGAGAAGCAGAAGGCATTAGAAGAAAAGAAAACTGAAGATGATAGGCTGATTGCAGGGAAAGAGGCTAATGTTTCTGCAAAAGAGTGTTCTTCTGTGAACCAACTTCAGGAGCTAAGGGATGCTGCTGTCTCTGCCCTAGCAGAGGTGCGCCAAAAATATAAGGTGGAGCTTGCTGAGATACTTGATGCCAATAGAAGCAAAGACAAAAAGGTAAGAACCTCAATCAACGACACCAATGCATCTCATGTTTCAGAGGAGAATACCCCTGCTAATGGGTTGGGCAAGCCATCTGAAGCTTCACCTGTTGAGGTTAAGCCACGTCCTATATTGAAGCAACTATGTGAGCAGATGGACACAAAAGGCCTTCTAAAATTTCTTTCAGAAAATTGGAAAAAGCTCGCTAGCCTTCGTGATGAACTTTCTGTTGCACTAAGATGTGCAATTGACCCTGCCCGCTTCGTGCTTGATTCCCTGGAGGGTTTCTTCCCATCAGACCAAACTAACCCACCTGGGAATAAACATAACGCCCTTCAGGGCCAGCGCAGAAGCTGTATTGTTTTGATGGAAGCTATAGCACATTCACTAGGAATTAAGGAGCCGGGTGGCAACCACCCTTGGAGCTCTGAAATTAAGGAGCAAACCAAGGTAATTGCCGAAGAATGGAAGAGTAAGTTAGCTGAGGTTGACCTCGATGCTTCTAATGGCTACTCATTGGAAGCACAGGCATTCCTTCAGCTTCTTACAACTTTTAATGTTGATTCGGTGCTTGACGAAGATGAACTATGCAAGATCGTAGTTGCTGTCTCTCGTCGCAAGCAGACTGCTGAGCTTTGTCGCTCTCTTGGTCTGAATGAGAGAATACCAGGTTGGTATCCACTCAGAATGCCACAAGGCGTTCTCATCCCTTAACTTGTCAAAGTGGTGCCGTTTATGATTTATTGCTAAGCTCCACAACCTTCTATGAAATGAAAACCTTATTTACTGATTTGTGAAAAACATCGGAGTTCTGTATATTGTGATATTTTGTGACCCTAGTGTTGACGATTTGTTTCTGCAGGTATTATCGAGAAGTTGGTTAAGAGACACAGGCAAATTGATGCAGTTCAATTCATACAAGCTTTTGGGCTTTCCGAGAGCTTTCCTCCTGCACCTCTGTTGAAGGCATATGTAGATGAGCTAAAGGACTCACTTGACAATAATGGGGAGGCCAATGCGACTTCTTTAAAGGTCTGCTCTTTCTGCCATCTTTTGAGATGTTGATGATAGCCTAATGCTTATTAATAGGTCACAATTTTTCAATGTACACTTGTTGCTATGTTAGTTTATTGGTTCACTGTAAAGATACTCCTTTTTTTTCTTGCTTTAAGGATTGTTCATGTTGATGTATCATGTTGTAATGTTGTACTTATTATGCATTAGCTATATATGAGACTATGAGTAATGTTGTATCCATTTAAATTGAGAAGCCACTGTTGAGAAGTGTGTTACATTGAGAGCCCGTCTTTAATGTCAATAAATTACTGTTGTATTTAGCCCCTAGTCTTTCAAGGCAGATGGAAATTTAATTTACTTTCAAAATCTGCTGCTTGGTGCTGCTGTCTGTGAACAATACATCACATGAATTGTTAGGCTGTAGCACTCAACTGCCTCACGGCATTCCATAGTACTGAACATGGTGGATTATTGTATATTGCTGTCCGTACTTAATAGTTCCATGTTTGTTTTTTCAATCATTTTTGCTGGTTTTACATTTATTTTTATAAGTTCACATGCTAATTTTATTATAACTCCTTAAAACCCATTTTCAGGATGACCTGAAGACTCGGGAGTTACTTGCGTTGAGGGCTGTAATAAAGTGCATCGAAGAGTATAAACTTCAGAAGGATTGTCCACTTGGACCTCTCCAAAAGCGCGTGTCTGAGCTAAAATCTAAGGGTGAGAAGAGGCCATCAAGTGAAACTGGGCGAGCTGCAAAGAAGCCTCGAGCCTCTGGCATTTCATCTCCTCACAGGCCTACTGGTTCTGCTGGTTCAGCTCCTCGCAGACCTGCAGTTTCGGTTGGTACCTGGCAGCGTGCTCCTCCACCAGTGCCCTCCTATCCTGATAGATATGGAGTTGCCGCCAACCGATACCACTACACCGCACCTGCCACAACATATGATGCAGCTCCCTATATTTCTTACGGTGAACAGTACAGTGCCCTGAAACCATACCAATACTACCCAGGATCAATAGCCCCTGCATCATACAATTCAACTCAATATAAAGTTGCGTATGGCGGTCCTGGTGCCCAAGCAACTGCAGGTGGCTATGGAGCTTACACCGGCGCAGCAGGGCAGCCTGCTTTGAGCAACTATGCGAGTTATGCAGAATCTGGTTATCAGCACCCTTCCCAACAACCATAGATGTAACTTGAACTGCTACGCCGGCTATGCATATAATCTGGCTAACAGTCTTCCCCTCAAAACCAGATGTAACTTTTAGTTATTTATTTGCTCATCCTCTAATGTATTTTGTAGCTGTAACTGGGGTAGTTTTCAACATTGTGTGAGACGTCGGTCAAATTATAAAGAGATTATTATCGTGTTACATGTATCCGAGTATCTACGTTACTTCTTGGCTTTGCTTTGTGCTAACTTGTTTGAATGTTCCTGTATGTTCAGTCTCCTGTGAGGCTGTCACTAACAAGTCAACTGGCACCAGTTTGTTTGCTGTTGCGCTTGAAGTTGCAGATGCTTACGTTTCGTAAAGGGGAAACTTTTACGCCTGATTTTCTCGGAATTCTCAGCTTTTGTTGTATTTTCACAAGATATGCCCCCCCTTTTTAAATAATTCGCTTGCTATGCAAACCGCAAAACTTTTGCAGCAGAAGGCACCTTCGGTGCAAAGCTTCCTAAACACTTTGCAGAGCTTATAATCTTTCATGGAAAAAAAACCCCTCAATTTGCAGCAGGCATGTCCTGCACTTACACATTTCGGCGTAATCTAATGCGAGACGACTAGATGGGCGTGGAACGCATATGTAACGGTTAATTTTCTTCCCCAGCAATAAGACGCTGCGCTGACGGTTTATTTTCTTCCCCAGCAATAAGACGCCGCGCTGAACAGAACAGCGTGGTGAACGGAGCCACACAAGCACAGGTCATCGTATCAAATACAAATGGAATAGCTCGAATATAAATACCAAACAAAATAGATAATAAATATCATTGACATTATTTAAGTCTTAGGGCCTGCTCCAACTGACATATGGCTTAAGATTCTGGTTTTAGCTTTTAGCTTATAGCTGAAATTACACTGTAACGACTGTTAGCTTTTCTGAGAAAAAATAAGAAAAAAATTATTATATCATCACAGACAATGCAAAAGAAAAAAGATGAAAAAAGAAAAGCCAAAAAAACCAAAAAACTAAAATAAACCAGATAGCCAAAATAACTTAGAAGTTGAAGTCGTTTAGAGTAAGATATTAATGTATTGAATACGAATCGAATAGTCCGGATACTAGTAACAAATAATTCAGCTATGATTGACATTCTGCACATTAGAGTTCGGTGAAACCTCCATGTGGGGCCCACCCGCACGTAGCTCCCTAAGCGTACTAATTGCATGTTTCTAATCCTGCTACTATTGTTATCATCCACAAATACTCTAACATAAATATATACTTTCTCAACGTCTACACATCTACAAGTTCATATTTTCACAAAAATTAAACTACAATACAATACGTATGTTCACAAAAAACAAAGTACAACATTATATATACTACAATACATCATACTTGACATATGAAAATTTTGCTACAAATACATAATGTATCAAAGATTGACATAAAATAACATTAACAAAAGACGGTTTGCTTAATTATGGGCTAATGACATAGATAAAAATATAGTTGCACGGGCACAAAAATTACCTCTTGTTGAAGCTCACGAGGCGATCTACAACTTTTGTATTTGCTAAATCCGCTGATTCTAAACGAAAACAACTTAAAATTTCGTGTTTTCACTCCTCACTTTCCTTCCTTCACTCCCTCTCTCGCTCTGTCTTTACTCCAACTGCAAACGAGCTATGCCTTGCGGTGAGACCATATGCACCTGTGCACCAACGTTCAACCTATTTAAGTGCACAGATTCACTAGGCACGGGGAGGGGCCATATGTATTTGATGCAGACGCGTGTGCGAGCAGACGGAGAAAAAGGGCAGCGCATGGGCAGCTCGGTGCTTTTGGCAGAGCGATTGGACAACAGAGAGACGTGCAGTCGGATGCCTCGGTCGTGCGATCGGACACTGCATCCCCTGTGCTATTACAGTCGAGTCGTGTGGTCCGGGACCGCACGACCTAGCTACAGTGCTAGTCGTGCGGTCCTCGGCCGCACGACTTAACCGTCTTGTTGCCAGCCGCACGATCGACGACCACGTCGAGCTCCCGCGGTTCCGCTCTCAGTTATGGGGCTAGAAATGGGATTGTCGTGCACAGGGGGCTATAATTGGTATTTTTGATTCAAACAATGCTAGATATGTCCAAACCTCCCAATCTCCCACTAGAAAAGTAAGACCCAACTTAACGCACACAAAACACACTTACGCACCCTATCCAGTCACATGCCTAAGCCTCCGACGACTGGGTCTCAGAGGTGTGTACCCTACTTGTCAGTTAGAACCGTGAAGCAACTCCAATCCACTGACGCGGGATCTATGAGGCACCTGGACAACTTATATGCTTTGATCATATATATATATATATATATATATATATATATATATATATATATATATATATATATATATATATATATATATATATATATATATATATATATATATATTATAACACCATGGTGTCTCGGGCACAAAGCCTCCTACTTTTGGATTGCTTTTAGATACGTGCAAGTGCAATGATATATTACATATCACGTAAACCCGTTAACATTCATTAATTCGAAAAGATGTCGATTTGGAAAGGAATCAGTCATAGGCCCTGTTCTTTTCCTCCGAAGCTGGCGGCTTTTGGCTTTTACTACAGTACCTAACTTTTAAACGGAGTATTTTCTCAAGACTGTGTCTACAAGTTAAACGATCTACACGTTAAAAGACCAACATCTGTACCAGCCAAAATCGCAAGTGAGTATCTGTCTCTCCGTAATCTGTACCGTAAATAGCTAAAATTCAAAAAATTTAGCCAAAAGCCACACGCCGCAGCCGCACCCAAACAGGCCCATAGATGGAAAAATCTTAATCATGAATAGAAATTCTCAATTATAGAGCCTAGGCACCATGGTGCATCTGTTATTTATACTATATATATTATCTTTTTAAGATAGAATCTACTATTTAATTATAGTATATGTTATAATAATTTTATTTATATTAATTAAAATCATGTACAAATTTATTATTTTTATATATTTTTTTTATAAACAGCTACTATTTACAAGTAAACTGAGCCAAGACCCATAATCCGACTTAAGGGAACGACCCGTCGAGGACGCCGTAAATTACGATACTGCTCCTCCCCCTACCTCTAGCAAGTCGTCGCCTCGGCCTCGGCATCGCCCCCCTCGGCACGACCGGCCTCCACGGCTCCGCCCTCCCATTCCCCGCGCGGAGCGACCATGGCTTGCCGCCGCTGGAGTCGTCGGCTCGGTTCGCTCCCGGCCCTCGCCGCCGTTGTCATCCTCCTCCTCGCCGCGGCCGCAGCGGCTGCCGGATCACCCGATCGACCCGCCCCGCGCGGCCGCCGCTGGTGCTCCCGCTCACGCTCTCCTATCCCAACGCCAGCCGGCTCGCCTTGGACCGGCGCGGTCTCGGGGACGCCGCCCGCCCCAACGCCCGCATGCGCCTCCACGACGATCTCCTCACAAACGGGTCGGTACAGCTCAGATTTTTTTTCGATTCCGCCCCCAATTTTTTGGATGTTCTGTTGGATCTGAGGCGGGGAGTTTGGTGCTTGTTGTCGTGTTGGTTAGGTATTACACGACGAGGCTGTACATTGGGACGCCTCCACAGGAGTTCGCGCTGATCGTGGACTCCGGGAGCACCGTCACCTACGTGCCCTGCTCCACCTGCGAGCAGTGCGGCAACCACCAGGTGGGGCTTGATTCCTGTGCTTCCCTGTTCAGCTACCAGTTTGAAACTATGTGTGATGATTAGATTAATTAGGATGGTCGCACGCATAGATATCTAATGCCCACATGTGAACTGTAGCTGGACCATTCCAGGTAGCTAATTGACTCTGTGGTTATGCAGCCGATATGGGTTTTTGGCGCTACATGGTGCGAATCAATATGTAGGGAGTCTAATTATCATAAAATCCACATTTCCATTTGCAGATTGATTAGGGAGTTCCAGTTTAGTTATGTGATGCAGATTTTTTTAGGGAACACGCAAAAGGATTGCGCACCTTTGTATTAAGGAGTGAAGATAATAGTACAGCGCGGGTATCTTACAATCAAAAGAAACAAGAGCATACTAGTTGAAAGAAACAAGAAGGGAGCTGAGCACCGAACCCAGCTGACGTAGAGATAACAAGCATCAATACGCTGCCAGAGGCAGGCGAAATGGACTAGCAGGTTTGGGAAGCTCTCTCAGGCAGTGACCCTACACCGGCTTGGCGCCAACATGATGCCTCATGAAGGATCATGGTCGTAATAGTGGCGATGTCCCTTTCCGAGGCGTCGAAGATACGGGTGTTTCGTTCCTTCCAGATCGTCCAAGAGAAAAGGAGGACTAACGAATCGAACCCTTTTCTGAGAGTCTTTGGTAAACTCTTTCGCCAAGCCATCCATCCATCTATGAATTTAGCATTTGAAGAGGCGGCCGCTACCTGGAAGTTGAATAGGGTCAAGAGTTGTGTCCAAGCTTGTTTCACCCATTGACAATTCATGACAAGGTGTCCGATAGTTTCCTGATGTTGTTTCCAGAACCCACGTATTGGACTGACCGACAGCCCGCGGCGTGTGAGACGGTCGGCCGTCCAACAAGGATTGTTTGAGGCTAGCCACATGAAGAGTTTACATTTCA
This sequence comes from Bonia amplexicaulis, assembly GCA_036346245.1. Lineage (NCBI taxonomy): Eukaryota > Viridiplantae > Streptophyta > Magnoliopsida > Poales > Poaceae > Bonia > Bonia amplexicaulis. The sequence continues at coordinate 2,607,938 of CM070753.1, forward strand.
ACGGCGCCGTATGTGATGCAGATAAAGTGTAAGGTGGACTGAGGGCATCTCTTCAACCCATAGGGAATATTAAAACGGAGGCGCCATAATTTATATGCCTTTTCTAAATGGCGAATGACTCAAATAAATTTAATGGTCTATGGTCATTGGTCAACACTGCTCAATAAATACCATGCCAATCTTGGTCACAACGAACAAAATTTGTCATTTGTTTGGTTGGCATTGGTTTAGCCTGATTTTGCTCCATTAGATTCCAAAACATTTTCCTCACAACAAAGAGAAAAAAGATTCCAAACCATTGGCCTTGGTTTTGATCATCAACAAGTGTTGTTTAACTCTCCTTAATTTTCTTTCTGTGTCAAGTGGGTCCCATGTCTCTTGCCAACAATTGGCAGGCGTTTGGCTTGGTCTTATGCCAATGTGTTAGTAGTGCCAATAATTTGGCTTGGTACCTGTTTGGATACTAACCAAACCCATCCTCAGTTCCAGATATAGTATTCCTGTGCCATTTTGAGATTATTACATGCTATCATTATCTGAATGTAGAAGCTTAAAATTTACATAATGATACATCTCTAAGCAAACAAAAAATGATTACCATCCTTTTCACGTCTTTCTAGTACATGCTCAGATTTCTTTTGTGCCACTGTTTGCATGGCTAGCCAGAAGACCGTTGTCTTGTATAACCCGAGTAGTTTGGACATTTTCCATTGGTAAGGTGATGTCAGCCAACATATGGTGGCGTAAGTGAAATTTGAATAAACACTGAAGACAACAGATACTTGGCCTTTGAAGTCTTGTCGCTAGCTGTATGGATGTCAGCGAGCATCTTATGTAAAGAAACACTGAAGACAAACATACTTGCCCTTTGTGACTACTGTTGGTAAATAGTATAGTTTTGAATTGAACTGAATTACCTAACTAGATTCATAAAAGAAACCTAGATAATTCTCTCATGGCTTGCTGAAGTCCTCTTGATGCATCTCTATCAATCTAATGATGGCTTGTGATTTATCCAGATGTCATAGCTGTTGTATCGTCACCTTTACTTACTGAATCTCGTGTTTTGCTGAGTGAATCACCTAGCATCCTTGAGGACACATTTAAAGTACTTGTGTTAAGATGATTTTATTTCTTTTAATGTATGTACAAAAAGTGGAACGTCCTTAGAGCATGGATTTTTCTATTGTGATGCGTTTTATATTTCAAAATACATAAAAATGTGCATGATACCATACATATCATGTCATGGAGGAAGAAATAGAACTGTATTGGTCTAGGAGATCACTGTTGTTTTTACTTGTAATTTTCTTTTTTAGTTATGAGGAATTAACTTCCTGTAATATGCGCTGAAGTTTGGCTTGATGTAGGATCCAAGATTTCAACCTGATCTGTCCAGTACATATTCACCAGTAAAATGCAATGTTGATTGTACTTGTGATAACGACAAGAATCAATGCACTTATGAGAGGCAGTATGCTGAAATGAGCTCCAGCAGTGGGGTGCTTGGTGAGGACATTGTGTCGTTTGGCAGAGATAGTGAACTTAAGCCACAACATGCTGTTTTTGGCTGTGAAAATTCTGAAACTGGAGATTTGTTCAGCCAGCATGCTGATGGCATAATGGGGCTGGGCCGTGGTCAACTTAGCATAATGGATCAGCTTGTTGGTACGAATGTCATAAGTGATTCATTCTCTCTGTGCTATGGTGGAATGGATATTGGTGGTGGTGCTATGGTACTTGGTGGAATGCCTGCTCCTCCTGACATGATTTTCTCACGTTCAGACCCTGTTCGCAGGTACTATTAGTAGTTTTTCACACCAGCTGGGGATTTTTGTTCTTGTTTTTGGAGAATGGGTCGGGGGTTCTTCTATTGTACTTTTGATACATCTCCTTATTAATTAATTTTGGAATGGCAACAGCCCATATTACAACATTGAGTTGAAGGAGATACATGTTGCTGGAAAGGCATTGCGGTTGGACCCTAGGATATTCAACAGCAAACATGGGACTGTCTTGGATAGTGGAACAACCTATGCATACCTGCCAGAACAAGCTTTTGTAGCTTTTAAAGATGCTGTAAGTTATGAAATGATTTATCCTATCCCCGACCTCCATTCCATTTTTCAATTGCTTTTACCATTTGGTAGGATCTTTGTTCTGTTATAGTTATGTTCCCTTTGTATAGAATATATTTGCTTGCATTCATGCTTTTGTAATTTACCATGTCAAAAAGATGGGATCTGTCTAGCTTCATATGCTAATGAGGAATTAAATGGCACACCTGCCATTTTGTAACTTTGAGCCTTGCTTGCATAAAGGAAGTTAACCATCTTGATGACTACTAAGTGAGTGTCTAGTGCTTTTGATAAAGGGAGCGTTTCTCCTACTTTGGCACCATCTGCTTTTGTATGCCTACTAGACTAACTACTAAGTGTTAGTGCTTTTGATAAAGGGAGCGTTTCTCTTACTTGCACCATCTGCTTTTGTATGCCTACTAGACTATCTCTTACTTTGGCACAATATGCTTTTGTATGCCTACTAGACTATCTGTTTGTCACCTTTCCTCCTTCCATTCTCTTGGTTGTTGCTTTGCAAAAAAAAATTCTAGCTTAGAAGGAACACTGGTGCACTTGTGCACGATCTTTTCATTTTGTTTCTGTATGTCATGGAAGCCAAATGTTTTTATGTTGGTCCTACATCAACTTTTTTTTGGAAATGAACAACTGGTGGTTCTGCTGCTGGAAAAGTATGATATAATTACTATGTTCTCATCAATAGGTGACAAGCAAAGTGCATCCTCTCAAGAAAATCCGTGGCCCTGACCCAAATTACAGGGACATCTGCTTTGCAGGTGCTGGAAGGTGATTTTCTCGTGATAATAAGTTAATAACAAATTCTTTTTGTCATTCTCAACGTTCTTCTAATGTTCTACATTCATATGGAACTTTAATATTTATCACTTTATTTCCAGGAACGTCTCCCAACTATCAGAAGTATTTCCAGATGTTGACATGGTATTTGGAAATGGACAGAAGCTCTCACTTTCACCTGAAAATTATTTATTCCGGGTATGAGAAATTGCGAAATTGAACCTTTTTGAATGAATTAAGATAACATTTGCTTACTTTGCCCGTTGGTGCTGTCTGCTGATGTTGTGTCTGCTCTCCAATTTGGAAATAAAGCACTCCAAAGTTGAAGGGGCTTATTGCTTGGGCGTGTTCCAAAATGGGAAAGATCCAACAACACTATTAGGGGGTAAGACACTCAACTTCAGGAGGAACTTCGAGAATATTTGCATTACACTCCCTCAACACTTCTTATGTTATTATGCTGTTGTCCATCTCGGACAAATCATCCTAAGTAGGCCATGTATCGTTTTGTTTCTACTGTGTCTCTGCTCTACCACTTTCCGTATTTTAATAGATGGTATACTGTGAACTCCTCTTTGGTGTATTGGCTTATAAAACTGCACAAGCTTACTAGATTTGTGCACTAGCATTACAATTGAAAAACATTTGATGTCATCCATAGATAACACTTTCTGATTTTTTCACTTTCATTACATATAAAATAGTAGTAGCATATGCTGAATACATAAAGGATATGCACCTGTATTCTGACCAGCTTATGCACTTGCATTTGCTGGGAATTCGATTAGAAAGTTGAATGACTAACTTGGAAGAAATGTTTTACATATTGTATCCTTATTTTCTCAGTTACATGTATTCTCGTAATTTGAACTTTTTGAGATGATCTATTAATTACAATTTGAGGCTTTGAGCTGACTTTCATTGTCCGTATAGCTTTCTTCCATCATTATAGCAGTTTCTTACCTTACTTAGGCTATATTCGTATTGGCTTTTACTTACAAAAGCCAAAAGCCAATACGAACACGTGACTTTTCGAAGCGGTTTTTCCACTCCTCTCACTCTGGGGATAAGGCAGGGGTCACGGGTGCATCACCCACCACACTCCTCTCGCTCCTGTCACGTGCACATATCTCTCCCTCACTTTTTGCACTGCTTGTTTCCTCCTTCTAAAAACTACTTCTTTCATTCACAACTATTCATTTTCAGCCATAAGCCACAGCCAAAAGCCATCAACAAAAGCCAATACGAACACTCTCTTAGTCAATTCAATAGTCTACTCTTGCAAGCATGAAATTTGTAGCGTAAAACCTGATGACCATAGATGCACAACCTTACCCTCCTTTTATGAATAAGAATGTATAAGTCCCTATTTTGTCAAAGAAAACGAACAGGTCATTATTTGTCTCAAGTTATTAGTTATTCACAAAGAAACCAAAGACAGGCAACCAGAAGAGTCTCATTGTTCCAGATTTCAGCCAACTTAGAACCATGTGTTTATATAGTAATAATCAGGTAAAAGTTGACCCTACAGATGAAGTTTTCTCTGTATTTTTTTCTGTTGCCAATAGAATAGAGCTTACCTGTTCGTTTATCAATGTACTAGTACATTGTTTTGTTCTCTAGTCATTACCATTTTGTCTGAAGTGGTAAGGATACTTGATTCCCTCAAAGGTCAAAGTAAGGCAATATTTATAGTTATTTCTATCTGTTCGTACCATGAATTTTTAAGCTTGATGGTTTTTAAATCAATACGAACATGTTAACATAGTTTGTACGGTTCTTTGTATTTTTGCCTATTTGGAAACCTTGCCCACATGAGTAGCTAAAGTAGTGTGATCTTACTGGCAGGAATCATTGTTCGTAATACTCTTGTAAACTACGATCGTCAAAATGAAAAGATTGGCTTTTGGAAAACTAACTGTTCGGAGTTGTGGGAGAGGCTCCGTATTAGTGGAGCTCCTTCACCAGCACCTTCAAGTAGTCCAGGTTCAGAAGGAGACATGTCACCAGCTCCTGCTCCTAGTGGTCTGCCAGGTTCTTGCGTACTTGTCTCTGTTCATTTTAGTTAGTGCACGCTAGTTCTATCTTTCGATTTTATGTGCTGATAGACATGATTTGTCATATCTGTTGGTCCTCTGCTTGCAGAATTTGATGTTGGTCTCATCACTGTTGATATGTCCATAAATGTTACCTATCCAAACCTGAAACCTCACCTGCATGAGCTAGCTGAGCTGCTAGCTAAAGAGCTGGAGATTGACTCTCGTCAGGTAAGGATGGAGCATAGGATGTGACTGTTATGATTGTTCTAGTTATGTTTGAGGAGTGATGCTTTTTCAGTCAGGAGTGAGAACAACTGTTCTTGCTATCATTTAATTCATTTTTCACTACTCTTAATAGCTCTTTAAGCGCATGCTTTATAGTGATTTGGCTGAAGTTGCTCTTTGACAGGTTCGAGTTATGAACATTACAAGCCAAGGAAACTCTACTCTAATCAGATGGGGCATTTTCCCAGCTGGATCTGCTAACTCTATGTCTAATGCAACAGCAATGGTAGCATCCACTCTTGCACCTATTGGGACGATTTCAATTTCTTTTTTCCCGCAAATGATTAATTTATTGCATTGACATATGATAGGATATCATTTATCGGTTAACTCAACATCATGTTCAGTTGCCTGAAAATCTTGGCAGCTATCAGTTACTCGAATGGAATGTGCAACCCTTATCCAGAAGGTAAGGAAATGCTTATTTTAAGTTAAAAGCTTGTGCTGTTGATATCGTGCATCAAATCATTCTCATTTTCTCATTTTAGTTCAAGGTTTCCAGTTAGTAATGTTTCCACTTATAACTTGCTTTGTATTCCTGAACTGTGGTTTTATTCCGCATTAGCACTCTATCCATCTGGATGTTTTGATAGTGCTAGTGAACTTATATTTGACTTTCATTTACTTCTGGTACAGGTCATGGTTTCAAGAAAACACAGTCTCTATACTGCTTGGACTTTTACTAGCTATTTTGCTGATTTTATCGGCCTTTTTAGTACTATATGTCTGGAGAAAGAAATTTAGAGGTCAAACTGCATACAGGCCTGTGGATTCAGTGGTTCCTGAGCAAGAACTACAACCGCTATAATTTGCAGCTGTTCGACTGAGCAACATATAGGTTATTCTTTGGTAGAGATACCGTCGTGCGGGCTACCATATTGCAGTGGTGCGCATCTGCTATTGAAGTGGCCCTTTTCTTTGTATGTAACACAAGCTACAAGCTTACAGAAGAAACACAAGTTTACATAACATTTCGATTCAAAACTTAGAGCCTTTGTTCATAAACTATCTAGCCATTCAGATCAAGAGCTTCCTCTTGTGGCTCACAGTAGAAGAAGGTTTTGTTCATGTAATGTAGATTAAATAGAATAGAGCAGAGACAAAGCACACCCGTGGACGGAATGTTGTAATATCTATTTGATAAGTGCTGAGAATATTCGGCTTCTTCAGTCAATTCGGTGTGTTGCTGCCGCACGTTTTATTTCTATGCTCAGGGTTCGCTTGTAAGGCGTGGTGTTGTGGTTGAGAATATTCTTGGCCATCTCTGCAAGGGCATCTTTTCCTTTCGCTGCTGCCTACTGTAGTTCAGAACTGACCCAGAGTTGTTCCTTTGTTTTCCTGACATTACTAGTTCTAGTGTTAGCATGGCATGCCACATTAAATCACCGTTGATCAGTCCAGTTGCTGCTGGTAGCTTTGCATATTTGGATGGTAAGGCCGATTCGGCGGTTCTTTTCTGTTGTATGAAGGGAGACCATGGCCTTCTTTTCACTTGACACATTTCTCGATTGCACTATTTGTTCGATGCCGACTTGCTATACGTTTTGTCGGCTGTACTTGCTATGAGCTGTTTTTGTGTTTGATCTTACATTCAATGCATAGAGAAATTTTGTCATCATTGAGACTGGAGAGGTACATGTGCATTATGCTGAGCCAGTTCTATCAATAGAAAGGCACGTTTATTGATTGATTTATTCCCGGGAGAACATGCGAAGCTACGTCTCCAGCTCCTCAGCTCGCCGCCGTGCAGAGGATGCAGCCGCTACGCCCGGGCACCTTAACGTGTGCAGCGTGCTTCACGCCCGTGACCATGGATCTGGCTAGAGCTAGCAGTTGGGCTGGGCTTATCCGTGCCAACCCGAGGCCCGGCTGACCCGGCATGGCTCAAGCATGACACAGGCACGCCACGTGGCTGGCCGTGCCGGCACGGCACGAATGGCAGGCCGGTCCTAGAAAGTTGGTCCGTCAGGTGGCACAACACGACATATCGTATCGTGCTCGGGCTGGCCCAGCCCTGTCGGCACGGGGGCACGGCCAGCACACCATCGTCTGCAGCCGCCTTGCCTCCCGTCACTATCCCATCATTTTATGGATTCCCACACCATAAACCATCACAGAGTAGAGAGAGGGAGTAGAGGACTAGAGGGGAAGGAGCAAACTAGAGCTCGGCGTCATGCCGTGAGGCCGCCGCTTCTTGCATGCCTCCTCCTCCTTCTCGCCACGGCGATTAGCTGCGCCAACTCACCAGCCACTAACCGCACCATGCCAACGACCGGGGTGGGGAGGAGGATGGGGTCGGGAGGAAGAAGTGGCTGGGCCACCGGGGTGGTGGGGAGGGAGGCGCGTGGCCGGGAGGTGGGGCGAGTAGCAGGCTGGGGGAGTAGTAGGCTGAAAGTCGTAGTAGACTAGTTCTTGATTTGAGCTCCTAGTGTAATAGCTCCTAAGACTCCGGCTTTTCGAAATGAACTCCCACCTATCTGCAGGCGCCTTGCTTTGTTTATTGCGACCTGCGTTAACTCTTGCAGTGTTCATCGTCAGATATTGGGCAGCCTCTGGAAATGCTGGAGCATACCTGCACCGGCTGCAGGATTCACAGGATAAATTTGGCCATTTCGCAATGTTGCTGGCAGGGCCATCGCGAGGTGTCTATTAAACAGTGATGCATGCAGCCCAGCCACGAACATTTGATAACATGAATGCATGACGCTTGCGTTGTTTAGATCCGTCAAGGAATGCCACATAATCTTGCCAAGGAGCAAGATCACACATTTTTGCCTGTGAAAGCAAATATTTGCATCAATTTGTTGCACTTGCACCGAGGCACTCTGGTGGATGGAACCTAAATTTTTGTGTCAGTTTTCTACAGCTTCGCTCTAATCGGTTTCAGTTTCTAGTTTTTTTTCTTTCGATTTATTTAAGCCAAAAATCATTTAACACACGCCGGTTTCTAATTATGGTTTATTTTGCGTTTTTTCCTTTTCAGATTTTTTGTATTTTCTTTTTCCCTTATTCCTTTTTGTATTGTTTGTGACGATATAAAGATTTTTTTATTTTTTATTTTTAATTCTTTTTAATTAAATAGCTAAAAAACTAACAGCCGCTATAATATAACTTCAGTAAAAAAATGAACAGGTACAGTCAAAATCTTAAGCTATATGAAATGGTCATATAGTTTTGAGCTCAGAAAATCATCTGAAGAATTCACTTTAAAAAAATCGTTACATTTCAATGTTTGAACTTTTAACTTTTGAAGAAGACAAAATTCAAAACCAAAAGCTAAAAAGTCTGCTAATGAAAACAGGCTTGCATGGGTGCAAATTCTAAAATTTGGGACATGTTCAGATATGTTTCACTTTTTCTAAGAACTACTGGCACTGTCTGTCAGCCTTTGATGTCAACCTCATTAGTCATTAGAACCCACGGTTCATTTTTAGGCGTAGGTTCATAAGCCCAATAAAATGTACAGTACCTTCAGACTTTGGGTATTGGCGTATTGCATTCTTCTGGCTTCTTAATTTTGTTTGTTTTTAGATTTTTGGTTTTTTTCAGTTTTTTATTTTTTTCGTATTCCTTTGTATTATTCGTGATGAGATAATATATTTTTAATTTTTTTATATTTAATTACACCAAAAAAGTTTATAACAGCTACAGTGGAAAAGCTTCAAACAGTGCCAGAAAAGCTTTAAGCTTGAAGCAAAAGCTCAAATGTGCACTACCTTTAGCATACCATGTGAAGCTGTCTTATCTTAAATTGTTTATCTCTACTATTTAAAAGATAGAGTGACAAATGAGTATATCTCACTTGGCTAATAGCGCAGCGTCCCTCTCAGCCTGCACACGTTCAAGCGTCGCTTGGAACACACGCTCAATTAATAATTTCTAGGTACACACAGGTATGTGCATTCAGTAGGATAGTATGTTTTCGTGCCTCAGAGGTCTCTGGACCTCTGTTTAATTTCCTAGTGTGTGTGCGTGGGGTATTTTGTGGGTGTGGGTTGTATGCGTGTTTACTTTGTTCCCATAAAAAAAAAAGTTGGTAGTGACAGTTTATCTACCCCTCCCAATTCTCATTTGCACATTCTAAAAATTCTCTAACAAAAATAGAAAAAAATAATCTACAAAAAATAAATTTCACCACCATATAGATTATCTAACAAAAAATAGAGTTCTATCGGGTGTGCGGTAGTGCCGAGGGCGCGAAGGCACAACATGGCTAAGCGCAAAGGCAGAGCTGATGGTGTGGACTAGACAGACCAATTCCGATAACGTCGACTAAATGTGCTGGGATAACATTTGTTTTATCCATAGGAAGGTACGGATATTCTGCTACATTTGTTGTCCTATAATCCTTTTCCTTAGTAAAGTTTAGTTTGGCATATGCCATTGTTTTTCTTCCCAAGTGCAGTTTTAGCACGCTTTCCTTGTTACTTTGAGCTATTTGGTTTTGAACCATTTTGTTGCTTATTTATGATGGCCAATCTATGGGTCTATTTCTTTAAGCTACGCTGCTACGGCCTAGTAAAAAAAAGTACCTTTGGTTTTATCTGCCAAACTGGTTTTATCAATGTGTCATGTTCACTCCTGCCAAACGGTCTATACCCGTAGGATCAATTCTCAGACGAGGCCTGTAGCAGGCTAAATTTCACTTCGAAGTTTTCTGACGGACCATCGGTATTGTCCAGAGACCAGACAAACTCAAACCCCAAGGCATATGCTAATGTGTTTCAAACTTTCAGTAAAGTTAGGACAAGCACAGGGTATCCTTCACTTTTAGGTTACGACTTATATCTTAGGGTCTGTTTTTCAGGCCACGAGCTGGTTGGCTTTTGGCAGCCGCTACAGTACCTAACTTTTAAACGGAGTATTTTTTTAAGACGGGGTCTACAAGTTAAACGTAGTACACGTTAAAAGCTTAACATCTGTACTAGCCAAAATCGTAAGTGAGTATCGATCTCTCCGTAATCAGACTGTAAATGTACCAAAATTCAAAATTTCACTAAAAGCCAAAAGCATGACTAAAAAGAATGCCCTTATATTTATGGTTTACAAATTTTGGCTCTAATATAAATATTTGTGTAAATAAATTAAAAGTCGATAAATCACTTCTAAAAAATTATTTCGATGAGCTGCTTCGAAATGATGATAGACAAACCGTCCAACTTATTTATTCAGAAAAAAATCATAAATCATATCATAAGTTGAAAAAAGCATACCCATACAGCAGTGTGTCCTTACATTTGGCTCTAGGTTGAATCAAATGTTGCTTGTTTTGATTTCCACGTAGTTGTCGACTCCTGAGTCCTGACGACTTGCTTCACTGCTAACCGAAGGAGCTGAGACTCTTTTTTCAAACTTTTATTTTAGAAAAAGAGATTTTTTTCATGGGAGGGAATTCAGAACCAAACAGCGTCAACATTGGGCCTTCCAAAACGTGAAAGATTCGGGGGATAGCCAGTTAAGGACGTACAGCCTGCTAACAATGTCAGGCCAGACCATTTTATATACATCTGCAAAAATGAAATTCTAGACGAAAAGCTAGGCCAAGCCCAGAACGTCCCGTTGGGTTGTCAGCGTACTTATCGATTCCATTATGAAACCAGCCGAAATATACCATATCAGTACCTAAAACAGCACATAATAGCCTTAATTTCGTACCAGCCCCAATATCAATCAATACCAAACCATTCTGTGCCATTCGTTCTAGTCCCAGCTACATATATAAGGTTGGCTGGCTATGCTGCTCATGATCTGCTTTGTCATCTGCCATATGTCCTGGGCCAGTTGTTTTATTACGACAAGATGCATCTATTAGGGACTAGGTCATCTAGAACACATTTAATAATTTGTAATACATGATGTTTTGATAATTTACTCTTAGTAGGTGTCTAAACAAGGGGGCTGCGTTGGGAATTTGTAGTATTTATTATTCCATCTATCTCGGCACCAGGTATAATTAAAGTGACCTCTTATTTTTATGCCCCCTCATTTATATGCTATAGTTATGTATTTAAAGTGAGATTTGACATGAATTATGTGTGCATATAATTACATATATACTTATAAATAAATATATATATATATTATATTAAAATTTTAAAATCTGAAAAAATACACCAAAATAGAGTGATGCCAATATATTCTATACCAAGAGATAAATCAAAATGACTTCGGAATAGAATTGATAACTATGGCCAGCCCCTGTTTAGCATTCTCTTCGATCAGCTAATCCATCAGTAAAACTGAAATCTCCTCGTTTACGTCTCCATCCAACGGCCAGCCGGTCCAGGACTCCTGGGCGCGAAGGCCGAAGAGCCCAGTCCCTTCGCTTCTCTCTCTGCACCTACTGCCTGCCCTGTACAGCACAACTCGGGGCTGCGCTGCGGCCCAGCGAGCCACGTGAACGAGTCCCTCCCATCCCACCAGCTGGCGCGGCGGGCGCGGCGTCACCCAACCCCCACATGGCCCAGCTGTGCCGCGGCATCTCCCGCCGCTTCTCCCCCGTTCTTGCGCTATTTATCCCTCTCCGCGCCCCCTCCTGGCACTCCCACCACTGTCTACCACAGAGCAGAGCATCCGCCCTCGCGCGCGCCAGTTGAGCACAGCACACACGAACGCAATGGCGCGCGCCGGCGCTCTCTGCCTCGCGCTGTTCTGCCTTCTCGCGGCGCACTCCGCCGTCGCGCAGAAGTCGTCGGCCCCGGCCGCGGCTCCGGCCACCACGCCGCCGGCCTCCTCCAAGAAGACGCCCGCCCCGCCGCCACGCCGACTGCCACCCCGGCCCCGCCCTCCGACACCACCCTCCCGCCGCCGCGCCCACAACCACCCCGCCGCCGCGCCCACCACCACCCCGCCACCGGCCAAGGCTCCCGCCGCGGCGCCGCCCAAGTCCACCAAGGCCCCGCGCCGGCGCCCAAGGTCAAGGCCACCCCGCCTCCTGCCTCCCTCCCCGGCCACGCCCCGACGGCGGAGACACCCGTAGCCACGCCTCCTGCTCCCGTCCCAGAGACACCCGCCGCCGCCCCACCAAGCCCACTGAGGCCCCGCGCCCGCGCCGGCCAAGAAGAAGAAGAAGCCCGCCACGTCCTCCAAGAAGAAGAAGAAGGGCTCCAAGGCCCCGGCCCCCGCTCCCGTCGCCGAGTCCCCCAAGTCCTCCAAGGCTAAGGCCCCCGCCTCATCCACCGCCGACGCCCCCGGACCCGCAGGCGACTCTGCCGCCGCCGACACCGCGGTACGTTACTCTCTGCACTTCTATACGTCATCTGAACCAAGAGTGCCCGTCTACATTTCACTACTGCTGTACTGTCTCACAAACCGACGGCACAACTGCTAGTTGGACGCAGCGATAAAACTCTAGCCGTCACGTTAAGCAAGCATTACCGTTGTTACCACCACCACTGCACTGAGGATAAAACAAATAATGATTTTAGTCTTAGAAACTAGGGTTGACAGTGCAGTTAACCTAACTGGCGTACTCATTAATTGGACCTTAGTTTTGTAAGAGCACCACCTCCAGGAACGCATGTGCTTCCTTCCGCTACACGGATATACAGTAGTTAATGCAACGTTTGAAAGTTGAGTATCTGGTACTACTAGTATTAGCTGGTACTTACCAGTTCATCAAGTAGTATTTTTTTTTACCTTGCAACGTTGCTGGTTATTAACCAATGCCTGGTGCGTGGTGACTGCAGAGCGCGGCAGGAAGGACAGTGCAGGCGATGGCAGGGAGCATCGTGTCGGCATGCGCGGTGGCGCTGGGCCTCGTCGCCCTGCTCGCCTAGGCGCCACCAGCCCAGCCGTCGAGACGCGCCACGACGCAATTATGCAGCAGCTGCACCGTACCTTTCGAGCGCGCTGATTCCCTGGCCTTGAGTTGCGTCCGTGCGTGCGTGCCACCCCTTTTTGTGCTGTATTCTTGTCTATTTTTTACGGGCCGCTCCGTCCCCGGCGGCCAGGCTGGCCTCCTGTGTACACAGCTCCACTCGCGCTCGATGATTGATCGCCTCGGGATTCTTTCTTCTCTCGCTCTTCCCTTGTACTGTACCATTGAGATTTATTTATATTTTTATCCTTGTTTAATCACAGGTCTGTCTTTTTTTTTCATGCGCTTGCTTGTCTTCTGTTGAGTGTGTGTCCGGCTGGCCAGATCTGTTTGTCTTTTAGCATCTCTAAAATTTAAAAATCCAAACATCTAATAAAATGATCTTTTAAGTAGATTTTTCAAACAACTTCTCAAGTCTAAAACTATATACATTATCTACGTCTTCACCATCCACTGCTATATCGAAAAGCGTAAATAAAAACCATCAACTATAGCAAAATAAAAACACCATCTATCTTTGGCATTTGCTTCCTGGATGAAATATGTCCTAGTATTCACTTTCATTGAACAATTATTTGCATTTCGTAGAAGACAACAGTGTCACCGGAGTAGGCATGTCAACTTTACCATTTTAGGTTCCTATTTTCTGTGGTCCAAATGCTAACCCGAGAGGGTACTTTTTCTGTCCATAAATATAGGGTCTGTTTGGCAACGACTGCGACTTATGACTTTTGACTGAAAATTTAGAATTTTGGCTATTTACGGTACAGATTATGGAGAGAGATACCCACTTGCGATTTTGGATGGTACAGATGTTGGGCTTTTAACGTGTACATCGTTTAACTTGTAGACCCTGTCTTGAGAAAATACTCTGTTTGAAAGTTATGTACTGTAGCAAAAGCCAAAACCCGTCAGCTTCGCAGGAAAAGAACATGCCCTATAGGTTATCGTGGGTTTCGTGCAGTTAAGCTTTTCAAGTTTTAACCATCAATATATGTTAAAGTTTATAAATTGACCATATAAAAATAATATCATTAATTTTGTCTTACAAAATTCTTTCATAATATATTTTTTTATTATTTTTGTTACTATATTATGATAATAAATTATAATCAAAATTTTATATTGAAGATCATAAAAAATCAAAAATAATCTATATTTATGGACGGGGAAGTAGTTATCTAAAGGTCGTCTTGATGGACCTGTTTTTGTTAACATTTCCTAGTACTAGTTCATAATTGAAACGAGGTGCCATTAATTAGTGACTTGGGTACTTTAATGCTTATGGCCTAGGATGGATGAACAGTCGTTCGATTATTTCTGATATATTATTTCGCTCTACTTCTAGCTAGCGAGTCGGTGAGTACACTGTACGTGCTCCCCGTTCACAACTACATATATGATGGTTGGGATGATTAAAGATCTCGAAAAGCTAGTGCAAAAAGGTCGCGACAGCCGTAGATTCCAATTCTTCGCGTGAACCTCCAATCATACAGTTACGAACGCGTAGATCGATCGATCGGCGCTGCCGGTGCTCAGCTACGACGCGTGTTACATTACTTGCTGCGCACAGCAACGGCTTTCCCATTTCACCAACTTCGCGCAACCAACCGAAAGTAACCGGTTCCACGGTGAGAGGCGCGCCGGGGTGTACCGCATTTGCACCGTCGCGATTAGACGCCCTACTGTTCCTTTTGGTTTCTGAGTGTGCCTTATGACTTTGAGCTGTTTGTGTAAGAGATTATAGAGTAATAGTAACTCGTATACGATTTTTGCTGATATAAATAAAGTCAGTACAATATGTATTACAATTAACTAGTAAATTCTATGTTGAAAAAGCATTCTGTTTAAAAGCTAATTACTGTAGAAAAATCAAAAATTGAAAAAGAACCAAGCCTATGTTTTTATGTACTACATTCAACGTTGTTCTATTTAATTCAATGATATTACATGCTTGCATCTAAATTTCTACATCAGCTTTTCGTTAGATGGTCTCGTAGATTCAAGAGAAGATTGAGATTTTATTACCTTACGGTGGTACGGATGATGGAGTAAAACTATGGCAACAAATCCGAGTTACTCCCAATCGTGAGCCCGTGACCGCAGCACGAACGAACGCGCGGTTCCCTGCGCAGGCTCACAGCTGCTGTCCAGCCCAGAAGGATGCGAGATTGATTGTTCCAGGCTGGTTTCTTCGACTCCTCCGTGTGCCGGTACGTTATGGAAGCGATCTCGCTGCTTCCCGTTAGGCGATTCCTCCATCATTCATGAGCCTTCTTCACGGGAGGAATACTAAAATGAATAATGATAGATAAGTAGGCCTGTCCCGTGTCGGTACCACATTAACAAATCGTCGAACATATTTATTTGCCCGCGGGAGAATAAGAATTGTAGCAGCAGAGTTTCTTTTTTTAAAAAAAAAAGATTTGTAGCAGCAGCATCTGGTAACAGGAAAGGAGCTTGAGCTGTTTGAAGCCACGTTCTGACTTCGGAACAAGAATATTTTGTCGGAATAAGATGTAGATCCGCATCGACAACCAGTAGTATGAAGCCAATAGCTTCAGCAAGTTAATCACATTTTTACTCTTGAATAAGTTTCAGTTAGGAGTATGAGAGTAAATCTCTCTCTCTCTCTCTCCTTTCTTTGGTCTTCTAAAGGCGTGTGTAAAAGCTTGCTTTTTGACAACATAGATCTCATCAGTGATGCCCAGCATCATCATGGAATTTGAGCACATCACGCCACGCCTCAACGCATCTCCCATTATCTGCAGCTGCAAAGATGCCTCTTGACAACCTACTAGCAGCAGGGTCAGGCCAACAAACAGGCGGCGGGTGCCTTATTGAACCCCACGTCAGGATCAGGTCCTGAAGCCAAGAGGCCACACATATCGGTTGTGGTTGCACGTATCGCCTGGGAAGGCAAATTGAAGCATCGATCTGCAGGGATGTCATTCTGCAAATAGAACACTACATGCAACATGTTGAGTACGGTTATTATTTAGCACTAGATTTTTATATAGGATAAAGATTTGAGATCTAAAAAAGGTTTAAGAGGATTGTTAGAGAGTGACAATCAACTGTACTCTTTTAAATTCGTGTAATATTTAGTTAAAAAACCGTCTGTAATATTTACATCAAGACGGTTTGAAAACCGTCTGTGATAACCTTCTATTATCACTGATCCATAAATTCAGACGGTTTAGAAAACCGTCTGTGATGACGTTTCTGAACCGTCTGTAATACAATTTTCTGTAGTAGTGTTCTTAAATTATGGTTTATTGTTTTTATCTATAATTTATTAGTCTAATAAATAAGAAAAGTTAAAAAGAACAGAGCCTATGACACAGCTTGCATCTGGGCTGGCATCTCTGCGGAGTTCACGTAGAATTTGACGGGCGTGGCTTCTTGGCCGGTAAGGAGCTCTTCACCTCTGCCTCCTCGCCCTGTCGTATCTCGGCGCCATGGGCACCAAGTTCAGGTCAAAACCACCCACGCTTGACCCCGCACGAGACACCGACGCAGATACCGACGGCCCGTGCAAGTAGTGGAACCGCTTGTGCCCGCCGAGCGCCTGCCCCGTGGCGAAGCCCCGTCGGCACACCGAGCAGATGTGTCGCCCGGAGCCGCCGCACGCCGCTGGCCCCGCGTCTTCCTTTTGCCGGAACAGCTCCGTGTCTTCGTGCGCTGGCGCGGCCGTCGCTGGCTTGCGGTGGCTCGCCTTGTGGCCGCCTAGCGCTTGGTACGACGCGAACGCCTTGTCGCAGAGGGGGCACCGGAAGCGGAGATCGGGCGATGCCGACGGTGACGGCACGTTGTGCTGCCCGTCCGTTGTGGCGCCGGCTTGGCTTGCGGCGGCGAGCGCCGTGAGGTACAGGGAGATGTACTCGTCGTCTTGGCCCATCACGTTGCAACTTTTCAAACTGCAATTTGCAGATTTTAAACAAATAGATTAAATGGATCGCTGTCTCTTGAAGAAATGTACGAGCATTCGAGGCGTGCTTGACTTAAACTAAAATCGTTTCAAAAGGAGGACTTGAAACTGAAATCGGGGTAAAGCATTCTAGAACAATGATTGATCCATGTACGTACCTTCACTAAGTAGTAGAATCACATCCGACCATGGTTTTATAAGAATTTATGAAAGCCAACCATGTCTGGTGACGTGCATTCGAATTGCATCGAGATAATACTAACGGGCCCAGAAAGTAAAATCGACTTCGACCCGTATGACATAACTAACACAAAGCCGTGCCACGGGCATCGATTGTTTCAGATGCATGGCCAGGCTTAAGTTAGGCCCATGTAGCCTTTGCCGCCTTGGGCCAAGTTTCTCTTCTCGAGGGTGCTGCGCCAAATAGAAGCATTGAGGTTGGGTGGGTTTTTTTAGTCTGATGGCTTATGATTTATGACTTAGATATTTAAATTCTGTTTGTTCGTGAGAGGTAGTACGTACAGAAAAATAGTCGTATGCTATTTTAGTCGATACAGCTGAACTCAATACATTTTTTACTATAATCTTTCTATTGATCCTGTTTTAAAAAATATATTATTTAAAAGCTAATTACTGTATGCAGTATAAGTATAAGCTAGTTTTAAATCAAAACGAAGCCATTGTCATCGTCGGTTTCACACGGCCCTCATCGTGAACAGCATTAGATTTTCAGGTCCTATGGTCTACAAGGGCCCCAGGGGTGCTCAAGGATCTGGCCAACTACCAGGTCGAATGTCTACCCGGCCTGTTACTACCACCGGGCCAGCCCATAAACAAGACAAATCTCACCCTTCGTTCGTTAGTACGGGATGGTGAGACGTGATATGTGATGGTGTCTATGCATATGTGATACATCAATCGATCAAAACGCTGCACCTGATAGCAGCTACAGCCCGCTCGTGAGGTGGCGCGACCAAGGCCAAGCTCAAGCGCAGCCAGCAGCCATAGGCGTGCGCCGTGGGGTGGCCGGGGGCTTATATGAGCACGGTGGCTGACAGCGAAAGACCACCGACACGTGCGGCGGGGCAGCTTAGGCAAGCCTGAGCGCTGCAGGTGGCTGTGGGCATCCACCCTGAGGTGGCCATGGGCTCATTCAAGCGTGATGGGAAGCCGTAGGTTCGTGAGACAGATGGCCACTGCTCACTTGAGCACAGGCGTTGCAGGTAGACATGGACTCGTGTGACAGTGGACGACGTGCGACTGGCCAGGTGTGGCTTGCGAGACGATGCTGTCGAGTATGCCAAGTTTTGATTTTTTGAGAAACTTGTTTTGAAACATACTTTTTATTCTTTGAAAATTGTCTGAAACTTCCTTTCTTAAGCTTAGACTTTGAAATCTTGTTGAAACATTATGTTTCGTATTTGAAACTAAGTTAAAACATTGAGTTTGATATTTGAAACTCAATGAATTGTCAAATATCATGTTTGAATCTTGCTAGACACTCACGTTTGAGCTTGAAGTTTCAGTTTTGAAACCAGCCAGTTTTGAAACTCAAAGTTTCAACATTTAAAACTTGAAGCATGCATGAAATTTACTTGAAACTCAAAGTCCCATTAATGAAACTTGCTGAAATTCTTTCAAAACTTTCGCTGAAACCTGCTGAAATTTGATTAAGGTCAGATGAAACTTTATCTTAATCTTATGAAACTTTTTGAAACATCATAGAAACCTAAAACTTTAGTTAATACTTTTATGAACTTTTTAAAAATCATGAAACTTCACTATACAGTTAGAACGGCATAGCGTTGGCTAGCTGCTTCCTCATTGATACTAGCAAACCGGTCATCATTTACATGCATGCAAGCCGGTCAACGCGCGCTTGCTGCAGAAGAGGAGCACCAATGCATTATTACCGATAAGTTACGGCATAGGTGAATGATCTGTATTGAGAAATGGAATGAACATTGCATATGCTCAACAATTCATGCTATATTTGGAGACACAATCGTATCTATATGCCACACTCGATATCTGCTTTGCAGTGTATATGTTCAAAGCCAGGGTATAAATGGTTCATATGCAGTCCCGTCAAAACAAAAATTAAGGAATGAAACTCAATGAACTTAACTGTTCTTTGTCTAATCTTATTACATATGTCTTGCAGGGAAGCCACTATGTGATCTCTCAAAGTAAGAGAGCATAAATTGTAGAACAGTTCATTTGCTGATCGATCTAAACTTAGGCCTTAGTGTTAGTAACGATCCATGCAGAAGCTTCAGGGAGTACCACTGTAGTTGTTCCTTTTCCTGTTTCTGAAAGAGTATAGAAGCACCTCTTGCAACAAGATTACGCGTCCAAAACCATAAATGACGAGAGCTTAGCAAACATTTTGATGAGCATATTACACTAGAGGTTTTGTGAGTTATTGTTTTTAAAAAACCAGAGTTGTAGATAATATCCAAAGATTAGCTTCCAAGTACACTTACAGTCTGAATCATTTCATCTTCATTGTGATGACTCGTGTCATTATTATCAGAACATGACACCGGTCTATGGATTATTATTCCATAAGAACTCTGTCTTACAGAATAATAAGCCATATATACCAGATTTAGCATAGCAAAACAATAATTAGAGATACAACAATATTACAATAACCAACGATGCAAGGCTAAAGACTTCAACATAATACATACTGACTAACATTTATCTATAGAGTACTGATACAGAAATTCAACCCTAGGCCCTAATTATACAATTATTGGATAACGAATGAAGATGTGGATTAATTATATACCTTGACTCTCTGAGACGGGGCACTATAAGGCACACACTCATCCCAACTACCGAATAAGGCGTCCATCTCTCCTTGGTCCTCGATATGACCACCCTCATCCCACGCAGCATTCTCTGAGCCAGCTATGCCTAACCCGAGGAAATCCCCGCCAGACTGGGATCTAACAAAAGAATTTAATAACAATAGTGAGTGTAATGTACTCAGCAAGCATTCTTAGCAACAAATATAATTGTATGACTAATCTCTTCATATTCAAATTTTCTATTCCACTCCTTCCTCAATAATAAAGTAGGTTATTAAGAACTTGCATATTTTAGTATTCCAAATACCACTAATCACTTTGGTGAAGAAAAAGAAACTCAGTCGGTCTCCATAGTCTCTAGTCCAGGAGACAAACGTGAATTCATGGTTTTATTAGTATTGCACATGCTTGTATCACTTTACCTATATCTACTCTAAGCTCTTTGCAATTATGTCATCGATATTTTCTTAGATGCGGTGCTGAGTTAGAGTATAGAATGTTTTCCCTAGTTCTATTATCATATCTCTACTGGACCATAAATAGTCATTGATCAGGGCGGTCTAACTCTTACCTAACACACCACTTCGCCAAATATAGGCACCAGGCTCACCACTTCCGAGTTCTATATCGGTTCTGGGTCCACCTGTTTGGACCCACAACTTATGGGTCTACGCTAGCTATGATATCCTCCAAACCAACTAGTTATACTACATACCCTCATGGAGAATATAATAACATTGTAGCGTAACATTTTCTGCTCACTAAAATGAGGCAATGGTTGACACTAAGATATGGCTCCATACCTGAGTGAGAGTGGTTTAGTCCTTAGATTATAACCTATTATACATAACTTATAGTCCGATTGCTCCATCAATTGGATCTGTTCTCCTCTAATCCCATTTTCCTTTCTCTCTTAACCATAGTTTATTTGAAATAGATATTTTAATGCAATAGGTGTTAATATATAATGTAAAAGTAATTTTTCTTAAGTAACATAAACTACTTAAGAGTGATCAAAGGTGAGCTTGCCTTGGTACGTGAAGTATGCCTCAGCCTCAACTGTGGCTTGTATAGTTTTCCCCTCTACCTTAGCTCACCCTCTGCATTACGGAGTGTATTTTATGGCTTTAAGGAATTTGATTAAATGAACATTTGAGTCATATTAAAGTGTGGGGCATTTGATCATTTGCCTCATAAGTTGATGTGCAATTGATGATTTGCCCTTTTGTGTCACTGGACCCATATGTCAGTGAAACATCATAAGGAAATTATCAATTGCACCTTAAATTTGGGGCAAATGATCAATTATCTAGTGTTGAGTCCTTAACTAAGATTTCAGATTTGTTGAATTTTTTTTAACTCAGTGATTTAGTTTGAATTCAAATAATTCCAAACCGCTTTGGCCCATCCTCACTCATAGCCCAACTGTGACTTGCCAACATCACACACGTGGGACCGGTCTGGCCTACCCACGGCAGGTCCGCACACACACACATGCCATCACACACACACACACACACACACACACACACACACACTTTTCTCTCTTTCTCCCTCTATTGCCGGTTCTCTCTCCCTATCGATGCACTGCCACCAACGCTCATGCCTCCACTGTGGTCCCCACAATGTCTCCCCTCCACCATCGCCTAACGGTGTCGATGGTGGTGGATCTGGGAGCAATTGTACTAGATCGGGTTCCTTTCCTCCTCAACGTTGCCATTTTCCCCACCCCCAACTCCCTCACAGCTCAGTGCCTCTTCTCCTCCTCCTCCGACTGGATCCGGTGCTGCTGGTGGTAGATCTAGGCACGACCCTGCTGGATCTACAGTTCCCCTCTACTCCCAAGCTAATCCTGATACTATCTTTTCATATTTTTGCATCATTATGGTTTATTTTTATTTTGAGCTTGTACTGGATTGATTTAGCCAAGGTGGAGATGACAGTGCTACTTTGTGACCGAGCAAGCCATGATGGGGCTTGGGGGTTTTGTATGCACTAGGGAGCATGACAGAATCCGCTAGGTGTGCACAGGAGGCCATCTGCGGTTCGGCCTTCACTGTCGTGAGCTAGCAACTCTATAAAGAACCATAACCCCCTCTTTCCTCGCTATCTCCTGCTTGATTTGCCAACTTTCCTATGGGGTGAAGTGATTTACAGGGAGATTTGGGGGTGGAACAGACAAAAAATGTGGGTACCCAACCCGATTTGGTCGGATGAAGGTTGGGCTGGTGGTGGTGGTCCTCCCCACGTGCTCTCCCAAGTGGCTTACCTTCTCCTCCTCGCTCTCCTCTAGTCCCAGCCCCTTTCTCATTTCAGGGCCATCGAGGACGTGTCTCGCCTTCTCAACCTCTGTTTTTCTCCCAACTACCCTAATGCTTCCTCCTCCTTCTCCGATTCTTCCATGGTGGCTTCAAGTCCTCATTCTTTGCGCTCTCGTCTTTACTTGGACTGGATTTGGGAGGAGAGGTGGGTGGGGATTAGGGGTACGGTGCGAGCTCTCTCTGGTGGCTTAGGGGAGATAGATGGGAAAGTGCTCTCTCTCTCTCTCTCTCTCTCACCACTCGGCTGGCTACTCCTTATCCTTCGCCTCCTCACATGCCACTGTGCGCAGTGAAAGGAAGGTTACTCACATGGACCGAAGGTTCCTATTTTTTTCTGGCACTATAGCTTAGTGAGAGATCATGTGGAAATGATCCCATCTTTGTGATGAGTATTTGACTGTTTGTTTGAAGGAAAATTGAGTTTGTTTTGGGCTTTTATTGCAAAGTCTTAATTCTGGTCGAAATGAAGTCGTGTACGACTTGTCCCCTCGCTCGCACGACCATGTAGCATGCCATACGACCACGCTTTGGTCGTGGTCGAATTCGTTCGAGAGCGTCGACCACGTTGAGGTGTTCTCGGCAAAACTGACAGTGGTCGGAAGGCGTTACGACCACGTTGGCGCATATCGGGTGGCGTACGACCACGTTGCCGAGTATCGGGTTCCAGCCGAGCAACGTACGAGTTCTTTGGCCGTGGTCGGAAGGGTTTACGACCACGTTGGCAATTGGGAGCGTTTGATCACGTTGTAGCGCCGAGCTTCGACCACGCTGCGAGCCCTCGGAAGATTTGACCGTGGTCGGCACTCGGCGCTAGGGTTTACGATCACGGTGTGGGATCGGAGCCTCGACCACGCTTGGGCGGTCGGGCGCTCGACCACTTTGGCCGTGGTCTGTGGGCGCCACGACCACGCCTGTGGGAGCTCGAGGCCTCGACCACGTTGTGGGAAAGGAGCCACGACTACGTTATGGCACTTTCGGTGGTGCGACCGCGTTGCGCCGGAGAACTACGACCACGTTAGCGCGAGAATTGAACGTGGTCGAAACCGCGTTCGACCACGTTATCGGTTGGATGACCGTGGTCGTGCGGGATCACTAAAATTGGTCGTGAGGGTGCATTTCATGTCCGATTACGGTGAGGTTTGGTCGGTTGGGTTCCTTGTGAAGTCATGGACCTTGTGGACTGGTTTGTTCACTATTTTGACAAGGTTTAGTAAAGTCTAATTTCTGTGGAAAAGAGACTTGAGCTCGTGAGTCGTGTCGAGTATGGATCGATGCTATGTGATGGTTTTGTTGTCTGTGATGGTTGCAGGTACTGGGAGACATGTCTTGGTGAGGCTTAGAGAGGTCGGGACTAGACATAGGAGATGTTGAGGTCCAGAACGACGTGGAAGCCGAAGAGGACGTGGTCTTGCCCGAGTGGTGTAACCGAAAAAAAAGGCATGAGGAGGAAGCTTGGAGGTCAAGGGCATTTTGGAGAAATGCCAAAGCCTGCAAAGGAAGCTGTGTCCTCTGGGAAAGCACTGGAGTTGGTGGTGCTATTGGGCAAAGCAGTGGAGCCGTTGCCACTGGGTAATGGGCAAAGCACTGGAGGCCTCGCAGCACTGGACTCTCTCAGAACGGTGGTCTGTTGAGACCCGTTAGCGTGTGAGACTATAAATAGAGAGGTTAGGTCTCAGGAGCGGAGAGAGGTTGTCCCCTGAGTGCTCTGAGTGTTCCTCTCTATCTTGTGTGAGTTGTCTCTGGGTAAGAGCATGGATGCTCGTGTACCTCCGATGGAGTGGTCAGAAACCTCCATGTGCAATAGAAAAGATTGGATTCATCTCTCGTATCTTTCTCGCTTTTGTTCTTGAGATGATTTGTTTGATCTGTTTGCCCTCTCTGTGTTCTTTCGATCATATGTGTTTTGTCTGAGAGTTGGCTTGTGCTTCACTTGCTCAGGACTGGGAAATTGTTTTATGACTGCTTGCTAAGATCATTCCCGAGAGCAAAAGCAAAATCAGAGAAAACCGAGCTCTGTGGTTCTGCCGCCTGGAGCTCTCTGTTTCAGTTTTCGACTTTGGTTTTCTCCTCTTCTGTTGTGAAGACTTTGGAGGTTCTTGGTATTTTACTTCCGAGATCTTGTACGAACTAAGTTTCAAGTTTCATTCATTTTGGATCTCGTGCAAAAGATCTCTAATTTCTTGCTCCTCGGTCGCGCCGACAACAGAGTATTTCAGATACATTCTCGTTGTCGGATGATCGACTACGGCATAAGTTTTCGGTTCGGTTTTCACCAGCGATATCCTCTGCTTTCGGTCATTCAACCTCGTCGTAGCGGTGGTCTTGCGTATGCTTGGTCTGTTTCACCCCATACGACCACGGTCAAAACCCGATACGATTTCACATTTACGACTACGGTTGTCTTGACTCGACTTCTTGTTTTATTGTTGCTGTTCGGTTGATCTTTGTTTTTCTGACTTCTTAGCTCTCTAGCTAAAGGAGAAGAAGAACTTGGGGAGGAAATTTTTAAGGCACCATTCACCCCCACTCTGTTGCCATTTCGGTCCTTCACTTAGTTTTCTTTTATGAAGGTAAGTTTGGTGGGGTTTAAGTGGGTTTTGGCATGGTTTCTGCTGGATAATGATACCCACTATAGCGAGAAGTGCCGACTAGCCCTGGCTGGCATCTCGATGAGTGCTACCTATGCATTTGGATAGGAGAGGGTACTGACAGCAATCTAGCTACTTTCTTTCTTACTTCTTTTGGATGGTTGCATATTCTTAGCACCGATTCACTCCCTACTATGCCGACAGCTTAATCTAACATTCCAATGGATAGCTAAATGCCTGTTGTATATGGTTGAGAATGAATAATGTATTTCGATAACCCTGATTAATTCTCATGATGCAAATATACCTTTGTATTATGGGTTAGTCTAGTCACTTTATGTTCTTTTAGTAGTCAAGTGCTTTGGGATTTTCCCCGTTACTTGGTCATTCATGTAATTGAATTAATTATAAATGTATCATTTGTTACTTACTTAATTTTTAGTTAAATTTAAATATGCTGCTTATGTTCGGTAAAAATGAGGGTTGTTTCGGTTTTTCTCTATTTTATAGAGTATGATTGCATGGTTTTTTTACTTTCCCTTTCTTCTAGGGCATGAGACAGAGAAAGTGTGAGAGATTCTCATTACAATGATCAAACTGATCAATCGACTAATGAATCAGCTAGTAATTAAAACCCAATTAGACAAGATCTTCTTTCATATCATGAACATACACAAACAAACCCTAAATCCCATATCCATGCATACACCCACACACCACTCACCTTACTAATAATGTCACCCGTATGCCATCCGCACGTCGCACAACTTCACGACGGCGCCCACGCCGATACGAATACGGCGTTGTGCCCCTTCCATGTAAGCGTGAGGTCGTCGTCCTCCCGCTTCATCCCCCACCCAGCCGCGTGCTCGTTCAGCATGGCCTTCACCTCCCCTGCCGCCTCCTCTCCGAACGCCACCGCCCGGAACCCCGCGCTGTGCATCCTTTGTCCCCACCTCGCCCTGCCCTCCTGCCGCTCAACCCTGTCTATCCCCTCCTGCGCCAGCACGTTCTCCACCTTCCACCCCACCTCCGCCTCGTACCACCGCCGCTGCTCGCTCCCCTTGGGCAGGAACGTGTCCAACGCGTCGTACGGGATCCACAGGAAGTTGAACGCCGCGCGCAGCCTCCCCACCACGTCGCCCGCCGTGAAGTCGGCATCCTCTTCCACAACCACGACCAGGCTGGGGTCGAGGGTTCGGAGGGACTTGAGAAGCATGGTCCGGAGCGAGACCGGCTGCGCCAGGCTCACCGATCCGGCCGTCTCGTCCGGGACGGTGTGAAGCAACATGTGACAGTTCACGACAAGTGCCTCGGTGCCGTCCGAAACCAGCTGCTGCATCCGGAGCTGGTCGACCAGGGACGTGAACGCGTCGGCCGGTGAGGTGGGCACAACACGGAAGTCCATGGACATGTTACGGGATCGCGCGAAGTTGACCAGCTTCGCGCCGAGCTCCTCGTAAGACATGTCGAGGGACGGCGGCGGCGCGCTGGACCCGACATCGACGACGGTGAGCCGGAGGATCGGGGCCCCCCCGGCGCGGCTCGCGAGCATGTCGATGAGCGTCGGGATCTGCATGCAGTGCGTCGTGCTGAGGTCGACGATGTGCACGACGGGGAAGCCCTCCACGGCGTCGAGGATGGCGGCGTTGGCGGCCGTATACCCGAACCGGTGCCACGGCGTGAGATCGACGAAGTTGGCGAGCTCGATGGCCGTGAAGCGGTGCACATGGAGCGCCGCCGACTCGACCGCCGCCGCGACGGCCGCGGTCACCGCCTTGCACGCGCCCGTCCTGGACGCGCGCGCGACTAGCGCGCAGAGGAACGCCTCCGTGAGCCGCTGGTTCGAATCCCCGTCCGCCGGCGCCATGTTGTTGAGCACCCACAGGATCTGCTGCGTCAGCGTGGCGTCGTTGGCCTCGATGGCGTTGGCGCAGTGCACCAGCAGCTGCTCCATGCAGTTCGTGCTGCTGAGGTTGCCGAGCGATATCTCGGACGACGGCGTTGGAAAGCTCCCCGGCCACGGCCGTGCCCTCGGCTCGCCGACGTCAAGGAACAGCCCTAACCCTAGTCCGTGGCCGTTAGGGTGGAGAGGCGGTGCAGCATGAGTGAGCTGCATCATGTAGGGGCGCGGCGCAGGTGGCAAGAGGTAAGGAAGGACACAGATTTCGCGATGACTACAAAAGGGCAAGGAGGCAGAGCTAGTACGCGTTGAGCAGTTTGAGGCGCGGATTTGGTGCTTGTACAAAGCATATATAGAGGGCTGTGCGCTTGTTGCTTGGAGCTAGCTACACGCGGTTTCCTAGCTTTTGCATTAGAGCTTTGGGAACGTGGATCAAAGGGGGAAACAAAGGGGGGATGAAGAAGGCGATCGAGCACAAAGATGCTTACCAACGAGGATCGAGAGCTTGGAGCACTATTGCTTGAAACCAGAAGGAATATCAAGATGACTAGCACATATACATGCATGTCTACTCTAACTAGCTCGTTTGAATTCAAGAGTGAATTAACTTGCGGAGATCTGTGGTTGTCGATCTACAGAGAAGAGCTTTAGGGAAGTCGACGAACTAACTAGAGGAGCAATTGGGAAAGCGAGAGGTAGGGGAAGCGGGGGGAGCTAGGGGAAGGGGAAGAAGGTTACAAGTCACAAAGTCGCTAATTATAGATGGAATTTTGTATTTGTTTTCTTGGATTGTTCTGGATGGCCAGCTACACATTTGTCTATAGTAACTAGTAATTATCAGGATAACAACATGTCACAACATGAACAATAATTTATGGGTGTGTCTAGACGTCATCCGGATATTTTCTTTCTAATAATCATCCAGATTTGAAACCGTTAGATTATAGATCCAACGAGCCCTTTTTTTTGGGAGGGGGAGATTTATTTTGGAGGGGGTGGGGGAGAATTGGCCGTTGAATCTCTAATTCAATGGTCACAAATATGGATGATAGTTAGAAAGAAAACATCCGGGTGATATTTATCAACACCCATAATTTATTATCAGTATACTTCGCTTAGCAATATATATCGTGAAAAATGACAACTACCAATTCACAGAAAAGGGTGACAACTACCAATTCACAGAAAAGGGCAAAGTGACATCTTCCATTTGGATCAGAGGACACCTAAAGGATTTGTCCTTCTTACTGTGGAATTTCTGTGTTCGAAACACGCCATAAAATTGTTTGTTTGGAATGTACATGTGCTCCAAATTTCGCCACTTGACTCTTTCTAGTTATCAAGGGGAAGGTGAGTCATCACGATTGTACGTAGTAATTTTGACTGGAGGAACATTGACTTTAAAAATTAAGTACATATGTCAAGAATTTATGGCGATTTAAAGTGTGCGCCTAGAGGTTTTGGGACCTGACTGGAGACTATTTAGCCATGCAAAGAGCACTGCTCTGAAATTCTCTCTTTTTAAGACGAATTTATTGTTGAAATTTCACGCACTCTTTCAGAGAGAGAGAGAGAGAGAGAGAGAGAGAGAGAGAGAGAACGGCTCACGGGCCCTATCATGGTGAAATAATTTGGTCAGTCTGGGTCGGGTCCTACATGGGACAAGCTAGAGCTAGTTTAGTAATTAGAGGGTCCATTCTATTTAAAATGCTCATCGTTGCAAGCGGAAGACGACCCTTTTGTTTGGATTTAAACTTACACGTCCAAAGCGTTGAATACTATTTCGACAGAAGAATATTATAGACCAGGTATGACTACTCTGTAGACTCAACTGCATTGATAGATGGCAGCTGTGTCTGAATAGTAGTTTCACTTCGAGAATTCCGTTTGTTCTTTGCAAGAATACTAGGGCATTTATTTAAGCGTAATTGGACAAACCCTAAATAAAATGATAGTCATAGTAATGTAATAGCCACCAAAATAAAAAATTGACTTGTGCGGGGAAAACTAAAACATAAAATCTATGAAAGACAAGATCCTCAAAATCAAGGTCTAGTTTCACTATAATTATGCTCCTTGGGTTGCTCCTCAATAGCTCTAATTGATAGTCAAATACCCTATTGTACTCTCCTTTTGTTGCATCCAACATTCTCTGCATAACTGCAGCCTTTGCTCCCTTGCATTTTGATAAGTTGATATCTGTTAGCATTTCTTCTATCACATTGGATTTCAGACTCTGCATACTCCTTATAGGATTTGCTTGGATTATCTTCTCATATTTGTCTGCAATCCTTCTAGCAGTCACAAGGGAATTATCCCTTCTTGAAGGGCATATGTGCTGATCCTCAAAAATGCTAATTTGGTAGCTCTTGGTCTAGCTGTTTGTGGACAGTAGGCACACCCAAGGACAATTAGGCTAGTCCCTTACCTTTTTTCTCATTCTTGATGAACTTTATTACCTTCCTGTTTGCTAGGGCATACTTTATGATTGCCCTCTTGAACTGCTTCTTCCCCCTGAATTTCATGCCCAGAGCAAAACTTGGTACACTTGCCTTACCATCGAATCTTGCATACTTTGACTCCAGCCTTACCAACTCCCCCTCCTCTTCCTCAAAAGAGTGATCATCATTGCTACTATCAGCATAAGGAGTCTCATTAGCCTCATCTGCTATGCCTTCTGCAGTAGGAACAGCTGGAGGGCCTTCAAGTATAACTTCATCAAGGACTGCAATTTTGCTGGCCTTTGGTAGCTTCTTGAGCTCTACATATTTCTTCTTTATTTTCACAGCCTCTTCATCATCATCTGGTGAGTAGTAATCACCATACATGTAGTCACTATCAGAACTTGAACCTCAGAACTTGAACCATGTTTGGTCATCTTGCACTTCTCACTAGATCTATCCCCTAGAATTTACGCATTTGCGCAATCTCCATATGTCTGTCGGCAAAAGATGAAGAGGGAATAGCCATGGGGGTGCCTTTCCTCACTTCCTCCTTGCCTTGACTCACTTGCATCCCAACATTGACCAATTCCTTGCTACAAGTCACTTGCAACACAGCAGCGTCCTCACCATTATTGCCCGGACTCATTTTTGTCATCATTCATCCCATCTCTTCCTCAAAGTCACTACTTGCCATCGTTGAAAAAATCGCATTGAAGTGAAACCGAACCCCAAGCATGTCCAGCATATCCATCCTGAGAGAACCACTAATTCCTACATGCAAGTGAGCAAACAAATCAGAAAAATGTACTATAAAGGCTCGAGATGGGCTATAAAAAAATAAAAAAGCAATGAAATCAAGAGATTTGTCCCCTAAAGAGCTCACTACACGCAATATTGAATCCAACATCAAGCCATAAAAAATTGTGACTTCATGTGACATGATTTGGTGGCTCAAACACATTCTGAAAGCCCTAACCCAAATCAAAGTCCCACAAATACCAAATGCAGCTACTAACCTTCCTGTAACGCCCCAGGGTCCAAACCGGTTTAGACCTAAGCCCATTCTGGATAGGCCATGCACACGTAGCAACTTACTTGTACTTTTGTCCTCGATTCGCGCAAAATGGTTAACTGAAGGTTGTTACCATTGGAAGCCCTCACTACTACAAAAAGCCTAATACTAGACGCCAAATCACAGACGGTTTGACAAAACCGTCGGATTTAACACTAACACGCGGTTTTAATTTGGACACCGTCGTGTTGATGGCGTCGGAGAAAGCGAGTATCACGCAGCGGTTCTTATCGATGAACCGTCTGTGATATTCCAGTATCACAGACGATTTTAATTAAAACCGTCGTAATACTTGAATTATCACGACGGTTTTTATTAAAACCGTCTGTGATATGTTTCCCGCCTTGCAATTCTCTAAAATTTCATAATTTCCCGCCTGAGTCCGAGTAGGATTCAGTTTTGAGACATCTTCAGTAAAACGAGCATAACTTTTGCATATGGTGTCCGTTTTCGACGTTCTTGTACTCGTTGGAAATCTAACGATGAGCCCGATCCAAAAATAACGACCAAATTGTGCCAATCTCCCTCCAAGACCCCCAAAATC
This sequence comes from Bonia amplexicaulis, assembly GCA_036346245.1. Taxonomy (NCBI): domain Eukaryota; kingdom Viridiplantae; phylum Streptophyta; class Magnoliopsida; order Poales; family Poaceae; genus Bonia; species Bonia amplexicaulis. The sequence continues at coordinate 2,638,576 of CM070753.1, forward strand.
GGTCATCTTTGGACCTAAACCTGCGTCGCAAGTTTTTGGTGTCTGTTTTTGCCCTTTTCTTGGTCTTCCTTTCGAATTTGGATTTTGTTTCAACCGCAGTTGTAGATCTCGTCGAAACCTTTCAAATGAGTATATATAAGCCATATAAAACTTTGCTATTTTATCATTTCAGACTAGTTATTTATATTGCATCGGTATATAAAATTTTATGCTCTAATTCTATGACGGTTCTAGCTATAGAACCGTCTGTGATATGCATTCATCACAGACGGTTCTATAGCTAGAACCGCTCTGATAATCGATCACCGGGCCCGCCGATCCTCCTTAACCCAATTCTAGCCAATAGAAATCCAAAGAATCCTCACCCCACGGATCGTAGCTCCGCCTCTTCGTCCCCTATAAATAATTCCATTGACCCCACTATTCTCCTCCATGCTGTGTTCTCCTCCTCTGTGATATTCTCTTCCTCTTTGTTGTTCTCCTCCTCTTTGCTTTCTCCTCCTCTGTGATATTCTCTTCCTCTTTGTTGTTCTCCTCCTCTTTGTTGTTCTCCTCCTCCTCCTTGACTCATACCATAATAGCCCCACGAAACAGATGATGCACAAGGCAGTGCTCAATCAACACCGACGATGGTGGGCATCAAAGACATCCAGCTCGTGCGCTGCATCAAGGGCGAGAAGGCCTAGGCATAGAGGATCTTTGATTTTCTCTGTTCTTGTTGTGTTAGCTAGATGGGTAACCTATTTGTTGTTTTGGGATATTGTAATAGTAGATTCTAATCTTAATAAAAATAAAATGTGTACTGTGTTTCATACTATATTTGCTTGTTTTCATTTCAATTAATTGATTTGCGAAATGGATGTTTTATGTCTGTGAAATGAATTGAGATGTGAATTGGATGTATACATGTGCATGTTGATCTGCTTGTTTCAGAGAGCATGGCTAGCATTTCCTAAGGCTAGCCAATAAACAAAAATAGATTTAGGGGTAGAAAAGAATAGCATAGACGGTTTTTACTTATGAACCGTCTGTGATTATCAGCTATCACAGACGGTTTTTAGTGAAAACCGCTCGTGATATTTACACCACGACGGTTCAAAACCGCCTGTGATAACCTTCGATTATCATCGACCCATAATTCGCATTTGCCTGTAAAACCGCTCGTGATGATGTTTTTGAACCGTCTGTAATAGGGTTTTCTGTAGTAGTGCCTAGGTCTATATGTTAGTGCTTCTTAAGCTAAACAAGCAAGGTGGGACTAATCCACACCCTCATGTGTACATACACATATAGGCCATCATGGGCTTAATTCTACAAGGGCCGAGGTGTCACACTTCCTTACTCCACCTCCAGGGGAACAAATCGTCACTGCTGCATGTGCTTGATTCGACGAGGGAGGAGCACGATTTGGGGGAAGATTGAAGGGATAGAAGGGGATACTATTGAGTCTACAAGTCAAGGGTCAATATCCTGACTATATTACGCCTCTGACATGGCAACGAAGGCCAGCTAGGACTGAAACAGGCCAAGTAGGATAGAAATCAGGTGGATTTGGGGAAGGGCAAAAAAGTTCAAGGCTTGTGAGCTGGCTTGGCTCGTTGAAGGCTCGGCTTGGCTCGACTCGTGGCATAAACAAGCCAAGCCAAGCCAAGCCAGGGTTTCAGCTCAGTCTGTTAACGAGCTGAGCTTGAGCTGGCTCGCGAGCTACTTGCTGGGCTTGACAGGCTTGCTCGGCCAACTCATGTTATTCACATAAATAGATTTTTCTTATCCAAAGCGCAAGACGTGTCACCACCATATGTGTCGCCACGCTCACCCAGCCACCCTGCCATGGAAGGTCTCCCAGTGTGGTAATCTTCTAACTCTATTAGTGGCATTTTTGGATCCACTTGCATGTGATTAGTTTTGTATTGAGGGATGCTGTGTGGTGGAACCAAGGGAGAATTTAAGTTCTTTTCACATATGTGCCTATCTGAAAGCTGTAAAATTCCAAATAAATTTTACTAGAATCATTCCCCAATCTGGAACATAACTTGAATGTTACTATGCAATGGAGTAGAAATGGTGGATTGTAGTGTACTGTGTTAGTCTAGATGTTTTGGAGCAGCCTACAGCCGAGTATCTTCTTACATACAATTCAAGTTCAAGTGGCTCAAATTTGAATCTCAATTGTGTTGTCCCCAGTTCTCCATCCACGAACCTAGTGTAACACATGTGTTGGTGATGAGTGGCGCTAGCTACATAGGTTCACACGCTGCTAAAAGACTCCTTCACAGTCTCCTAGTGGTACTTTTTCATAACTTTGTGTTGTTGTTTCTTGCTCAAATTCAGCATCAGTCAAATGAATATTTATAGAACACTTACAAATTTTTCTCGCATCTAGGATAATCTTTCAAGAGGATATATCGGGGCAATCAAGGTTCTTCAGAACTTGTTTCCAGGGCCCGAGTGATTGCAACTTATATATTTCGATTTATGCGAGCCTAATGATTCGAGCTTGAGCTTCCTATCAAGCTAAGTTGAGCTGCGCCACCTTTTTAGCTCGTTAGCATAGCGAACCAAACCTCCTTCTTAACGAGCTTTACTGAGCCAAGCTGGCTCGACATCCACCCCAGTCCAACTGGACTGCAAATGGTACCGATCATTCCCGTTATGGCCCACATACGCTTATGTGTTTGATCATTTCATCCGGCTTTACTTCGGCGCCATTTGATTGTGCACCTAGATTCTAGATAGGTCTAGTATTGTCGCAACTGTTACAGTAGATCGTCGTGTGCATGCTGCCTGGGTAGGAAGGAGCATTCATTACTACAGAAAAGGTCATCATAGATGGTTCAAAAACGTCATCATAGATGGTTTGGTGAGCCGTCTAAGTTTATGGGTCAGTAATGACATGAGGTCATCACCGACGGTTTTTGAACCATCTGTGGTACAACTATCACAGACGGTTGTAGTAGAAACTGTTTGTGATATGTCGGTCATCACAGATGATTCAGATTAAAAACTGTCTATGCTGTCTGCAATTATCACAGACGGTTTTTAATAAGAACCGTCTGTGATATTTGTACTGATGATTTTTGATCTTTTTATTTTCTCGTCTTTTTCTCTACTCCACAGAATGTCTCAATGGATCATCACATTTGTGCCCTTGCTCTATGAACCAGAACTTCACCGTGACCAATCGACCATGGCAGATCGACCATGGTAGAACGACCAAGGAAGAACGATCACGATAGAACGATCACCGCAGAACGACCACAGCAGAACAATTACTGCAGAATGACCACGGCAGAACGATCACCGCAGAACAACCATGGCAAATTAACCACAGCAGAATGACCACCTAAGATTGAGCACGGTAGAACGACCACCCCAGATCGACCACGGTAGAAACACCGCCAATTGGAACTTCATGTACTCGTCGAGATTGCAGGGATCGTACAACAGAGGGTCATCAAAAGTGTGGAGCACGCCGCCTCCCTTGGGCACAGACCTGAATAGAATCGAGTAATGCTTGCGCTTACTCGACGTCCTAACACAATGCATGCAAGATGGCACTCTCCCGTTCGTCACGGCCTACAATCACATTCACAGGCTATAGTCACCGCCTCGTCTTCTTGATAACCTTCAGAGCGAAGGGAAGCAAGGTGAATGGGGCTTGTACGTACCGTGAGTAGATCGCCGGTATTGACGGTGAGGACGTCTAGCTCATGGGGGCACAGTGAGCCAGCTCCTGTCGTCGGCCTGCATATCAAGGCCCTCAACGTTGTATCAGGTGGGAAAGGGAGAAGAGGGGAATGACGAGGCCTGTATCGTATCTCAAAGGATTAATAAGGTGTGAGAGGGAAAGACCGGTGCCTGCCATTCGATGCGTAGAGAATGGACGTGTGAGATCGGGATCTTGGGGGAGATGTTGCGGATCGGTGACGTGGCAGGGAGAGACTGAAATTTCATACACAATTATCATATACGGTTCTTATTAAAAATCATCTGTGATACTATTTCTTTATATACGGTTTTTAGTGCTGGTAGCAACATATATGATCTCTAAAACTAAACCTCTATAATTGTATCTAATACTGATGGTTTCGATAAACTATCTGTGATGAGATGTCTAGTTTTAACTTTCTTTGTAGTAGTGGTTCAGTATCAGTTCTGCAATCTCGTGCGACCATTTGGTTAGCCGCCGTTGAAGTGTCGGGCTGGCCGGCTGGGAGGAGTCCGCCACGAACTGTGATGCTCTGTATTGTCAATACATGGAACGGAACCGTTTCATATGCGGTATGAGGAGTGAACTGTATAACGTAGATCACATCTTATTGTAACAATTTAGATGTCACAAATGCATGGAGTTTACGTGACCGGCCGGCCGGCGTCACGTTCGATCTCGTGAGCCACCCGCACGCACACTGCTTGATTAATTAGCTGTTCACTGGCGTTTGCGCAGTAAAGGATGGTTCGTACGTTGTCGTTGGTCGCGAAACTGCGCTGCGATGCACGGGTCCCTTGCAGTTCGACGTACGTACCTCGCGCTCACACGCGCGATCGATCCCGGGTACGCGCCCGTTATTGCACCCTGATCCCGCGCGTGTCGATCGGTCGGCCCACGCACACGGCACATTGCACAGTGGAGTTCAACGGACTAGCTAGTAGTGCACTCGGCATCAATGAACGCATGCATATTTGCATGATGCCGGCCTGCATCTGCGAGAGTAGTAACCAGCCACCTGTAGTTTCTCGTGACACAACTGCATGCAGTGCGTTGGATCGATCGACGACAATATAATGTCATTGCGATAGGGTTGTTAACTACAAATTCATCCCAGAAAGCTCAAGGGACCACATGTCAGCTTCTTACTATTGGTTATGCTTCTTCGCTAGCTGCTGCGTTGTAACAACCGAAACTGTAGGATGCATGACGCAATCAGAGAGGGTGAATGATTGCATTCGTTTCTTGAAATCTGTACTTAGTCGATGAATAATCCGATCGCTCGAACGAACACTTGATGCTCAGCTTTGTCAGTAGTCATACACGTCGTCCAAACAGCAATCACCATAAATCACGAAGCAGATAGATTCAAAATATTTTTTATTACTGAATTTTCATGGCGTTAAAAAGTGCCCTCACAAGCACCCCTAAAAACCCTAGCACAAAAAAAAAGCCCCTCAAAGCTACGGCCAAAACACTTGGCCTCTTCCTGCTTTTGTATGCTAGAGTCATAAACCGTGTTCGACTCAAATACGAACACAAAATTCTATCTCTTCCTCAAATCAAAGGACCCGAAACTCTTTCTAATACGGGTTTTACTAAATCTCTAACCCCTCCTATTACGGACTCCTTCCATAACGTTTCCAATCTCACCACATGATGAAGCCTCCAGGAACGCACCTCTCGTAGCTCCATCTTGCATCATCAACCTCCATGTAGAAGCCTCTTGGACCGTACCGCCTGTAGCTTCTCCACGCATGACCACCTTTGATCTCTATGTACTCCAGCGTTAGATCGGCCATCTCGCGTGACATCCCCAACCGTCTGGACCTCAGATCTCTCCATCCTAGTCCTAGTCCTCCATGTCACAGACCATGATCATCTCCACGTCATTATGCACATGCAAAGACCAAACAAATGTTTTCCAGCACAAGTTCTCTACAACTTGACCATCATCAGCATACACACTCACACTACTCTTGACCATCCATATACAAGAGCAAAACCATCATCGACCATCAACCGGGTCGTCTATGATCAAACATTCCATCGCTTACCGCAAATCAGCTCCAGACAACTTCTTACGACCGCTAGCTCAATGAGTATTCGAAAACCACAAGTACTCGAAAAATACTATCACTCCACTCCAAACACTCAGGGATACCACTCATCGCTACCGACTAAAACCACTGATTACCGAGCACCAAGTCTACGACTACCAATCATCAACCAATCACCGCACCATCGATCATCGAGCACTGAGTATCACTGACAACCGCTCTGACCAGATCAGTCAACCACTTACCCAACACGAGTACTCGAGGTACATGAAGATCACAGGAATTAAAGCACCCGTACCGATTATGATGTCTTTGAGTACCGACCGCGAAGCCTAGAGCAACCGATAGCAAAGCCTTCAGCTACCGAGGACAATAACACCAGACTGCAAAGTCTACGACTATGAAAATAAGAGTGTGAAGTCTACGACTATAACAGCAGTCCGTAAAGTCTACAACCATCGACTGCAAAGCCTTCGACTATCGACTAATAAAATCTATGACTATAGAGTACCGACCAGATATTGTAGCTACGATCATGAAAAAGTATTGTAGCTACGACCATGAAAGGTACTATAGCTACGTTTACCTTCAGTGGTCATTATGTCGTGGTCAGAGTCGAACGTGGTCAAACTATCATAATCGATATTCCGCGGTCAACGCCGGACGTGGTTGAAGTCGAACGTGATCGTAAACGACTCTGAGTCGTAATCAACGTGATCGAAGTCTGACGTGGTCAAAGTCTGCCGTAGTCGTTCAACCGTGTGATCCTCTGAAGCCACTCGAGTGCAGTCCGATGTTCCGGTGCGTCTCGAAAGCCGTCTGATGCTTCAGAGCTACTCGAATACCGTCCGATACTATTCAGACCCGATCGGACTGGTCTGAAATTACTTAGAGCAACCAAAAATACTCGGAGAAGACGGAAACAATTCGGAGCAGACTGAAACCACTTGAACTTGAAACCTTCGACCACGATCGACCAAAACTTTCACAAACGTAAAATCCAAAGCAATTTAAATATCAATTATCCATCATCATTTTATTTACAATCATCTGTATGGTCTAGCAAAAAGCTAGCTGCCGTGCGCGAGCTTTATTCCGCCGTCTGAAATCGATGCGTTTGGGGCATTGTATGTGCGGTAAACAGCATTTGATTTGCCGATTAAGCATCCATGAATTGGACCACAGAATATTGTGCACATAGACGACGTATGCCGAAAATTTTATATGCCTAAGCATCCTAATTCCATGTTCCTTAATTTTGATACGTAAATCTTTTAACTTGCTGCTGAGTGATGACCTGAGTTTTCTTCAGGTAATTGATTAATATAGTTGTCATTTTTTCCCTACAAAAATATAATTGTCATTTTCAGAGATACTCAGTATATTAAAGATGGGGGACTCTCTGGATGGAGAGACATGCCACGTCATTTTTTTTTGCGAAAAAGCCTCTGCATTTTGTGTAATCGCGTAGAGGCCAGGTCCTTTGTTCTCGCAAACAGGTCCCTACCACGTTTTTTTTTCCGGAAAGCACCCTCCACTTCACCGATAGCAACCCGCGGTTTCCAAAATTATGTATAGGTCCTTATTTAGTTACGTACAGATCCTTATAGGTCCTTGGTTTTTTTGCAAAAAAGCCTTTTGGGTTTTTCGAAATTACATATGTGCTCTCGATTTTTTTTTAAGAAACGCCTCACGAATTATCGTCTTTTTTATTTCGATCCACATAGTAAAAAGCAAACTGGGATGATTCCGATCGACTAGCTGCTGCTGAGTGGTAGGATTGATCACGGCACTTGGCGGAGTAGTAGGAGGTAAACTTCATATAGTTAGCTACTCTAGGGGCACAGGGCTTGGCAATTAATTAGTTTAACCAAAGTTCTTAGATTAGGAAAACATACGATGATTTTAAATTTATGTACGTTTCTCAAGTTATATTTTCCTTTAAGTTACTATGTCATTTTCAATTTTTATGTTGTTTAAAAATCTAAATAGCCTACAATATCTTTCAAATTTTACGACGTCTTAAAAATCTAAATAACTTATATGATGCGTAAATATATTTTCAAGCATATAAGTTATATCATTTAATACTACAAACCTTAAAATAAATTTAGTGTGCAAATGTGCCGACCACCCTTTAAGCATCTAAAGCTAGTTAAATTAGTAATGTCATGATCATCTGAAAAGGTGATGTTGGTTACTTGTCAAAATTTTCCTATATCAACTATAAGCAACTTCACACGTGTCGAACCTTAGGCCAATTAAGTGTATGCTTTTGGATACCACACCTAACAAGTATGGACCGGATTGAGCTATGTATGCAACTTCAAATCACCCGAATCCAGCAACGAAAAAGGCAATACAAGTAGTACTTCTCGTACTAATAAGAACATGACTCATTGCGGTCTTTTGTTTATATAATTTTCTTTTTAAAAACCAGGAGACTTGATAAATTCGTCTTTACAAATTTGTAGGCTGTTGAGAGATTTTTTGGTATTAAACATATGACAAATTGTATATTGCTGCATTGAATGAAGCTTTATTTATTTTACTTGGAAATCACCAATTACTAATTTCTAGACTATACGGGTAGGGCTATGATGCCCATTACCAAGGTACAATATTCATTGTATCTACATTTTTATTATGTTTCTCTTTTAATTATGTATAATTTTAGATTGCAAAAGACGATTCGATCTATAGTTCATTTGTTTATCTTATGTTAGCATTGCTCCATTAGCCCTCCTAAATTTTGCTTTTGGGTTCGTCACTGTTGGCAGCAAAGGATTAATTAGTGCATTGTTTAAGTGTAACTAGAGGATCGAAGAGCATGGCGACATGCAACTAGGCTAAGGCATTTGAACTTTTCTAGTAAATTCTCTTTAGCTACCGAATCCCCATGGACTTTTCCCTGAAGACGCCGCAAGAAACAAGATATGTGAGCGCTGTGAAAGCAACGCAGGAGCAGTGCGCATGTGCTTGAGGGCTCGGAGAGACACTCCTACCTGTCGATATGCCCCGGACACGAGTCCAAAAGGGTCGGGACAAATTCCTGGGATTCTGAGCTGATGCAAAAGGAGTTGCAGAGGCATTGTTTAGTCGCCAATGTGTGTGCTGATTCCATTTCATGGCTCTCCATCCCAGTCACTACTGATCTGTTATTCCTGTCTGCATGCATGCATGGTAGTTTGAAGTACTTGTACTGGCTGCAATTGTTATATGTCACCCAAATCCATGCGTCCTGTGCATGACAGCATGAGCTAGTACTAGCGGCTGTCGTGCTCGGGGAGAGAGGGCACGCAGATTCCGAATTCGTTATACTGCTGTTTGTTTTGCTATCCTTGGAGTCCTATTGTATTTTTTGTAACAGCAAATTTGTTAAGCTACTGTATGTGTGCATGCATGCTAAACAAATCCCTTTTACTCTTGCCACTTGCCAATTGAAACTACTATGTTTGCGATACTTTGTCGACAAATATGATGGGAGGTATTAATACATTTTATTCTGGAACCGGACACTAGAGGCCATGTTCGTGGTATATTGGTATTTGGACTGAAAATCTTCCCGGTAACATTGGATCTTTAGAGATTTGATTAAAAACCTACAAGGTGCGCAATCTTTATTTTTTTTCCCCTTAAAGCAGATCGAATTATCCATCTCCATTGTACCGTTAGACTCTTGCGTTGATAATAGATACGCGAAAAGTAGTAGACTCTGCAGAATTCCTGAACTCAAATCTGGCATCGTTGCCAAATGCCAATACATTATCCTCGTTCTATCCCAGGTTGTAATCCCTAATGGCAAAAACAAAACAGCTCCGACCAAAACCCCTGTTGAAATGTAGATATTGGCGATAATTATATTAGGTAACTCAAGTAGTAAAGTCTATACACCACGAATGCATAAGTGGATAGAGGCCCGTCTTTGTAGCTTATGGGTTATGGCTAAGCTTGGGCCGAAAATTATGGGACAGATTATAGAACCCAGACCCTCCAGGCTGGATCAGTTTGCTTCGATGGGCCCTGGACATCTCGAATTGGCCCACATACTATATAGGCCAAAAGGCCTAATATTGCATGCTTCTCCACAAATTTCCTAAACTGGGCCGAAAATTATGGGACAGATTATAGAACCCAGACCCACCAGGCTGCATCAATTTGCTTCGATGGGCCCTGGATATCTCGAATTGGCCCACTTATTATATAGGCCAAAAGGGCCAATACTATATGCTTCGCCACAAATTTCCTAAACTGGGCCAATCGGGTCTCACAGCCACAGAGCACCACGCCGTCCATACCCCTCGCCGGTATGAGTGGAAACAATCGGATTCGATCGAATAGTCTTAAATACCAATACGAATTTATATATTTAAAATAAATATGAATTCAAATATTCTCAAATATGGATATGAATATTCTTGAATACAAATACATATATTTCGAATACGGATTTTCTCGAATACGAATATCGGATAAAACGGATTCCTAGTGGTTTTACCGATTTTTCACCAGTTTTTGACCGGTTACCAGTTTTAAACCGACTAAATTCAAATTTTGAATCACAAAATTCGTACGAATTTTTCATGGGTTCTAAAAACGGATCGAATACGGATACTAATATTCTCGAATACAAATACGAATATTTTAGAATATGGATTTTACTTACCATATTCGTATTTTTTCAGATACGAATATAAAAAAAACGAATTATCCGTTACCGTTTTTCAACCCTACTCGCTGGTCAGATCGGCATAAAGTTTATCCGTTGCTTCATTCGCTGACAACCGGGGTCACAGAAACAGCGGCCCCGCGTGTCATGTCAGTAGCAAGCTGTGCGCGTGCGCCCGGGTCGGGCGGCCCCGGAAGCGAGGGAATGGGATCCAGCGCGCTTGGGATGGGAGGTAATTGGCCCCCGGAGCCGGACGAACCTCCAAAAGCAATCGCTGGAAAGCAAACCAAGTTGCTCTGTAAACTCTCGGCAGCACCGCGCATCACACGCCCGCACGTTGTTCACTGCCACTGACACGCTGGTCCCCGTAGTCAGTTAAGCTTTGCGTCGAAGCGTGTGCGGTGTGGCCGTAGGGACGGCGGTGCGTCCCCGGAGATCGAGGCATTCGCCGTGCCGTGGGTTCGGTGGTGGGCCAGGGCGCCGGGAGGTGTGGGTCCCACGGTGGCACGCGAGTTGCGGCGCTCCGGCCCGAGGAATCGAAGTACCCCGTATGCCGCTTTGGATATGTCATCTCAATTACCTCTTAGCCGTATTAAAGGACTACAGTTCTATATAAAAAAAGATAATATACTGTTTTTTATGTAAGAGATAATTTGAGCCCGTAAATTAACACAGGGAGAGAGTATGAGACAAAAATTTATGATAAAAATAATATAAAATAGTTAAAAGAATACTTTATTATTAGAGAGATAAACACTAATACTGTAATTTGGTGAGATAAACTTTAGAGCCGACTTAAGATGAGATAACATGACCATATTCGCGGTGAGTGAGTGGTGATGGGACGCCTCCTTTCTCCTGCCTCCGCTTCCGCTTTCTGCCGCGGCTCCGCCCTCCGGGGCCCGGCTCGTCGCGACGCGGCTAGATTTTCGCCTCCCCGTGTCTCCGCGCGCGCGCGTGAACGGGAGGCGCCGAAGATGTGAGGAGCGGGCGCCTGGAAGGTACGAGACGAGAGGACGGCCGTGCAGTCGTGCAGAGGCAGCACCGGGAAGGGATCAAATTTCTAGCCCGACCCCCGCACGCTACAGTTCCAAAACGAGCTACGAGGTAGACTCGGCTCGGCTCAAAATACGACTCGAACCGACTCGTGAGCCGGAACGAGTCAGAACAGCTCGCAGATAACATAGCAGACAACAAGCAGCAGAAGTAGAGAGCAGTTCACAGAGCAATTCACAACAGCAGTAGCAGACAACAGCAGTTCACAAATTAATAGCAAACAACAGCCGTATCCTTTCCAAAGTCACCATTTTTCCTCTACCCAGGATACCAATAGCTGCAGCAAATCCAATCAAAACCGTATCTTTTCATACCGTGCGGCGCTCCAGGGGCTCAGGCGGGGTCGCCGGGGCAGGGGCCGCGTCGGTTGGGATCTCGGAGTGGAGCGTCATGAAGGCCACCTCCGACGACAGCTCGGAGGCCATCGGCGTGGAGAGGAGGGGTAGCGGGCCGACGCGAAGGAGGAGGCTGGGCGAGGAGGGCATGCCGTGGAGGATCCAAACAAGATTGAAGGAGGAATCCGATTCACCCGACCACCGCCGCCATGCTCGGCCACGCTTTCCCCACTGCCATCGCGCGTCGCCGCCGCGGTCGACGAGTACACCTCCGCCGCTGCCATGGCCTCTGGCAATGGGTTGTCGTGACAGATCGGGATTGGTCGTGCTCGTGTGGGAGTGGCGACTCACAGATCGGATCGGGAGTCGGGACTACATCGATCAGACTGGGTTGGGCCGACTGGAGTCACTAGACGGGGTCTTCGTGGGCCAGCTCGTACGAGCCAAACGAGCAGTTCGCGAGCGGCTCGAGCTTGACTTGTTTTGGTCACGAGCTAAAAACCGGGATCGGTTTGGCTTGAAACATCTCGAGCCTGAGCTGAGCCGATTCGTAAGTCTCAAGCTAATTATCCAGCCCTAGCCATCACGCGGTCGCCGGGCGCGCCATGTGCCTCGCGCGGACCCTAAGCACGGGAGAGGGTCAGAACGGGAAATCACGCCGGGCGAAGGCTACATTAGGAATAACGGAGCGCCAGGGGGTTATATTGGCCGTGGTTTCGAAGATTAGCGTACGTATGTAGTCTCTAACATTGTTAAATACTACTGCATCATAACTGGTTTAACTAGTAGTGCTCCACTACTTTAGAATGAATCCGAACCCCGTATCAATCATTCAATAAGTGATGTGATACCGTAGTTTTGCGTGATAGCTGATATGTACAGCACAATGCATTCTCTACTCACTCGCTAGACAAATGTGGTGGCTAATTGGGCACTTTTGCAAATCCTACAATCGACACAAAAAAAACCTGCTCTCGTGTTTGCGTAATTTTCAAGAAAAACACGCGGGTTTATTTTCCAAGTTCACAATTCAGTGCTACATGGTACAAAGACATAGGCTAGTTTCAAAAGAGTTTAAGTTTCTAGTTTTGGTTATTGTCTTTCAGTTGAAATTGTATTGTAACGACTGTTAGCTTTTTAGAACATTCAATTAAAAAAATTAAAAAACTGTTATATCGTTATAGACAATACATAAAAATAACACAAAAAATCAAAATAAACTAAAATTAGAAAGCTATGTATTTCAAGTGATTCTTATTTATACAAGCTGAAAGCAAGAAAAATCCGAAACTGAGACTGTTTGGAGCGGATCATATCTCTCGTTGCGCTACAGCTGGGCCCCACTCAACTCGATCTGGAATCTGGACCGTCAATTTGCAGTCTCGCTCCCCTAGCCCCTCCTCCCCCTGCGCTCCGAGGTAGGCTCCTTCCACGCGCCTTCGTGACTGCGCTCCGTGATTAGTAGGGTATGTCACTAACGCAGGCCACCGCGGGACGGTGGTCCTAAAGAAAGCAAGTTTCACGTAGACATATACAAGTGGGGCAGGTGTGCGCAGATGTCACTCTCTCTCTCTTCCTCATAGGACCACGGCCGAGTACTCTCCTGGACCACCCCTCTCCCAAAGCTATCGCCTCTGCCTCTTCTGCACGGTGCACGGACACACTGTAGGTCACCGTCTTTCCTCCTCTCTTCCGACGTGAACTTGCCAGGGCACCGTCCACCTGGAGCGTTGTACGTGCCCTTAGCACCAGTGGCCCAGTGCTTTTGTCGTGTAACCTATACCCGATTTTGTCGCCTAGCTTCCAAGGAACAGCTTGAGATCTTGTTCTTTTCCTCTAAAACTGACGATTTTTAATTTTTGCTACAGTATCTAATTTTCAAACAGAGTATTTTTTCAAGATGAAATCTATAAGCTAAACGATGTGCACGTTAAAAACCTAACATTTGTAACATCTAAAATCGCAAGTGAGTATCTCTCTCCGTAATCTATACCGTAAACAGACAAAATTCATAAACCGCAGCCGTTGCCAAACAGATCCTGAGCTACTTGGTACTCTCTACGACTCCTAATGCTTAGTTATCTTCTTTTTTGCCCCTAAAGATAGAGTTTTGTTCTTCAGAAATGCTTCAGAAAATGTACAAATCAACCATTGGTTTACGCTACAGTATACTACCCCACTGGAGTAAATTTCACCACGCTCTATAATTCTGGATTCGATATTCCCAGTCCGCCTCACTCATGCAACACGAGGAAACCATACCCTGCGCACCAGTTTGCACCAACCGGCCGACGACTCTCAACACTCACTGTACAGTAGACAGGAGTACAGGATAAGATGATGGTCACCTCTACTATCTACGAGCATGCAGGCTCCTGCAGGAGCAGCCATACCTCGGTACCCCTTTGTTTTATTTAAAGGGACGGGACTTCAGCACGACGAACCAGGAGCTAGCAACAGCATTACCTCCAGGCAGCACGTGCATGTCATGGTGCCTTGGTGTTAGTTGGTGATGCTCAAAAGATGACACCTGTTTGGCGATGAAATGCGTGTGTATCATGTGCCCGATGGGGAATCGCCTCTGTCCAATTTGGCCACTAGGATGTTCGACTGGACAGCACAAATGAATCGATCTCGCAAAATCTGAAGTCGAATTCTTTTCCTCGTCCACGCGCGAACGAGATCGTAGATGATCCTGCACGTTAGGAGTACACGAAGAATCAGTACCGCATCACTGGAGATTCCGATGCGATTGATATGTTATGTGCCCATGTTTTTTTCTATGGGAATCAATCTATAGCTGAATAGAGAGTACCTTACTTCGGAATAATAAACGAGACTTACTAGGGTGGTAATTTCTTCTGCGAAGAATTCCCCTGTAGGGGCGCGAGGGGCTATCTCCCCCACGGGCAACAGGGACGGCCCGCTAGGCTAGCAGAGTGAGGACGGGTCGTCCTCCCTGTGGGGCTCCACGGGACAAGATAAAAAATAAAAAATATTTTTAAATAATAGATTATAGTTATTTAATATGAGAGATTGTATTCTTTTCTTGTATATTTATATTAAAACTTAAATCTATATGTTAGAATATATATTTTAAAACTATATTTTATAAAAAAAGTATACCTAAATAATTATAAATAAATAAGATTATATTATTATTTTTTAAATTTTTTATACCTGTTTTTGTTAATCTCCCATGGGGATCTGTGAGGGGTCAGGTTCTCGTGAGGAATGGGGGCGGGGCCAAATCACCCAGGAAGGCTGACGGGGTCAGAGACAGGGCTGTCTAGCAGGAATCGGAGCAAAGCCGCGGAGCCTCCTGGAACCCTTGGCCCTGTTGCCATCCTATACAACGGAACAAAATGCTATACTAGTTGTAGAGCAGGTTCTTTTTAGTTGAAATTTATGGCTGTGGTTTTTGACTTTTGATTTTTAGGCTATTCGTGTGAGAGATTACATAGTAACAAAAACTCACGTGCGATTTTTACCGATATAAATGAAGTCAATACAGTACGTACTACAATTAATTAGTAAACCCTATCTTGAAAAGATACTTCGTTTAAAAGCTAGTTATTGTAGAAAAGCCGAAAAGCAGCTTTTAGAAACTGAAAAGAACATATCCGTAATTTCTTCGGTGATTACATCTCGAAGAACATGCGGTCAGCAGTCCAGACGAGTTGCTTGCTTCCCTCGATTGGGCTGAAAAATAGTGGCTTATGGCAGAAATTACATTGTAGTTGACTAAAATTACACTGTAGCTGAAGATGACTTATTTGACGTTTTTAAATTTAAAAAAAATGTAAAATAGAAAATATGTGTTAGCTTATCACAGACAACGCAAATGAATACGAGAAAAAAACCGACAAAAGAGCTAAAAAGTCAAAAGTTCAGAAAAAGATGAAATTTATGAATATTATAAAATAAATTAGAAGCCAAAAACTCAAGCTGAAATGAGTGGAGCTTAGGAAGAAACAAACAAATACTTATACACTGGCTCCCATCACTTGTACATTTTGGTTGCCATGAACTTACAATACTCGGTAGTACTTAAAATAATCTTACAGTTAGACCATGGCAATGAAGTCGTTCGTTTGGACAAAGGGTATACGTCGGTCTGGCGCGACAACTTAAAATCTTTACTATTATAAAAGAAGGAGTTGGTGGTTGGTCCGGCCTCTTTCACCCCTTCTCACAAAAGACATCGCTGACATTTTGCCTTCAAAAGACCTGCGCCGAATCCAAAAGACATGCGCCGAATTTTATCATACTAAATGTTTTGAAACTAACAGGTGATAAAATTTTTTAGAACATGTATACAAATATATTCTAAATTTTTTTTAAAATCAGTAGCAACGCACGGGCATTCAACTAGTAATCTTACAAGTAGTAGCAATATAAAATCACAGGTAAGAGTAACCGCTCATCAGGCGCGACAACTTTTAAACCGTAGCGATGTCGGTGCATGACTACCACTAAGCTGTTACTGATAAAAGTGAAGCATTGCTCATGAAAATGCTCTAAACATATCTCATATCCTACGCATAAAAACCAACTACTTTATGAACAAATTTATGAACATAAAAACCAAATTGGAGGTGTACGATGTAAGTATTGCGGTGTAGCAAGGGCACAGCACAACAAATTGGACTAAAAAAGAACAAATTGGAGGTGTACGTTGTACGTACAGCTAGTTGCTACCGTTGCGCACGACTGGGAGGCAGCGTACTACTACTAGTGCTCAAGCCGGCCAACGGGTTAGGCTCCCAAGACCGCGACACCGTTGGGCAGAAAAAGGCCGCGCCGCGGGGGCGGGCGGTCGCGTCAAGTCGTCGCGCGCCCACCCTGAAACGCGGCGCCGTGGTACAAAGCTGAGCCATCGTATCCATCCAAACCCTACCCCACCCCCCACACTCCACACCTTTGAGGTCGCGCACTCTCTCACCAATCTGCATTTTCCTAACCTCTTCTCTAGAGTTCAATATGTTCACTCGGATTGTAAGGGTCCGATCAAAACGATTTTTGGCTCCCGGTTTCAAGCTTTGAGTCGAAAGTCGTTTTGAGCATAGACTTCTTAGCATGATTTTTTTCTTTTTCTTTTTTCCTTACATTGTCTACAACATATATCATTTCCTCTCTTTTTTTCTTTATTTTTGTCTAATCGAATGTATTCATTAAAACAAAAGCTAATAACTTCTATAATATCTATTTCGGTCAAAAGCTAACATCCCCGGCTAAAAGTCATCCGTAAAAGCTGTTGTGAAGGTAGCCCAGTAATATGAAACGTTAACCAATCAATCATGTGACCAGTTCACAACAAATTAAGTAGTACAGTTTGTGCTAAAGCATGCAGTTGCTCGCCAGCACTAATCACGCTTAGGATAAGCAGAGCCGAGGATAAGACCAGGGCGAGAGCTTTAGTTTACTTTTATTTAACGATCGTTGCTGTACTACTAACAAAATAGAGAAGAAACAAAAGACATAGTTAACGGGGGCGGCAATGAGCGGCTCCGCCGCGGCGCGCTCATCTCGGTGTGTCGCCCAACCAGACGGGACGGCGTGTCCAGCCCGGCGGTTTTCTATACACGCCCAAAATAGAGGGAGGACACCTCGCCGGCGAGAGGCTAGCAAACATTTCGCCGGGATCCAGCAGGCCAGCACGCGGCCGAGAGAGAAGCGCGCGCATGAGAATTAAACGTTTAATTAGCACGTACAGATGAGCTTAGACAAAAAGATTCAGCAGCTCGGGCTCCCTCTCGCCGCCGCTCGTCGTCATGGACTCCTCGGAGTTCATCGAAGGAGTGCCGGCCCGCCTCGCCCGCCGCTCCCTCACCGCCGGCGGGGACCGGGGACTGAACCACAGCCCGAAATCGCACGACGGCTCCTGGCCCTGGGCCGCGGCGTCCGGCATCCCGGGCTTCCTCGTCGTCACCCGCTTCGCCGTCGAGAACGTGGAGCACCCCACGGCCCGCCTCGCCGAGGAGGCAAAAAGGTCGCGGCTGCCACCGGCGCCGTCAGTCGGGAAGCCGCCCTCGAGCTCCGGTAGTGGGCCGATGCCGCCGCCGCGAAGCACGGTCTCGACCGCCGCCTGGCAGAGGTGCCAGCTCCCCGCCCAGAGCAGCCCCACCGCGCCGCTTACCGGGTTGATCGTCCTACCAGCCGCCTCGTACAGCAGCGACTGGAACACCGCTGCATCCACAAGCACCACCACGCGCATGCAAACATCAGCCAAGAACCGGCGGCGCACCGATCGAGCTATACCTAACGCATATACCATCACAGCAAGTAGCAACACCATCCTACCAGGGCGCTGGGGCTCGGGGACGGCGGTGAGGAAGGACATAAGGCCGGCGCGGCCAAAGAACTTGGCGACGAACACGGTGGCGTGACCCTGCGCCTCGGCGCCCTCGATCGACTGCAGGCACGGCCGCAGCACGCATGCCTCGCTGCACCCCTTCCGCAGAACGCGGCACCCGTTACAGCTCATACCCGCCTCCACAACCCACCCACCTCTCATACAACGACAACAACAACCTCGCTCAAGAGCTCGAGCTCGTCCATGGAGGAGCGGAGTATATAGCACCCAAACGTGACCAGGGCTAACATGGGGTTGGGTTAAACCGGTGAGGTTACCGGAGCCTCGTGGGTGGTAAAGAGGAGGAAGTTCAGGGCCCCTGGGGTGCGGGGGACGGCTCCGTGTCTCCGCGGCCGGCCAGGGCTCGCGTGGACCGTCGGATCCGGATCGGAAGGTCGGTGGGGGCTGAGCGTGCGCGCTTGGGGTGGTGCGCCTCGCACTCGCCCCGTCCTGGCTTCGCTTTGGAGTGTTTTTGGCTTAAGCCCACTTCAGGGTTCTTATTGTCCTTTACTTAAGCCAAATTTTACTGAACGAGATAGCAACGAGAGGAAGGGAGAAGTTATTTCGAGAAGTGAAATGTCCATATTAAAATTTGGCTTTTCTAACTAAAAAGTCATAAAATAATACGAACAGATCTTACCTCCGGCCCTCTTCTTGGAACCTTGTGGACTTCGCGGTGGTTGCTAGGCAACTTGGCTATTTGGGCGCTTGAGAAACGTCCTAACGAGGTTTTGGTTCTCTTGGTAGGTTCAGCATATACTTTTGGTCTTAGTGCTTAATCATTTTTGTGGTTATAAGACTATGCATGCTAAATTTGAAATTTATGAAATTTGAAAGAAATGCAACCTAGAACATGTTACTTTACACCACTAAAGTGGTTTATACTGAAAGCTGACTTTGGATTTAATCCGAAAAAATATTACAAAGTAGAAACTGACCATACCCGATGACCATACCTGGTTGGAGAAGCCTTTTGACCTTTCCAACTTGCGCATTTCTTTTACCTCATCATAATTATACAATGTCAGGACTGTTTCTTTGGCTGTGACTTGTAATATTTTGTTACAGCTTATTAGTCTAATAAACATTAATTATTAAAATATTAAAAGATAAAAGTGGCTAAAAAAACCAATAAAAACAGAGCCATCAAGCGCCGCTACTCTACAAGTAGTACTCTCTTGTCTCCTATGTCATATACTCATTCATGCAGGTAAAGCCTTTGGTGAGATCATTGTTTAATTCCGCGAGCACTGCGGCCTGTCACTGGGCTTTAGGCCTTCTGGAGAATATAGTATAGTTTTTTCGGAGCGTGCGGTGGTGCAAGTGGCAAAAGGCATCTTGGCTTTCTGTTTCGGCCGCACTCGGCCGTGTCGCGGCTCGCGCCTGCCCCGCCCCGCGCAAAATGTTCCAAAGCCCGGTGTTCCCCCTGTCTCGGCAGGTCGCCATCCACCGGCCGCGACACGCGATTGCATTCTTTTCATTCCCCAGCCGATAGCGTTGGCGTTTAGCACCTTACGAAAATCTTATCTTGGGGTGTTGATCTTCTGAGGCGTCTCGGAATTGGATTGCAGCCTGGGTTCATCATTCCGCGGTTGATTTGTTGAAAGAAACCAGGTGGGCGAGCTTTGTTGTTGTCTAATTTTGATTGGCAGGCTATGGGCCAGTACTTTATAGCTACATCTTATGGTTTATGATTGCGATTTATAACTCACGTGTGATTTTAGTCAATATAAACGATGTTGTTACTGTGGTTGCCTTTGAAAGGGTTTAGGCTTTTTGGCTTTTGTATAACGCTTCAGTAACTTGCTTTTAAATGGTGTACATTTTTAAAATAGGGTCTATAAGTCAGTTATAGTAGAACTATACCGACTTCAGCTGTACCGGCCAAAATCGCATGCTTTTAAATGGTGTACCTTTTTAAGACAGGGTCCAATTTCAGCATTTTGTCAAAATGAGAAAAGTACATAACTTTCCAAATCAATTTGAAATGCTTTCAAACTTTGTAAAAGTAACATTTGGACTCCTAAGGAACTTTTCCAACTAGAATTTTTAAAAAAGAGTCTCCATTTGAAGGTTATGCTAGAATGCATTTTGAAAGCAAGAGGGTGGAATGATTTTTCATTAAAAACTCAAAAAGGAATGCAATTTGAATTTCATGGAGTTTTACACTTTCATGGCTTTGTATGAGTTAGAAGAACTATTTCAAGTCAAGATACACAAAGAATTCGTGCTCAAATAGCAAAACTCACTATTTACAAGAATAGGTAATTTTAGGTCAATACTAGTTTTTTTGAATGAGATTCAAATAAGTATAGCTTTTCAATGATTGGTCTTTTGCAAAACAATTTGAACTAGAGAAATGTTTGAAATGACCAACCCTTTAGGTTTTGTAGTGATCACTTTTTCAAATACTCAATATATTTTGATTTAGGGAGAAATGTCTTTTTATTCAAAAAGAAGATCACTCAAGATCATTTTGAGGCCAAATTTGCTATTTTGTTTGTAAAATAGAAATTTTTACTTCAAAAGCTTTTAAAGCACTTGAACTACATATTTGAGTACTTTTATTTAGTTTTTAACAAACTTTAGCCTTTTAAACAAGCTATTTGATTTTTGACTAAAATGACTCTTTTGAAAAGCTAACCTTGCATATCATTATATTTTCATTCCAAGAATACCAAATTGAAACAAATGAGAATGAAACACATTCATTCACCATATTCATAAAACATTTTGAGCAAATAGGTAAAATAGTTTTTCCAATATTAATACTTTACCCTTTTTGTTTAAGTAAGCCCAAAATACTATATAGAATTTTCACAAAGAAAAACGCCCCTTTACACAAATGTTCTACTTGGTATTTTCTTTTTTTCTTTGACACACAAAGAATTCTTCTTTTACTATTTTTCTTCTCCTTTCATAACTCTTCGCTTTTTGTTTAAACTTTCTTTCCTTACATCATCTAGCACCAGGAATCAAGATTACTGTTGTAGGGGTGGCCCCCACCTAAGCCCATCCAGCCTGCTAAAGGGTTGTAAAGCCCAAAATGGGATGTGTGTAATGACCTAAACACCCCTACAGGGGGCATGTGGACGTAAGTGCACTATTGTAAAATACCTCTCATGGAAATATATATGCCCACCCTGGACATGGGGAAAGGGGTAAGCATTGTTCATCCATCATCTCCACTACTCCTCCTTTATTTTACTATTTGATCAGTAGCCACAACAGGTGGCGTCGTTCACAGGGACGACGCAGAGCAAGCTTTGAGATTTGAGAAGTGATTCACCCTAAAAAGTTTCATCGACAACAAGGAAGACGAGGAGCACGACAGCAGCGCTCACGAACGCCGAGGGCCTCGAGGAAGCTCCGGCATTACTTCCTAATCCACCCCATCACTGTGCCATCCTCATTCCCCCTGGTGGAGATGCTGCACAACAAGGAGTCTACGGGGCGTATCGGCAAATAGACAGCCGAGCTTGCACCATTCTCCTTGACGTACGCCTCGCGAGCGGCAATAAAATCCCAGGTCCTCGCGGACTTCCTCGCCGAGTGGACTCCATACACAGCACTACGTGCTGCAACCAGAAGACCAGGTGTGGACCCTCAACACCGACAGGGCCTACGACGCTTTGAGCGCCGGAGTGGGCGCAGTGGTCACTACGCTGGAGGGGCACCGCATGCTGTACTCGGCTCGGGTTCCCGGTGACAAACAACACAGTAGAGTACGAGATGTTGCTCTTTCGCCTTGCGAAGCAAGCCCTAGGCGCCCGAAGGGTCCTTGTCCGCACCGACTCGCGTCTGGTCGCATGCCACGTCGACAAATCTTATCAGGCCAAGGACCTCGAGTTGGCCAAGTATCTGGCGGCGGTAAGGCGAAGGAGCGTCACTTCCTAGGCGTCACGGTCAAGGCCATCCCCCAAGCGGATAATGAACAGGCCGACGTTCTCGCCAAAGCCACCAGCCAGCAGCTGTCCCCCCCGGAGGGGGCGTTCTATGAGCTCTTACCTACAACAGCCATCGTCCAGGACAACTGGGACGCGGCCCTTGTCCATCAAATCGCTCAGCAAGGTGACTGGAGAGAGCCCATCTACGGCTTTTTGCAAGGTATAGCCGAGCTAGACGACCCCTCGAACTGCGACGTTTGCACCACCGCGCCAGATCCTTCCAAGTGCTCGACGGGGTCCTCTACAAGAGGGGAATCTGTGTCCCACTTTTGCGATGCCTTTCGTTTAACGAGGGAAAGCACCTTCTTGCGGAGATACATGCGGGGCTCTGTGGCTCGCATATCGCGCTGAGATCCCTGGTCGACAAGGCATTCAGACATGCATATCGCGAACATGCAGCGGTTCCTCTGGCAAAACATCATATGCCGTTTCGGAGTTCCTAGGGAGCTCACCGTTGACAACGGCATGCAATTTGACTCCGTACCGTTCAAGGCGCTCTGCGACAGCATGAGCATCACGCTTCGATATGACTCGGTTGGACACCCATAATCCAATGGAACAGTCGAGAAAGCAAATGGCATCATTTCCGCCGGGGTCAAAAAGCGCCTCGAGCGCCTCGTCGGCCTACCGAAGGGCAAGTGGCCAGACGAGCTTCATAGCGTGCTCTGGTCCCTTTGCTACCATCTAACCTGGTAAGCCTGCTTGTCTCTTGCGAAGAATTGTCTAATAGGACCATATCGTGTTTGGTTATTTGGTAAGATGTTTAGGTGAGGGGTGGAATCACACAATTCAATGCAGTATTTATTTTCAAGTAAAACCAAAAGGACCCAATCAAGTGCATTTTCCCTGGTAATCCAAGTGAAGTAAGAACATTTAGAATGCATGTTAACTTAAGGTGTAGACATGTAGAAATATTTGTTCGAGCAAGGGTTTGCCAAAAAAACACACGAGGAAAACAAATAAACAATCATATGGATATAAGCATCAAATCACATGCTGCTTCATTCACAACCTATGTGGATGAGCATGGCCCAGGCCAAACCAAGCTCACATGCCCGGAATGCTGCCACCCGAGTTCACCAGCCCATTATGCATATCCAGTAGTCCTAAGCCATTTTTTTTATTCCCATTGTAGGTGCCCACATCTAATTGGCCCATTTGACAAATGACCCAAACAGTTCTGAGGAGCAATCCTTTATAACCCTCTTATGAACAGAACTCTCCGAATTAGTGAAATGATATCTGCAAGGGCAGTCACAAGCCTACAACAGCGTAGACTAGACAGGGGCAAAAGGAAAGATTGTACAATGTTGAGCTTTTTTTTCTGCAATATAGCTGGAGAAGTACAGATTGTGACTTTGGTCTAATTAAAACTAAATAGATGAAAATGATGCTATCAAGTAGAACATGAGTGCAATGATATATTTACCAGGAAAATGACGGGTAATAAGTTCAATTAGAGATGCAGCAGAGTTTCCAGCAGACTTCACTAGATTAGCAGCCTTGCCTCCAAAGCTTTTTTCAAGTTCCAGACCAACCGTAATGCAAGTGCCGGAATAGTAAGATGGTTTAGAACAAAATAAGAAATTGCTGGCAAGGCAATTATTTGGATGTCGACACATACCAAGATTAACATGACAGTTGTAGTGACATAAACTAGAGCATATATCAACAAGCCAAAGATGATCTCAAAATGAAGTGGATAGCTGTTGCCGGATTTACATTGAAGAGTTAGGTGGGAGTGTGGAAGCTGATAAGTGATAAAATATTCAAATAACATGAGCAGAACACAATGGGAGAGTTTTAAAGTTCAATACTTCAATATAACATGTATGCAATACAGAATAGTACCTCACGAAGAAGGCGAACTCTTTCCTCCTCAATTGGCAGTGGGCATGGCCAGTTAAGCAGTTGGCGAAGTTCGGGTCCTATATTTTGCAAAAGTTGCATTTCCGTCCAAGTTAGTAGCTATGTATTGGAAGCTTCTTTTACAGATAGGAGTGTGCAGAACAACTGAACAAGAAAAAGGACCACATAAGAGCTGAAACTATACCAGTGTAATTCTGAAGACGATCTGCATCAAGTGCTGTCTTATCTTTATCTAAGGCTAACTTAAGTCCAGAAGCCAAATTGTCATAGCTCAAGTCCTTGTATGTTCAATAGGGTAATATTATGATCAAAACTATTATAATACTAAAGGAAACAAATATATAAAAAGACGGAAAAGTGATCCTGAAAAGTCTACTGCAACTAAATTAAGCTATGTCCAGTAAGAGTAGAAGCTGATGCACCTGTAATTGAAGGTGATTACATTACACAACAATAAAAACGAGTACACACTACATTTCAGGCCACAGGTTGAAGGAAATAATCTGGAGCATAACAAGATTCCTAATAAATAAAAGTAATTATTAAAAGTTCTCAGATGAAAATGCATTACATCAAATGTGAAAGCTGAAAAATGCAATTTCTGAAATAGCTAGTCGTCATCAAAGAGACAAAAATCATACAACCCCCCTAGCCAATTCTTGGCAACGTCACAACAAACTCAAAAAAGGTTCTTAACAGAAGAAAGTGATGTATAGTATAGCAACATAATGTACTACAGGTGGAAACAGCCATATGTTTCCTATGGTCTACACACTACAGACAATTGTCTCAAGACAATACAAAGTTGATTTCGTGCACTCTGAAAATCTTAGCGGTATACTTAATTATCAGTAGAAAGTACTGGGCTACTGAATGTTCCAGTATTTTCCACTAAATAGCAACTGTAGCAAGGCCGTAATTTATACAGGAGCAAAAGAATTGCAAACAGAGGTGGCAATGGCTGATATCTGTCGGTGCTATTTTTTTAAGTCCTTCAGTAAAGTGCCACTCATAGGAAACATACAGTACTCTAATTTCTATATATTCAGGAAACAAACTACTTTCTTGGTTGAACTTATACCTGGCCAGAAGCAGAAGTTCAGTGCATCCAAGACGAAGAGGTACTGGACAGTGAGCGGCCCATTGTCAAAGTAATGAATTCCTTCAAAATCTCACTCAACTTTTGGAACATCTCCCTGGATTTTGCCCACCACCTTCTCGATCTCTGTAACAACAAACCAACACAGGGGAAAAGGAACACCACAACAACTGAGGACTTCACTTGGACATTTTCGTGGAAAACAAAGGAATGATGAACATCGATATAAATAAATGCATAAAAGCAAACAGCAAAGATGTATGTCCTCAAGCTCTTGTGTCAGAAGAAATCGTTGAAGGTTGACCAAAACAACAAGGAAGCAATAAGAAAATCAAACAGGAATTTTAAATACTGACCTTTGAAATCCATTCCTAGAAAAAAAAATCAACCCGGGTTTTTTCAGGGCAATTCAGATACTCCTACGGTGTGCATTACAGAAAAGAAATACAAGCAATCAACATGAAGAATATCGGAGCACTACAAGGACGATGCAGCCTAATCCTAAAATCCTAGCACCATCCCGGAAACATCTACAATCAAAAGTAATAACAGGGAAAAGAAACTAAAGTACAAGCAAAAAGCGTACCTAGCCGGTCGACTTTGACGTGGGAGGAGCGGTTGGCCACCCACGCCGCCGACGCCAGCACGGCCTCCATGGAGAGAGCGATTAGGATAAGACGGCGAGCGGGTTCGGTCCGGGCAATGGAAAGTGTTAAGGTATTAGAGTTGTATTAGAGATAAGGTATTAGAGATAGAATATGATTGTTATTTTATCTTCTTTCTTATCTTTATATGGTATATCCCTACCATATATCCCTTTGTACTCTCCTATATATATATGGCCCTTTGGGTCTCATATCAATACACACACAATATTCATAACAGAAAGATTAGGGCGGGGGTGGAAACCGTGAAGGCGAGTGGTGAGGCCCGTGACCGTGAGGCCGGCGTGTGTGTTTTTAGCGTTTTCGAGGGGTTTTTGGTGGTTACTTTTAGTTGGTTTAAATTCTTGTTGCTTCGGTGGGCGCTAAGGGCCTCGGAGATGACCCCGCTTGGCAGAGCACCGGCGCAGCTTCTCTGACTTTACGCGTGACTTTGCTTCGGAAAGTCCGTCCATCTGGCGATCAACAGCCCAGATTAATATAACATTTTTTAATTTTTTTTACTTCTAGTTTTTAACTTTATTATTTTTATCTTTTTCTAGCTTTTTTCTTTTTTCTTACATTTCTTTATATTATCTGTAATAAAATAACCTATTTTTTAAATAAAAATAGAGCAGAGCACCGGCGCAGCTTCTCTGACTTTACAAAGTAAAGTCACAGCGTGACTTTGCTTCAGAAAGTCCGTCCATCCGGCGATCAACAGCCCAGATTAATCTAGTGTTTTTTGATTTTTTTTTACTTCTAGTTTTTAGCTTTTTTATTTTTATTTTTTCTAGCTTTTTTCTTTATATTATCTGTGTTAAAATAACATATTTTTTAAATAAAAATAACCTATTTTTATTTTAAAAATAGGTTATTTTAACACAGATAATATAAAGAAATATAAGAAAAAAGAAAAAAAGCTAGAAAAAGATAAAAATAAAAAAGCTAAAAACTAGAAGTAAAAAAAAATCAAAAAAACGCTAGATTAATCTGGGACGTTGATCGCCGGATGGATGGATTTCTACGGCAAAGTCACGCGTGACTTTGCTTCAGAAAGTCGAGAATCCGTCTTGAAAGCACGAGGAATTGCATATTGTACCGCGATCGGCCGTGATGGCGTGGTCCGCTGAGTTTGACCCAACTGGAAACTGCCGCCGAGGTGAAATGACTGAACTAACACCATTCACACATTTACGTCTGCTTATATGGATTCCTACAAGCTGTTTTTTACGGTAAATAAATTTTTATAGTATCTAACTTTTAAATAAAATATTTTAAAAATAAGATTTACTAATTAATTATAGTACATACTATAGTGACTTTATTTATATTGGTTAAAATTGTACGTGAGTTTCTTTCTCTTATACGGCTCTCTATACATTATTACTATTTATAAGCTAAATCTAAAAGCTACCGGTAAAAGTTAATATAAATAGGATCAAACCTTTGCAAGGTGCTTCCATTGATCGAAAATGGGGAGACCCAATTCATGTGTGCTATTTGTAAGATTTTCGTTGGAAACGGCTTAGATTCAATTTTATATTTTTTTTGGAACGGCCAACGGTAGACACACACTAGACCGACGTGAACTATCATTCAATTGCGAAAAGCAAATGCGTGATACAAAGAGAGGAAATACAAGGGATACCGGGGAAGAAAGAGAACTCAGATAGGAGGAGACTACACGGGGTAAAGTGAAATCTTCCCCAGGCCCTCAGAGATACTAGATACGGAAGCGCGATGTCACATTACGCTAGCTACCACGTGAATATCGGGGTAAAAGAGTTGTCATGATATAGATATCTATATGCAAAAAACCAAAAGCAAGGACAAGTACGTATTTACGGGGAAAAGGAGAGATTTTTTAAAAAGAAATAAGGACCTACATGTAAAAAATTAGAACCTATAAAATATGTAGTTTAATGCGTTCGATCAAGCAAGAAATATTAGTCTCTGTAAGTATCGGACGTGGTCGAAGGGCCAACCGTGGCCGAAAGAGGGTTGTGGTCGAAGTGCCGGAAGGAGGGCCACGATCGAAGGGCCGACCATGGACGAAGCGTGGTTGAAGGAGGGCCATAGTGGAAAGATGGCTGTGGTCGAAGGAGCGCCATGGTCGAAGGAGGGAAATGGTCGAAGGGTGGGTCGTGGTCAAAAGGTCGGTCATGGTCAAAGCGTGGTCAAAAGGTCAGTCGTGATCAAAGCGTAGTCAAAGGAGGTCCGTGGTCGAAGGGGGGTCAACCATGGTCGAAGTGCCGACTGTGGTCGAATGCGGGCCATGGTCGAGGGCCGGCCGTGGTTGAAAGAGGGCGGTGGTCGGAGGGCTGGCTGTGGTCGAAGTGTCGGCCCTGGTCGAAGGCGGGCCGTGGTCGCAGGGCCGGCTGTGGAAAATCCCTTGAATTGAGATGCTATTGCCTATATTAGATGGTCGACCGGCTTTGGTCGATGGAGGGCCGTGGACGAAGGGCTGGCCGTGGTTGAAGGGCCAGCCATAATCAAAGCGTGGTCAGGGCATTGGTCAAAGGAGGTCCATGGTTCAAGTGTAGGACGTGGTCGAAGTGTCGGCCGTGGTCGAAGGAGCACCGTGGTCGAAGAAGGCCATTGGTCGAAGGAGGTCCGTGGTTGAAGGGCCAACCGAGGTCGAAGAAGGACCATGGTCGAAGGAGGATCGTGGTCAAAGTGTCGGCCGTGGTCGAACATGCGCTGTGGTCGAAGGGTGGCTGTGGTTGAATCATGGTCGAAGTGTCGGTTGTGGTTGAAAATGGTCAAAGAGTAGGGCGTGGTCGAAGCGCACGACGTGGTCGGAGTGCCAGCCGTGTTCGAATGAGGATCATGTTCGAGGGCTGGCCGTGGTCGAAGTATGGTCAGAGGACCAGCCTTGGTCGAGGGAGGGCATTGATCGAAAATGGTTGAAGGGCAGGGCGTGGTTGAAGAGCACGTCATGATCAAAGAAGGGTCGTGGTCAAAGTGCTGGCCTAGTTGAATGGCCGACCGTGGTTGAAGGGTCGACCATGGTCGATGGAGGTCCATGGTCAAAGGGCCGATCGTGGTCGGTGGGCCAGTCGTGGTCAAAGAAGGGCAGTGGTCGAAGAATGGTGAAGATGACGTGCTTGAGTTGGCAATTCCAGTTGCTGTTGCAGTCAACCATGGAGCCACGGAAACAGATCATGTGCACCATCAGAAACCAAACCAAATCCTGAGAAAAATCACACCACACGTATATTCCGATAAATTATTTGCCAAAATGAACACAAATGGAAACCTAAAAAAAATCATCGACGAACCTGTGTAGGTCTTGTGGAGAACTTCCAATGGAAACCAGAAGGCATGCGGAGGAGGAAGGGGGATGTGGCGCCCCATATAATTATCCCAAGGATAATAATACAAAAGCGTACGGATTATTATTTGCCTAATTAGTAGAACACTGTTCTGACGAATAATAAGCCTTTACCAAAGTCGCACAACAGAACAATAATGTAGAAATTGTACTATTATTACAACACTCGCCACGAAGGCTATGGTTTTAATTACACATACATAAGGGGAAAGAGATATAAACTAGTACCCTAGAACTCTCCTACTCGGCTCAGTAGGATGCCTACTCGTCCCGGCTGTAGTATAGAGGGTCCACCTCCCCGGTTCCTCGTAATTGCCATCCTCCTCTACCGTGAACTCGGCAGTGCCTGCTGCCTCTTCATCTGATTCGAAGTATTCCTCAGTCGGAGTGGGGTCTAATAATAAGCATGTCCCTGATGAACTCGACGGTGCGCGCCCTCTTGCCACGGTCCCAGTAGAGCTCGACAACCTTCTCGACGAGGCTGAACCTCGGATGAAGCCTAACGCAGTCCATCTCCCCGAGCAGCGCGGCGATGTCGCCGTAGCCTACACGAGGCGGTCGATCCAACCGCAGGTGATGGCAGCCATGAGCTCCATGGTCTTGCCATCGATGTGGTTGGAGCGACACAACCAGTCAAAGACCTCGAGCACGCAGTAGGTGTCACGACCCTCCTGCGCGAAGTGTACGAGCATGAGCTGGAGCTCCCGTGGGGAAAGCGCTGTGAGCGGGGGCATCATCCGTAGTGGTCTCCCATTAGAGGTGCTCAGTGGGGGAGACGACCAGGCGGTCGTGTCGCACAGAACGTGGGGAGGAGAGGGCCATTGGTGGGGTGCGGGGGTAGGGTTAGGGCGGGTGAGGGCATCACGAGTAAGAGATCTTTGGGATGGGTGGACATCACGAGTAGGAGATCTTTGGGAGGGGAGGGGAGCGTGAGCAAGGGATCTTTGGGAGGGGAGGGCATCACGAGTAGGAGATCTTCGGCGTGGGTATGACCTGGAGTAAGGTTCAACATCTGCTGGATCTGGATCCTTAGATTGGAGACGAACAACATGGATTTGATGTTTTTGGAAGGTAGATGAATCACTAGTAGTGACAACTCCTTTTAAGTAGTAGATATGAGAATAAGCAATTCTCACACTATTTTGCTAAAAGAAATTCCAATGTGAAACTGTAATTAAAAACAGTGCTTGGTTATGAGTTTTTTTCCAAAGAGAGCAAGAATAAAATATTTGCCAAGAAAGAGGGGCAAGTTGTAAAAATCAGCTTCTTCAGTTCAGGTTGAGATTTCTCGTCTTTGACCTCTTCACCACCTTTTCCTCTAAGATCCCTCTAACTCCCCTATGCTTAAGAATCTCAGTTAAACCCCCAAAATTCATAAAATCGAAACACCACCGGACTGAAACAGCATTGGGTTAGGGAAGAAAAAGAAAAACTCCACCGTTGTGTCAACACGCTCAGGAGCGGCACAGCAACGTTACTCCTAGCATGCCATCCATGCTGCATGCAACACTTGCACTCGACAACCAAAGACCACGCGTCCGGTCCGGTTGATGCTGCCGCGTTGGCCTGTCTTCTAGAGCCAAGGTGTACGTGCACCCCTGGCTCCATCTCGACAATGACATCCGGTCACGTACCATTTGAGGCAGGACACCCAGGACGCTCGACATATGACCTCTCTGTTTCGCTATTCTTAGTACTGCTTAAAAGGGTGATTAATTAGTTGCTTGCTTGATCCTTATCCAAATCTGTCAGCAAGCAGGGTACACATGTCAAAATTGCAGCACAGTTTATGCGGTAATTAATCAAGGTTAGACTAACCCCTAAGGTCATAACATATGCATGAATTCAGACGTACTCGCTCCTTCGTACGTAGTAACAAGATGGATGGGAGCTAGAAGCTTCCAGGTGCATGCAACAAGCTTGGCCACTTGATCTCCCATGTGGAATTAGTATCTGAACTTAGTGGAGACTAATTACTAGCTTTCACAAAGCCAACAGATTTTCCCAAACCTAGCATTGTTGAAGGTGCATTGAACCTTAATTTTCTTTCTTGTTCTGAAACTGAAGCGTAATTGAGTCCTGATTGTGGTTATTCATTGAAATAACTGATGTGTCGTCGCTGCACGTTTAATTACGATCGAGTGGAACCTTCCTAAGTTCGGAGGTCAAAGCGGTGTCCATGTCCCTGTCCATGTAAGCAGTACGCATGGGAATATTTTAACGGACACATGTAGCATACGGCTTCTGTATGTTGGACACTGCACGGCCTCTAATGAGATTTGTGCAAAGATCACATAATCGCATTTAAATTCTTTCCTTGAAATACTACCATAAACTACTATAAGCTAGCTATCTGTATGTTTGATGTTCCAATGATTTAAATTCACACCCAAAAATTACGATACGATACGGAATTGAAAAGGAAAAGAAAAGTTTCTTTATATAGTTTTGACCAGGGCTTGCAAGTAAGTCATATCCCAGCTAGCCGTCGGATTCTTAATCCAACTGCTGGAGTCACAGAATAAATGGGTAAAGATTGGGAGCCAAGAAAATTAGCTCCCTAGAACGACAGTTTACCACCGAGCCACGCCATATCAACAGTCTCCATCACACAACCAAAAGGAACCGAAACAAATCAGGCAATCAAAGAACCAAATTGACAATTAAAACCTAGAAAAGAAATACTCCTAAAACCATGAAAACCTAAACCGACTAGTCGCCGCCGCCACCGATCAGACCACCAGTAGCATCGTCCGCGCCCGCTTCGCCTCCGGTGGCGCGCTCTCGGCTTCGTTCCCCATCGTCGTCGTCGCCGCAGCTGGCAGGTTCAGGTCGAAGTCCCTCAGCACCGCCGTCGCCGTCGCCGCTGCGGCCTTGGTCTTCACGTCTTCCTTGTCCTTGATCCCCTCCGCCGCGGCGCCGCCCTCGTAGTGCAGGCGCTTGTGCCCGCCCAGCGCCTGCCCAGACGGGAACGTGCGGAGGCAGAGCGAGCACCGATGCACCTTCCCTTCCCCGCTCCCGCTGCCGCCGGACGCCTCGTCGCCGGCCGCCGCCACCGCAGGAGGCGGAATCGGCGGCTTCCGGTGGCTCGTCTTGTGCCCGCCCAGCGCCTGGTAGGACCCGTACACCTTGCCGCACACCGAGCACTCGTACCCCTGCTGCTGGCTCGCCTTCGCCGCCGCCACACCCGCGCCCTTCCCGCCTCCGAATCCGCCTCCGTCCTCGGCGTCGCCCCGGACTCCGCGCGCTAGCATCATGAGGCAGAGCGCCAGGTACTCCTCCTCGGACTCGGCGCCGCCAAAGCCGACACCTCCGCCGCCGCCGCCGCCGCGGCGCCTGGAGCGGCGCCCCCCGCGTGCCCAGGAGTCCATCGGCGGCGGGGACGGCGGGGGCACCGGTGGCTTCCTGGACACGTCGAGCGCCATGGCAGATCGATCTCGATGCGGAGTTGACCAGAGAGAGGTGGACAAGTAGGAGAGTGGTGGGTTGGTGTGAGAGAGGCGTGGGTTGGGCCGCTATATATAGTGGCGGGGCGAGCGAAGTGAGCACTGCTGCAGGGCGGGAGGCGGTAAGCGGTAGTGGCGCGGGGCCCACGCGATGAACACGTATGCAGAAGCGGCGCGAGCGGAGTGAGGGGGCGCGCCTCTGCTGCGCTGTGTGCCTGTGTCCGTGTGTGTGACTTGGTGGTCAAGTCATTCATTGGTGTGTTATGGAAAGTGATCTGACGGTTCGAGGGTTGCTGGGTTCTGAGTTTCTGCGATCTAGACCGTTTGTTTTGGCTTTGGAGTGATATCAGATATTTTTTGTGGAAGGATAAAAAGATGGTACATATGCTTGTTCGTTTGTGCTACACATACTTGCGAATTCTGAGTCGTGACACGTACATCTAGCTTTCGGAAGAGAGATGTGCATATTTCCTTTTGAGAAAAAAAAAGCATGCATGCATGCATGCATGCATGCATGCATGGGTGGCTCGATCCTGCCCTTCCGTCCCAAGAAAACGAACATAAAAATTGATGATCAATGTATCTCAAGAGTGAAATTGAATGAGGATTGAATGATCAAAAGAAGGGTAAAGAGATCGAGCAAAAGAACACTTGGGTGTATATCTTGTATTAGATGCCTTGGTTAACATATTACACCCATTGGTTTTTGGTACATACTTAAGTCATAGCATGGTTTCACACTTACCCTATCACCTGCCTGGCATGGTTTCACAATTGTCCTCTCACCTACTCGGTATGGTTTCACACTTGCCTCCTCACCTACCCTAGTATGGTCTATATATGTAACATTTGATTCTTCATTCTATTCAGTGCATGATTGGCCTAAATATTCCACGCTCTTGCTTGCTATAAGGCTCGCTGGGTTCTTTGTGGTTTCACACAACGCCCTAGTGTTGATTTTGATGAGATTTTCAGTCTAGTCATCAAGTCGGCCACCGTTCGCACAGTTCTCTCTCTGGCCCTATCTCGGGATTGGCCTATCCACCAGCTGGATGTTAAGAATGTGTTTCTTTATAGCACACTCTCTGAGACTGTTTTTTGTTCGCAGCCAGCTGGATTTATGGATTCCTCTCGCCCGGATTACATTTGCTGCCTCAACAAGTCTCTCTACGGTCTCAAACAGGCACCCCGTGCCTGGTACAACTGTTTTATGGCCTACTTGTTGTCTCTCGATTTTATGGAGGCAAAGTCTGACACCTCTCTTTTTATGTTTTATCAAGGTGGTTACACTATCTATCTACTACTCTATGTGGACGACAGTGTGTCGAATGCTTCTTCGGACAGTGTGCTCCACTGAGTGATTGCCTTCCCCCAGCATGTTTTTCCTATGAAGGATCTTGGTCCACTCCATCATTTCCTAGGTATTTTTGTTAGTCGTCGTGATGGCAGCATGTTCCTCTCTCAACGGCAGTATACTCTCGACATCCTGAACCGCGCTAGTATGACCGCTTGCAAGCCCTGCAGCACCCCTATCGACACTCATTCCATGTCTCCTCTACTACTACCGCTTCTGTGGCTGATCCGATGTTCTACTAAAGTCTTACTGGTGCTTTGCAGTACCTCACCTTCACTCGCCGGGATATTGCCTACGCCGTACAGCAAGTTTGTCTCCATATGCATGATCCTTGCGAGCCACACCTCGCCGCCCTAAAGCACATTCTTCGATATCTTTGCGGCACCATCGACCATGGCCTACTTCTTCACCGAGCAGCCTCACGGATCTAGTTGTCTACTCTGACTGGGCTGGTTATCCCGACACGCACAAGTCCACTTCGGGCTACGCCGTGTTCCTAGATGACAATCTCGTCTCCTGGTCCTCCAAGTGAGAACACATTGTCTCTTGTTCGAGTGCGGAGGCTGAGTACAGGGCCGTTTCCAATGTTGTTGCTGAGGCGTGTTGGCTGCGCCAACTTCTTCAAGAACTTCATAGTCCTCTATGTCGAGCGACCCTCATCTATTGCGACAATGTCAGTGCAGTCTATCTCTCAACAAATCCAGTGCAACATCTGTGCACCAAACATGTTGAGATTGACCTCCACTTCGTCCGGGAATGAGTTGGTCTTGGTGATGTTCGTGTTCTTCACGTTCCAACGTCATCTCAGTACACTGACATTTCACCAAAGGGCTATCTACTTTCTGTTTTCATCGTGTTCCGATCCAGTTTGAACGTCCGCTCCGTCGACACTCCAACCGCACCGGGGGTTAGGCGCCTCGGTTCTTGGCCCATACTTAAGGCATGGCTTGAATTCACACTTGCCCTTTTCCCGCCTGCACGATTTCACACTTAGCATGGTTTCACACTTGCCTCCTTACCGCCTAGCATGGTTTCACTTCTTGCCTCTTTACTTGCACGGCATGATATATATATATATATATATATATATATATATATATATATATATATGTGTGTGTGTGTGTGTGTGTGTGTGTAATTTTGGTTTTCATTCTATTCATTACGTGAGTGTCCCAAATATTTCACGTTCTCGTCTTGATTTTTCTTTTTGGCGCTAGGTATGCACCTGAATTTCACAAAAGTATTGCAAGAAACAAGGAAATTATTTCACCAAAACCAGTCCCCCCTGAGAACCCAATGTTCCAAATTTGACCTCATTCTATCACATGTGCAAGTACAAAAGTGAGAAGATGAGGGATAGCGCTAGAGTTTTCTGCACCTAAAAAGAAAAGGATGGAGATGACAAGATTTCACCAGATATACTACGCCTATCAGAAAGTTAAGAGAGGTGCTAAGCTTAGTCTGATGCTTACAGTTGTTTTTTTGGTTCGCTTTGCTTGCCCCAACCAAAATGGCAGTGTCTCGGATATACAGCAAGACCTAATAGCCAAACGGCGCCTGCCACGCGGCAACGGAAACGCCAAGAGCTGCATGCCCCGTATTGAGCCGGCGATCAACCACCGGGACAGCGACAGAATATCGCAGAATTTGTACTTCTCCGGCCGTGTAGGGGGCGTGTGCGGCGGTTGCTGGGAGAGCGGGCACGTTATTGGGCGTGGGCGCTCCAGGTGCCGCATGGGCGAGACACCTCACCTGCCACGAGAGCCTTCGCGTGGGGGCGTCGGCCACCGAGCTCCACGTACGGTGGTCACAAGCCGCCCTAGGCGGAATTCGGAAATGATTTCAGTTAACTAATAAGTCGACCCCTGTCTGGCCGTATATATATATGTCTGAATTATTGTTTCTTGACGACGCGTACAGCTCATGATTTAAATTTTGAGTTTTCAGCTTCATGAAATCGGTTAAGATTTTGAGTTTTCAGCTTCATGAAATCGGTTAAGGACGAAGATGGAAATTCTTCCTACCATGCGTTGTTCTGAGTTCAAATACACACGAGACTGAGCCGAAAGTAGTCCTAATTAAAGAAGAATTGTGCGTCACACGCACGTTAAACAAGTGAAAGTTAATATGCAACAATACCATGTTCTATTAGTAAAGCAGTGCTCTCTCTATTTTTCTCTATATTTATTTGTGGCCTCGAGAAATATACTTTTCAATCTATTTATCCATCCAAGGAATTTAGAGTGTAGTTATTATAATTTTCTCTCTCTACCTCTACTTAAATATTTTAGAAGAAGTTAAGTGATTATAGTATATTATTTAATAAAGGTATAATTAATATTTATTTGGTCTGTGCACAAATACAGTGAAACATACAGGAGTACATAATACTGGTGTCTAGTGGATCGTAGAATCAAAGTCACTTTTGGTACTGTTTCGCACCGTATTTACAAAAATAGCAGTATGATAACTGTATTGACAAAAATATTGTTTTTGCCGTCCGATGGCGGTGGCGGCTATACCGAGGCGACGCTGTAGCACTGCCACGGCGGCGCGCATGTCGTCTGGTGACTGGACGGTAGGTAGCCTGTCGCCCAGTGAGCAGGCGGCAGGCAAGCCCGTCTACCTAATTTGCTTTCTGTTTAGTGTTTAT
The DNA here is from genome assembly GCA_036346245.1 of Bonia amplexicaulis. Lineage (NCBI taxonomy): Eukaryota > Viridiplantae > Streptophyta > Magnoliopsida > Poales > Poaceae > Bonia > Bonia amplexicaulis. The sequence continues at coordinate 2,675,106 of CM070753.1, forward strand.
TTAAATTTTTAAATATATCAAATGAGCTCAGAAAATTATGAAAATTTATGTACAACCTTCCGACACAACGTTCCTCACAATGTAATTTTTGAAAAATTTTATCCATGGTGAATGTTGCTCAAAAATTCATAAAATTTCGATATTTTTATGAGTTTTTACATATAGCAAACGAACTCCAAAAATTATGAAATTTTATGTAAAACCTTCCGATGTATTAATAGTTATTATGTAATTTTTTAAAAATTTTATACAATCCGAATTAGCTACATTTATTTGGATTAATTTAACTATGAATTTAACAATCGTAACACATGTTTTAAAGTGTCATGTGTTGGACAATCGTGGTATATATTATTTGCGGCTATCTGGTTCGTACAATTATCACTCTTTCTGTATGTGCCCCTTTTGTGTGCTCTCTCGTTCGCACTAATGTCATTATTTCAGTGTCATGCCCCTCGCCCGCGTCCTCGTTTGCACATTTGTAATTCTTACGATGACGTCTCCCCTCACCCGAAGCGCTGATAGTGATAGTGGATTCTTTCGCTCGGGCATAAATATACACCTCTGGCGAGTGCATAGCTCATTAGATCGAGAAAAGCAGTGTCCTAGTCGCTCATCGCAGAATGTCATTGTCGTGATTGTTGCTCATTAGTTCGAGAAGCCAGTGCGTAGCTCAAAATTAGCAGTGCTGATTTCTTCTCTGCAAGGATAGGTAATTTTTGATCGTATTCTTTCGACGTTATTCCCGTAATCGTAGTCAATTAGTGTTATTTAGTTAGTCATGATTAATGTAATTTGTATTACAAAGTAAGTATGTCGTAGTAATTTAGGCTACTACACTGTTACCTAGTCTACCACATGCGTAAATCTTCAGGCTGTGCTCAGTTGTTTTTTCGTGGTTTTTGTTTTTTCACTGTAGCTGGTTTATTTTGCACTGTAGTAGCTGATAGCTTTTTTGGCTAGTTAAATTTAAAAATAATAAAAATAGAAAAAATAAGTTATCCCATTGCGGACAATACAAAAGGAACACGATAAAAAAAAGTAAAAAAAGCCCAAAAAACTAAAAAAAATCAGAAAAAATAAAATTAAGAAATAGTGAACTAGAAATCAGAAACTAAAACCAAATCGAGCAGGTCTTCTAAAATGATGCGATAGTGCGATATCAACTTGGATCTGTTGCAATCATTACCAGGAAACTAGTGGGAGTGTACACCACAACCCACCAACCATTTTTAATTCACTATTGCTTAATTTTGTCTTTTTATGATTTGTTTGGTATTTTTGGGGATTTTTTGCCTTTTCGTTTTTTCTCCGTATTTCATCGCATTGTCTGTGATGGGCTAATTTGTTTTTTTTACTTTTAATTTTTTAAATTGAATTACATCAAATAAGTCACCATCAGATACAGTAAAAAATAAATCAGTTATAGTAAAAAAAATCATAAACCATTACTAAACCAAGCATCCCCTAAAACTCAACGATCTCGATCGAATCGGGATATTCAATTGTCGTTTAAAAAAAACTGTCAGTATTTTCACAAAAATCCCATTTTGCCCTAAGGTAACTATTAGCTTGTGGGCCCATATGTCAGAGGTACAGAGGTAACGGATTTAGGGATTAAAAGAGTTTTAGGGGGGCATTCTGCTACGAAAGTATCATTTTGCCGATCATACTTCAAAATTTATCATTTCGGTTAAAAACTCGGAGACTTGACAACATACGGACGGGAGTAGCATGAAAGAGCAACCAAAATTTCTCCAGTAGTATTGAAGAAAACAACAAACTCTTGGCATACCAAGGAAAAGTTTAAAACATTCAATGGCGTAGAAGGAATTCTCTTACAGAAAACATCTGGCCTTCAGCCTGAGAAGAAACGTGAAGCAACGTGTGAACAAACATAAGGTTAGTTACCCTGCGCCGTCGCGCGCGCGGGGCCGTGCAGCGGCGTGCTCGTTTATTGATTAATGCAGCAACAGCCATAATGACATGGCCCAATTATTAGCCCACTTAGTTGTGCTCCAGTATCGCCGAGCGCTTCGCACATCAGAACACCATACCAACGCATACACTACCACACGCACAAGCAGATCTACACAGCCATATACTAGTACCGCTGGGCGCTAGCTGCAGCTGTGCCACTCACTCTCGACGTGGGGATGTGCGTGGAATTACTAATACAGTATTACACTAGTATACTATACATGCACTGGCATTTTTAACGGGAAGCATAGCCTAGCTTCCCACATGCTCAATAAGAAACGCCTAAGTGCGCTTGATTGGGGAGCAGATCCACACACTGCTTCCCTAATCGTCTCCGCAGAGAATAATCCCCACGCGTCGCTGTCTACTTCTGTTTGGTGGAATAAGAATTCCATAACAATGTTAGTAGTATTAGTAAGCGGTAGGTCATATCGCTCGATCCAGTGGATCTGTCATAAATGAGCCGATTTCTTTCGCACTTATTAAAGAGGAAGAGAGAGCTGGACTCAACATGCCAGGGTGAATTCAGTTTAGTTCATATATTCGTTGGGAGATCCCAAGTTTGTGCCTTTGGTAATTACAGTGATGTAGTAACCCCAAACTATGTAACGCGCGTAGACTGTACATATAGATTGCTAGTATTTCTTGAGCTGTTGATCGAGCGTAGGCTAGGTTTCTATCAAGTAATAGAATCCACAATTTGAGCAAAGTCTCACACTTCAGCTAGCATCAGAACTAAAGCGGGAGCAACCAACCAACCTGCTGAACTAAAGTGGGGACGATACTGTGGCTGCGCACGAAACGTCTCGTGCCTCGGCTTTACTTCCACTTCGTTAACATCACGGATAAAGATCGCATCGGACCCATGCCTGCAAATTGCAAAAGCGATGGTAAAGTGGTTCTTTCTTGACAGAAAAGTAATATGTTGTTAGGTTAGCCAGATTTTGGTCTTACGGTATGTCACCCTCTTCGTAAGTGTAACTGGATGCGACGGCAAGCAGACTGCCATCCCTGCTGAAAGATAGAGCAGCGATGCTACATGGGTACCTGGGGTACTGCAGTCGAAAGACAGAAAATTTCAGATACCCTGAATCTTGAATTCCTGATAGCTGCAGATGTTCTTCGACAAATAAATGGCAGGGGCAGTTAAATGAAACAGTCTCCTTTTGTTAACGCCATCCCAAAGGCTCACAAATCTATCACATCCACCGGTAGCAAAGGTGCCATAGCTGCGCATGTTCAGTGAGGCCATTAAAGAAACTGAACGTTAATTACTTAATTAGCACTGCGAGATGAAGAGGAATTTACATTGGGTGGAATGAAATTGCATTGACAGGATAGACAATGTCCCTTCCATCCTCAGTTAATCGATGGCTCTTGAAAGCATACCTGAATGGAACAAACAGGTAAATGTAGCTGCTTGCGAAAATGGAACACAACTAAACATATGTAGATTAAAAACCCAAGCACACAACAATGCCAATACTGTTAGCTTAAGTATAATGGCTATTCAGGAAAGCAGCTTTTCTTTTGCAGCTTGGATACATACCTCTTACAGAGAGTAGACTCAGACTGATCGAAGAACTCCATAGCAACTCGTCCTTCCACAGAACCCAGAGCAAATCTTGCATCAAAATATCAACGGAGGTGGGAGTTAAGTCAATAAACTGAAAGTGTACACTGGTAAAAAGCTGAATTCTTAGACACTTTGCTGATAAGGAGCCACACAGAAAAGATAGATGCAACTACAGTTCAAGACAGTGATCCTCACATTCAGTTTTGCAAATGAAAATTTAAAATACAAATAAAATATTGATTTCTTCAGTTATATTGTGCCTTCAAGGCCACCCATGGGTAATATTTTTATGTGCCCAGAAAAAAACTTATACAAGGTCAGAGTCCTAGACAAATCTAAAAAAGATCAATCATGTAGAATTACTATTTATAATTATTACCATTATCCTGCCAACGAAATTTGGAAATCAGGTATAACCGGATGAGAACATGAAAAACTGAAAAGCATGTTCAAATGCTATATAGCACTGAAGAATCCATGGATGATGGATGTGGATTATCACATCAAGGATATCAACCATTAGCAGATGAAAAAAAGTACAAAGTGAAAATACAAGGCATCCACAGTTAAAACAGCACTGGAGCACTAGAACAATTAAGAATTAATTGAGATCAGCTACATATATCACATTCTTAATAGATGACAGCTACTATATACATTTTTTCTCTGCGATACACTGTTTTCACATAGAGATAAAACATGATGTTCACACAATATTATAGGAGTCTGAAAGTATATTCAAAGTTCAGGTTGTGTTGTGAATCATTCAATATTAGGACAGACTTTTGCTGAAGCTCTACTACTGGAAAAACATATCATGAAACAGATGCTAACAAGCTAAATGTTAATCAGTAATTAATAAACTCAAGAAAGCCATACCTTCAACAAATTCGTGTATGCTTCCTCAGGAAAAAAAAAACATAAACAAAAACAAACAAAAAGGCAAATTTGTCTATGCTGACTGAGGGAGCAGTAACATGGAGATTCAAGCTCCCAAGCAGTTGACCTGTTACTGGTGTGCATTTTCAATAGTTGATGGAAAAGATCACAATGGTGTTGGTATTCATAGATATTCGACATCCTTGAATTATTCCAAGTTCAAAATTTAATATGAAGTTCTAAACTGTAGGACTAAATGCTCATGAATTGGCAAAAGCATCAGGTAGATTGAGAAGAAGCAGTGGAGCTGAAACGATCTATACAAAAAAGATGACCGCATTGTAGCATGAATTTCAAGCAACTTATCAATAAACCAAAATGACCTACACAAAATCCACCGAATCCACAATCATCCACTTGGTCTAAAAATGGCCAACACATAAGCTTGAACAATGAGCAGGTCAGCCATACAGAGTTAAGCAACAACTACAAAAGATGGATATCATACGCAAGTACATGGAATGGATATTTATTAAGTGCTCTACCCAAAAGGATAAAGAAAATAGCCAAACAATTTCAATTCTTGTAGTACTGTGATCGAAGATGGTTATGTTTACACCAAAGATATAGTTCATTTTAAGATCAAATTGACAAGCTTATTAGTATAGGCTTACCCTTCACCAGGTACTAAAACATGAACTCAACTGGCAATGTTCTCCCGTTGAACTAGTACAACTGGGGTCAGATTGACAAGCTTCATAAGATAGACTTAACCCATCTCTTAGCAACTAGAACATGAATTCAACTAGCAGTGTTCTCCAGACACTGAAGTTTGACCGACTCAACAGCACTTTCCAGCCGTAGCGAAAAGCAAAAGCAAGTACCTGTAGCATAGGAGTACTCCACAAGCGAACTGGACCATCATGGCGTCCCAAGAGATCATTTCTACCAGACCTAAAGGCCAGCCTGAAATAAAAGGCAGTTCCAAAGCATACAAGCCATCAGTTTCGCTTCGATTTATATGAATGATCTGACCAAACTGGAAAACAAAAGATAAGGTAATAATTCTTCTGAAGCAATGTAGTGTGGTAGGGGTTGCTGATCATTGAACTCATAATCCACTAAAATTATGTCCTACTTCTCTTCCTAGACCATTTCAACATCACAAAAATAATGCACGTTTGCGAAATGGAGGACCAATTTAACGGAGTGCTCCGACTCTCTTCTAGACTGCGGAACAAACTACACCATGTTTGTTCTCGAAAAAAAAAACAGACTACACTGCGTGTGCAATCGTTCCAACTGAATCGCTCATCCAAAAACCAACCGAAGACACGAATCGAACGGGACGTGAGGTGATCGCCATCACCTCCGCACGGAGTTGTCGCCGCCGGCGCGGAACCGCGAGGAGTCGTCGTGGAAGCAGCAGTCGAGTACAGGCCCAGCGTGCATCAACACCCCCATCGGCATGTTGGCCTCCGCGTCGTAGAGCCGCACCGTCTGGAAGCAGCGAAGGCACGCGCACAACCAAGCCCCATCAAACCCCACGGATCAAACCAAACTGCTAAGGTTTCGTTTCCCCAATACAAGTAGGAGGCGCGCGAGGCGCGTTTTGTTCTGAGTGTCTCACCTTGTCCCAGGAGACGAGGAGGTGGTCGCTGTGCCACGAGAAGCGGAGGCTGGAGACGCCGTCCGACGGCGGGTGCGACAGCTCCTTGCCCATCCCTGTCCCGACGCCGCCGCCGCCATCGGCGAGGGGGACTAGGGCCGGCGGCGCGCCGGTGGAGGCGGCGCTCATGGCGGTGTAAGGAGGAGGCGGCGGTGGTGGCGACCACTGGCTAGGCCTAGGGCGCAGGGGTTCGAAATTTGAATCCGAGCGGTGGAGAGTGGACTAGTGGACAGGAGGGCGGGAGCTTATAAAGGAGAAGGTTTCGGGGAATGGTCGTTCGGTTCGGCCCACTGCGTCTGCCCATTCCACCCGGTTCAGCCTAACCTTGGTATGGGTCTGGGCTTAGCCATCAGTTGGCCCTTGGGATGGAGCTAGGCCCGTTGCTCTCAGTCAAAAGCTCAGATAGTTGGCGGAAATGCTATGCCCCGCGCGCGCAGGGCATAGCCTCCTGCTGCCCACCTGTATGGGCCTTGGCCTATGGCCTGTTAACGTGACCAGCGTGGTATCGAGTGCCAGCATGCCTCCTGTTACTATTTATTCTTTAATAGTTAGAGACTCGTGTGTTACAACAGAGTTATAAAAATAGTAAGATAGAACTTACTGCCTAGCCAATTTCACACATCAAACATTGGAGAGCAAACGACAGAGAGAGAATGATGGCCAGAATACGCGAGAAGATGGGGAAAGTAGAGGGGGTGGACGGTTGTATCCTGAGATAGAGGAGGAGAGAGATGGATGGTCCAGATCAAATCAGATAGCTGTAGAGAAGGGAGAGAGGAACATACCACGACCATCAACTCTTCTTTATATAATAGTAGAGATTTGTTTTCAATCATCTCTTTCTGTTTCTTTCTTCTGTTACTTTCCATTCCGTCCTGTTTTTTCCATTCCTTTCTCATGTTGTTTTCCATATTTGTTATTTTCCATTCCTTTCTCAACCCTTCGGCAATTGGAATTGCAGTCGCCTAACCGATGGGCGATTGGAAGCAGTCGCCTAGCGGTTCAGTGATTGCAATTATTTCGTCCAATGGTCAACGGATTATTTGCGTGTCGCGCGGCCGTTGGACGATATGTTCTAGTCGTCCAATAGTTCGGCGACTGGAGCCTATTTCTGTAAAAATTATTTGTGTAGGTATATTTCTGTTATTTCAAATAAAATATAGATTATTTATAAAAAATTATGGGCTATACACTAGGAATTTTTTTCACTCCCCAGGCTGAAGCTCTTGTTGCCATGGGCCTAAATTGGTCCTGTCAAAGATGTAAGAAAAGTACGTTGTACAGCATGGTTGTTTTTCCGGTTTTCAGGAAAGTGCAAATATGAAAGTAAAAAAAATTATGATCAAGTCAAGTTGGAGTTAGATTCACAAAACTAGGAAAGAACTATTTCTTACCCTCTATCGGTTTGGCGAAAACTGGACAGTTTTCAGTTGAAACACCTTCAAATGGTTGGAATCGGTTTAAATTGTTCAAAACCAGTCTGGATCAGTCATAAGTCGGTGTAACTCGGCATAAATCATAATCTCCATTGCCTCAGTGCAAAAAAAAATCGGCAAAATATTTGGTAAATTGGATCTTGTCGGTTTGATCGAAAATTGGCAGGAACTGGCCAATTCCCACCGTTTTTCTGAACAACCCTACCGGAGAGGCGAGGACTCAGCAAGTGCCAAAGCATCACTCCATGAATGTGCGCAGTGTTACCACAGGAAAAACATAAAAATACAGAGGATGAAAGGTTTATGTGATGTTGCGATAGGAATTCAGATCACGGTTGCATAGTGGTACAAATACCAAAATATTTTTTATAGGATGTGTTCCACGCAGATACACAAGATAATACTAGTTATAGTTGGATAGAATGATCAAGGGGCTCGAGTGATCAAAGATGTATCTGCGTCTTAAACCTCATTGATAACAAGGATCTCACTGAATCTCAAAAACAATAAAAAGGATCTCACCTACAGCAAAAGACAAATAGTAGTGGCAGTTCCCCGTGCATGGCAGATTTTTAAAACATTTGTCCATGAAAGTTGGAGAGACATCTGAAACAACCCAAAACTTTTAAAATTTTGAACTTATTTGAAATTTGCTTGAATTTGAGAATTTTGCAAATTCAGAACCCCTTCTCAATTCTACGTTGTCTTCTTCGGTAAAGTCCATTTTCATCTCACCTTGGTGCCTTTTCGCGCTGGAGCCAACTTCCTGCTCTCGCTGCTGCGTGCTAGACCACTATTCATGCGACGTCCGCCCTCGCCGTAAACCCCGTCAACAGGAGCACAACAGCAACGCCACCTTGCCAACCGATCATACCTCACCATTAAGCCACCGCGGACCATGCGCTATCCTCCACACCCTCGTCGCAAACCCAGTCAATAGGAGCACAGCAGCAACGCCACCTCGCCAAGCCATCGTGGACCATGCACTATCCTCCACAACCGCAAGAGCTCAGCACTGCCGCCTCTACTGCCAATCACTCAACAGGCACGTGATGCCGCGACTTTCCTCGCTAGCTTGCGCACTCGCACCAGTGAGATGCCTTACACACCTTGCCACCAATGCGACTGCCACACCGCCTTTACACCACCGAAGCGCCTCGGCTGTCCATGCATCGGTCACACCATCACCTTGCCCCTGGTGCCACCACCTTCAGCATCTATAAAGCCAAGCCAAATGACCGCTTCACCACCATTCGCTCCATATTTCAACCCCAAATCCTTTCCCTCTCCTCTCCGACAAAATCTTTCTATTGACGTCAAACTCTCACCGGCGAGCCCAACAATCAAATTCCCTAGGTATCCTCAACTTCAATCAAATTAGCCATGCCTACAGCACCACCCTAGCCCCACGAAACTATTCCCCGACCTCCCTTTCCATCTCGTTGCCTCTAGTGTGCTGTCACCGTGTGCCACTGCCAGGCCATGCACGGTCACTATCACTAGCACCGCACATGCCACCCCGAGCTAAACTCTTACCACCACTAGACTCCTATCACCCTGAAGATAATCGAACCACCCTTAGTTTGGCTGAAACCCTGTTGTAGCACCATCGTGCCATGGTCCTGCTTCGACTAAGCATTACTACCACCAACCTCCTCCAGACCATTTTCACTTGTGCACATGCCCAAAACGGAATGCCCATGTCCCAACTACACTCACCGCACCACTGCTCACTGTCTGTCACCTTCGTCGTTGCCCAATTTTGCGTCGCCTTCGTTTTCCTCTGCTCGGGCAGCCATGAGCGCAAGCTCTAGAAGAATGGGCCTCACGCTCTACAGGCTGAGTAGTTAGGCTGGCAAAGTCAGCCCAAAATGTCTCTTGGCCCAGTTGTTCAAATGGGCTAGGCCTTGTTATTAAAGCCCAACACTATTTAGATCCAGTCTAGTATTGTTCATAGCCTAGCCCATTACTGTGTGGCCCATTAGAATCAACCTAAACCCATTACTATTCACCAAACATGACCTATTAAAATAGTACAAACCCATTAAGCCTATTTATACTCATTTCGACCGTTTCGAGCCTGTCTAATCTATTTTTAATCCCATTCAACCTAACCAAGCTTAATTTAAACACTATCCGCCCAGACCCACCTTCTTTTATATCTTTTTCGAATGTTTTATTTCATTTTGTTTCCAACTTGCATTCTGCAATGCAGAAACTTATTTGTATTCGTTCTTTTATGCTAGTATCTGGATTCAATTAGTTGACCAATGAAGAAGTTATTGGAGCAACAGAGGTAGATATTGTTAAACTTGAAACCTACAAAGAAGTAATCAAAGACTCTAAATAAAAAAGGTAAGTCACATGTCTTTGATCATGTTGATCTCATATTACTAAATTACCATTACTTTCATTATTACTATTTGAGCACTCTTATTTACATACAATAATAGTTTGGAATGACATGATGAATAGTTAGACCCTACCACCGAAGAGCCCTATCATGTTTATAAAGGCCATATTCACCTTGACAACTTTGGTAATTAATCACTTAATAGATAGCTATTAGTGGATGGTATAGTTAAAATGATTTACTTGAACTACTAAGAATAATTTTGCTTTGTGCCAGTAGACTTTAAAATGATATTAGGGTTGAGGCTACTTGGTGGAAAGCCACTAGATGGTTAAAGCATATGACCTCACCCTAGGATTTGAGGCTCTAGTTTGGATATGACGATGTAGTGCTGGTGTGCACCAAGTATGTGAATGATAGCCTCACAAGGACTAGGCCCTTGTGCCAAGTAAAGGACACAGAACTCGCTCAACCACATGTTTGACTTATCAACTTAGACTAGTATACTGCTCGATCTGATCGAATATCTACAGGGAAGATTGCTATCTCAGGGATTCAGGATGGCCCACGAAAAAAAGGGTGAGATGAAAGTTGGGCTAGGTAAGTCATTTGCCATTTTTCACAATGGTAGGTCTATTCAACATCAGGTTGTGATTTTCATATTGGCATGTGGATTCCCAAAGGTGGTTGAATGGCTCTAAGCTTGCCGGGTAGAAACTAGAGCGAAAAGAGCAATGAAATGACCTTGTTGTCAGCTTAGTCACACGCTACCATGTTGTGTGTCTACAGATTGACATTATGAGTTTGAGATATCTTGTGGGTAAAGTTGGGTAACTCTACAGAATATAATAAATGGTATTCAAATACGCAGTGCTTCCGATCAATGGAGCTATGTTTCATGGGTAATTTCAACAACAAGGTATAAGTACAATTTGGATGATTTTAATGTGAAAATTGTGGATGACAAAACCCTTGTTAATTAAATATTATTTTACTGTTTTAAGTGTAAAGTTCTTTGCCAGCAAAATTGCATCTATTCTTATCATATTATAACATGTGACTCTATCTAGTCGAAGTCCTTGCATATTAATTAAATAGCCTTCCCATGTGGCTGGCTAAGGACCTAGTGTACTCAATCTTGTTTATTTTCATTAGAACAATGCCTGAAGAAGGAAGGATGCATCAGCTAACATGTTAGAGTTATGACCATACTCCGGTCTAACTGCTTCTACAAGCCGGTCTGACCGCCTCACATCCGGTAATACCGCTCACACAGAGCCAGTAGTTCTGATTTTTCTGAGAAGTGCAGATATCTCAACAGATTTTGCAAAATATATTTGTAAACTACAATATCATGCACATAAGGATCACACATGATTCCCAACAAGTTGCAAAATACATTTGCACACTTTTGTAATCATAACACAAAGAATTAGTACATGGATTTCTCACATTTGCAAAACACATTTGCAAATCTAAGTCACATGCCACAAGAATTATATACGAGCTTCAACCATTTGCAAAACACATTTGCAAACATAAGCCTCATACTACAAAGAATGGAAACATGAACTTCAAACACTTGCAAAACATATTTACAATGCATAGTCCCATGTTACAAGAATTCAACATATGAGCTTCAATTATTTGTAAAACATATTTGCAAATATAAGCTTCATATCAAGATGAGCTAGATCAGGTGAGGATGAGCCATCAACACATGATGAGACTCAAACTACTAGACATGACCCCTCTTAATAGTACGACAACATATACTAGCAATCGAGTCTTCCAACCAAACACTAAGACCGGTAAAAGACTAGGAACACATCCTTAGCTCTAGCTAGTCATACATTTGCCTTGAGTCATTATCTTGATATGCATCAACTCATGATGCATCTTTCTCATCAACTCCATCAACACATGATGGTCTTTACTTGATTTGATCAACACATAATCATCTTGGACATGCATCTTCTTCTTGATGGCCTTCAACATATGAATCCATCTTCTTCTTACATCTTGACTTGATAATCTTCAACATATGAAATCATCCCAAGTCATCTTCATTTGTGGAATCTAACCTATTCATCCAACTCATGAAAAATATTAGTCCACAAAATAATTGTCATCAATTACCAAACTTCACCATTAACACATAATGGAGGGACTAGATTCAATAATCTTCCCTTTTTGGTAATTTATGACAATCTCAATAAATAGTGAGATAAAAGTTGATTTACGAGTATACAACTTGTACAAAACAATTATATACTCTAAGATAAGCTTTAAACAAGGCTTACTTATTCGGTTGTCATTAATCGTTTAACCATTAACGCATAATGGATGAGTTAGATGACAACCCGATTGCACATGAGTATATATAAACTACACAAGCTATATATATACTCAACGAATGTGTTTCAACGTAAAGATCCTAAATATGCATATTAAAAGAAGCATGGATCAATAATCATGAAACTCCAAAAACATAGAGAGCGCTCCCCCTAAATATGTGCATACAAGTGTATATAATTAAGACATATGCACATATTTATTTTGGACTAATAGAGGAGTTCAATCTATATTTTGGATCTAAGGAATGCATTAGTATATGAGAAAATGTGATTTCAAATGCATACCTCTTTGAATTCACCTTTCCATTTAAATGAGACTAAGCATAGATAAACTTAAATAAACATATTAGTCTCATATATGCATTTGTCATTATCACCAACACATTATAAAAGTATTTGCCATTAACACTAAAATATTATAATAGTATTTGTAAAACCCCATAATGATATTTATCATTAACACCAAAATTAACTAAAATGGAGCTTGATCTTTCAACGCTACTGTTCTTGCTGTTGCCGCTGGTCACCGTCGCTACACTACCAAGCGCTGTAGCCACCCAGTGCACCATCGCTGCCCATGCACGCCTACTTGCTACTGTCATTGATGGGTTTCTACTGAAGGGCCGATGGCAAGGAAGCAGCATGGAAGGAGCCGATGTCATAGCAAGGAAGAAGAACGAGGTCCAGAAGGAAGAGAGAAGGCACTGTCTTTGCCATTCATGACGTTTGCATCTAGGGTAACAGCCTAAACCTTTTCCCCGCACTGGATTACCAATTTAGTAAAGGTTAGAGTCACGATTAGAAGGGGAATTAGTAGTTTCACATCAGGAGGACTGATTAGTAGATTGGATTGTCTGCCGTGTTATTCAATTTCAAGTTTTGGGTGTTGTATTGGCTTAATTAGGGTTTTTGCTAGGCTGTTGTCCAGAATTTGGTCATTGCTAGATGCAGTCGTAATAATTTATAATTTGGGCCTAGTAGATGGCCAAATTAAATTGTGTGCATAAGTAAATAAATGTATATAATTTTTCGTAGTTACCGTAAGTGATATGGTTTATCATGTTTGGTACAATATATAAATAGATATAAAATTGTTAAGCTTGTTGTCTAGTAAAACAAGAGAATAGTCTTAGGGGGTTAAAAATGAGTGTTTAAATGAATTAATTAGGTTTTTTTTGTCCAACTAAGAAAGTGTAGAAAATTTTGTATAGATTTTAGAAATTATATGGTTTACCATGTTAGAGCCTCTAAGTCTAAAGTTATGGTATTTTGAGTATTGGGATATCAGGGAGGACTGTCTGATGAAAAGGGGGTTGTTGGATAGGAAAGCGCATATGAGCGATAATGTTTTAGCTTGAGTTGAGTTATTTCCTGTAGATGAGGTTGCTACAAGGTTGCCAACTTTGTCCACACATCGCTCCACTTCACGTGGTTAAAGGCAAGTGCATGGTAGAATAATAGATGATTGTTTATTATTGTTTTGAGTAACTAGGTTTACTCGCCATGCTATATTTATATATATGGGTCTTGTTACATATGACGTGGTTGATGAATATGAAAGGATGATGTTAACGGTTATTGATGTTGTGGTATGTGGTAAATGAGTAATAAAAATATTGCATCATGTGCATTCACATCACGAAAAGAGAAAATGAGCCAGGACAATGAGTAAGTTATATAGCTAGTCCAGAGTGCATGGGCCAGGTCGGTGTGAAAGCTATACGACTAATCTAGGGTGCTTTTAAGTAAAACCTATTTTGGTAGGCATCTCCACGGGATAGAGGTAGAGGGTGTATATAGATGGGTGTTCCTCCAGCTATACCGATATAATATCAAAAGGCGCATATGGACATGGCATTGCATTGCATTATGGTTTGTTGATGATAAGAAAATAAGAAGATATGGTATTGTAGTAAATATTGATTATTATGGTTCTAGGTGATTGATGAAGGCGACATGCATAAGGAGAGAGTAGCACATGATCAGTTCATGCACCAACGTTGCTATACTTATCACATTTAGATAAATAGTTATTCATTATTAGTGATTTGGTTTATGCAAACTCTTGCAATTAGTTAATAAGTTTCTTTAGAACATAAAGCTATTAGTATGGTTGCTATCAAATAAAGCAACACCGGTTAGTCTTGATAATTGGATTATCTCCATTATTTTTATTGCTTCATTTTAAATGTTAAGATTTGTTATATTCACTATCGTCATGTTTATGTTTAAGTGAGTATTTTGTGAAAGCGTGGTCAATGTATTGATGTTGGAAGTTTGTGAAAGATGGTTTAATTTGGGAAGAAATGGAGTTTGTGATAACATTCTAGACTCATATCGAGCCGGGGTGTTACAGTTGAGTATCCCGTATGCTAATTAGAAGATTAGGCTATAAATAGGAGCTAATTGATAACTTGACATGCTTCAGTATGCAGCACGAGACTTAATTACAGGCAATTGTCAACGATATGCTGTTTCTAATTAAATATGGTCTTAAACTTGTACTTTTTATATAAGAACATTGCACACTTTGTATCTTCATTCCAAGAACCCCAACAAGAGGATCGTCTAAAAAAAGAGAAACTGTTTGTATTCTTTTTTCTGTGATTACGTGTTATGCTAAGATTTGCAAGTTGGCTAGTGTTCTTTATAAATTCAATAACTTTGTGCTGCTTCGGTTTTGGTCCATGCAGTTGTACTTGATTGCTTAATTTATCTCATCTTGTTAGTTACATCAGACAAGGAGTTAAAGTTGTACTTGATTGCTTAATTTATCTCATCTTGTTCAGACAAGCAGTTAATAGGATGCTAGGCGGTTAGGGATTGGTAGTTAGGTAGTTTAATCATGTCAAAAGATAACAAGGATAGAATAATCATTAAACAACTTGTCCCCAATTTGGATAACCCCTCTCTTCTGGGTACTACGTGCATCTTCCTGATATGTTAATATAATTCATGTCATTGATTCTTAATCAGTACAATAGTACTGCATCTTAGTGTTAAAACCACCAAGCTTATCCTTTAGATAATTGTCGTGGAGCAGGACACGTTTGCTTAAATTTTTTAAAAAAGACAACAGTTTAGTTTAGTGCTAACTAGCTGGTGAAATACTGGAGTAATTCTAGTCCAATACAATGAACCAAGGGTGCTGGCAAATGCTGACAGATTCCAAGTGCATGGTTTTATTCCAACACAAGATTTGCTGCCTAGATTGGTGACAACACTGGCAGCCAAGACCAAGCCTTTTTATTCTTGCATTAACTTAAACTACGAATCCTCTTGTTTAAGAGCTGTCTAAAACTAAGAATGTTCAATGTATTTCAGCATGACTTTTCCAAGTAGACTTATTCATTTTTTGTAATTAACTGACAAAGATTAGCATAATTTGAAGTAGGTTCAATGCACTAGAAATGACAGGAGAAACACATGAGGAAGGGCGTAAATTCAAATGCACATTATCTTAAGAAATCAGAGATCTGTTGCCCTACTTTAGTGACATCTATGAAACTTCCATCTATGTTTATAAACCAAGAGTCAACCAATATTAGTGAAGAAAATCAATGCTTCAACATAGACGTCACTGTTATGTCAACTGCCTTAGTTGACAATGAGTTAGCAGTAGGTTATATGTCTAGAGAAAGACAAAATATTGCAGTAGGTTATATGTCTAGTGAAAGAGTTGATATTAACTTCAAATATTTTAGGCACAGAAATAACTCATTTCTTTGACCTCTAGCCAACAAAATACATCAAGGAAATTCTCTCTCTTTTTTCCTTTTGTTTTGGATACAAATGAAATACAGTTTTTTCCAGTTAAGAATGGGTGGATTATGCATTTCAAGTGAACCAATTTTGATAAATAGTAGTATAGGTTATGGTCCCTATTGATCCAGCAATGACTGAAATGTGAAGACTTGGAGACAGCTGGTACAAGCCATCTGTCCATTGACTTCTTGGAGCTACCATTACTTTTTTAAGTACTATGGAGAGTTTCTCATTCAGAAGTACAGGCAACAAACTTTCTGAATAGATTCTAGCATCTCATGATAAGAACTGTACTAAACGGGTGGTACAGATAAATTGGAATGTTAACACAAACAAAGTACGAAGACTTTCATTATTAACGTATTATGCCAATCAGATAAGTGGATGATTCCAGTTAATTGATTGTTGCAATCATTTACAAAGTATAGAGAACAGTTAAAGAACAATACATGGTATAGTCTTGTGAACTTAAGCCACATCAAGTACACAAGAAGTCAATTGCAGAGCTCTAGTTAAAAACAGGTGTATGATGAACAAATAGTACATGAAGTGCACTTCGATGCCCAAGTTTAGTGTTACTGATTCAACCACTGATTATTCATATTTTACCATCGTAATGATTGAAGAAGTTATATCCTACTTTTCCAATAAAATTGCCTGGAATGGATTTGTTGCAACTTTGTTTTTTTCAATTTGAAAAGCCTCACACAGAGTTTGAGCTAAAAGGGTACTCATGAGCTTCCTGAAAAATAGTTCTAGGCTCATTGAACTGTACTGAACAACTAGTACAATTAAATTGAAATCAGTACAAGCAAAGTATGATTAATTCCATTGATAACGTATGACCAATCAGATGAGTGGACGATTGAAGTTAATTCATTGTAGCAAAAATTTTAGAAAAGTAGAGTACAATTAAAGAACAATACATGGTATAGTCTTCTAAGCTTAAGATTCTCATGTACACAAGTCAATTGCAGGTCTCTAATTAAAAAGAGCTATATAATGAACAAACAATACATAAAGTAGTTCATGCAATTTTATGCCTAAGTATAGCGTTGCCAATTAGACCACCGATCATTTTATATTTGATCGCTAAGAATGATCGAACAAGTTATATATACCTATTTTCCAATAATATTGCATGGAAAGGATGCAACCCTTTTTCAATTTGACAAGTCCCGCATAGAGTTTGCCTTAAGGGGTTTAGCATGTTCTTCCTGAAAAACAGTTAGCATTTATAGAACAGGTAAAAAATCTGACATAGTTACTGAAATGCCCCAAAAAATTTCAAACCTTTTTTTTTCGAATTTTTCCTGAATTTTTGAGTGATTTTCGAAAACTTTCCCAATTCGAAAACCCCCGGCAAAAGCCGCTTTCCTTTCTCGGCCTTTCGCCTTCTCAACTCGTTGGCTCCTATTCCTTTTCCCGCCTTCTCTTCGCGATCGCACCCGTGCCGCGCGGAGCCCTCCGTCGTGCCGTGCGCCGCGCCGGCTCGCCGTCACCGCCCGTCCCTGTTGCGCCAACTCCCTTGACTTTTCCCCTGTCACTCGTGGCCCCGCTCGTCAGCCCCTACTTTTCTTCCCCTCCCCGTGCGATGCACTGCCGCCCATGCCGGTCGCTCAACTGCTACCGCGCTCCATCCCGCGCCGTAGTGCCGTATCATCGCGCCATCTCGCGGACTCGATGCCCTGTCGCTTCCCTCGGACGCCTGTGCTGCCACGCTGATCTTGTAGCACGGCTACTCCGCGCCCACACCTTGCCTCGGGCCGCGCCGAACCACCCTCTCGCTGCCCGCTCTCCTCTTCTTCTTTTAAGCTCGGCCACACCCACCAAAACCTCCGCGCCACTCCCTAGTCCACACCAGAGCCGGTAATTTGAGTTTGAGCCACTGCAACGCCGTCGGCGAGCTTCCTTAGCTCTGGTGAATCCACGAGCTCAACTTCTTCATTTCTTGTCTAAAATCCAATTGCATTCACTAATACGATCTCCCTTACTCCCTGATCACGCCGGTGAACTCCAATGATTGAGAGCATTTCTCTCCTGCCCTGTCAGCGGAGGTCGCTGTCGGCCGAAGAGAGGCCGCTGTGGTCAGCCCGGCATAGAGCTCCTCCGCTCAAGCCACCACTGTTATTGTGAACCCCTCACCCCAGAGATGCTCAAAACCAAACCAATTTGCCCGGAGCGCCGCTAATGGTATCTGGTGCCATAAAGTCACCTTCGGTTTCACCTCAGCCGCTCACCGACGTCGAGCCTCGCCTTCTGTCCCAAGGCCCCAAAATGGGTTTCCCATCTCCTAAGGCACCTCATGCTGCCCCAGGTTTCTGCCGGAAGACGCCGCCGACGCCGTTCCGCTCACGCCGTCGAGAGGTTGACGACGACTACGTGGGCACATCGTGGCCATCCACATTTTCGTTGCCGTCTAACCTCGGTCATCGGATGGTCTCTCTCTGTGGCCGTTCGATCTCACTTAACACCTTCAATCCGGATTGTTAACAGCCATTGCATCGCCGTCGCTCGTGCTAGCCACGCATCGGCCATCCAGTACGAGCAGGCGCGCGCACGGACCAAAGTCGTGCGGCCCGCTTGGCCGCGTAGGCCGATTTCACGTGCCGGGCCGAACTGTTGCAGTGGGTCGGCCAAACACTTTTCCAAGAATTTCCATAAAATATTCTGTTTCCCAAAAAACCAGAAAATCAAAGAAAATCCAAAAAAATCACAAAAAATTCCAGAAAATCCCAAAATACACCATCTTGATCGTTTCGACGCTACGAACCCATTTTTGACCTCCATTCTACCAAATTCTTCTCCAGAAAAATCCAAAATCCCCTCCTTTTGAGTTTTATTGCATTTTATTCCTTTTTAATTAGATTATTTTTCCTCGCTTGATTAGGCTCAAGCCGGACTTATGTTATTTTTGTGTTTGCGCTAGCACCAGAGTATTCGGAGGCGACAGTGCAAGGACAAGACCAAGATACCAAGGTTTACGAAGTCGCCGAGCTCGTAGAACACCAAGGCAAGTTACAAGTCCTTGATCATATTGGAATCCCATAACATTTAAATTATTTACTTATGGTATTTGCATTATTATTATTTGTGAATTGTTAATTGCTTAAAATAAAATATTTAGAATGACTTGTTAATTAGGTACTTCCTACCACCGATAAATACCATGTTAAATTGTAGCCATACCCTTGACAGCTCTAGAAATATTTAAAATATGGTATAAATAATTGTAGTATATTTCATGCAAAGTTTTACACTACTAAGGTTGTGGCCGCGGGCCGATATATTTGGAAAACTTAGAACTATGGTAGAGTAGCTGTGGGGCACCGCGAGACGGTCTTCGCCCACCACTTTATCCTAGGGTGGAGGCTGGTGTGAGAGGGTGGTAGTGCCGTCGTGCACGATGAGGTATATGGTTGGTTGCCTCGTGGAAAATGTAAGGATTAGACCCTTACGCCAAGCAAGTAACATAATGATCGCTCAACCACAGTTATTGACTTGTCAACCCTGGTTTAGTAACTGCTCAACTCGATTGAAACTTTACAAGCAGTAAGATATTGTGAGTTGGTATGTGGAACGGTAAACCCATACTTAACAACGATAGTCTCCACAACTCGGGCTCAGCGTTCCGTGTGGGCCAGCAGATACCCGAGGGTGTGCGGGTTCCTAACCTATCGAGTGGAGTGTATACAAAGGATTGAGCAGTAAAACAACATGATTCCTTAACTTGGTTATGAGGGTTCAGAATGCTTGTGGGTAAAGTTGGGCAACTCTGCAGAGTCATTTAAATGGTGTTCGAATACGCTGTGCTCACAATTAATGGAGTTGTGTCTATTAGGTGATTCCAACAACGAGACATAAGTAGTTTTTACTAGTGTTTTAAATTGAGTAGTTGGATAATCAACTTTGAAAGAAAACCCCCTAATCTTTAGAAGTAGTCTTTGGTTTGGGTTTTCAAAAGTGTTTACAAATAAAAGTGCATCCACTCAAATTAATAAAACAAATATACTCCCATCCTTTGGTAATCCGTGCAATTAGCTAAATTTAGGGTTTTCCTTTGTGACTTGCTGAGCTGTTGTGCTCACGGCTTGCTAAACCCCCCTTCAGAGTATCAAGAAGCTGGTGAAGACCTGGTAGTCGAGGACACCCCAGAAGAACCGTTCTACAGTGAGGATATGTGGTTCTAGGTCTCAACCGCGCTCGGGCTTCCTCGTGTTTTGTGTGATGTAATTAATTTCGGACTTGTACGCCCGATGTAGTAAAACTGGTTGGTAAACCCTATGTTGTAATATAAATTGTCTCTTTTGCTGTAATCATGTTCTGTTGTGATATTTTCTTGTTCGACGCTCCGTAACTGACCAGACTTGGGTAGTTGCGGGACGTCGGTCCTGGCGTCCCTGGAAACGGGGGCGTTACAGTTACACCCATATTTGATTAGTTTGTTTAGTTTACAATACAAGATTGGCCACCATCTACCATTTCTGACAATAATCTAATATGCTGAATATAAACAATATGCACGCCAGCAGCTCCACGCAACATATTCTGTTTTATCCCCATCTTGAGGATCTGACAGCTCTTCAAGTCGCAGGAAATGACAACAATGTAGTTTCTGCAACCTCCATGGGAAGCACGAGATCACACAGGCATGAAGTAATTCCCATAATCTTAATTCCCCAAAACAAAAACAACTCAAGAACTTAATTCCCATAACCTTGCCTGCCTCCACCTCTCACTTCAACTCACCACCACTTCCCACGTTCTACAAGATGAGTAATTGCGCAAATGGCCAAGCCAATCTCACCTCCAAGATAAACAATCTCAGCACACCAATCTTGCCTGGGTGAAGATAAATAATATCGTCATACTATCGCGACATAATTGCGCATGCGGTTTTGTTTATCCTGTCGATATCAAGATCAAGAATCCGGCCGCAACAACTTAACAACGTCCCCACGGGTTTGACTCTGGAGGTAACATTTCTTTGCTACGAACCAGACAATTTTGTGATGATTGTGGTGCTGCCATCCTTGGTCAATAATAGAGGCCACCTGCACCCTACAAATACCCTGGGCAGACGCACGGCAGAAGCACTCAGGCATTATAGCAGCTGCATCTCTCTAAGCTAGTTTCTTTCCTTGCCTCGAGGCCTTTTACATTACTGAAATGGAGAGCTCCTACAGTTCAGCTGTGCCGTCGATGGAAACCGACGTGATGGCGCAGTTTCTTGGAGGAGCTCATGATCACTGCTTCGCCTACGAGCAACAGGATGAGTCTATGGAGGCAATGGCGGCCATGTTCTTGCCTAGCCTCGACGCTGACTCCAACTCCTCTTCTAGCTGTCTGAACTATAATGTGTCTCCGCAATGCTGGTCTCAACCAGGTCATAGCTCTAGTGTTACCAGTTTCCTTGATCCAGCTCAGGGCTATGAGAACTTTGAGTTTCCGGTCATGGATCCATTCCCGCCTACCGACTTCGAGCCGCATTGCGCCATCCCCTACCGTAGTGAGGACTTGAGCCCTCTGCAGGGCAACCATTCATCAATCGGAGGGGAAGAAGAAACCAATGATGCACCAGTGACTAACAAAAGGAAGTCCAGTGCTGCCATGACGGTATGATTGCACAAATGTTAATAGATCAGTGATTTACTTCAGTTGCCATGTTTTGTTCCACGCCTTATTAGATTGCTGAACTGATCTAGGCATCAAAAAAGACCAAGAAGGCTGGCAAAAGGGATTCTACTGGTAACGACGAAGGCGGCAATACGTATGTCGACACACAAAGCTCCAGCAGCTGCACCTCAGAGGAGGGCAATTTGGAAGGCAATGCGAGGTCGAGCTCAAAGAAGACAGGCACCAGGGCCAGTCGTGGGGCGACAACTGATCCTCAGTCTCTCTATGCAAGGGTAAGTACACAAAACTAGAAGGTGTAAAAAAAAAGTTACACAGTGACTCAGGGGCTTATTTCTGAATTCTGATGGATGTAAATTTAAATTCTACAGAAGAGGAGAGAGAGGATCAATGAAAGATTGAAAATCCTTCAGAACTTGGTTCCCAATGGAACAAAAGTAAGTTCCTATTTGAAAAGTATTTATCTGCAAGAACTTAGTTTTTGTCTCATATATTTCGGTATGGTAATTGGAAATAGAAATTCAGGTCTAACTTGGATAAATATGATCTGACAGGTTGACATAAGTACAATGCTGGAGGAAGCAGTGCAATATGTCAAATTTTTGCAGCTTCAGATTAAGGTGTGCAGATCTATATTTCCTTCTCATATGACTAAAGATTTGTAGAAACCAAATAATTGTGATATAAACTGTAAATAAGCAAGACTTTACTAATTTTGTTTCAAACAATCATGTGCAGTTATTAAGCTCCGACGACATGTGGATGTATGCACCCATCGCTTACAATGGAGTTAACATCAGCGATGTTGATCTGAACATCTCTTCTCTGCAAAAATAAATACTGCATCGGAGATACAGAGCTAACACTGAATTGTATAGGGATTAATTGATTCTGGCCCATATAGTCCCAAATATCATACATGTAATGTAACTTTATTTTATTTTTCTTCCTACTTCTTGGAAATTTCCCACGAAGCCATACAAGGAAGTAATCATGATCATGTTATTGATTAAACATCACAGTGATATGATTGACTTCACATTCAAGATAATTATTTTTCATGTCACAGTGTTGGCATCTGTAATTCTATATCTTGATATTAGAATGCAAGCTTGGTTTTTTAAGGACCATGTGGTGGTAACCCCATGTCAGTGATGGGTATTTGATATTGATTGTGAGGTCATTGCTTGAGTTTGATTTTTGTGAAGTTAAAAATCAGCTTGTGCACTTCTGGAATTCCCGATCAGACTGGTCTAGCCAAGCGGTCTGACCGCTAGGACTGTATGGTCAGACCGATCTAGAGAAGCGGTCTGACCGGTGTGTGAGCCGCAGTCAGACCGCCCTAATGGGTTGGTCTGTTGGTTTTGTGAGTTTGGGTATTAGTCACGGCGTGTGTCCGTGCAACGGTTAGTCATGTGGGAGTCTATGCATGTATGAGTCATGGCGTGTGTCAATGCATATGGTTTGACCTGGGTTGTTGCTTGTGTGCATAGGGATTTAATGTTTGGTCCTAAGTTTAGGATCAATAACTTGGTTGTATACTTTTTGCAAGGTGCATTGTATGGATGAATTGGCCAATTTGTTGACTTTGTGTATTGTGCGGTACTACGTGACGATTTGCTTGTTGTTATTGGTTGTAGAACTTTGAAGCTAGGTCATGGTGAGGCGTAGGAGGATCGGAACTAGGCACAAGTTGGTGTTGAGGTCTAGAACGATCAGGAAGACGTCAAAGATGACCGAGGCTTGTGTGGTGGTTACAAGCTGGGACGACAAGAAATTGGAGCGAGAGCTACCGGTGGTGGACATGACGGGCAACGGCAAGGTGGACCAGGACTAGGCTTACGGAGGAGCTGAGGTCCTATGCGGTTAAGGAAGCCGGGTGCCGTCATGCACAAGGAAAAGCATGTGGTGCGCCAAGTGACTTGGGTTGTTTGCAAGCGATGATGGTTCGGTGGGATCCGAACATGTGAGAGACTTGGCGGCAAGTCATTGGGACCACGTAGAAGATGGCGAAGCATGTGCGATGCTTCGTGGCAAAGGAAGCGGGAAGCTTCGTGGAAGGTGGTTGAGGGGCATTTTGGTAAATTGCCTAATACCAGAAAAGTGCCAGTATGTAAAACAGCGGCGTTGGCCTAAGTGGTTTAGGTCTTGTATGTGCTGAAAATATGAAGTAGATCAAGTGTTGATTCACTAATGGGTTAATGGTTGTAAGCCGCTTTGAGAAGTGTGCGTGAGAGAGTAAGACCCGGTGTTAGATGGGGTTAACGGGTTATCCCCAGTTTGGCATAATGGGTGGATCCATTAGGTTTTAGTTCAGATGTGAGGCTACATAAGGGGAGGAGAGGCAAGGGCTAGGGTTTGAGGTTGTTGGTTAAGTCTTTTGATGGGTAACTCTTCCTCCCTCCCATGTGAGATTAGGATTCCTTGGATTGGAGCCTTATGTGTGTATGCTCTAGGCTTAAAACTTTGCTATCCTAAGAGATTGACTGTAAAACTTACCTTCTCAAGTAAGTAATACATCTATTTTTGATCAGCTCCATGTCTATTTCATGTTTTGATTGATTTGCTCTTGATTTGATTGGTTTTGATCTCTCCTCTTCCCTTTTCTTGATCTTGTTGTGCCAAGAACGTGTAAGAGATGGAGACAACCTCTGTGAGTCTATCTCCATCTATTTAGACACTTTGATGGCAAGTTGATAAAAAAAACTCAGGTTTTAAGGGTTGCTTGATTTGGTCTCGAAGTGTGATTTCTTTGGGTCGTATTCTTCGGTGTGTCTATCTTGTTGTGATATGTGGGAATACATTTTGAGTCATCTTGGTCATCATCTACCCACGAGCAAGTTGTGTTCACCGTTTAGGATTTTATCTTGGTTTTGGTGCAATCTTTCTACAAACTGAAAAAGGTCTAAGCTTTGACCATAATTTTTATAATCGTTTATTAGAATAAGTTCTTGATATCCTAGAGTAGATCTCTATAAATTTTCATATCATTGGATCTACAGATCAAAACTTCTCTCGATTTTCGTTTTTAAATCGTATTGAAAACACTATTTATTAGGTTGATTTTACTGTAGCAGTGGTCAGACCGCAATTGAAGGAGCGGTTAGACCGCCATTTCTATGCTAGTTAGACCGTCAAAAATTGGTTACTTCAATGTTTTGTGTTGTTGAGCCATTTGTCTTGAGTTTTTAGATGAAAATTCTATTTTCTGCAACTCTGTAGTTGTGTGAGAATAGAATCTTGAATACTTGAGGGAAAATTCGAGTTGGCACCATTCACTCCCTCTGTTGCCATCCGGTCCAATAGTTTCATTAAAAGTAGGCTAGTTTCTATAAAATATATATACTGAAAATTTATTTTGCACATACTGACAAGGTGATAGATGACAAATAATCTTTTGCTTCATACCTCCAAACAAAAACTGTAGAGCGTTGCAAAAAAAACTTACACTTGAGACAATTGACATCACCATTCACCAGCTTGTTAGTTTGACTTAAAGGTCATACATTGATCTATTTGTTAGTTTGAAGATGCCATCTTTCATTACAATAAATCACCCATAGTTTGGCAACATTATTATCCAAGCATCCAACATAGAACATCAAAACATTTGGAAATTAGACCTAATATGTCACTTGATGTCTGACGATGATCCAATTAGATCATGCGCTATCACTACACAATACCTTCTTAAATATTCATTATATGTGTGGCTAGAGCTCTTTGGTAAGTTCCTGCCACTTATTCCTGCTCTTTCTCCTCATCAGTAACACTATTTATACTTTCTAGCGCCATTGCAGCATACTGGACATGCCTTAGAAGGGCTCCATATATCTTTCTCCGTACCCTCTCGCATGCATCGCTCTCTTCTTCCTCAGAAAATAAGTTATCCTTGTTGCTTCTGTCAACCGAAAACATCCTCTCATGCCGCACGACACGGTTGAGCCAGTCATCCACTCTTTTCAGCTGCTGCAGAAGTCCTGCAACTTGGGAATCACATGTCGCATAGTCAGTCTCGCTCTCAATGTCGTCCAAGAACTTGTCGATGTACTTGAGGAACCACCGGTTGCATTCTGACCGCAATGCAATAGCCAGGTCCATGGCTGCATTTAGGTTGCTTCCTTCGGAAGAAGCATCAGTGGTTTTCCTCGATGATCTGTTGTTGCAGTTCCATTTTGGCTTGGAACAGCAGAAAAGTGGGGTTGCAGGCTTTGATTCAGCCAATGATGCCTTTGTAGAATCAGGGGTGACTCTTGCATGGCTAGAGAAAGGTGAGAGGTCTGCTTCAATGGCTGCTCTGATCCATGAGATGGCAGATTTCTTCCTATCCAATGCAGCCTTCATAGCAGCTTTGGCCGAAGCCGAGGATGTTGAATTGGAACCACATGCTTTCACTTGCCTAAGTCTGGTCTGTGATTGAACAATGAAGATAGCATGATCCAGTTCTTGAGAGAATTGCAAGAACCTGTCGATGAGCTCCTTCGGATCGTCGTCCTTGTCAGATTGTAGTTCAGAGTATGCACTGGAAAAGGAGAAATGAGCTGCTACTTACACAGTACAATACTTTTCTGAAAGTGTAGAAATTTGAAGCTATGGACACTTGTTTTCTGAGCATCCAGATATGAACTGAATTGGGACAATTGACTATTATTCTTCTAAGGGCCTGTTATTTACAGCTTTTGGTTTCCAGCTTTTGACTGTTTTACAGTAATTAGCTTTCAAACGGAGTATCTTTTCAAGATGGGGTCTACTAGTTAATTGTAGTACACACTGCAGCAACTTCATTTATATCAGCAAAAATCACACATGAGCTTTAGTTACTTTGTAATCTATCTCACAAACAGTCTAAAAGTCACAAACTGTAGACAAAACCTATAAGCCGCAGTAAAAAATAACAGACCCTAACACCCAAGGTTCGCCACCGTGGAATATTCTCTAATCATTCACACCATGTTTACATAAGCTTTCAACGTTACTCACCTCAGGCATTTTATCAACTTGTCGGTGGTAGATGCCTCTAGCAACCCATCAAGCACAGCCTGCAGTGCCATGTCTCTCTGCTTCGCTGCTTCCTGCAATTTGGGGGGGGGAGATCACCAAGTGTCTTATCATCAGGCAGAATTAACTTCTTGAGATGATAAAACAGAAGAAATAACATGTAGTATACTAGTATACCTTCCCATGCCTCACCAAGCTTGATGAGAGTGAGCTCCACATCACACTGTTCTCGCACCACCTGATGCCGCTAGACGACGCACTCTGCGGCGTCGCCACCGCGCAAGAGCTTTCTCTGGGCGTCTTGCTTGACGCGTGTGTGTTCCTCTTGGAGAGCACCTTGAATGCCTTCTCGGCTTTCCTTCTCACGGACTCCAGCGGATCGTTCGCCGCGTCGTTCTGATGCACAATGGAGTTTGGGGCGGATTTACTTGGAGAAACCTACAGGGTACAAGAAGATAAACTGTGAATTAGCTTGATCTCTTGCCATTTCGTGGTTAAGCACGCACTTTTGTAAGCTTCAAGAAATGGCTTTACACTGTTGCTACGTCTCCGCGGAGCGACGGGTCTCCTGTCCTTGATGCTCCCGGTGAAATCCCAGTGCCTCCTCGCGGAGGAAAACGACGACGACACGTCCGACTCGTCGTCGTCCTCGTCGCTGCTGTTGCCATCGACGGACGTGACAATGATCTTCCTCAGATTCCTCAGGACATCGGAACCCCTGAGCTCCCCCTCCCTCCTCTTCGCCGCCGTTGCTGCCGCACCTGCCTCCGACAAACTTGTTATCGACCGTGATCTGTGGCGGTGGCCAATCGAGGCAGGGGAGCGCGCCTGCCGTGCCCTCCTCATCTCCGGGAGGGGAGGCGTCGGCGACGGCCGGCGCGGGCGCTCGGACACGACCTCCTTGACCACGGCGCCGCCGGAGCAGGCGGCGTCGTCGGCGGCGGAGTCCTGCTGGATGCATGGGTACCGCCCGGGGAGGACGCGGAACTTGCGCAGCACCGGCGCCGGGACGGACGGCACGAGGTGCTCGATCTCGATGACCTGACCGATGTGGAGGCCGTTGGCGAGGATGAGGTCGTCGTGGTCGGAGTGGAGGGAGACGTAGCAGGAGCGCACGGAGTCGGAGAGGCGGAGGTAGAAACCGTGATGACCTGAGAAGGGGTCGGCCCCAGAGAGCGCCGGCGTGATGTTGGTGACCTGGAGCAGCACGCGGGACCGGGACCGGGGCGTGGGGGCGGAGTCGTCGTCGGAGGGGTCGGGCGGGCAGAGCAGGCGCTGCAGGCTGCCCGGCCGGAGCGCCAGCCTGTGCGGAGACGACGGGAGCGAGGCCGGCCTCGACGATCCTTGCGGCGGCGGCATTTGCGGAGGACGGGATCGAGATTCGAGATGGAGGTGCAGAAAGAGCTAACGCGAGATGTTTGATGGTTCGGAGAGAGCGGAGCAGGTTTTTGTGGCGGGTACCGCGGCGGTGGATTTGAAGGGCGGTTAGGCGGCGCACCCGGGTGATGAGATCTCAACCTCCTGGGATAGGAGTCAAGGTTGGTTTTGTTAGGCTATTCTGCAAGTGAAGGCCCAAAGCCTGAGGCCCAGGCGAGATGGGCGGTTGAACTCCTAATCCACACCTTGTCCCTCCCCCTCCTCGCGAATTCTGGGTGCAATTGTGTCAAATGTTCGCTGCGCCGGCGCCGGCGCCGGCGGATGCGGGATGCGTGCCGGATAGGGTTGTAATTGAAGTGATATTTAAAGATATAGTTTATTCTGTATCTTATTTTATATTTTTTTTCGAAGTGAGATACGGATAGTGTCAGATATCTATTTCTGCATTTCGTATTTGTTCCACAAGCTTTCGGACAGTCGGTCAGATAAAAATTATCTGCTTCTTTTACACCCTACACAAGACATTGAACAGTAAAGATACAATCAGAGCGAACACAAAAAGATTAATCACCAAGATGTCAAATAAAGAGCACTCGGTATTCCCCACCTATTTAGATACGGCAATCCGCTTATTTGTTATTTTATTCATAAGTGAAATCACTACAGACTTACTCATATGCTTGAGTGAAGACTGAACCCAAATCAGCTCTGTTGTGGCATTGGCCGACGACTTATACTCGGCTTCTATGCTTGAGCGGGTCGTAGTTTGTTGTTTCTTTGAACTCCAAGACACTAGATTTGGTCCGATAAAAACAGCAAAACCATTTGTTGATCTCCTGTCATCTGTGCATCCAGCCCAATCAGAATCTGAAAAGGCACTGAGTAAAGTCGATGATGATATTTGAATATCCAGTCTGATTATACAGGACCCTCTGATATATCTTAGAATCCTTTTTACAGTAGATATAAGTTCAAACTCTATTAAGTTAGTTTTGATAGTAATGACAAATACAATTTTGAGACTAACTTGCTTATCAACTATAATATTGCCTAGTCTTATTTAGATGCAATTAATGACAAATGGTTTTTGTAATAATGAAAAATGGTTTTAGATATAATGACAAATGCAATTGTGAGACTAACGTGTTTATTGATTATGATATTGCTTAAGTCTCATTTGAATGAAGAGGTAAAAATCATGGAGGTATGCATTCAACATCACATTCTTATAACTTAGTACATTTCTCGGATCTAAAATATAGATTGAACTATATAAATAGTCAAACTTAAATATGTGCATATGTTCTCACTATACATTCTTGTATACGCATATTTGGGATAGTTCACTCTATGTTTTGTAGTTTTATTAGTATTGATATATGTTTCTCTTACCACATATTAAGTATCTTTACATTGAAACATATCCTTTGAGTATATATAACCTGTGTAGTTCATATATACTCTTGATTAATTTAATCTCAATCATTGGCAATCAGGTTGTCATCTAGTTTCTGCATTATGTGTTAATGGTTGGATGATTATTGACAACCGGATGTGTAAGCTTTGTTAGCAATTAATCTCAAAGATAAACACTTCCATTCAAATGAGTTAATTACTTTGAAAGTTTATCCTAGAGTATACATGTGTTGTGTACTCATAAATCAATTTTTTATCGTATTATTTGTTGAGATTGTCACGAATTACCAAAACGAAAAGATGGTTGAATCAAGTTTATTCATTATGACTTAATGGTGAAATTTTGGTAATTAATGACAATTGTTTGTGGACTAATATTTTTCATAAGTTGGATGAATAAATTAGGTTCCACAAATAAGGATGACTTCATGTGTTGAAAATCGTAAGTCAAGATGCAGGATAGAAGATGGCTTCATGAGTTGAAGGCCATCAAGAAGATGATGCATTATGAGTTGATGTATGTTCAAGAGGAGATGATCATGAGTTGATCATCAAGTCAAATGAAGATCCATCATGTGTTGATAGAGTTCAAGTGAAGGATGCATCATGAGTTGATGCATATGAAGACAATGATCCGGACTTGAAGTGAAGATGTACGTTATCAAGCTTTAAAAGGTTAGGCAAATGTATGATCAACTAGGACTAAAGATGTATTCTTAGTATTATAAGTACTAGTCTCGTAGGCGCGGCGGCACGCCGCGCCAGCCACCATACGTACCAAAATAAAAGAGGCGATAATTCGTGAGGAGTTTTTAAAAAAAATCGGGGGAAAAAACGCATTTTCGAAGAAGGCGGAGGTGTTTTTCGAAAGAACCGAGGACCTGTACGTAAAAAAACAGGGACCCGTGCGCGATATTCGAAAACGCGGGGGGCCATCCCGCAAAACGGAGGGGTTAAAAAAAATTTTCTGGGACCTAAAAAAATTCTAAAGACCTTTTCGCGAGAACGAAGGACCTGTACGTAATTTCGAAAAAACCGGAGGTAATCACCTCCTCCGGCCGTACGCAAATCCCCCGCCACGCGGCGGCGCTGTGCTGGGACGTAACCTCTCGCCGCGGCGTTTCCCCCGGCTATAATGGCTTATGATGTGCGTTATCTATTCGACTGGGACTCGTATTGAAAAGAAAGACGTGTGCGGCAGCTGAGATTTCTTCGCTAATGGTTGAGAGCGGCTGAAACCTTTTTCTTCTCGGTGGATCGAAGCATTGATCGGCGGCCGACTTGTATCGATTGAAGAAACGCGAGCACTGGCCGTGATTGTGTACAAGCCTGAATGATGGAAGCTGTGAGCAGTGCGAAGACTTGTTGATGGAAGACGGTCGTGACTTGTATTGAAAGATAGATGCGAGCAGCGGCCGTGTTGATTAAAAAGAAAACAGCAACGGACGGCCGTGAGCTCGGATCGATTGAGAAAAAAAAATGAAAAGGAGGGCTGATGGATAATTGAGTGTTGTTTGCATGCATGCATTGAGTCTGATGGTTGTGGGCAGCCGTGACTTTTGTGCTTGAGGAGAGAAGAAAAAGGGATTATGGAGGTAATTGGGTAAGGCTATTTCGTACTTATGGCGCTTTCTATTGTCGAGGTATCTACTTTCTATTTATCTATTTTTCATTGTTTGTCTCCATCCAATTTATAATTTCAATATGAATTTAAAATTTAATAAGAGTAAAAGACTAATTTTGTGTCAACTTAGTTTAGACTTATAAATAGTTTAGCCTACCCTTAATTTTATTCCTGGTTTCGCCACTGCCTATGGAGGTCATTGTATCAGCAAGACTTCACCTTTTGGAAGTATTCCGACGCGGTCATGTCATTCTTCTTCATGTTTGCAAGATGGATGCGCACTTGCATGGTTCTTGCTCTGGTGCACGACGCAAACATGGTCTCTAGCTTCGTCCAAACCTGCGTGGCAGAAGTGTGGAACAACACATGGGAGAGAATCTCCTCTGTCAATGATGAAAGCAGAGTGCTCAGCACCAGTTGGTCTTGCTAGAACCACACAAGATACTCGAGATTTGGAACCTGAGTAGCACCGTCTTGTGTTGTCTAGGTGATGATCGGCGCCGGAGGTTTAGCAGATCCATCCATATAACCAAGGAGATTCTGGCTTCGAAGATATGGAATGGATTGAGTCTTCCACAGCAGAAAATTGTCACGATTCAGTTTGACTGTGACAAAATGGTTGAAGGAAGATGTGGTGATGGAAGCAGAGTTTGAGTTCATGGCTGTGCTGATAGAGGAAGAGGAAGATGTGGAGGTGGTCATCTTGGTTCAGATCCGTGCTCTGATACCATGTGAAAGGAAGATGTTTGGCGCAAAGCTACCACTTGGTTAGTTTCTGTATTTATAACGCAAGATTACATGAGAACCAATTCAATCTGGATTACAGGGATTACAACAACCGGCAAAATAGAGTTAACGGCAACAGCTAAAGGCGCTACAGTTAACTGAATATTACAACAGAGTTAAAGATAAGAGAACGCTATTTTTAACAAAAATAACGAATATATCATCTCACAGAATCAAGAGAACTTGTCTTTGTACAGCTATACTTCAACTTTTGTGAACATCTATTACACAGTGACGGTACCTTGAGTTATTCTGACGATGATTACACATGCTCAGCCCCGCAAGAATCACTGCCCTCGGATCTGAACAGCTATCCTACGCATCAGAAAAAGAGGTTCCTAGTTGCTCTAAGATGACGAGCTGTCCTCATCCGAGGAGCTAAGCTCTCTTCGCGGCTCATACCGGCGAGTTGGCAATGAGGTGCCTGCGGTGACGCGGAACGACTTTCCGGACCCCATCATCACCCTCTCCGGTGTCCTGCCGACGTCCCTGCACACGCGTTCCAGTATCAAGAGGAAGTCGCTCACCACCATGAATATCCTCAAAGGGTGAGGTTCCTCTTTGGTGGCGTCACCGTGGAAGTACTCCGTGGTATCCTTTACACGCTGCAACGCGCTCCTCTCTGCCATTTTCATGCTCTCGATCTCCGTTTGCGCCTTTCTGAGAAACATATCCATTGCCTCGAAGAACTTCTCACTTAAGGCTTGATCGGCGCATGTCTCCTTAAGTTGCAAGACCAGTTTAACCTTCTCGAGGTCGGTTTCGAGCCTCGAGACGTTACCACTCAACGTGTCCATCACCAATGTGGCTGCCCTCTTCACATTTGAAAGCTCGCTGCTGAGCCCTGCAAGTACTTTTAGGCCATCCTTCTTGAATTGTTCTTTGCTGGCGCTGCCAGGATACACTGCTGTTTGATCGGAATCGAAGCCTTCTGATCGGATGATTTCTTGAACCACGAAGTGAAGCAATGTTGTTTTACCATCTGTTGACTTGATGTCTGCAAGCTTTAGAAGAGTATCGAGTTTGAAGGCCCTTGCCTCACCTCGTTTAGTCCCATCATTCATGCGGTTCCCAGTCTTGAGAACTGCATCTAGCAACTTCAAGAATGGCTTGCTGCTTCTTAAATCTGCACAAGCTGCCTGTAAAAGTTCTGGAGGAATATTATATTTTGATGATTGACATGAATGTTCGTAATGTCTGTTTCACAAGTAAATGGGATTTATGAAGGAACTGGCACGAAATCCATAGTAAAGTGCTTACACACGCATAACTGTACAAATCCTAAAATAAATGAGAAGTTAATAAACGATGTACTTTGAAAACATTACTAACAGAACACGCGTTAGAAACTTAGAATTTTGACAGATTTATTTTGTGAAGCATGGAAGCACTTATCTTAAATTTACTTTACAGAAAAGGGATGGCGTCTAAATAGTTGATATAGTTGATTGCTCGTTTATAATAGAGAAAGTATTATAAAACGCAAATGAAAAGATTGAATCATCATAGCTATTTACCTCCAAAGTTCCAAAAGATTTCCTTAAATAATTCACTTCAGTGTCAAAGTTTGCTTTGTACAGCATTGCGTCCACTCTCTCGAAGGCAAAAGGAACATCAAGTACACCTTTCAGAAAGCGCTCTGCTGGATCAATTTTTGATAAATCGCCACTATAATCTTTTAGTTTCAGCTCTTCTTCTTTGGTTGGTGCCATCTTAGTTAGTGTTTCATAGAACTCAGACCCCAAATCTCCTGGGTTTCCTGTTGAATCATAGATTCAAACTGCCATAACTAAAATAGCCAAAAGGTGCATAATACAAACTCCAAATTGACATAACATCTAAGAATCTACAAGAAATATCATAGAAATCAATTTCAGATTGACTTCAATTCCTGATAAAAAAAACCGTGCCATAAGGAACAACAAATTGACAATGTATGTCAAGCTGAGACAGGATACTACATTTCTACGTTCAAACCCGCTGCATACCCTAAAATTATGAATGCACTCTGAAGTCTGAACATTATTATTGAGTTGCATGCACCAACCAGTTCACCCAAAAGCTTAAGCTGATGAGGAAAGGTGGA
Organism: Bonia amplexicaulis; assembly: GCA_036346245.1. Taxonomy (NCBI): domain Eukaryota; kingdom Viridiplantae; phylum Streptophyta; class Magnoliopsida; order Poales; family Poaceae; genus Bonia; species Bonia amplexicaulis. The sequence continues at coordinate 2,709,042 of CM070753.1, forward strand.
CAATTCACTTATACTTCAACACTCCTCCTCACGTGTAGGCTTCCTTAGGCCTAATACGTGGAATAGAAGTGGACTGCAATTAATTTTTTTTAATTGCGCCAGCCAGGTCTTGAACTCGAGACCTCTTGGTTCTGATACCATATTGAGTTGCATGCACCAACTAGTTCACCCAAAAGCTTAAGCTGATGAGGTAAGGTGGACAATTCACTTATACTTCAATAATTATTGCGCTTTATCTGATTGGTGAACCACATTTTTCCCCTTCTAATGGAAAGGTGCGTCTTTAACAAAACATTAAGATATCATAACCATCTGCTGTATTATGCAAGTAGTGCTGAATATTTGATTGTGCGGCGAGACGAAACTCTATCGAGCGCGGCCCGTCCCCCACCCTTCGGACATGGTGTCGACAAAGATGGCGGCGAAACGAAACTGATGCGTGCAGCTCGTCCCCCACCCTTCGGACTTGGCGTAGACGAAGTCAGCGGCGAGATGAAGCTGTGATGTGCGGTCCGTCCCCCACCCTTCGGACATGGCATCGACGAAGGTGGCGGCAAGACGAAACTGACACGAGTGGCCTGTTCCCCACCCTTCGGACTCGCAATCGACGAAGGCGGCGGCAAGACGATGCTCTGACGCGCACGGCCCGTCCCCACCCTTCGGACTTGCGGTCGACGAAGGTGGCGGCGAGACGATGCTCTGACGCGCACGGCCCATCCCGCACCCTTCGGACTCATGGTCGACGAATGCGGCAGTGAGATGAAGCTCTGACACGCGCAGCCCGGCCCCCACCCTTCGGACTTGGCGTCTACAAAGGCGACGGCGATATGAAACTCTGACACGCGCGGATCATCCCCCACCCTTCAGACATGGCGTCGACAAAGTCGACGTAGTCTTGACCACGAGGCAGTCGGACAAATTGTCGACTACGAGACGGAGATCGTGGGAAGTCATGGGCGGAGACCGCACGAAGTCCTGTGGAGGTCGTGCGAAGTCCGTCGGAGATGACATCCGCGCAAAGCTCAGCTGAGACCGTGCGAAGTCCCCGGCGAAGACTGCGCGAAGTCCGTCAGAGATGACATCCACGCGGAGCTCGGCGGAGACGTGCGAAGTCATGGGCTGAGACCGTGCGAAGTCCTCAGTGAAGACCACGTGAAGTCCGTCGGAGATGACATTTGCGCGGAGCTCGGCGGAGACCGTGCGAAGTCATGGGCGGAGACTGCGCGAAGTCCTGCGGAGGTCGTGCGAAGTCCGTCGAAGACTAGGCGGAGTCTGGTGGAGGTCGAGCGGAATCCGACAGAGGCGACATCCACGCGTAGTCCGGTGAAGGCCGTACGAAATGTCACGGAAGCGTCAACGAGGACATGACCACAAGGGGGGTCGGGCGAGCGTTGACGACAAAGTTACGACCACCAGCTTGATCAGACGAGCGTCGACGGAGACCAGACCACGAGGGGGGTCGGACGAGTCGTGCGAAGTCGCGATCACGAAGTGGTCATCTGACAGTCGAAGCCGGTGTAGATCGCGCACGGAGGTCGACCCCTTGGTGCCGTGATGGCGACGACGAGAAGTGCCGCCTCACCTGTGCTGGTGCGATGGGGCAGCCACATAGCATCCAGCACGGTAGACCGCCGCCGATAACATCACTCTTTTTTTGAAAACCAACAGAAGCTGGGTGATCTGGAGTGCTCGCGACATGAGCGCTCCGATGATAGCTCTCTCTAGCGTCTTCCTTTGCGCAACTTCTTGCGCGAGTCCCCACGGATGGTGCCAATTGTTGTGGTTACTGACCAAACAGCATATGAGGGGACTAGCTAGAGAAAACCAGCAACAGGAGATAGCGTGCTCATGAGTAAAATAAGTGACCTTAGACATCTTGCACCCTTCTTGGTGTTTATATACATGATAGGGGTAGGATGAGAAATTCCCCTCCTACCCTTTGATAATTACAAAAGGTAAGAATACATTGGTATATTCCTCTATACTATTAGACTTATTATATGTTGGACCGGTTGCAAGGCCCAGTGACGCGCGGCGCGTTGAGCCACCCTACAACAAATCCAAACAAGTCTCGTCGCATACGTCCCATGGTCCAAGGCAGCTCTGCCAACTCAACTATCAACCAACAGAGGCTTACTTGGAACAAATGCAGCATTTCCATGTAATCATCGGACTAATAGTGCAAGAATTATCCTTGTTGGAACGCATTACATCCAGTGGATTTGATCGTGAAAGTAACCCCCCACCAAAAAAAAATCTTGAATGTGACAATTGAGGTCAAAACGCAGGACAAGTATAGGAGCCTTCTCTATCAGCTGACATCAAAATAAAAGAAAAGGTGTGATGTAGGGAAGTAGGAGAGATTCCCTGGTATGCTAGGCATGCATACTTGTTAGGTAAGCAATACGACCATTGCCCATGCCTGAGACTTTCATGGGCATTCAGGTATAATCTATGCATATTTGGAAAACAGAGTAACGTGTTTAATTACGCCAGACTACTAACTACAGAGATGGCCACAGAATTAACGTGTGACTAGAAAGCGGGTTGATGAGGTGCACGAAACATGTGGCAAGGACCTTATAGCCCATGAGCACAAGACTGGCTTACAGTTGCACCTGTTTTCACACCAGTATTCTAATCAACAAAACAGTACCAGTTTGTCAGTCTCACATATTTCAGTTAACCTAACACTCGCCAATTTAAGTACAATTTTCAGTGGAATCTTTCTGATTAATTGTCCTCCCTTCTTATCTAACAGTCCCATGGACTTCTCAGGATTTTTAAGGGACAAAACAATAGTACGCCAATCACTTGTCGAGTTGCTGAGTCTACTTGGATTGACAGTAACTAGATTGTAATGTGACGACATGTGATCACCAGAATTGCACAGGAACAAAGCGCATAATTGGTAAATTCCACCAAGATATAGTAGGGGACCATAATAGAAGAAACCGAGAGCACAAGCTCACCGTGTACGAGTGCTCCAATTACATCGTCCGCGGTCACATCGAGCGCCTTGAGCATGATCGCGACGTTCTGCAGCCGCTTCGGGTCCAGCAACCGGCTCTCCTGCTTCCCGGGGTCTCTTCTCCTCGCCGCCTGATCGGAATTCCCCGCGCCGCCGTTGTTAAGGAACAAGCTCTCCATTGCTGCCTCATCCACGCTGCAACCATCACCACACGGTTGACAACAGCTCAGTGGAAACAACAATATGAGGTAATGTGGACACAAGAACGGGAGATGGGGCGCACCGGAATGAATCGGAGTTCTTGACCTTGTCCCAGACGGTGGTGCGGCCGGAGATGGCCCGGAGCTTGTCCCAGTGCAGCGGCTTCAGGCCCGGTGGCTTCGGCGGCCGCGTGCTCCCGCCTAGGCCGTCGGAATTCTCGCCTCCCCTGTCTTGAATAGAGGGTTCAGGGGAACTGGTTAGCGCTAAATTGGCCAGGGCGGCGGCCGGAGGTGACTTGGAGGGCAGCGGCCGCAGAAGCCTCTGCCTTGGTAACGGCGGGGGCGGCGGCGGGCGAGGAGGTCGTAGGGGATGCGCTTGCGGCGGCGCGGGCGCGGGAGCGAGCGGCAGCACTGTTTGCTCCAGGGTGCTGCGCTGGCTCGTGCTCCGGCTAAATGAGGACTTGGCGGTCTTTGGCGCGGTGTAGTACGTGGCCTGGTCTTCCTCGTCGGAGGAATCCCCCGTTATGGTCATCGGTGGCGTGACCACCGGTGGGGGCTGCGGCGCCGGCCGCTTCAGCGGCGGCAACGGCTGGAGGTCAGGGCTCGGCTGCTTCAGTAGCGGGAGCGGGCGGAGGTCCGGGCTCTGCCGGTGCTGGTGCAGCTCCACCACCGTCGTGAGCGGGTCTAGGTATATCGCGTCAGACGCCGTCGAGCTCTGCGGCGGCGACCTGTGGTGCCGTGAGCTGCTCCCAACATCGCTTGGGGCCCTCGCGGCCAGTGCCCGCACCGGCTTCGCCGTGGCCCGGTCATCGTCTCCGCCATCGGTGCGTCGGCGCCACAGGAGGAAGCAGGAGTAGGACACCACCGCAAGCGCGACGAGGCCGGCGGAGAGCGCGATGGCCACGGTGTTGGTGACGCTGGGCGCGGACCGCCCGCCGCCACTCGTGGCCGCGGCAGCCGGCGGAGGCAGCACGACCAAGCCGCCGGACACCGGCGGTGGCGGGGACCACTCGATGGGGAAGAACGGCTGGTGGAGCGACCGCCGCCGGAGACCGCCGTCGGCGGTGTCCTCCGCCGCCGCCGACAACACCACCACCTCAGCTAGCACAAGACCGAGCAGTGTGCTTACAACAACTCGTGTTCTCATGGCACAGCCCTGGAGAATTCGAAGCGCTCTGAAAAAAATTCTAAACTCCCTTCGAGATTTTGAAATTTTTTGTGTCGTTGCTTCAGATTCTTTTTGTGGCGTGGTTTTACTTTTTGTTACGAGAAGAGGAGGCTGCGTGGCCAAGAGTGGCAAAATGAGTGTTATGCTCTACAAAAAGAGAGGGCTCCATTGTTCCAAAGATTATCACACTGACATATGGGCCACGGTTTCAAACATATCCAACCGCGCGAGGGTTGGACTCGCGCCGCAGGAAAGAAAAGAAACTGCTCATCATGCGCGGTGCGGAGCGAGCGAGCCGCTATTTCCGTGTTAGGACATGATTAATGATATAGATATTTGTTATTTATAACTAGCTGAATGCCTGTACGTTGCTACGAATTTTAAAAAAAATTAGAACATATTTATATACATATTCTAAAAAAATTTACCACCCGTTAGTTTCAGAACATATATTATGATAAAATTTTAAAATCCGTAGCAACGAGCATTTAGCTAGGACAAGATTAAACACTGGATGAAAAATACAACATGTACTCTACAATGCAGTCTAGATGAAATCTACCTTATCACTAAATCATGGAAAGAAAGATATTTTGATGGGAAGGTGGGAAGATTCGGCGCAGGTCTTTTAGGGCCACATGTCAGCGCTGCCTTTTGTGAGAAGGGGTGTGAGAGACCGGACCAACCACCAACTCCTTTTATAATAGTAAAGATATTCTTTATATTTTTTATAGACGGTATTAAAGACGTCTTATATAACATATTGTCTTTTTGTATGTCTCTATAGACAACTTCTCCATAATACAATGTGTCTTGTTTATCGTGTTACAGTCGACTATTACATTATAGACAGCTCAATTCTTTACGCCCCACCTCTCTTATCCACATTATCTTGTATCATATACGATAATGTTTATAGACAGCTGATATCACACTATTATACATGGCCATAAAGTCGGGGCAGTCGCACGAAAGGGTCCCAGTGCCCCACGAGCATTAAATGTAGGCTCAATACACGTGGGCCCAGTAGTTTGTGGGCCACACGTCGGCATCTGGGCGGCTATTCATCACGGTCGCCTGCGTGGCGAGTTAGGGGTGTTTGGTATAGCTCCTTCTTCTAGCTTCTCATTCGGATCTTGTAGAGTTATACCAAACACACAGCTTCCCAAAATGACTTGATTCTGCTTCTCGTGTGGAGCTATATAGAAAATGAACTAGCAACGAAAAGCTACCTTTCGGTGAATTCTCATAGGAAGCCAACAGACTAGAGCCAAAATACCCCTTGAAGTTGCCCTTAATTAGCCGAAAAATGCCACTAAATTACCCTCTCGTCCCTCCTGCCACGAGCTTCATGCATACCTATTCGCTCCATCTGCTGCCCACCCGCACGTACACTCCCTCCCCAAGTTTACCGTCACTGGCCCCCAAGTACTCCAAGTCCACAAGGCCTCCTCCGACTCTAGAGCACAAGGAGCCTGTGGATGACTTATCTACTCTACAGAGGAGCCTGAGGTGCGTGCTACCTTCAGAGATTATGTCTGTTCACCTCAGGACAAACAATGTCCTACGCATCCTAGGGCTATCGAGCATCTCCACCTCCCTCGCGCCAACTGACGTAGGGTCCGGCCAAAGGCAAGAAGCCCAGGGTGTCATCGAAGCTCCAGGGCCAACCATTACTTCTGGGGTGCTCGACGCTGCTAACTGCAAGGCAATGGTGGAGGCAAACACAAGGCAAGTGGTGGACTACATAATGGCCACTTATCGTCCCCCTGCCAACCCTCAGCACATCTCACCACTCCCAGCACCGCCTTCAGTTCAAGTGGCCACTGACCCAAGCACATGTGGAGTTTCATCCTTAGAGGAGGGAAGGGAGAAATCCTTACAACCTTCCTCCACTTGTCCACACGGCAGTGATGAACGAGGCTTCTTACCAGCCACTACATCTGCCAAACTTCGGATGGGTAGGAACTCAATCCATTTCACTATAGTTCATCCAGTCGCCTCAACTTTCGAGGCCTGAGTTCATACCCTCAGGAATAGGAGTTATGGGGCCTCCTCTTCAAGTTCCTCCGCTCAGGCAAATGCGCCTGCATCAGAGATGGTAAACCAACTCCCACCAGCCCCCGGTAGTCCCTTCAACACCTTCAGGCAAACAAGCAATTCCACCTGTCGCGGCCTAAGCATACTGACCAAGCTAAAGGGATCCACATCAACAGGATTATGGTCGAGACGAATAGAAGAGTCTTTACTCTGCAAGCGCTAGGCGTATCCTTGTGCCATCAGCCAGACCCACTAATGCGCGTGGTCACCACCACCACAAAGAAATGGATGATGAGTCCTTGATCTCCCGGTCGGACCAAACCGTAGGCCAGCACGGGTGCTCTAACTCACAGGTGTGCGGGCACCATCATCGCCACCATCAGGCATCTAGCTCTTCAAGCTCAGGGGAGCCCCGGCACCATCGTCATCACACCGCACGATCACCATCACCGCACACGTGAGGGGACAGGGGCATCCTAGAGGCTGGCAACCCCCTCGCCCGAGACATCTTCGAAACTTTATTTCAACCAAAGTTTTGCTAACCCAACCTCGGGCCATAGATGGGGGCTCTGACCCCTTGCAATTCCTAGAAGTATATTTCATGGTGATTCAGGCTAGGGGAGGTGGAGAGGTAGAGATGTGTAACTGCCTCCCACTATTCCTCTCTAGGACAACGTGTTCTTGGTTCTTCAACCAGAAGAAAGGCTCCATCTACTCTTAGGGCCAACTGTGGGAAGAGTTCAACGCAAACTTCCAAGAAAGCTATAAGTGTTCTATGCTCCCCAATCAACTCTTTACTGTCAAGCAGCAGAAGAGCGAATCCATAAGAGAATTCCTTAAATGCTTTTTCAAAGTGCAAAGCCAAGTGGCAGATGCCCTAGACTCCACTATCATTAATGCATGCAAGAAGGGGCTACTCCCAGGGGAGCTCAACCACACGCTGGGAAGGGATCTCCCGAGAACGACCCATGAACTCTTGGAGGTCATCGAGAAATATGCCAGAGAAGAGGAAGATGACATAGCCAAAAAGGGATTTCTCCCACAAGACGGAGGTAACTCCCCCGGGAAGAAGTCAAAAAGCTCCTCTAGGAAGAAGAAGGACCGGAGGATCGCTTCAGTGGGGGACACGATTCCAAAGTCCTCATTAGGGTGGGCATTCGGTTTATTTGATTTATTCAGTTTGGTTTATTCGGTAAAAAAATATTTTAATTTTTGAAAGTTGACAACCGAATTAAGTAAACTAAAATGGAAAACCAAACATAATTAACCGAATTATTTTAGTTCGGTTAATTCAATTTTTTTGATTAACCAAAATATGCACAACGCTTTAATGTATAATAACATTCTTTAGTCTAGTGTTATCATACCCGCTTTATTTTTGAGCGAATGATATATCTAGAAGTTACTGATGTTCTTCCTTTGAAATGTTAAAAAATACCTACAAAATGAAATGAGAATAGCCTTTGTCCCCTAGTCCTCATCATGACCAACACCTCTTTGCGGGAACACGGGGGCAACTCTGCTAGAGGACCCAAGAAGTCAAGGTATAAAGCTCACTAGAAGGGACACCCCAATGAAGGCTGAGATGAGAGGAGGAACAAACCAAACCATGGAGATGAGTGCTGGTGTGCCTACCACAAAATAAATGGGCATGATATGAATAAGTGCCGCCAGTACACCGTCAAAGTGGCGAAACTCTTCAAACGTGGCCCTGAGCCACGTCGAGGGTCACCACCACATCCCGTAGCCGCATTTAACAAATATGGCACTTCAATCCATTTATGATGGGTAGTACATTCCAGGTAAACTAGGGCGAATGTTTTCCTCCATCTGCATTTCATTGTTACATAGATGTATTATTGTTAATGTTGCACTATAAGTAATTTTTGCACTGAAAATATATGATTTCATATCTTCATGGAGAATGCGATGGCCAGAGCGTATAGACTATAGCTCATAACAAAATGGTAGAGTCCATGGCCAAAGCATGTAGACTATTGCTTTGCTTTCAGTTTTTACTCTTGACTGTTATATATGTGCAGTACTGCAGTCTGTACCTGTTAAGTGGACATGGTAAAGTCAGTTGGAGTAACCCGAAGTACTATTGTTGAGCACTGCAGGACTCAATTTGGAGTATGCAGTGGTGTGGTAAATTCCCCTGTGTTGGCTTATGTTGGTTTGTTGTTACAGAGATTGAGAAGGTGGTGGACAAAATCCAAGGAGATGTTCCAAAAGTTGAGTGGGATTTCGAAGGAATTCATTACTTTGACAATGGCTGCTCACTGTCCAGTACCTCTTCATCTTGGATGCACTGAACTTCTGCTTGTGGCCAGGTATAAGTTCAACAAAGAAAGTAGTTTGTTTCCTGAATATATAGAAGTTAGAGTACTATACCATAGGAAATTGATAATCAAGGATCCATGTTAAAGAGTATGTTAATATTCAAAATGACATCTATTTTGTAAAAAAGGGAGTACCAGTTTCTTTAATGCATTTGTTGGATAATTATGATGGAAATTGAATAGACAGTAATATCATTCTGAGATTATTTTTCATGATTGTGAAATCTAAATGGCAGGTTATGATATTCTTCAGTGCACATGGAGTATCAATTAGGCACTTACCTATGTTGAGGATGCTGGAGATCCTTACAGAGGTCAGATGGAGGACTACATTGCTTTGATCATGGGGGAGTTGAGATACATAGGAATCTTAAACAGCCACACTTGGCTTACCAGGTGTAGACGAATAAATACTTATCTTTTTAACCACTATGCTTAGAGTTTTGAAAAGTATCTTTGCATAAATTCCAAGGATATAAAAGTGGTTCTTTGCATTTAGAAGATAGAAACCAAACTTTCACCATCTTATCTTTAGTGTTTAGTGTTTCCATCCGTTTAGTGTTTCCGCATTTGGTCATTTATGTAAGAACAACAATAAGACTATTCTATAAACATATATCTCTTTATATTTACTTGATCTTCTGCTTGCACTGATCAATTGAACCAATTGCATGTGCATATATTATAGTTCTCTAGCAATATTTCCTGGCATAATATATCGTTATCAATCTAGCAAATTAGTTTCACTATGGTCTTCATTGGCTTGTGTGTTCTACATATGCTTTGGGTAAAGCACATATGTAGTAGCACTGTGAGTACGGTGATTATGCTTATGTTTATTACATTGGTATCACCATACCCATTTGTGAACAAGTGGCTAGCAGTGCAAATATGAATTGTTTTTGGAATTTTGGTACATCACTTATTGTATAACAGTGTTATCGTTCCCCTCAGGCAATAACAATAATGAAAGTTGTGGGAAGCGGGACCAGGGCATGATAAAGGTGGTGCTCAGTTGGCTGAAATTTTATGGTTTATGGCTGAAATTTTATTGTAACTGGCTGAAATACATTGTAGCTGATGGTGACTTATTTGACATAATTAAATTTTAAAAAATTTAAAAATAGAAAAAACGGGTTAGCCCAGCACGGATAATGCAAACGAATACGGGAAAAAGAACCAGCAAAAAACCTCAAAAAAAATCTGAAAAGTCAAAAAATGACGAAATTTAGGAATAGTGAAAAATAAGCCGAAAGCCAGAAGCCTAAGTTCGAACGAGCGGGGCAAGTCAGTGTTGTCCTTGGGAAATCCAGAAGCTGTCTTTTCACCTCCAAAGTTTAATTACGGCCAGCCTTTTGTAAGTTTATGTATAATTTCACTGACTCCAAATACAGTACCTTGATAAGGTTCTGATTTTAAAGAGTATAAGATGTAGAAGTGATTTTGTTTTAAAATGTACAGAAGCATCAACAGTTGCTTTTCTTTTTCATTTAAAGCATGATTACGATGTTGATGTATGCTTGTTGAAGAATTGGGATTACGTTCTTGATGCATACTCGTTGAAGGTTGGGATTAGTCTTTATACAAGCATGTTAGAGTTTGGAATTTCATTGCAATGCACAAGCACTTAATTATTTTTTTAAAAAAAATCCCAGTGTCTTCTCTAGGAGCACAGTGCAGAGAAGATATGGGTATGAGCTAGAGCCTAGAGCTCACAGGTCGTAACCAATGGTTGTTACAATCTCCTTTTCGAGATTCGTGACCACTTCAGCTTCATTATAACCACCGAATGCACAGGAAATGTGGGGACGTATCATATGCGAAATGAAACTGTCTCGCCTAAAAAAACGAAATGAAATTGTCAGGACTGGCATGACAAGGGTCTGTTTGATATAGCTGTGACTTATAATTTTTTACTAAAATTTTTGAATTTTAGCTGTTTATGATAGAGATTACGGAGAGAGATATTCGTTTGCGATTTTAGTTGATATAGATCGGAAAGGTTAGTACCAAGGCCTTTGAGCTCATTCACAATATTGTTGAGTCGTGTGTACATCTCATTGATGTCCTCATGAGGTAACATTGTGAATGTCTCATATTTAATCCTAAGCCGATGCAATTTTGCTTCTTTAACCGTGGATGTCCCTTCATGGATTTCGGAAAGGGTTGTCCAAATAGCGTGAGCCGTCTCAAGATTACTCACCCTATTGAACTCATCCGCTTAAAGCTCCAAAATAGCATTCATTGCTTGGGCATCTAAATGAGCATTTCGCCTGCCTTGATCCGTTGGATTCAATGGATCAAGCGCCATGACGTAACCCTCATTTACAATTTTCCAAACGCTTGGACTCATAGCCTTTAAATAAATTGACATTCTAATTTTCCAATAAGCATAATTTGATCCATCAAAGAAAGGTGCCTTGCCTATAGCAAATCCCTCGCTAGCCATCCTTTTCTCTCTAGACGGTTAAGTCTAAAATGAGAGACCAAGCTCGATACCACTTGTAGGATCAAGGATACCGACTAGAGGGGTGAATAGGCGGTTTTAAATTTTCTTTTCAACTAGGCTAAATTTCTATTTCTAAGAACAAGAATGAAAGACAATTTTAAGCCTACACAATACTAGTCAAGCAATTAGCAATACTAGTAATAACAAGGACTAAACAAAGCACTAAGCATGAAAACTTAGAACTATTTAGAAAGCAATAGAGATGTGCACACTTGATGTTTTTACCGTGGTATCGAAACTTGCTTGGTTCCCACTAGTCCACGTTGAGGTTAGCTCGAACGAATCGAACCGGCTCCACGAATTGAGCCGAAGCACCTCGATCACTAGAGGTAGCTCTTCCCCGCTCCGGTAGGCGAGCTCCAACCTTCACACGAAAGCCGGTCTTCTCACAAGCTTCTTTGAGAAGATCACCGAACAAGCTTCTCCCAATCGTCCGTGCCGGCAAGCACCAAGAGTAACAAACCACGAGCTTCGCTTGATTGCAAACTAGTGCCAAGGATCAAACTAATGAATGCTATGCACTTTTTGCTCAAACACCTCAAATGAATGCTCAAGAGTGAAAGTAGGTGTGGAGTGAATGCCCAATGCTCAAGAATGATCAATAGAGTCTCTAGCCTATGTCTATGAGCGTTAGTACGGTATTTATACCTTCCACCGCCAAAACTAGCCGCTTTGGAACAAATTCCGGAAAAATCGGGCGGCGGAACTCACGGCCCGAGGCCGTAGTACCGCTCCCCTATCCGACGATCGAACGGCTATGTCGAGCTTCGCGGTGATCGTTGGTCCGTCGGCGCGGTACTACCGACGTTATAAAGTCCCAGACTACCGCTCACCGGTAGTACAAGAAAGTCGGCGCGGTACTACCGCTGAGCCGAGCTCCAAAAGTCACTCTCGGAAAAAGGCTCGATTCCCATCCGGAACTACACGTGGCGGTAGTACCGCTCGACAATGAACTACCGCTCTCCTAAAACTCGGGGCATCCGGAGGGTGCTCTCGGAGAAAAGGGTCCGATCCACCTCGGAACTACACCGTGACCGGTAGTACCGCTCGACAATGAACTACCGCTTCCTCGATTTTGGAAATGAGTCCGGAGGGTGCTCTGGAAAATGGGTCCGCTTGAGGTTCGGAACTTCCGATAGCCGGTAGTTCCGATTTCTCCAATGATACTACCGCTTCGACGGTAGTACCGACGTTGAAAATCGGAACTACCGCACGCCCGCATGAGTACGCTTTGGCTTTTAAAACAGATTTTCAAGAATGCATAATCCTAGTTGATCCATGGACACTTAAGAATTGCTATCAAGCTACTTGCCATGATCCCTCTTTATGGTACGATTATTTACCCTATAATCCGGTCTTCCACCATTCTCCTAAGACCGGTAAAATTGAAAAAGGGAATCCTATTCTACATATACTTCTATCTTGAACCATGTTTGATCTTCATCCTTATCCTTTGGCTTGCATTTGTCAACCATAACCTGGACTTAACCTTTAAACACTCATTAAACAGTTAGTCCCATATTCATATAAATTCATTAATTACCAAAATCATTTTTAGGGGCCTAGATGCTTTCAATCTCCCCCTTTTTGGTAATTGATGACAACACATTTTATATGGAAATGTAATGTTTGAATATACCACTTATTTTGATAATTAGTTGTATATTCTTTTGTGACTTTTTGAAAAGAGAAAATTCTAGCAATGATTTTCATTTTGGCAAGAATATGAATTTTCCTTTTTAAAGTCAAAGAGGGGTGAAAACTCCCCCTAAATTTGTGCATGAAATTTTACAACAGTAGAGAAAATCTCATTTTTATCACAATTTTGACAAGATGCACAATTGAGATCATAACATGAGACAAATAATAGAAGCAATTTCATAGAAGTAAACAATAGTCATTACATCCAGAATACATCAAAAGCATAGATAACCAAGTTCATTACAATCATCCATAAAACATAAAATAGAGATAGATAGCCCCTAATAGCCCTAAATTCTTCTCCCCCTTTGGCATCAAATACCAAAAGAAGCTACTCCTGGGGACCGGGAGGAGAAGGATCGCGACGGCGGCGACGAGTATAGCGCATGGGCGAAGGAGGCTGAGACAGGGGATCGCCGATGGCGCAACACGTCCATCCAGGAGTCCATGCGAGAGAGAGGAGGCAAACCCCTCGGCCGAGAGTCTCTCATCCGGCGGTGGTGGAGTAGATCTGAGATAGAGTGGCCACATCAGTCTGAGAAGCTGCTGGTGCTTCGCTCGTCGCAGGAGCCGCTCGGCGGCCGAGGATCCTCCCGCCGGATCATTGCCGAGCTCGGGCGGCGGGAATGGGAGGCTCGTGTCTCGCTTATACGCCTTATGCCTCTTGTTGTAGCCGCCTCTAAATCGAACTTGGTCTCAATCAAGGCAAAGATATAAGGTCCATAATTAATGCGCTTGATTCGTCATTTTGGAAGAGGCAATCTCCTAATGATCAAGTCCACTACATCAAACTTCTGACCCCTCATGATGTAGTCTATAAGATTCCAAGCATGTCCTCTTATGGCATCGAAATTCCCACTCTTGGGAAGAATAGTATGGTTGATAATCCTATTGATGATGCTAGGAATAGGAAGAAGACCAACCAAGGTGCCGGGGACAGACCTCTCATTGAGGTTGTAGAAGGCAGAAAATGCGGAGATCTCAAGAGCTGGCTTGTCATATACCTTCTCATGTCCACTCACCGACTCTCAAAGCAAGCTCGAACTCATGCTTGGTCGCCTCAACTGTGTGCACTGCGTCATCCGTGTCATGTCTTTGACTGGAGAAATGTGCACCGTAGCATAAAAGCGGCGAATGATCTCCTCATTATAGTCCGATCATGTGTCGCCACCGATGCATCCACATCTCTGAAAAGCTCGAGAGTGCCATCATACTTGTCAATGGAGGACAAGTGCTCCCAATCCACCCACTTATGATCAGCGAACTGTCGACTCTCTCCATACAGCTGATCAAAAATTTGCTCCTGAAATTTGGTGTGAAACTTGGGGTTGATGGAGTTGGAAGGTAACTCATCTTGATTTCTGCGAAGTCCGATATAATCTTCTGCAGAAATCTTCCTCAAGTCAATTTGAGGATCTTCCCTCTCGGTGAGATCCTCCTCAGAATCTTCCATGGGGGAGCTATACTGTGGCTGCTGTGGCTCTGGCTCTCCCTCAGACTCTGAAGGCTCAGCTGGACCCTTGCCACGGTCCTGGGCTGCCTTCTGAGAGGCCTCAGAAGCTGCAGGAGCGGCGGAGGATTCTCCGGACTGTCCGGCAGAGGAGTAAAGTCTCCTCGTCGCTCTCCTAGTAACAGGCATCTAAAAGGAAGAAGATACATTATTAGAGCCTTACTAGGATGGATCAAATAGAATTGAGAGGAATTGAAAGAGTCACTGTTTAATCGTGGCAATCGGTAGTACCGCCTGGGGGGGCTGTAGTACCGCCGACGGTAGAGTCTGCCTCGGCCGGGCAGAGTACCGCTCGCTGACCGATTTTAGGGTTAAGCAGTGGTTTGTGATTTTGGTATTTTTCATGGATTGAATCCATGGAATGGGTGTGTAAACACCTCTAGATACCAAAATACAACATTTACCCTAGTTTAAACCGCAAGAAATCATCCTCATTTTGAAAACCCTAAAAATCAATCTAGGGTTCAAAGAGACAATAAAAGATGGGGATGATCCAAAATACCTTGAGGAATGGAGGAGGTGAGTCCTTGGGAAGACGCAAGGCTCAAAAATCCGAGAAAAACCGAGCGATTTGAAGATCCAAGTTCGGTTTTTGTGGAGGTTTTGAGAGAGAGAGAGAGAGAGAGCGGCTGAAGGGAGCGGAATAACCGTGCGGCGCGGGGAGAGAGAGAGGGAGAGAGAGAGGAAGCCGCAAGGAACTAGGGTTTGAAATCCCCCCGAATTTTTAAGTCATATCCGGTAGTTCCGCCGTGCGGGCGGTAGTTCCGCTCAACGGTAGTACCGCTTGAGACTGCGGTAGTACCGATTTTTCTGGGACTTGCAGAATTTTGAGAAGAAAGGTATAGTATGCAAATGATCCCTAGTTTTTGCACTCAACTAACATCTTTAAGGATCATTATGCATTAAATATATTAAAATAATAATTTTAAATAATTTTTGCATTTAATCAAATTTTAAAGACTTTTTCACAAGAAACTTTTTCACAACATTGTCCAAGCCACTCCAAAGAAGTATGCATTTAAGTGAGCCATAAAATCATGCAATGTTGGAATAGTCTAAGACATTTAACTCACTCCTAAGTTTGCAAAAATGGCTTTCATCTAAAGGCTTGGTGAAAATGTCCGCTAATTGGTTTTCGGTTCGGATGTGGCTAATGCAAATATCTCCCTTCCCAACATGATCTCTCAAGAAATGGTGGCGGATATCTATATGCTTGGTTCTTGAGTGTTGGACTGGATTATTTGAGATTTTGACGGCACTATCATTATCACACAATAAAGGCACTTTATCAAAATTGATTCCATAATCCATCAAAGTTTGCCTCATCCACAATAATTGAGCACAACAACTTCCGTGAAACATATTCGGCTTGGTTTGAAAGTGCTACGGAGTTTTGTTTCTTTGAAGACCAAGAAACTAAGGATCTTCCTAAAAATTGACAACATCCCGAGGTGCTTTTTCTATCCACTTTGCAACCCGCATAATCGAATCCGAATATCCAATTAATTCAAATTTAGCACCTTTAGGATACCAAAGCCCTATGTTATAGGAATGTTTTAAATATCTCAAAATCCTTTTTACGGCCTTTAAATGACATTCTTTTGGAGAAGCTTGAAACCTAGCACACATGCAAACACTAAACATGATATCGGGCCTAGATGCGGTAAGATAGAGTAAACTACCAATCATAGATCTATAAAGTTTAGTATCACCGATTTACCTCCTTCGTCGAGGTCTAGATGCCCATTTGTTGCCATTGGTGTTTTGATAGGTTTCGCATCTTCCATCCCAAACTTCTTGAATAAGTCTTTCACATACTTTGTTTGGCTTATGAAAGTCCCATCTTTGAATTGCTTGATTTGTAATCCAAGGAAAAGCTTAGTTCACCAATCATTGACATCTCAAATTCCCTAGACATCATATCACCAAACTCTTTGCAAAAGTCTTGATTAGTAGAACCAAATATAATATCATCAACATATATTTGACAAACGAAGAAATCACTATTGATGATTTTTGTGAATAGAGTGGTATCTACTTTACCAATTTTAAATCCTTTTGAAACAAGAAAATCTCGGCGCGCATACCATGCTCTAGGAGCTTGTTTTAAACCATATAGCGCCTTAGAGAGCTTGTATACATGATTAGGATATTTCAAGTCTTGAACCCGGAGGTTGTTCAACATAAACAAGTTCGGAGATAGTTCCATTTAAGAAGGCACTTTTAACATCCATTTGAAATAACTTAATATCAAAGCTAGATGCAAAAGCTAACAAGATTCTAATTGACTCAAGTCTAGCTACGGTGCAAAGGTTTCATCATAATCTAAACCCTCAACTTGAGTGTAGCCTTGAGCAACTAACCTTGCTTTATTTCTTACCACAAGTCCGTTCTCATCTTGCTTGTTTTGAAAGACCCATTTTGTACCAATCACATTTTGCTCCTTGGGCCTTTCTACCAACGTCCATACATCATTTTGGAGAAGTTGTTTAGCTCTTCATGCATGGCATTTATCCAATCCGGATCATCTAGAGCTTCTTCTACAAACTTTGGCTCAAGAGAAGACACAAACGAATAATGTTCACAAAATGAAGCTACTCTAGAGCGAGTTTGAACACCCTTACTCACATCACCCAATATTTGGTCTATTGGATGATCTTTTGCAATTGCATTATGGATCTTGAAGGGTTGTTGTTGATCTTTTGCTTCATCATCTATTTCTTGTACATCGTTTGAAGTTGAAGAAGTAGGTGGTTCAACTTGTCTTGATGAGATGGGTGATGTAGTATCTTCCTTTGGCTTGATGTCGCCAATTTGCATGTTTTCCATGGCTTTGCGTAATCCTTCTTCTCCTACATCATCCAAATTATCTTGCTCTTCTTGAGAGCCATTAGTTTCATCAAATTGTACATCACAAGATTCTTCAACCAAACCCGAATTTTTATTGAAAACTCTATAAGCCTTGCTATTTGAAGAATATCCTAATAAAATCCTTCATCACATCGACTTTGAAATTTAGAGAGCCGAACACCCTTTCTTAAGATATAGCATTTGCATCCAAATACTCTAAAGTAGGAAATGTTCGGTTTTCTCCCAATGAGAAGTTCATAGGAGGTCTTTTTCAAAAGACGATGCAAATAAAGGCGATTTATGGCATGACAAGCGGTGTTAATAGCTTCCCCAAAATCTATCGAAGTATTATATTCATCAAGCATTGTCCTAGCCATTTCAATCAATGTTCGATTTTTCCTTTCTACAACTCCATTTTGTTCCGGAGTGTAGGTTGTGGAAAGTTCATGCTTTATTCCAAGTTCATCACAAAAATCTTCAATTTTAGTGTTTTGAACTCGAACCGTTATCACTCCTAATTTTCTTTATTTTAAAATCAAATTCATTTTGGGCTCTTTTGAGAAACTTTTGAAAATTTGGAGGTTTCGCCTTTGTCATTTAAGAAGAACACCCATGTATATCTAGAGTGATCATCTACAATGACTAAACAATAACTATTGCCTCCGATACTCTTATAGGTTGTTGGCCCAAACAAATCCATATGTAAGAGTTCCAATGGCCTAGATGTTGACATGATACTTTTGGAAGGATGAGAGTTTGCAACTTGCTTCCCGGCTTGGCAAGCACTACAAAGTCTATTTTTCTCAAATTTCACATCTTTCAAGCCAACAACTAAGTCATGTTTGAAAAGCTTTTTAAGTTGAATCATACCCACATGACCTAACCTTCTATGCCATAACCAACCCAAAGATGTTTTTGCAATTAAACAAGTTTTTAAGCAAGACTCATTTGAAGTGAAATCCACTAGATAAAGATTTCCAAATCTAAAACCTTTGAAAACAATTTCCTTTTCATTTTCTTTTGAAATAATGACATTTTCTTTAGAGAAAGAACAAGTTAAGCCTAAATCACATAATTGAGCAACGGATAGCAAATTAAAATTTAGAGTTTCTACTAAAGATACATTAGAAATGGAAAGGTCATTGGAGATAGCAATTTTACCCAAACCAAGTACCTTTCCTTTGCTATTGTCTCCAAAGGTGATTTTCTCATTGCTCCCGCTCTCAAAGGTGGTGAACATTTTCCGATCTCCGGTCATGTGTTGAGTGCATCCACTATCCAACACCCAATGCCTTCCACCGGTCTTGTAGTTCACCTACAAAGAGAATCAAGTTCTTTTAGGTACCCAAATTTGTTTGGGTCCTTGGAGGTTAGTAACCAAGGTTTTGGGCACCCAAATGGATTTCCTTTAGCACCCAAAATCGAGGTGCCAATGAAATGAGCAAGAATATTTCCATTTTCAGTTTTTCTAAGCATATAACATGAGTCATATAAACCAATGGATTGAATCTTACCCTTAGAACAATTTTGAGACTTATGTCCCAAATCCCGGCATTTTGTACAATACTTACCATTTTCTTTTACAAACCTTGGGGCTTGTATACTGGTTTCTTACCTTTCTTGGGAATATACCCAAGTCCTTCTTTGTTGAATGAACATCTTTGATCACTTAATAGTTTATCAAGTGTAGCCTTTCCTTTGTATGCTCTTTCCAAGCTTTTGTTCAATTTTAACACTTGTTCCTTTAAATCTTTGTTTTCATGAACAAGTAAATCATCATGGACAAAAGATATGACATTTCTAGAATCAATATTAGAAGAGCATGGCAAGGTAAGGAGTTCATCACATGATGTAGATATGCTAGATTTAGCTACTTTTACACTAGGCATTTCATTTATAATATCGCAAGTAATTCCAATGCTAGTGCAAGATTTTTCATGGATGAGCAAATCATGAGCTTCCTTTAGCTCCTTATAAGATTCTTGTAGAGTTGTATGTTCCTCTTCAAGATCTTAAATTTTGATTTCTCTTTCCAAGAAATTCATTTAGTTCAACAAGCATATCCATAAGATCATCATATGAAGGCTCATCATCATCAAGGAATTTTACCTTATCTCCTTTTGCCATGAGGCAAGTTGGAGTGGAGAATAGTGATGGAGCTTCCTTGATTGCAATTCGACAAGTCCCTTCTTCTTGGAGGACTCATCTTCACTTGATTCGGAGTCGGAATACTCTTCTTCTGAATCCCATTCTCCAATGTGGGCTTCATTCTTGCCATCTTTGTGAAGCTTCTTGAAAAGCTTCTTCTTGCGTTATAACTCTTCTTGTTTGATGACTTCTCTTGTCATCTTTCTTGTTGGGGCAATTTGAGGCAATGTGCCCTTTCTCATCACATTCATAGCAACGGATGTTGCTATATCGCTTGTTGGAGTAGGAGTGCCCCTTCTTTGCCTTGTCATAATTTACGCTCCGGTTTGAACGCCTTCTCATGAACTTGTTCATTCTTCTTACTAGAAGAGCAAGTTCTTCTTCGGAGTTTTCCTCATCATCTTCGGATTCTTCACTTACCATCGCTTTGGCCTTAAAAGCGGTGATCTTTTTGGCTTTTGATGAGGATTGCTCCAAGAGCTCCTCCTTATCCTTCTTGTATAGCTCATTTGTGATGAGGTTGCCCAATAGTTGTGTTGGGGTCATTCTTGCTAACTCCGGTGAGTTGAGGAAGAGTGTCACCAACATTTCAGATTTTTCCCAAGAAAGCCCTAAGCATCTTTCTCACAATGTCAAGATCGGAAGGTTAGTACCAAGGCCTTTGAGCTCATTCACAATATTGTTGAGTCGTGTGTACATCTCATTGATGTCCTCATGAGGCAACATTGTGAATGTCTCATATTTAATCCTAAGTCGATGCAATTTTGCTTCTTTAACCGTGGATGTCCCTTCATGGATTTCGAAAGGGTTGTCCAAATAGCGTGAGCCGCCTCAAGATTACTCACCCTATTGAACTCATCCGCTTTAAAGCTCCAAAATAGCATTCATTGCTTGGGCATCTAAATGAGCATTTCGCCTGCCTTGATCCGTTGGATTCAATGGATCAAGCGCCATGACGTAACCCTCATTTACAATTTTCCAAACGCTTGGACTCATAGCCTTTAAATAAATTGACATTCTAATTTTCCAATAAGCATAATTTGATCCATCAAAGAAAGGTGCCTTGCCTATAGCAAATCCCTCGCTAGCCATCCTTTTCTCTCTAGACGGTTAAGTCTAAAAATGAGAGACCAAGCTCTGATACCACTTGTAGGATCAAGGATACCGACTAGAGGGGGGTGAATAGGCGGTTTTTAAATTTTCTTTTCAACTAGGCTAAATTTCTCTATTTCTAAGAACAAGAATGAAAGACAATTTTAAGCCTACACAATACTAGTCAAGCAATTAGCAATACTAGTAATAACAAGGACTAAACAAAGCACTAAGCATGAAAACTTAGAACTATTTAGAAAGCAATAGAGATGTGCACACTTGATGTTTTTACCGTGGTATCGAAACTTGCTTGGTTCCCACTAGTCCACGTTGAGGTTAGCTCGAACGAATCGAACCGGCTCCACGAATTGAGCCAAGCACCTCGATCACTAGAGGTAGCTCTTCCCGCTCCGGTAGGCGAGCTCCAACCTTCACACAAAGCCGGTCTTCTCACAAGCTTCTTTGAGAAGATCACCGAACAAGCTTCTCCCAATCGTCCAGGTGCCGGCAAGCACCAAGAGTAACAAACCACGAGCTTCGCTTGATTGCAAACTAGTGCCAAGGATCAAACTAATGAATGCTATGCACTTTTTGCTCAAACACCTCAAATGAATGCTCAAGAGTGAAAGTAGGTGTGGAGTGAATGCCCAATGCTCAAGAATGATCAATAGAGTCTCTAGCCTATGTCTATGAGCGTTGGTACGGTATTTATACCTTCCACCGCCAAAACTAGCCGCTTGGAACAAATTCGGAAAAATCGGGCGAGCGGAACTACCACGGCCCGAGGCCGTAGTACCGCTCCCTATCCGACGATCGTAACGGCTATGTCGAGCTTCTGCGGTGATCGTTGGTCCGTCGGTAGCGGTACTACCGACGTTATAAAGTCCGGTACTACCGCTCACCGGTAGTACCAAGAAAGTCGGCGCGGTACTACCGCTTGAGCCGAGCTCCAAAAGTCACTCTCTGGAAAAAAGGCTCCGATTCCCATCCGGAACTACCTGTGGCCGGTAGTACCACTCGACAGTGAACTACCGCCTCCTAAAACTCGGGGCATCCGGAGGGTGCTCTCGGAGAAAAGGGTCCGATCCACCTCGAACTACACGTGACCGGTAGTACCGCTCGACAATGAACTACCGCTTCCTCGATTTTGGAAATGAGTCCGGAGGGTGCTCTCTGGAAAAATGGGTCCGCTTGAGGTTCGGAACTTCCGATAGCCGGTAGTTCCGATTTCTCCAGCGGTACTACCGCTCGACGGTAGTACCGACGTTGAAAACTGCGGAACTACCGCACGTCCAGACAGAGCACAGTTTTGGCTTTTAAAACAGATTTTTCAAGAATGCATAATCCTAGTTGATCCATGGACACTTAAGAATTGCTATCAAGCTACTTGCCATGATCCCTCTTTATGGTACGATTATTTACCCTATAATCCGGTCTTCCACCATTCTCCTAAGACCGGTAAAATTGAAAAAGGGAATCCTATTCTACATATACTTCTATCTTGAACCATGTTTGATCTTCATCCTTATCCTTTGGCTTGCATTTGTCAACCATAACCTGGACTTAACCTTTAAACACTCATTAAACAGTTAGTCCCATATTCATATAAATTCATTAATTACCAAAATCATTTTTAGGGGCCTAGATGCTTTCAGGCCTCGATCCTCCACCGACAGCCCTCCTGATCGTATATATAGTCCATACATAGAATGACGAAATCACAGCTACTGTCGAACTCCAACCTCCGACCACCACCCCGACCCCTGGCTCGTTGCGCCGCCGCCCTGGCTTCTCCGCACGGCCGCTGAGCTCCTCGTCACACTACGCCACTGCCAGCCTGCCACCGCCGGCCACCTAGGGTTTTCTTCTTAGCCACTTGGGTGCATATGCTCCTCCTAGTTCCTCGATCCTCCTCTTCCTTCTTGGAGATTACTAGTGTATTGCATCTTGCGTGGAGTAGGCCTTAGTTGCCAAGTTGGGCCATATGCGGTGGTTGTGGGCTTGAGGGCCGATATGTGACTTGTCTTCCTCCCTCAGTTCAACATCATGGTGCGTAGGTAGAACTTCAAAAGCTCCATGGCCACGACGGCATGGCTGGTTGGGGTCTTGGAAGAAGGAGAAGGGGGATGTGTTCCTGCGCCAGTGGAGGGTAGGCTCAAGCCCAACTAAGCCCACTCGATATATTTGCCCCTAATCATAACTACATGTGGGTGGACTAGTTACAATCGTCGACATGGTTTAGTGGCAACATAATATCCCTCGAAGTCATGTTCTTAGTGCTATGCTTGCGTAGGGTCGGGTATGGTGAGTCAGAGGGGGTGAACGACTTCTTAAAATCTTTCTCCTGGTATTAACAACACAATGCAATGGAAAACACAAGCATACAAGCTTTACCAAAGCCAAGAGCTAGGGATCACAAAGTCACCTGAGACAATCAGTCTCATTAGTCAGCCAAAGGTCGGTTGGACCTCTCAACCGGTCGGACCAGATCTCATGGGTAGTCTGATCGCTCCACAAATAGAGGCAGAAATAGCATTACCACGACCAAGAAAAAGGCTACATCTTCAACCACTGATTCAAACAAGATGAAGCTTAGTACAAATCATCGTTAGGATGTTAGAAACTTATTCCAATCATTGATCGTGAAGATCATAGCCAAAATTTTGACCTTTAACAAAAATAAGGAAGATTGCACCAAAATCAGGAAAAAAGAGACAAACTTCGATCTACACTTGTTTGTGAGTCCTTCATGATTTATATGACTTTAGATAGATTCTCACATATCATAACAACATAGATCATAGAACAAAAAAGGGAGAAACAGAGAAACCATGAACTCTTCAAAGCATCTCAAGAAAGCAAGGAAACGAACAAGAACACAAGGGAACAAGATAACCAAGTTTGATATTCTATTACTACAAAGGATGAAGGATTACAGCCACCTCACACCATAGAGGATAGAGCTCTCACAAGAGCATACACACAAAGCTTCCAACACAAATAAACATAACCCTAACTCCCTCTCCTTTAGCACAAGAGATGTTTTCTTTCAACACATTGAAGGGCTTATATAGTGGAGGTTTCTCACCTTACACTTAACCCTAACAATCAGCCAACACTTAGTAGATACAACTACTTACAATTGGGGAAACTGTTCATGTATCTAGCACTATTTTAACTTTTTCAATTTTGTCCTCCTAGCACCCTTTTTGTAAAAATGGCCCCCTCTCAAAGTTCGAAAGATGTGGCAGTCATCTGCCGTGCCGCCGTAGCTCGATAGGAGGCGGGGTGCGTGGCTGGGTGAGCTGGCGTGGTAGGGAAAAGATGTCGCGTGGCTAGCAGGCGCTGCCGAGTCAGCATAGCTTAACATCACATGCTGAGCGGCCCCTACATGGCAGGCTGCTGCCAAGCTAGCTCAGCTCGGCAGCCAGCTTGGCTAGCGGGCAAGGAAGGGTCGCAAAAAAGGGCAAGGGTGAAAAAAAAACACATTGACTCGGTTTAAAATTGCTTTAATTATACCTGTTAATTTGGATTTTGCTCTAGCTCGATCCGTTAGCTCGTTTCTAAAAATACTTCCTAGTGCAAACTACTTAAAACATGTGCTTTGATAGGCATTAAGAAATCCTATTATGTTTTGTTCGTGTGTGAGTAGAAATTTTTTAGGAAGATGTAAGGGGGTTCGGAGGGGCAGATGAACCACCACCACAAACTTCCTATGTTAAGTAGTAAAGATAGGTTGTTGCAAATAGTTGTCGTAATAAACCATGTGTTGGCTGACAAAGTAGTTCGCAATGAATGTGCGAATTACATGGAGTGCGTCTTTCAGAAGCTATGGTTCCAGTCAGTCGTCATATACATTACGGTCCATCGGTGCCTTTCCCTTCTCTCCCGCGTGGGCTTTAGCCCTCATAACCTGGGCTCAGTACTCGGCTTCTAAAATTTGTATAGGTTTGTCCCAGTCGGAGATAATCTAACATTCAATGGGGCTTCAGGGACCATCAACGGCTTACCCTTGTACTTTCGGCTATCATTTGGAGTGTAAGGTTTTCAACGTGTGAATCTCTTAGGTGCCACTGGGTAGTTGAGCATGTATTTTTTGCTCGATGAATGATCTGTCCTACATATCCAGGTCGTCTATCCATTGAAAAAGGTAGCAGTGCTCCGTGGTCTGCTGGCATGAACGGGGTATGTTAGAGATGTGCGAAATAGAACATGCAATGTGAAATAGCAAATACGTACTTACAAGAACTTCAGCGCACGTATAGCGCACGTATACGTACTTACAAGAAATATGTGTTTGATTGCTGCAGCCACTGAAACTCCGACTGCATGGGTGCATCCTTGCAAGAATTATCAGGGTATGATCCCTTCTTCTTGGCCACCCACTTCCGATTGCGAAACATCCCTTCATAGTTTGACATCCCCACTAACGGTGTAGTGACGTCCTATATCTCTCTTATCTTCTCTCTCTCTCTCCTCTTCCCCTAGATTTGAGATCAGCTCGATCAAAGTCTTGGTTCTAGTCGTGGGGCCTGGCCAAATTTTATAGGCGGTCGGTGGGTACTGCTCGTGAGTAAAACTTGAACGCGTCGTTATTTCACTGGGGAAAGCTAGTACATGTCAAATCGCTAAGAAAGCCAATGTGTGATGTCCACTCACTATAAAAAGCTGGTACATATTGTCAAATTACTGGAAAAGCTATTGCGTGCTATCCACTCACTGCAAAAAGCTAGTACGTATTGTCAAATAACTAGGAAAGCTGGTGCATAATGTCCACAGCCTGCGAAAAGCCAGTACATGCTGTTAAATTACTTGGAAAGCTAGTGTGTGCTATCCACTCGTTGCAGAAAGCTAGTTTGTGTTGTTAAATTACAGGGAAAGCTGGTGCATGCTATCCACAGGCCGTGAAAAATTGGTATGTGTTGTCAAATCATAGGGAAAACTAGTGCATGCTATTCACAGGCTGCGAAAAGTTGGTACATGTTGTCAAATCACTGAAAAAATTGGTACGTGCTGTCCACAGGCTGCAAAAAGCTAGTACGTATTGTCAAAATACTGGGAAAGCCAGTGTGTATTGTCCATTGGCCGATATCTCAAGAAAGGATTTCAAGAACTAGTCGAATAAGGAAAACAAAAAAATATACCATAACACCTAAGATGGCTACATAATATTTATAATATTTTTGTCAAGTTGTATGTGGTACTTAGGCCGTACTCTACCATGTGGATACAATACATTACACTTCTATTTTTTAGTACATGGGTGAACTAAAGTGAGAACGGGAGCGACTATAGCTGGCTGAGCTAAAGCGGGAGTGACTACAACCTCGACTGGTTTCTCTAATATAGAGGACGATCGGCGGGCTAAGGCACCACACGCTCTTATGCGCACTGCTCCTTAGGCGTGGTCCTCCATTGAGTGGCTAAGTTAGAGCGGGGTTGGTAGGGATGATGCGGGTTCTGGGGGGTTGGAGCATTGACTACTGCTACTACTGCAATCCACTTGAGCTCGATGATTGAAACATCCCTTTCACGCTCCACTATAGCCAGGGCCTTCTTGCACTTGGTGAGCTAAGCGCAGAGAGTCTTGATCTGGCTATAGGTGGCTATGAAGAGTTGGCAAAGGTCCGAGATCTTCTCTAGAGCCTCGGTGTAGGTAACTTATATAGCTCGGATAAGCTGGACCTAGTGGGTCAGAAGCGGGTTGTCCTCAGAGCCAAGGATGAACATCTCGTCGTAGTGTGCTCCTTGTAGGAGGGATAGATAGTAGCAAAACAGGGAGGTCAGCATGGTGGCCTCGTGGATCTCGCACATGCGAGCACAAGCTAAGCAGGCGGCGTCCTAAAGGGCGTCGGTGGAAGTGCTCTTCAGATGCTCCGTGCGGAAGGTGCGGGGGTGTACTTGCCAGGGGTGAAGGGAGGGGTGTTGGAAGGGGCCAAGCCTCCTCATGGTTAGATAAATTTACACTATAGCCCTTTTAAGGAATTTTGTTGTTGTTAGTTCTATTTGCCCCCCTTATCAAATATAATTACATTGTATAGGTTATTTAGCCCCCGCATCAAATATAATTACATTGTATAGGTTATTTGGCTTCCTCATTTCTAAATCTTGGCTTCACCCCTGGTACTTGCCTTCCCTTTGCGTATATGAAGACTTCCATCATCTAGGCCTCCCTATCTCATTATTGGATCTTTCGTCCCTTGAAGATGGGACGGTGTCAGTAACAAAGGTATTGCATTAGTTTGCACAATATGTCAGCAAACTCTCCTTCGTCCTCTCCATGGGTGAAGTAATCCCATTGAACAAGAGGATATTAGTAACAGTTTTAATATATAACGAAGGGAGGTGAGTCAACAACTAATAGTGGTTAGTAGAAGCAGTAGCACCCTACATTTTTTGTGAAGCTTTTGTTTTTTAGTTTAGGAAAATAAGACTAGGTTCTTAGATAATAGCTATTTTGTAATCGTGTGAGAGCGATAAATATATACATGCGGACATACGTAAAAATATTTTAGCTATTTTTGGGCCCATATTTCTATAACTATCTACAATAAATAAACATGACTACTTATAGAAATATATCCATCAACTAAACATTGCTATCTATTGTATTCTATATTACAAAACCATAGTTAGCTAATGAAACACTAACAGTATATTAATCGTGTTTCTTGTATGCGAATGAAGTGTACCTTTTCCGAAGGTAATTACCAGCTCCACAATACTTTCAACTATGAAGGATGGAAAATCGCAGCCGTGCTACCTCTCTGCGCACTCGCTCGGCAGAAAATCTCTCTTTTCTTTCTTCCCCTCCATAGTTGCGCGCTCTCTCTCTCTCTCTTTCAGTCGACAGCAATGCGACCGCAGGTCACATTTTATACACACACACGAGAAGCCAGCACAATTAACATAAAAAATAAAATAAGAATCTTACATCGTGTTGCGTCGCTGTGTCGCATCGTGTTATTAATGCGATTCCCTCGCGCACTGCCACGTGAGGAATCGACCCCTCACTCCCACGTGCACTTGTCCACTTACATGTTCATTCCTGCGCCCGCTTGCCAAACCGGGCTAGCTCGACAGTAGCCTGCCATGTAAGGGCGGCTCAGCAGTCCCTGCCAGTCGCGATGTGCATTTGCCCTGCCATGCCAGCTCACCCAGCCACGTGCCTCGCCTCCTGTCGAGCTGCAGCGGCATAGCAGATGACATGTGCTGTCTGTTATACTTTTAGAGCTTGGAGAGGGGATTATTTTTTGTAAAAACGATTGTTAGTGGGCTAAGATTGATAGAAAAAACCCCTCGTGGCCCACCCATGCCCATTTGAACCCTGGGCCGCGCGGCGCGCGCCCAAGCCGCCTAACCACGCGTCCACGCCAAACGCGCGATGCCGCCTCGGCCGCCGCCGCCGCCTGCCGTCGCCTCCATCCCCCACCAATGCTCCCTCCTCCTCCGGCACCTCGCCACGCGCCACTCCCCGGCCCCGACCTCCCCTCCTCCTTCCTCCGCGCCCTCCGCTGCCTCCACGCCTGCCTCCTCACCGCTGCGCTCCTCCACACCCCGTCACACCCCCACCTCACCCTCCGCCTCCTCCACCTCTACACCCTCTCCCCCGACCTCACCACACCCGCGCTCCTCTTCCGCACCGACCCCGGCCCCGTCGCCGCCACCTCCCTCGTCGCCTCTCTCGCCGCCGCCGGCCGCCTCCGCGACGCCGTCTCCTTCTTCGACTCCGTCCCGCCCGCACGCCGCGACACCGTGCTCCACAACGCCATGATCTCCGCGTTCGCACGCGCGTCCCTCGCAGCGCCCGCGGTCTCCGTGTTCCACTCCCTGCTCAGCTCCGATTCCCTTCGCCCCGACGACTACTCCTTCACCGCGCTCCTCAGCGCCGTCGGCCAGATGCACAACCTCGCCGCATCGCACTGCAAGCAGCTTCACTGCACCGTGCTCAAGGCCGGCGCCGGGGCTGTCTTGTCGGTGTCTAACGCACTCATTGCGCTGTACATGAAATGTGATGCGCCTGAGGCGTCGTGGGACGCTCAGAAGATGCTTGACGAAATGCCGAATAAGGATGAGCTCACATGGACCACTATGGTCGTGGGATATGTCAGGAGAGGCGATGTTGATGCTGCTAGATCAGTTTTTGAGGAGGTTGATGGAAAGATAGATGTCGTGTGGAATGCGATGATTTCAGGGTATGTGCAATCGGGAATGTGTGCAGAGGCGTTTGAGCTGTTCAGGAGGATGGTGTTGAAAAGGTTGCCTCTTGATGAGTTCACATTTACTAGCATCCTGAGTGCGTGTGCAAATACTGGGTTCTTTGTGCATGGGAAGTCCGTCCACGGGCAGATCATTCGGCTGCTGCCAGATTTTGTTCCAGAGGCAGCTTTGCCTGTTAACAATGCGTTGATGACCTTATACTCGAAGGGTGGGAATATTGCTGTTGCGAAAAGGATATTTGACAGTATGAAACTGAAGGATGTCGTTTCTTGGAACACCATTTTGTCAGGGTATGTTGAGAGCGGTTGTTTGTCCAATGCAGCTGAGGTTTTTAAGGAGATGCCATATAAAAGTGAGTTGTCATGGATGGTGATGGTCTCAGCATTTGTCCATGGAGGGCTTGCGGAAGATGCTCTGAAGCTGTTTAACCAGATGAGGGCTGAGGATGCCAAGCCATGCGATTACACCTATGCTGGTGCGATAGCTGCGTGTGGTGAACTTGGGGCGCTGAAGCATGGAAAACAGCTCCACGCACATTTTGTGCAGTGTGGTTTTGAGGCAAGCAATTCTGCAGGAAATGCACTTCTAACTATGTATGCTAAATGTGGTGCTGTGAATGATGCTCATCTTGTGTTTCTTCTGATGCCCAATGTTGACTGTGTCTCGTGGAACGCCATGATTTCAGCCCTTGGGCAGCATGGACACGGTAGAGAGGCACTTGAGCTCTTTGACAAGATGGTTGCTGAAGGCATAGATCCTGATCGGATTTCCTTCCTCACAATTTTGACAGCATGCAATCATGCTGGTTTGGTAGACGAAGGCTTTCAATATTTTGAGTCCATGAAGAGGGACTTTGGCATTAGCCCTGGAGAAGATCACTATGCACGGCTGATAGATTTGTTTGGTCGGGCTGGAAGAATTGGAGAAGCTAGAGATTTGATTAAGACAATGCCTTTTGAGCCTACCCCGTCCATTTGGGAGGCAATTCTCTCTGGCTGTCGGACTAATGGAGATATGGAACTTGGTGCTTATGCAGCAGATCAGCTCTTTAAGATGATACCGCAGCATGATGGCACATACATCCTATTGTCCAACACATATTCAGCTGCTGGACGTTGGGTAGATGCCGCAAGAGTAAGGAAGCTAATGCGTGATCGTGGGGTGAAGAAGGAGCCTGGGTGTAGCTGGATAGAAGTTGGAAACAAAGTTCATGTGTTTCTTGTCGGCGATACAAAACATCCAGAAACGCATGAAGTCTACCAGTTCCTTGAAATGGTTGGTGCTAAGATGAGAAAGCTGGGATATGTTCCTGATACAAAGTTTGTTCTGCATGATATGGCGCCCCATCAAAAGGAATATGTATTATTTGCGCATAGTGAGAAGTTGGCAGTTGGTTTTGGACTTCTAAAGTTGCCTCCCGGAGCTACAGTTACAGTTCTTAAGAACTTGAGAATATGTGGTGACTGTCATACTGCAATGATGTTCATGTCAAGGGCAGTCGGAAGGGAGATTGTTGTTAGGGATGTCAGGCGGTTTCATCATTTCAAGGATGGAGAATGTTCATGTGGCAATTATTGGTGAATATACTTTTTGCTGTCGTAGCAGTGCACCTTCTAACAGACGTCCTCCAGGTCCCTGTCAACTTTAGTTTATCAGGTATCTTGGTTGTGATTAAACAAGAGGCCTTGAATAGGAATTCAGGGGCATGGGCCAATTCAGATTTGCTGGCAGAGAAACTTTAGCTTTTCGTGGGAGATCTGTCAGCCTCTGTAGCACGGACACGCGTCTAAACAGCCGTATCCGTGTCCGACACCGTGTCCGACACGGATACGACACGGACACGGCGCGGACACGTGTCGACGACGTATCGAGCAATTTTAGAATTAATTTTAATTGCTAAAATTCTCGACACGTGTCGGACACAGTAATTACACGAATCGGACACGGCCCAGGACACAGCCGGCCCAGGAAAGAGCCGGCCCAGGAGAGAGCCGGCCCAATGACCCATCCCGTGCGGCGGCGGCATCCTCTCCCTAACCCTAACCCTACCCGAATCGGCATTCCCCGATTCCCCAACTTCTCCCTTCTTGCGTGTGCTGTCTTCCTCCCTCACAGCGTAGCCGCCGTCGCCAGCAGCGCTTCGCTTTCCGGCTTCCTTCTGCGGCGTCTCTTCCCGACTTCCTCCAAGCGGCGGCGTTCGGCTTCCTTCCAGCGGCGCGCTTCCGGCTTCCTCCCAGCGGCGTCTCTTCCCGACTTCCTCCATGGCGTCTCTTCCCGGCTTCCTCCCAGGCGGCGTCTCTTCCTCGGCTTCCTCCCCGCCTCGCCGCTTCACCGCCTTCTTGCTTCTTCCCGCGCTGTTGCTTCTTCCGCTCGGCTGGACCTCGCGCCCCACCGCTTCACCGCCTTCTTCCCTTGCCGCTGCTGCTTCTTCCCGGTCGGCCTCGACCCGCCACAAGACTTCGGCACAATACAAGACAAGACAAACAGAGAGGTGTGCGTTGCTTCCCCGGCTGTTAATTTATACTTGATTGCTTAGAGTTTTGATTACTAGTTTAGATGCTTGATTGCTTGTTTCATTATTCTAGAAAAATGGAAGCATCTAATTCTAATGTTAGAGAGGTAAATTAATCCAAGGTAAATTATAAATATTCGTTCTTCCTTTGTTTGTAGATAACTAGATATTATAATCCATTTTTGTTTGTAGATATTATAGTGACAAATGGATCAACCAAGAAGGTGTTGTTGGCCGTGTACCCCCACACAAGGATCTTGAGATTTCACAAATGAGAATGAAGTGTTTCAAAAAGTTCTTCCCTCTCCTTGAAGATCTCAAGAAAGTGAAAGAAGAATATGCAAGATTTTCCACTTGTTCTGGAGAATTCAATGACTTTGATTCTATTTATGATAGATGGATCCTTGATCCAATGAATTGGTGGGCAAATCATGGACAATCCATTCCTGTGCTACAAAATTTGGCTCTTAAATTGGTTAACCAACCGGCCTCATCTTCTTGTTGTGAAAGAAACTGGAGCACATATAGCTTCATCAACAGCATGAGAAGAAACAAATTAACTCCTGAGCGTGCTGAAGATTTAGTATTTGTGCATAACAATTTAAGACTTCTCTCAAGAAGAACAGAATCATATAAAACAGGGACAACTAGAATGTGGGATGTTGGAGGAGATAGCTTTGAATCTTTAACTGGTGTTGGCATTCTAGAGGTTGCTCAGCTCTCTCTTGAAGAACCGAGTTGCGGTGTGTCTTTGTTTGAAGATGAGCCTACTGCAATGATCCAAGAAGAAAATGAGGATGAAGTTGAAGTCTAAGTTGAACCATGAAGATGAGCCTTGCTATTAGAATTTAAGTTTGTCATGTACCTTAAGTTGAACCACTCCTAGTCCTATCCTATGTATTGTTGGCTAGTGGATATTTGCTTTTGGTTGAACTCTACATTTAAGTTTCTATGTTCAAACTTGGCTGTTTCTTAATATATATCGCTTATCTTTATCAATTATCAATTGTTGTTGACTTGATGCTCTATTAGTCCATTGCTTTAATTGTTTAAGAATCAAATATACATGTTAATATGTTATCTTTGTAGTCTTGCGATCTGATCATGTTACTTTTTTCCTAGGTTAATGGGATTCTTATTTCTGGAAATGGTATTCACATCAACAATTGTCGTCAGGGTTAACAAAACAATTCATGAGGTACATATTCCGAGTATACACTTTACAAATTACAAGTTTACAATTTACATCATTGCAGTTTAATAAGCATGTGGAAACATAGAGAATAATACATAGAAAATAATACATATATATATATAATTTATTTATTATTTAAATATATATAGCCGTGTCGCCGTATCGGTATTTTTGGGAAAACGACGAATTCCCGTGTCGGTGTCGTGTCGTGTCGTGTCGACGTATCCGTGTCCGTGCTACATAGCTGTCAGCTATGATCTTATGGTTGATATATCAGTCCATGTTTCATAAATAGCTAACAGATTGGTGTGCTAAATGCTACTATGTATGTTGGGGCCACAGTGCTGTCAATGATCATCTGCCATAAATCCTTTTAGATAAGCGTCAGGCTGTAATTCGATTGGTACTCCATATCCAGTTTAGACCAGATCAAGTTTGTGAAGGCACAGCGAATTACCAAACCTAGGCTACCATTCTTCTCTTTGGATAAGATCTTAATGGCCTGCCAATTTTAGGCGCCAAGTGCCATACTGCGATGGGATTTCTGTTTAGTGCCTAAATGATGAAGGATCAAGGAGCTCAATCAACAGCGAGGACAGATGACAGCAAATGCCTGGGGAACTGGGGGCATGTCACATCAGCTCTCTATGAATGAAGTTTTCAGTCGTTTTCACAACGCTGGCATAGTTGGAGAATCCCTACATTGAGGTCATCCTCGCAAGTATGAGTCTTGAAAAATGAAAGGTACAACTGTTACTATGTTCTTCATTTAACAGGGGAAAAAGATTGGCTTTCTCTTATCGTCAGAACTGCTTCTTTAGTAGTGTGATAGAGCGGGACAATCCTCCATGTCTCATCTGACATGTGGAACACTTCAGTTCGCTTTTCAGGAACGGAACCCCAGTACTCATTTTTCCAGGACAAATGGAGTATCCGTACTCAGACGACGGACAAGCTGAAATATACCTTAAATCTCCATTTGAAACGCAGAAATTTCACATGAAATAATTCTACTCTAGTAGAAATCAAGAAAAACTCCCGGTTCCATACGGGATCTAAGCTGGAGTGAGGCAACTTTGCAAATGCTCTCCTTTCGAGAGCTACTTCAAATTTCATCGAAGATACTGTTTCTGTATAATTTTGGGACTACGCACCCAAAAAAAGTTCATATGCTGATGCAATAGGACTTTTTATTTTTTGCAAGGGTCAGGGAAAAACGAACATCTCTGATGTAAAAGCTGTGATAGGGAAGGTTGAGATCATAGATTGTGTCAAAAGGTTATCTTTTTGTGTACCCTTGGTATGTCAAACCTGTTGTATTTCTTCGCATTCTGTGTGCTGACGAGCGGCGCAACTTCTCTGAGCGTGACTTTGCTTCGTAACGTTTGTCCATTCGGTGATCTACGGCCAGATCTTCTAGCGTTTTTGATTTTTTTACTTCTAGATTTTAGCTTTTTAATTTTTATTTTTTTCTAGTTTTTCTTATATTTCTTTATATTATCTGTGTTAAAATAACCTATTTTTTAAATAAAAAATAAGTTATTTTTTATTTAAAAATAGGTTATTTTAACACAGATAATATAAAGAAATATAAGAAAAAAAACTAGAAAAAGATAAAAATAAAAAAGCTAAAATCTAGAAGTAAAAATATCAAAAAACGCTAGAAGATCTGGGCCGTTGAATGGCAGATGGAGGGATGTTACGAAGCAAAGTCACGCTTGGTAACGTCAGAGAATCCCGCGCGGCTGACGAGGGGGCAGCTGCCGCGGAGATGTACATGGCTACTTCGGCCACCCACTCAGCATCCACGCTAAAAAAACTCATGCCGCTGGAGCGGGCAGCCCCGCCTTTCGGCATGTGGCAAGGGGCAGCGCTCACCGCTTCCTGCGTACGTTACGGGGCACTGGAGCTGCACGCTGCACAGCAGCGGGGATGCCCACGCCACGAGCCCACGAGGGTCTCTTAAGGTCGAGGAGATTCATTAGTCTCGTATTTATATCTATTATTAATCCTAAGAAGATTCATTAGTCTTATATTTATACTTATTATTAATCCCTGAAGTCAATTTAATAAAACTTGAACTTAAACCATACCCCTGCCGCGTGCCTCTCACTGGTACGAGCAGGAAGCGCTGGGACTACCGCGCTGCAGCTCACACCCCGCAGGCCGCAGCAGCCAACGCGTCGCCCGTGGGTGGAGCGGCGGCGTGGTAGATGCGGCACCCGCGCACCTGCACCTCAACTCTTGTGCTAGCGTCAGGCCAGGAATAAGCAGTGGCGCCAGAGCAGAAGGCGCGAGACGGCGAGATACCGTCGACGACGTCCAATCGGTGGAAGTGATCAGGCCAGCGTGCGTTACAAACTCAGGAGTGCTGGAATTTCAGCCCCCATAATTTCAGGAAACATGCTCTGAGCATCTGATACATTAAACATTCAGCTAAACTAAAAAGTACAGTACTCCACACGTAACGGCACATAGGACTGCATAATATAATTTCATTTGAGTCTAGTATTTCTCCAGTATTGCAAAGCATCATAGTACGAGAGCAGATAAAAGTTCAGCTAAATGGAGGAAAAGGCCGGATCCTTGTTATTACTCATTCAAGATAGCAGCGTTCTTCCTCTCCTGAAATTAAGGCAAAACATTGAAGATATTGTTAGCCGATGTTTCATTGCTGGCATTAGTAAATAGAGAAGAAAATTGTTATGCACTATTAGTATCCATTCTTAGACCATAATGTTCAAGGGAATGCCCAAAGCTACGCCAAAAGAAATACGCACCACTAAAGAGTTAAGCAATTTCCAGTTAAGAGCTCCTGTCAGCATGGTATACCATAATAATCATCTAAGGTAATGATCAAATCATGCTCCCGTTCAATAATCTCTCTCATTAAGCAAAACTAAAGAAAAACAAGGTAGAAGACACAAAGTGCGTACACAGGACAAGTGTTGCACAGAAAGTGAGAGTTTAGATCACCTGGGCTAAGCGACGATCCTTGTTCAGCTTTAGAGCTCTTCCTTTCTCTTCTCCAGACCTAAAGATTTTCTGCAAGTGTTTTTGGGTTGTTTATGATCAGAAATCCATAAGTAGATGAGAAATGCGCAAACAAAATTAACAACAAACTCGAGGACCACCAAATCAAACAGAAACTTGACAAAATAAGCAAAGATCATTCATGGAGGATTGTGAAGAGTCTGGAGTTTGAACAGTTCAGGTTAATAAATAATAGATAAAATCGCCCAGGTTGTTGATAGTAACATTTACAGGAAAAGGAATTTTTACCCATACTGGGGAGGCAAAATAATAAAGCCCACAACAATACAGTTTAGTCCCCGACCGGGATCACGCACGAAAAGGCTAAGCACAGTTATTTCTTGTTCTCAGGATGGCAGGTTTGACGGACGATATTCAGGGATAGTTTCTCTTCTGCCTTATTTTCCGCTTTGTCGTATTCTGAGTAGGTATCTGCAAGACTAAACCCTAAGACACAACCACCATCAATCTTCTTTTCTTTTATCTAACATACTCACTTGCCAAGTTTAATTTTCTTTTTGTTTTCATTATTGGCTTCTCTACTCTAGTCAGAGCTTTTGGGAATCATGGAATAGGTCAGCAATTCAAGACCACTTGAGGCTATAGGCTTTATTCCGACTGGTGTGGGTTGTGTACATTCGACACTGTTCACCATTAATAAATATTCCCCCAAACCAAACTCAAGCCCTCTTTGTTTACAGCATCCTCTATAATAATCATTAATCATTATTGCAAATTAAGGCTATCTATCATCTCAGTCTTCTTACCTTATCAGTGGATGACAGGGTTTCAGCTGTGTCAGTCTTAATGTCAAAGACATCTTGAAGAAGTCCATTTTCCTGTATAGAAAACAATGCTAACATTTGTCACTGCAGCAAGCAAATTAGCAGTGTGGGAAATGCATCACTCTGAAAACAGTAACCTGCACATGCTTCAGGAAGCCTCTCCCAAGAAACCGCTTCAAGAAGTTCAACTGATCATCAAGGGAAAATTAGCTCAAGACGTGTGAAAATGCAGCAATTTAGGAACCATTGAAAGAAGAAAGGCAAGCACCTGAATCAATTCAGACCATGATGAAACCCTCAAAACATCACGCTTTCCTGCAATCTTAACTGATTCTTCAGGGCACTCACCATACTGGAAAAAAAATCATTATCAATGACAGATACGCAAAATAAAACCAAACATTTGACGACTCAACAAGAATGGGAATGAACCGGACCTTAACAAAATCCAAGATTCGCTGAAACAAATCTCTTTGGTCAGAAAGGTTTTTCTTATCTGCACCTTTTCCCCCTGCCTCCATAGAGAGATTAGAGGCAAGGCCTGATATTTTGGCTTTCAATGCTTGCATATCCAGGAAAAGTTTGCTCTTAGAGCCACCAGTTCCTCCAGTGTCAACATCAGCATCTTCACAAAAGGAAACATCAAGCAGATTTAACTCAAAGCACAAAGCTAATGCTTCACCAGCAGCCATTCGAACAGCACGATCATCCGCTTCTAGAAGAGTTGAGAGAAATGCAATTGGCCTGGCAAATAGAAGAAGGATAAATATGTAATTTCATGAATACAGATAGCTTAGCATCACACACACACACACACACACACGGAAGGGGGGCACTGACTCTTTCCAACTGTCAGTATTTATCCTCCATGAACCAACAGTTGTTAGCAGAAATGTCCATGCAGATATAGCAGCTGATAACAAAGGTGGTCTTGGTTTCCGGACAGTTCCCACCTACAGAAAGTCAGAAATCACAAAATACATTTTGGTCATCCTAGAAAATTGGACGCAGTTCCTTGTTCAAGCACTAGTTCGTAAATCTGGTTATAAATCAATGGCACCTGTACGTACATTTGAACCCGATTTTGGATGAATCACATCCCACATGGCTTTCAAAGATAACTCTGTTTCAGCCAGATCAGTTGCACCAACAAATGTGATGACAGCCAAGCAATCAAGAGCCTACAACAGGTCAATTGAGATTCACTTTACTGAAAGTGCAAATAAAGTTTGGAAGCCAAAAGAACAAGAGAATATTCTACATACAGAAATCATCTTTGAAGCATCGGACCAAGTTTGAAGTATCCTAGAAAGTTGTGGATGTGACTCCACCATTATTTCATGCGAGCTACTCCCAGCACCAAGTGTAATAGCTAATAACCCTGCAAGTCCAAAAAACAGTGTAAGAAAACAACAGTAATTGTATTGAATTGCAAATGATTATGAATAGAACAAGAGACAAACCAATGGCGCGGGATGCTAGGCAAGACTCCTTAGTAGATCCCTTCTTCATCGAATTGTTGAATTGACTCAGCAGAGTGGCATATCTTCAAAAGAGAAAAGAAAATTGAAAATATATTGAACAGAGTGGATTCGGACAAAATACATCTTTATTTAAAAGTGAGCTACCATAATAACACAGAATGTAACAAGCCAGGGCTTGGCAATCAAATATGGAAAGATTTTTTTTTTTTTACAAAATTGCAAATATGTAATATGAGTATAGTTGCCAGTTAAATTACTACTACCTTCACATGCAACTATTAAGATTAACTAATTGAATGTAGTAACTTACTTGTTCTCCACAAGACCATGAAGAATAAAACTTTCAAAAGCATCAACCAGTGCAGCCAACGCCGCCTCTCTTGTAGACCCCCTGCTCCAATACAAAGGTAATATACTAAGTGCAGTAAAAAAACAAGTATGATTATTTCTACATCCTACATGATGGTGCTACATACTGTCGTGCAGCAAATTTAATGAACAGGATTCAATATTCACATCAGCAATGGAGTTAAACAATTTTGCAAGGAGAAGATCCACAACGGTATAAGTGGAAGTGCGGTGGGCCTGGTGGCCCTCCCTCCCACCATCATGTAGGAGCAAAAGGTTCTCAACATTTAAGATAAATATAAGTGCATTAAAACAATCATCACCTCAAATATAGAATGCAAAGGACGTCTTAGTGCAAATTACAATAAGACAGTGGCACAGAAGTGGCAAAGCAGAACCAAAAGACGATTTTCATTCATGTATTTCCCTTTGAATATCCTTACTTGATGGATTATAGATGCAGTGGTAGAACGTCAATTAATCAAAACACGAAGAGCATGAAGTTCGGTACAGATAAACTATTCACTAATGCCATGGTCCACTGTTGTCAAAAGAAACATAGCAGTTCAACAATGATGACCACCAAACTAAGATCAGGAAGCAAACACAAAGCATAGGGCTCATCAGCCCTCATAGGTTTATGAACACGAACTGATGAACAATCAGGCTTAGCTGATTTACTCTTTTACTTGGTCAACAATTCACAATCAACCAGCATAAGGAAACCAGAAGGTGAGCAAATGTATCACCAACTTGCAGTTATTGTTCTTTCATTAAAACCTTATGGGAAATAACTTTTGAATAATTGAAATACTCTAGTTACTTTTGTACCGTCTCCAATTCAAGGTCTTACAAAACCTCACAAACTTCGCTCTGAACAATATAATGCAATGCATAAAGAAAAACTTGTCCACCTCAAAAAATGAGTTATAGTTGCCATACAAGTACAATAAAGGTAAATTGAACTCTTGACAGGTTTGTTAAGTAAAACATGAAACAGAACTTCATAAAGTAATAAGGGGTCATGAATTGCTTCCTATTATTTTCCAATCAACATCAAAGTTCCGCCAAGAATAAGGAAAAAAGCAACCTCGTCAACTCCAACAACATTATCCACTACATAACCCCGCAACCATAATAAGAGCTACAGGATACTAGTGCCTACCAATCACCATGCCATAAGTTGATAGCAATGATAATTTGCAAACTAAAGCAAACACTCGAGGTAAGCTGCAAACTACTAAGAACTAAAAAGGACTAGAGGAGCGAGTGAAAGTCTCACATGAAGCCGTGCACCATTGTGTGTCACAAGGCAGATTAAGAACATTATCCAAAACTATCGATAGAATCAAACATTTCTCAGCCAATAACGAGAAGGTGTTAAACCATCATCTGTTCGATTATGATGTTATCATGCTACACCAAGAACCACACATATCTTTACATAATCACAAGTTAATCGAAGTAAAGGCTACAGAAACATGCCTGCCGCACCATCTCTAGTTCTCCACCCGAACGAAAACAAAATACTAGGCATACGATACCGAAATGCTAACAGACATACAGAAAGGGCACATAACTTCACCTCTTCTCGTAGAGAGCATCGATGTACTTGTCCAAAACGAACTCCTGCGAGGTAACGTGCTCGGTGGCGTACGAGATGGAGAGATCCGACAGCGCCGTGGACGACGAGCCCAGGCTGTCGGCGTCGCTGCTGTCCAGCAGGTCGTCCCCGCCGCCGCCGCGGACCTTGCTTTTCTTACCTACAGAACCCACGCCCCCAAATCAAAATCACCTCTCAGTACAAAGCACCACCGCAACCCACCAAGAAAAAGAACACCAAGCAATCGGCGCGGAGAGAAACTTACTCTTCCCCATGGCGAGACCGCACAGCAAGAACCAGAATCACAAGGCCGTCGAAGAAACGCGAGACCGTCCTAAGAATCGCAAGACACCACCACCACGCAAGAACCGCACAGGAAGAGGGGAGGAGGCGCAGGCAGGGGCTCGAATCAGGAGCGGGTGCGGTGGACGCGGAGGGAGGCGTAGGCGGGGCAGCAGGAATCGGCGGGGACGGCGAGATCGAAATGGGAGCGCGAGTCAGAATAGGGGTAGGAGAAGCAGAAGCAGAAGCAGGGGCAGTTCTTGATGGGTTCGGATTGGCCGTGGAGACGCGGAGCTGCCATGTGAGGACGCGAGGGGGACGAACTGGTTGGGGAGTGGTTTCCAATTTTCTCTCGTGTTTTCGCTTGAGGAAGCGCTTTCTTGCGGCGTGGGGGGACGGGGAAATAA
Organism: Bonia amplexicaulis; assembly: GCA_036346245.1. Classification (NCBI taxonomy): domain Eukaryota; kingdom Viridiplantae; phylum Streptophyta; class Magnoliopsida; order Poales; family Poaceae; genus Bonia; species Bonia amplexicaulis. The sequence goes on from CM070753.1 coordinate 2,749,442, forward strand.
ACGAGCGGTGGTGGAGGTTTTGAAGGAAGCGGCGCTGGAAGAGACGGGAAGCGACGGGGCAGATCCAAGGCACGCCAGATCCCCGTTTTCTTCTTTTCTTCCTCGTTTTGCATATGCTTCTCTTTCTTTTTTTTTTCTTTCTTTCTTTCTTTTTTTCTTTTTGCTAAGCAAGAGCTCAATTTTCATTGCTCGTCGACAGATGTACAATCATGCAGTAGACAGGTAAAAAAAATCTGATATATGGTTAAGCCAAGTACACCATTATCTACTCATCGACGCTTGATTAGTATGTAAACGGACGAAAACAACATGAAATTATATAGAAACCCCTACTGAGCTCTTCTATTTCTCCTAGAATCGAATAGATCGCAACACGGTGCCAGTTCCAAATACCCCATAGATTGACCAAAGACCGAATCTCACATGCCATTGCCTCAGCGTTAGGGCATCAAGAATCTGAGGGTACCATCGTACTAGCATCACCACGCTCAGCAATGAAATATGCCAGAATCTGATGGTACTGTTGATTTCAAGACATACCATCTGGTGTCATTAGAACTAACACGCATAGCAGTAGCATCAACCTTCCAAATGGCTTCCGACTTCTATTTGTAGATATCCACTATTAGTCTACCATGCCAACCCGCATGCATGCAGATCAATGCAACGTCTCGCCTCCCGCAATGCAGTGCCTCTCCTCTAGAAGAATTCACATCATGCAAAACGACACCCCGACTCCTCGCTTCCTTCATACACGCTAACTAGGAGATTAATAAGGAGCTGTTGTATTCCCATTAGCTTTTGGCTAGCTCTTCATTTGCATGCATCAACACCCATATTCCTGATATGAATCAGTCAAGTGTGCCATTTCTACGAGCCTTCATAGTATCAGAGCATCCTCTTTGAGCAACTTTTTCTTCTCCCACCCACCACCTTTCTTCCTCTCATCTAGCTATGGGCGACACTAGCGACGGCACTGGCGACATCGCCGTTAAGGCTACCCTCTAGGTGTAGGCTATTGTTGTGGCTAGCATAAAGACTCTGGTTCCGATTACTCTCAATCTCCAGGCTGCTAACTACTCCCAATGGCGAGGCCTCTTCGAGGGTGCTTTGTGCAAATATGCACTCGACAACCACGCCAAGGATGATGCTACTTCTGCCTCCGATGCACAGTGGAAGCACCTCGACGCTCTCGTCCTATCAAGGATTTATGTATCCATCTCCACCGAGCTCCTTGCCATGGTGATGGCTTCGAACACCGCCGCCCCGTGTTGTCTGGACAAACATTGAGGGCCTGTTCCGCGACAACGCCGAGACTCATGCCAATTATTTGGAAACGGAGTTTCAGAGCCTCGTCGAGGGCGCTATGTACATCTTAGGTTACTCCGCAAGCAGAAAACCCTAGCTAATGCCCTCAGTGATGTTGATCAACCAATTAGCAACAAAACTCTCGTCCTCAACACCCTCTGCGGACTGAACGAACGGTACGCCTTCATGCATACACTTCTGCCCATGCAGAGACCATTCCCACCTTCCTGAAGACTCGTTCTGCTCTCATACTCAAAGAACTGAAGAAAGCTTCCGATGTTTCGCAAGCCTCAGCCATCATCACGTCTTTTGGCCGCGGTGGCACCAACAAGACTCATACCGGTGACTCTAGTCGTGTAACTGGGCACGGCAGCAACAACTTCGCCAACAATCGTTGTCAAAATCTTGGAAATAGTATTCGAGCGGTGGCAAGGGTTTCACGCCTTGGCCCTCGCTCCAGCATCCATGGGCCGACTCCATCCACATGTGGCCGAGCCAGGGACCGCACCCCTCTCAATCTGGACTTCTCAGTCCGCACCCATTGGTGTCCCACGGGCGTTCGCCGCTTTGTTCCCTCCGCAACCCCATTTCTCGACACAGCCATGGGCCGGTGTGTCAGGTGCACCATGGCAAGGCGCACCATGGCACGGCACGTCATGGCAGCCACCCACCCTGACTGTCACTTCGTCTTCCTCATCTCCATCATGGGACCAAAACCAACTCATAAACACCTTCAACACCATGAAACTCACACCGCCATCCTCATCCAAATAGTTCATGGACTCTGGTGCATCCACCCACATGACATCAGAGCATGGTAATCTCTCTTCTATCTCGAATTTTTCTTCCGCTGCATCTCATCATGTCATTGTCGATAATGGTTCCTTTCTTCCCATTAACCATACCGGACACACCTCTTTTTACTCTCCTGCCCACTCCTTTCACCTAAACATCATGCTGTTACACCTAATCTAATTAAAAATCTCATTTCCGTTTATCAATTCACTTTAGGTAATCATTGTTCTATCGAATTTGATCCTGATAGTCTTTCTGTAAAGGATCTTTGAACCAAGAACGAGATCATCAGGTGCAATAGTCGTGGTGATCTCTACCCGTTTCAGTGGCCGCTCCCTACTCCATGCGCTCGCACCACAGCTACCACCCCATCCACTGCCATATGGCATTGGACATCTCGGCTGTCAAGCTTTGTCACATTTTAGCTAGCTCATCTCTTATTCCATGTAATAGAAATATTCTAGATGATCCTTTATGCCATGCCTGTCAACTTGGCAGACACGTCCGCTTACCTTTTTGTTCTTCGATATCTTGAGCAAACAAAGTTTTTTTATTTGATTCACTATGATCTTTGGACTTCTCCAATTCTCAGTGTCTCAAACTACAAATATTATCTTGTTATTTTTTATGATCACACCCACTATCTCTGGACTTTTCCTCTTCGCCTCAAGTTTGATGTTTTTACCATTCTCTCCAATTTTCTTGTCTATGCCACCACTCAATTTCATACGCTTGTCCGTAGTATTCAGTGTGACAATGGTGGTGAGTTTGATAACATCACCGCGTGCACATATTTCCCATCCCATGGCATTGCACTCCGCATGTCATGTCCTCGTACTTCTGAACAAAATGGTAAACCTAAGCGCGTCATTCGGTCTACCAATAATATTCTTCGTTCCCTTCTATTATAGGACAGCCTCCCTCCAGTGTGTTGGGTTGAGACTCTTCACGCTGTCATCTATCTTCTAAACCACCACCCTTCCAAAACCTTTAATTTTGACACCCCGTGCCATGCTCTCTTTGACACACCAGCATCCTATACACACCTTCGTGTGTTTGGGTACCGCTGCTACCCTAACATCTTCACCATGGCTGCGCACAAGCTTGTGCCCTGTTCTGTACAGTGTGTGTTTCTTGAGTATCTTGAACATCATAAAGGCTACCGATGTCTTAATCTCTCCATAAAGTGTGTCATCATTTTTTGCCATGTCACATTCGATGAAAACTCTTTTCCTTTCGTCGAACTCTCCACCCCGCCAACCCCTTCTGACTTTGATTTTCTTACTGAAATCATCACCACTATGTCGGCCTTTGTTCCACCACCCATTTATTTCCCGATGCATCCAGCACCAGCACACTCCACCACCTCACGGGCTGCCCAACTTCCGTCGGCCGCTGAGCCTATTGCCCCTGTGGTAAACAAACATCCTATGACTACCCACGACAAACACGGTTTTTGTCAACCCATCCAGCGTCTTAACTTTAATGTCTTCTCTCCATGTATCACACCGCTCTCAATGATAAGCATTGGCGTGCGGCCATGCAAAGCGAGTTTGATGCCCTTCATGCGAACAACACTTGGGATCTTTTCTCTCGCCCCCTGGTGCTAATATTGTCACTGGCAAATGTATATCTCATCATAAGTTGAAGTCTGATGGCTCCTTGGACCACTACAAAGCTCGTTGGGCTCTACGTGGTTTTTCTCAAAAACCCGAAGTTGATTTTGATGAGGTTTTTAGCCTAGTTGTCAAATCGGCTACTGTTCGCATTGTTCTCACACTTTCTTTGTCTAATGACTGGTCTGTCCATCAACTTGATGTAAACAACACCTTTCTAAATGGTACCTTGTCAAAAATCGTTTACTATCAACAACCTTCCGGTTTCATTGATACCGCATGAAGCTCTCATGTCTACCGGCTAAACCGATCTCTGTATGGCCTTAAACAGGCCCCACGAGCCTAGTTCTGCCGCATCACCACCTTTCTTTTGTCCCTTCATTTTTGCCAGGTCTAAAACTGATCCGTCCTTGTTTATCTATACTCATGGCTCTGATGTTGTCTACATTCTTCTCTATGTTGATGACATTGTTCTCATAGCATTCCACCCAACACTTTTCCGGTGGACAATTGATTCTCTTCACGGTGAGTTTTCCTTGAAAGATCTTGGCAGCCTCCACTTCTTCCTCGGCGTCTCCATTCACTGTTCCCATGATGGCTTCTTTTTATCACAGCGCTAGTACATTACAGATGTTCCTGGTCATGCAGGCGTGACCAACTGCAAACCATGCACCACACCGATTGACACAAGCTCCAAACTACCCTCCTCAGGTGTTCCCGTCGAGAATGCCACTCACTACCGGAGCATTGCGTGTGCGCTCCAGTATCTAACATTCACTCGCCTAGATATTGTGTATGTTGTGCAGCAGGCCTGCCTTCATATGCATGATCTGCGCGAGCCATACTACAACTTTCTAAAAGCACATATTTCGCTATCTCAAAGGCACCATCGATCACGATCTACAACTACATCGAATTGTGCCAACTACTCTCACCACCTACACTGACGTCGATTGGGCTGGGTGTCCTAACACACAAGTCCACCTCAAGCTATGGCATCTTCCTTGGCGTCAATCTGGTGTCTTGGTCGTTCAAGCGACAACACACGATGTCCCGTTCCAACGTCGAGGTCGAGTACTACACCGTCACCAACACCGTCGTCAAGTCATGCTGGCTTCGCCAGCTTCTTTTGGAGCTACGTCGACCCTTTCAGTAGGCCATGGTCATCTTCTGCGACAATATCAGCGCAATATATCTCTTGATTAACCCCGTTCAACATCAAAAGACGAAACATGTTGAAATAGGTCCACACTTTGTACAGGAACACGTCGCTTGGTGAAGTCCGTGTGCACTAGATCCCTACCAACTCCCAGTATGCCGATATCTTCACCAAAGGGCTCCCGACGACGACCTTCAAGAAATTCTGCTCTAGCTTAAACGTCCGTTCCACTCCCGTTCTAACTGCGGGGGTATCAGCCTGTCATGCCAGCCCGCATGCATACAGATCAATCCGACGCCTCGCCTATAGCAATACAACGCCTCACCTCCAGAAGAATTCACATCATGCAGACCGACACCCTGACGCCTCACTTCCTTCATACACACTAACCAGGAGATTAATTAGGAGTTGTTGTATTCTCATTAGCTTTTGTCTAGCTCTTTTTTTTGCATGCATCATCACCCTTGTACTATATATATATCCCTTGTATATCAAGAAATCAGTCAAGTGCGTTTACTTATACTGTACATATCCCTAGTTAGATTCAACCGTTTACACGAAATTACTACATTTAAAAATGGCCCTCAATATGCAATTAATTGCAGTTCCTAGCGTAGGAATTCGAGAAAAACCTGGACTATTTTCGAAGTATAGAATGTAAACACGAGCGACGGCATGCTGGTTGGGATTGTCTCGTTAGAAAAAGTGTTCTCGAGTTAGCGTGTGTGCAATACGTTACCTTCCGTGTTTCGGGGTTAGTCACTTCATCTATCTTTTGCCGCTAAATACAGTCGGATTAATCAAATCAAGCAAGGTCCCTTGACGCTACATGCAACCTTGGAAGAAACATCCCTTGACGCGTGCATTGGCATCTGACCAGAAATTCGGAAACCGCGACGGAAAAGATACCTTTCTGGTCCGAATCGCTCACCGGATATTCTCTTCAGACTCCGTGCGGTTGGGCTGTTCGTTTTCGCAGTGCGCGCTGCGTTACCGCATAGGCAGGGTCCACGACTCGCTGGATGGTTCCACGCTTCCACGGCCTGGAACCGTGTAGCGTAGGCTCCACCGTACGACGATGCCACGCGAGACGCATGCCGCATCGCGCCGCCGATGCCCTTCGACATCAGGATCGCCATAGGATCGTGGGATGTACCATCCACGGAGCCGTGTATAAATTAGAATTTCGTATAATCATGTTCTAGAGGTAAGATAGTATATAATCGAGGTAGATCGGATATGATTTTAACGCTGATAATAAACTATATTAACATATAAATTAAATTTAATATTACATACTGCTAATTTAAGTTGCTTTGTTTTTATTGTTTACATATTGTTCTAAGCTAAAAAATATTATCTTTGATATATTGGACTTTTAGATTATTATTTTATTAAAAAATAATTAAATAAGTTCCAAAAATTAATTTTAATTCAATATATCAGGAATAAGTGTATTTAAATTACAAAATTAAATTAAAAACTATATGATAGATTTGCATATTTAAAAACTAGTTAGAGACCCGTGTGTTGCAACGGAGTCATAAAAATAATAAGACGGAACTTACTGCCTGGCCAACTTCACACATCAAACATTGGAGAGCAAGCGACAGAGAGATAAAGGTGGGCAGAATGCGCGAGGAGATGGGAAAAGTAGAGGGGGTGGGCGGTTGTATCCTGAGAGAGAGGAGGAGAGAGACGAATGATCCAGATCAAATCGGATGCCTGTGAAGAGAGGAGGGAGAATGGACCAAGATATAATTTATTTTTTATATAAAATATATATTTTTAAAAATCCGATAGAAACCGTGGTTCTCGTGATCCTGATTCGACCACGAGTAGTAGGTGCGTCAGCATGTGGTTCCCTCGGCCGGTCGCCGGTTTGGTCGCGCCGAGCCGTCCTGTTGGCAACGTACCGGTGGAAGAGAGTCCCGAGGCCGCGTTCGCGGCGGACACACTCGAGATGCCTTTCCCATGTGAGTACGCGGTGGAGATGCATACGTGACACGTCTCGGGGCTGGGTCACAGAATCACGCATGCGCGTACTAGAAAACCACACGCTAGAAGTGTAGACAGAAAACGTATGTGATTACCTAATTTTGTTTGTCTTTCTACTTCTCTATAAAGGTAGAAGATGTGATAAGCTCGGATAATAACATTTTATGCAGAAGAAGCAAAAAAAAAAAAAAGCCTAGAAGGCATACAAAATTGTTTAGAGTTCTAGATATCGGATTCTAAGCAAATGTGTCCATAATCTTTCGGGGCACGAATATTTTATAGGAATTTGAGATGAAAGAAAACATCCACTCTCGCTAGATATAACATTGCTTAAGCAGTCGAAGTCTTAAACCTACTCTGCTTCTCGGTAGAAAAGCTAATCAAGCAGCAGCAAGTTGAGTTATTTTTTTTTTTTTGGTTTTGACACGAAGTGTAGAATTTCTGTACATGCTCAATTTTACATTGGCCCGTGTACAGCTATCCTCTAGGCCATGTCTAGCTCACAACAAGCTTGGGCCTCATTCTTAATCTCGAGTCCGTTCCATACTCCATACTTCACGTAGCAGTATTTCCTTGCACAAATCCAATCAGGCCCAACGGAACTTTTCAACCATTTAGATATTACAAGCATTTTCGTCCCACTGTTGATAGTAAGGTGGGCTTTTGCTGGGCTATGCGGACAAGCCCAGCCCAGCTCACCCTACGATTTTGGCGGGTTCGTTTCGAGGCCGTGAGAGGCGAAACAGCGGGGCCACGCCGCCGAACCGAACTCGCCGACCTATCAAGCCCTTAGTTGACCCCCAAATACAAACCACATCGCGCGATCGGCTTCTTCTCGTCTCCAGTCGACGGCATCGGCGGCGACTCGAGGAGCCGAGGGCGAGACCGCCGGCGGCGGCCACCACCCCCCGCCCCCCCAACCACCCAAAAAAACAGCCGTTTTTGCTTCGATCCAAACAGGTTGTCGATTCTTCTCGACGCCTTTTCCGGGGGATCTCATCCTCGCCTCGTCTACTACCCTGCAGGTGCTCTTGGCGTGGAAGCTCGATGGGGTCGTTGAATCGTCGCGGAGATGTCCAACCTGGGAGGCGGCGGGGCCGAGGCGCGCGCGCGGTCCGCTCAGTACGCATGCGGCGCCAGCTCGGGCCTGGTCCTCGCCGCCGCCTCGCCGCGGCCGGGCCGTCCGGGGAAGCCGAGTCGCTGCGGGGCAGGGTCGACCCGCCGCTGGTGCATACGTTATGCCCCCTCTGTGATCTAAACCCGAAAATAATCGATCATGTTTTGATCCATTGCCCATAGGTTAGGCAGGCTTGGGCAAAATTCATGCGTCTTTTTTGTACGCACCGAGCAATGCTAAGCATGGCTGGCCGACTACTCGATTGGTGATCTACTATGCAAAAACGCTTACCCAAGGAGCAAAGGAAAGGATTTGATTCAATGCTATTCTATTTTTCTGATCATCTTGCAACAGTGTAATACTGTAATGCCCAAGTCTTTGACAACTCCAAGTTGGACATCGAAGCTCTCCTAGCCAAACTACTACAGGACTTATCGAGTTGGCGCCAAGCGGGTGTGGAGTCGCTGTCGGTTCCTTTGAGATTTACCTTTTAGCTTTCCTTCCTTGCAGCTATGCTGCGTCGGCTAGGGGCACCCTTCCGTCCGCTGTTCTTTCTTCATTTTGGTTTTGCTCTCCTGTTCTAGCCGTCTTGCATTTAAGCTTTGTGTTTTTGTTTCGCTCTTGTAACTGCGGTCACTATTCTTTCTAGTGAGTTGTACTATTTTTATCCCTTCTTAATGCAACGGCGTGCAATTCTTTTTCACGTTCCCTAAATAAAAGATCTGTTTGCATATGAAAGATGGAGAATTTGACAATACAAAGTACATAATTGTTTATGTAGCTCCTATGAAAGATTTGGGTGCTGAAATAGCTGGGAATTTGTTGGCACGGCTGAAAGATTACTATCGTCGAATGTGAGATCAGACAATACAATAATAAACACTTCTGGTCTGATTCGAGGGCCGCCGAGGATACGAAGGGACCTAACAAAAATTATACACGAATGAGTGAACAAGTGTTTGCATATAGATGTCAAGTGTTACAAATGGCCTCCCATCTCTACTTACAAAGGGTCATATTTATAGAGTGGGAGAAGAAAGTGAGTGAAATTACAAATCCACCATCGGGGCTTAGTTTACTTCTAAGGATAGTTCCGTCCTTCACGTCAAGTGGGTCCCACCGCATCCTAGGGACTCCAGGACTGATCTGCGGACCTCGCTTGGGGTTGCGTCCGGACGCCGTCCGAGGTTGGCCCCCGAATTTCGTTTTGGGTTGGCTCCCAGACCCCGTTCGAGGTGGCATAGATCTTGTCCGGGGTTGGACCACGTACCTTGTCCAGGGTCGATTCATCGATGTGTGACGCCACGTTAAAGTTGTCATGGCTCGATGTGTGATGCCACGCCGATGTTGCCATGGCGCACTTTGGCACGCCTTGACTTATCGAAGTTATCGTCGGCCCGAGGTAGCACAGGAAACCTCCCTCCATTACAATGTTACTGTTAGGGAGCTAAGTGGAGACCAAAATCCGACCAGGCATCAGATTGAGGAGACACAGATAATTGTTACCACTCCTGAGAAATGGGATATTGTCACGAGGAAATCAGGTGATAGGACCTACACCCAACTGGTAAAGCTTTTAATCATTGATTAGATCCATCTAATTCACGATAGCAGGGGGCTTGTTCTAGAGAGCATTGTTGCTAGAACAGTCCGACAGATTGAGATGACCAAGGAACATATTCGTCTGGTTGGTTTATCTGCAACTCTTCCAAATTATGAAGATGTTGCAGTATTTATGTGTGTTCACCATGATGGTCTCTTCTTAATGCTTATTTTTGCAAAGCAAACTCACTCTCAGCCCTCTCCCCCTTAGGCGTCTAAGGTTTACAGGAATGTATATCCTTGCACGTTGATGATGTAATTTGCTTCATTGCACCTACACAGTAGGACGGACCTGCAGACAGTCAAGACTATCCTCTCTAACTTTGGACAAACGTTCAGTCTATGCACCAATCTCCAGAAGAGCATTGTGGCTCCTATATGTTGCTCACAGGATGAGGCCGATCTTGCCTTACAAGAGCTACCTTGTCAATTGTTGTCTTTTCCGGTAAACTACTTGGGCCTGCCACTTTCATTAGCCAGACTAACCAAATCTCAGATTCAACCTTGGTTGACCGATTCATCAGGAAGTTCCCGATATGGAAAGGGAGTTTGTTGTCATCGGGTGGTCGATTCGTCATAGTCAAACATGCCCTCTCAGTGGCTCCCATCTACCACCTTCTTTCGCTCGACTTACCATCGTGGGCAATCAAAGCAATTGATAAAAGATACCGCACATTCTTTTGGAAGGGATCAGAAGCTGTCTTGGGAGGGCACTGTCTAGTGGGATGGAAAACCGTATGCAGGCCATTGCTGTCGATGGTCTAGGAATTCTAGACCTCAAGACAATGGGCTATGCGTTGCGTCTACATTGGTTATGGGGACAAAAAACAGACCAATCACGTGCATGGGCAAGTCTACAAGTTACACATAAACCTGCCATCCTACCAATGCTCAAGGCGGCAACACAAGTTCGTCTTGGAGATGGCAACCGAACACTATTTTGGTTTGACAATTGGATCGAAGGGAGATCACCTGAAGATATAGTTCCATCCATCTGCAGCCTTGTACAAAACAAAATGAAAAGAACCATCACGGCCTCTATCCAACCTCACACCGACGACCAGATTATACGAAAATTAAACTCCTCATAAGGGTATTCCACTAAGTCCGCTTACAATGCATTCTTCCTTGGCGGAATCCGCTTCGCAGCTCACAACCTTATCTGAAAATGTAAGGCTCCCCTCAAATGCAAGTTTTTTTGCGTGGATAGCTATTCAAGACCGATGCTGGACAGCTGATCGTCTGGCGAGGCGCGGTATATTGTTGCATACAATCTGTCCCCTTTGCAAACAAAACCTGGAAATAATCAATCATTTGCTTGTCCTTTGCCCTTGGGTCCAGCAAGTTTGGGCACATGCGCCTCTTCGGGAGACGTTGCCTATCACCAATAACACAAACTCAGCTGCTAGACTGGTGGATCTCAATGCGCAAGCAAGCGCCCAAGGCCAATAGGAAAAAATTCGATTCTATAGTCATTATGTTGGATCGTAATGCCCTTCTCACCCCAAAAGCTAGCCAATGAGGTGAGGGGCTCCCCCACTTTTAAGTTAGGTCCCTAACCCTTCCACAACCAATGTGAGATTATTACAACAATCTCAACCTTCATACATTGGTGTCGCTTAGCCCTTCACCGTCCCTTCACCGTACACCAACGGTCCCTCGGGATCCCTTCACCGTACACCGATGGTCCCTTAGGGTCACAGTTCATCAGACGTTCACACACTAGTGTCCATTGGGCCAGAAATGTTAGAATCGGGCTCTGATACCATTTGTTGGATCGTAAGGGCCTTCTCACCCTAAAAACTAGCCAATGAGACGAGAGATTCTCCTACTTTTAAGTTAGGTCCCTTACTCTTTCACAACCAATGTGAGATTATTCTAACACATTATATTCCTCTGAACCATTTGGCGCGAACGCAATGCCTGAGTATTCGACAATATCAAGACAGGCACCGAAGCGCTCGTGGACAAGCTCGTGAACTAACTTGTTGGCGCTGGACGTGCGCGGACTGGCTTCTGACTCCCCTGAGAAGCAGCTACTAGTTTCCCCCTCTCGCAGCTTTGCTGCACTGTCTATGTTTCCTGACGTCGCTTACTTTCTTTGTTGTCTTTCTTTCTAGTTGCCTCACTCCTTCTCTGCCTTGCTGTCGTAACTAGTCCCAAGTACCCCCAAACACTTTCGCTGCACTGTTTCTTATCCATCTTCTTAATGCAATGACATGCAAAACTTTTGCATGTTCCCTAAAAAAAGTATTTTTCTTTGCTCAACTGATATTAACAAGGTTGCTTCAGGTACTGCCATGGTGGAAACTGACTCTATTTAGATCTCTCTTTTGTAAATACTATAGTTGGTGAATCTTCGGTTCCTTACTGATGAGCTTTTATGTGTTGCTACTTAATCTCAATAATGAAATTCGTCAGCTTGTCTCTGCATTGTTTCTGAAATTTGAACCGAAGTATTTAGGATACATTGCATATGGTGTTCCTTCTTGCGCCCATAGCATATCTCAACAGCCCAGACGGGGGTCGCCTTGCCTGTTCGCCTGTTCCTCTCAACGCCCCGTTTCATTACGAAGCCAGATGTGGCATGGGCCAAGGCGTTCGAGGTGGCCCGTGCTGTGACTCGAAAGCGAGATCTATCTATTCGTGTCTCCAATCTGTATGGCCTTGTACTCTTGGCAGCGAAGACGGCTGCGGTTTTAACGTTTTTGCAAGATGTGTTTGTTTCAGAATTCAGACTTTCAGAAAATGTCATCACACTTCTGCAGTTCTGCGAGACCGAAGGTATCAAAATTCTTCGTGAAATCATTAGTCGTGCTGTTTGTTATCCTGGTTAAAATCTTTGAAGTTTGGCAGTATGCTGAACTGGCACTTGCTACTCCTGTGGCTCGAGTCATCCAAAGGAACAGAAGCATTTGGTTAGTTTCGAGTTGCTGTCTGATACAGTCGGCACAACTAGCATACTCTAGTGTGGTACTTTTTCGTAGTGATAATTGATAAGGTGTGACTTCTCGACGTCTAGGGAGAATAGGCTGAACAGTATACTTTAATACAGTACCACGCATCTTGCTTGCAATCCAAGATGGGCATTTGAGAAGCATCCAGCCGACAGTAGGATTGGTCTGCACCCTCGTACCATATCCCTATGCTACGCGCCTGAAAAATTCATACAGATGAAAAGGGGAAGTCGGCAGGACTGCAGAAGTGACACACGACCTGACTAATCTTGAAACAGAGAACCAAACGACGACGACGACGAGACACATAGGTCGAGACGCATAGGCTGAACAGCAGCTACTCCTGATGATAATCCTATCGGTATATGCAACTTTTGCACGTTTTGTCAATGACAAAACGCGAAGCATCCATGCTTTACCTCACACAGTTTAACTGGTTAAGAATTTGGGATTCTACAAAGGTGGATGGAGACTACCACCATGGCACCATCACCACAAGTTTAAGCACTAAAAAAGCATCACATTTCCCATGCAAGTCTCCTCAATGGAAAGTTCTGGGAGGCTGATCGGAAGAACGGCCATGGGCACTCTCTGTGGTTGCAGCCAAAGCGCATGGTGCATGCAAGCTGCAGAGCGAGACCTGTCGCTTCGGTTGCAGAGGAGCTTTCCACTGTCACATTCCTTCTCCCACTACTAGTACAGAAATTCCCTAGCTAATCACCTCCCTCTTCTCCCACTACTAGTACAGAAATTCCCTAGCTAATCACCTCCCTCACTAGGATTAGTTTGAAGTGTCTTGTTCATGACGCAGGCATCACCTACTGCCCAACAACTGAGAGGGAAGCAGAGATGTTGCTTCCCTAACAACTGAAGTACGTCACACGAGCCTCTGTATCTGCTAGCCTTTTCTTTCCTTAGAGCTGAAGATTGTACATATCCGTATGATCAATTCCTATCTCACGCACTGTTCATGGTCCAAAGTGTGATATGATTCCGCGTCTTGGATATTAGTTAACTGACATGGAAATGTTGCGAAATATGTCATGTTGTAATGCGTTGGTCAACTTCCCAAAGCGTCCGGTGTGCAGTTTAGGAATAGTGTAGTACATGTGCTACCTGTGTACATTATTTTAGCTAAAAAAGAGGTAGTATTTGGCTTCGGAATATCGATCATTGAGTAGTAGCATTTAGGTTCGCTTGGATTGGTGCATGAATTTCCTCACCTGAAGGGCTTGTTTCTGTTCACGCAAAAGAGAATCCTGCCTTCTCATAGTTTTTTCTCATCACTTTCATAGTCTATACATCGTTTGTCTTATATCGCTTTAGCTCCCATAGTCCAATAATTCTACAGGTATTTGGTACTGATAGTAACATCTAATGAGAGCTAACAAAATGATTTCCCACAGAATCCAAGCGTTCTGAACAGTGCTTCAGATTTGGTGCATCATTGCAAGGTGTCAATGTGACCAATTCATGAACAGTGCTTCAGATTTGGTGCATCATTGCAAGGTGTCAATGTGACCAATTCACGACACATTACCACATTAGATCTCTACCTGTCCCAGTTTAGGTCTCACACCGACAAAACAAAGCTTGTGAAATAATTGAAGCGATCTTGGTACTAATGAAAAAGGAATTGTACGGGCTAATTCGGTACACGAGCTCATCACAGAAATGGTACATCGTATTTTAAAACAAGATCACTATCTTGAGAAGATATCTTGTCATCCCAACTACTGCAAAGACTTATCAGATGCAACCAAATGGTTTCAGTTCAAGACGCACAAAGATCTCAGCATTCTCATGCAACAGCTTCTCAGAAAGACATCTCATGTATAATTTAACAGTACCGTGTCGCGGCCAAAGGCCATATGATATGCACACCTTATGATTCTGTCCAAATACCCTTTTTCTCTTGATAGTTTCTTAAGCTGACATGACCGCTCACTTTGTAAGTCTACTGAGGGACACACATATCAATGACAGCTCAGAAATCTTAGCTAGAAAAAGAAGAAAATAGGAAGAGTAGTAGTATGAAACAGTCATAATCTTCTTGGATTTGATTCTTTTTATCTGCAGTTCCCTAGAAGTATCCTCATACAAAATCACAGCAATGGTAGCAATGGTACAGCTTTTCTTTCATGCCAACAAATGTCGCACCTGGGGAAGATAAACAATCGAACTGAAGAACGAATTTTGAGTTGTAAGCTGGAGTAACTGTAGCACCCTACATATCAATATGAAATACTATTATCAAACGTCATCGTCAAAATAAAGAATAAATAAGAACAACATTGAAAATCACAAAGAAATTAAAATTTTAATAAAGAACCAACGAAAGCTAAAATAAATGTTTGAAACATGGGATCGGTCTACTTCTAACCAAAAGAGGAATAAATAAAATATCATAAATAGTAGCAAGCCACGGTGCTGAAAACCTGAATGCTCCTACCCATGTATGATGCTATCACTCCATTGGCCTTTTACCTGAGAATGAAAAGAGCAAGCGTGAGATTTAAAAATCTCAGTAAGTACCCAACAACGATCGCAACACGGTGATTAAATGACAAGTAATGCAAGCAAGTAATTGACACAAGTTAATTGCAATAAAATTAAGTTACCAGAAACACTGATACCGATCAGAGATAATGATAACGGAGATGTGGAACCAAGATAATGGTTATTTAACAAGTTATGGCAATGACATCGGCAATCACTTCCCACATACCCAGTTATATGAGAGTATAACCGCAAATATGGTGTAATATCCCGAGTAACGAAAATGTACGCCTCCCCCCATACGTTACTAGGTGGGTGGCAATCTCCCCTATATGTGGGTAACCCTAGGCTAGGTAATAATTATGTTGTTAACATGTTATATGGTATGAATTTAAGAAAACTAAGAAAAGGCTAAGATAAAATTGTGAGAAGTGAAAGAATGTGTTAAGGTTGAAAATGGAGAGACATAATTCTTGATATAAGGGTGACGTAGAATGATAATATGATGATAGTGATATAAGGATTATTCTAAGAAAGTATTATAACATAGCTCAGACAATGGTTGACAGCCATTCAAGTTTTATTGTGTGGTGAGTGATTATTAGTCAGATTAACAGGTGTTGTATAAATGTCATTCATGACACATATAAAATCATAAAAATAAAGGATCATGATATCAAGAAAAATAAACATAGCAGCTATAATGTTAAAACATTGCTAGTGGTTTAAACCTACATTTGAACCATGTTTATATGCTATCTCCATTAATGATTTAAGCACAAATTATAGAATATTATTAACCGAGTATTCTAATAAACCTAAAGGCGTGTGAATTAAGATAACCTAGAACATCATGTCATGAATATAGTATTGGATGTCTATAACTAGGCAAACATTAGTATTATGATAATAACCAAGTATGCATTAGTAATATGATAATAACCAGGCAAGCATTAGTATTATGATAACAACCAGGTAAGTTTTAGTGATATGATATTAACTAAGTAATTTTAGTGATATGATATTAGCTAGTTAATTTTAGTGATATGATATTAACTAGGTAATTTTATTGATATGATATTAGCCAGGTAGTTTTAGTGATATGATATTAGCCAGGTGGTTTTAGTGATATGATATTAGCCAGGTGGTTTTAGTGATATGATATTAGCCAGGTAGTTTTAGTGATATGATATTTGCCAGGTAATTTATTGATATGATATTAGCTAGGTAATTTTAGTAAATGATATTAGCCAGGTAATTTTATTGATATAATATTAGCCAGGTAATTTTATTGATATGATATTAGCCGGGTAATTTTAGTGATATGATACTGGTCAGGCAAGCATAAGTGTTATGATAATTGTACTCAATGGCAAGGTGACAAGTAATGTGGAAACACATGGTATGCGAAACGGAAAGATTATGGCCGCGAGGTACTTGCCTTGAGTACGTTCAGCGGACACGCTGCATGAGGGATCCAGGGTGCGCCACTGTCCGAACGATTCCTCAGATGCCACGTGTGAACCTGTGAGGAGAGATGGAGACGAATAAGGCGAGGGTTAATGTAAAACTAAGGATGGACAGAAAGAGATTGTTCGGCCGGAACGAATCACGTCCGCTGGATTTTGCTGTGTGAATCATCGTTCGACCAAGCGAACTACGTTCGGCCAAACGAACGGCATCCCGCTGCACGAATCAGCAAAACTCTCGTGTGAATCTACATTCGGCCATGCTCCGATTAGCCTGGCCGTATGACCACTGTGCCACGGCCACACGGTCACCTCCCCCCACCGTCGACCAGCCATCGCTGCCACTACCTGTGCGCCTCCCAAGCGCTGCCGCTCCCAGCCGCCACAGCCTCGCCAGCCGCCTGAAGTCAGAAGCTAAAGCCTAGGCTGAAGCCCAGAAGCCAGAAGCTCAAGTCCAGGCTCCGCTCATTTGGGCTTGAGCTTCTGTCTTCTGATCTACCATTACCAACTGTAAAACATTGCACATGAGTGTACATTTTTATGAAAGTTTGTGCTTGGTGAAACTATATTTTTTTGGAAAAAATAATAATTGCTTTGGCATAAACGCGTTTTTTAGGACGTGTTTGCATCATCGAGTACCAAAAAAAAATAGTACATGGGTTGGTCAGTATATATAAATGAAAGTTGCCTATTACATATTAGTAACCTTCTACCTTTCTTCGCCTAGATAAATCCATATGTATGCAATCAAAGTTCAACGAAATGCATGAAAGAGAAGTAGTCCTCTTGGAATAGTTCTGAAGTCTACGTCTAATGCATGTAGTCAATCACTCAATCTAGTTCTACGCATACAAAGAAAATTCAAATGCAGCAAAAGGAAATGTTCAAATGTAAAATTGTGGCCACTAAAAAACAACTGAATTTTAGAATGTGCGTGCATCTTGACACCTTTTGCCTTCTAGAGACACAAGTGTGGACTTTTCTTAGTTTTCGGCCAAAAAAAGAAAAGTCCAATAAAGAAGAAAGAAAAAAAAATCAATTTTCCCTACTCATTGGCAAGGGCAAAACATAGTACTTTCCATCTCATTAGATATTATGAATTTATGTGCGGAAGTATTTTCAAAACAATGTTCACAAATAAAATAGATTTATGTTGTGAAACCATCCAAGCAATACAGTACTGACGGTGCTGATGCAGACAATGCGTGACTTATTCCGCTCTCCTGTTAGACGAAGCAAGCAGCCACCCACTTTCACTTACCAAGTATCTCTTCGTAGCTTGACATCTCTATCAGCGACGTCTTGTACATACGCTCTCTTCTCTCTCTCATTTTTTCCTAATTTTGATATTAGCACTAATGAAGTTTTGGATCCGATCGTGGGGTTGTTTGGATTTTATAGTCAGTCGGTGTGCATTGTTTGAGAGTACAGCTTGTATTTGTTGGTATTTCTTTCAAACAGCACACACCAACTACTCATAAAATTTGGGCAGCAATCTAGGCAGCCCTACGATCAGATCCAAGACTCCACTCGCATTGATCTCAAAAATAGGGTAAGATGAGAGGGATAAGAGGGCTATTATCTGTGTTAAAATAATCTATTTTTTATTTAAAAAATAGGTTATTTTAACACAGATAATATAAAGAAATATAAAAAAGAAAAAAAAACTCGAAAAAGATAAAAATATAAAAACGAAAAACTAGAAATAAAAAAAACAAAAAAATCTGGCCGTTGAGCATCGAATGGACGTTACGAAGTAAAGTCACGTCAGAGAATACGCGCCGGATTGGAGGGTGTGGTGCTAGCTTCGATTAGTCCTTTCAGTCGGAGCCTCCAGTGAGCAAATAAGGGTAGGTAGGTTGTTGCAGGCCATTTATAGCCTACTCTTTCTACGGTTTGTAGTATGAAAAAAAAGTTCTCTTACCGCGAACAACACTTTCGAGCCGTGATGCATCAGAGCATCGCCCGCCCCCGCCTGCCCGCCTACCGCTGCCGTCGCTTGCGGCACCGCCTTATCTAGCGAGAGACTACCGGGCATACCGTCGAGTAACGGGAGTTTGGTAGCTCTCCCTCTCGTCACATCAGCCATGCTTTGTCGCGCATATCGCTAGCCTGCTCTATGCCGAGCTCCCTAGTCACAGGCATACTAGAGAACATACAGCACCGCTCAATATAGTTTAAACTTCTGACTTCTGATTTATTTTTGTACTTTTCATAATTTCATCTTTTTCTGATTTTTTGATTTTTTTTTTGCTTTTTTGCCGGTTCTTTTTTTTTCCGTATTCGTTTGCGTTGTTTGTGATGGGCTAACATTTTTTTATATTTTTCAATTTTTTTAAATTTAATTATGTTAAATAATCCTCTGTCAGCTACAGTGTTTTTTTCAGCCAGTTACAGTGTTTTCAGCCACAAGCCACCAAAAATAAACCGAACTGAACACCACCAAATTTGCTATGTCTTTTAAGTTTAAAGATAGAGCTATTTTTAATTTTTTATGAAAGACGTATTTGAAAATCAAATTTTTGAAAAACCAACTGTAGTGATAAATACGCGAACAGTTTGTTAATCACTCAATCTAGTTCTACGTGTACAAAGAAAACTCAAATGCTGCAAAAATAAATGTTCAAATGTAAAATTGTGGCCACGAAAACTCCAAACACAATCATTGCTGCATACAATTTAATTTTGGAATGGGCGTGCATCTTTGACACCTCTTGCCTTTAGAGAAACAAGTGGAACTTTTCTTAGTTTTTGGGGAAAAAAAGAAGAAGAAAAGTCCAATAAAGACGAAAGAAAAAAAATCAGTTTGCTCTACTCCTTGGCAAGGGAGAAACAGAGTAGTTTCGATCTCGTTAGATATTATGAATCTATGTGCAGAAGTATTTTCAGAACAATGCTGACAAATAAAAATAGATTTCTGACAGTACCGACGGTGCCGATGCAGACAACGCGATAATTTATTCGGCTCTCCTGTTAGACAAAGCAAGCAGCCGCGCGTACGTACGGTTTCCTGCTTCTGCTTGCGCGCGCGCATAATTAGCTCTGAATCTCACGCTTTTTTCCACGGGCAAATGATGGTGTGACTCCAGTTTATTAGTGGTCGTACGCTTAACTAATTAACTCGAAAAGGTTAAGGAGGAAGGGCATGCGCACGTTCGTGGACGTAAGTTAATCGAGTTTTCAAAAAGGCTGCGCTTAACTGGTGTCCGGACACTCTATCCTGGAAAGCGAACTGCTTGGTTAGATCAGGATTGTAGATTGGCACGCATCATTTGGTGACGGCGACAGCAATTATTCGTGTCGTTAGGCCAATGATCAACGCTCCCGACCGAGCCCATGCGGCAGGCGTGATATTTATCTTGCATGCCTTGATCGATCTTAGCCATAAAAACATCTAACGTTTTCTCAAACTGTACCGAAGTAAGAGACGGACCATCGGTCCGTCGACCTATGCCGGACCTGCCCGGCCGGTGTTTTTGGCCTCCTCTCACGAGTCACGCCGCCGCGCGCGGTTCGTACCGACTGTTTTGCGCGTACCAGAGCAACCACGTGCTACGAGCCTACGACCAGGGCGCCTGGGTTACTACACACGCCGTTGCGTTCCCTACAGAATAACAACCAAGTAAATTTTCCCTGCGATAAATAAAAAGAGCACGAAGATAGGCACGTGGGTATAAGAAACAATGTTTTTAGAGAGAGCAAGCTCGGGGGGACGGTGTGGGCGCCATTGATGCCGGCTCCCATCATTGCCATTTGCCTCGAGGCCGCTCTTGACAGCAAGCATGTTCGGCTATAGCGGCGAGAAGGCAGGCGCGCGACGCACTCGGGACGGATCTGGGAGCGAGAGGGAATACATATTCGCGGCTTCACAGGTGTCTCCTGCCTTTTGCCCCCGAGCCGACCGGACCCAACACGTGGCGCGCCCCGGCCGCCCGTGTGCAGGCGCCTGGGACCGAACTTTCTCCGCGGATCTCGTTTTGATCCGATTGGCGCGCTCGCTCACATGCCCGCTTGTGCGGCAGCCGGCAGCGCATGTGTGGGTGCTCTGCGGAGGCGGCAGCCACTGTTGCTCGAGGTGTGCTCGGTGGTTCCTTTGGTCTTAAAAACTTCAAAGAAGTGAAGGGATAACTACACAAAGATATGAACTCGCCATAAATGAAATTAGTTTCTAGTTTTTTTGGTTTTTAGTTTATTTAAGTCAGAAGTTATTTAGAACACATCATCTTCTAATTTCGGTTAGTTTTAGTTTTTTTGTCTTTTTTATTCTTTTGTATTGTCTACGATGATATAATAATTTTTATTATTATTTTTATTTTTTAAAAAAAGTTAACAACCGTTAAGTACAATTTCAACTAAAAATTAGCTATAACACCACCCTAATATGTCGTTGTGGTGTTTCAAATGAAATCTCTAACCCGCGTTTTTTATGTGGCAGGAATGCGGTGTAGTAGCTAGGGTTCTTTTTTCAGTGGTTAGTTTTGGTCCTGGTCTGTAATGCTGCAATCTTGTAGAATTTTTCGTAGGCTGATAATTAGTCATAATCGATGTTTCTTGTCCGCGAGATTCTTGTGCTCGGGACAAAACCTTGCGTTTTTCACTACGTGGAAAGATCTAAGGATGGGAATAGTCAACAAGATACTCGCAGGTCAAACTTATGTTTGGAAAGGGTATTGAAGAGTAGTTCGGTCAATGGAGTACTAATACACTACACTCAGCACATTAGTAACAATGGCTAAGAACGATCAACACAGGCACTTATTAGCTGGTTTCAATGAATAACCCCACGATAACATCAGAACGTTTCACTATCTAGCCACTAGCCAGAATTCTTACGCGAGTTGCGTCCTGCACAAACAACGTCGTCTGATTGGAGAAACGTTCAGCAAAAGAACTCACAGGTTGCTACTTGCCATGTATCCACGTCATCCCAAAAGGGAGTAGAGTCCAGCCAAGCGTGTACATACAGGGGATGGGTAACGACAACTGGAGTCCAGCCAAGCATGTACATACAGGGGATGGGTAACGACAACTAGAGTACAATTCGAATGGATACGGACAAATATTGTTGATCATATGTTTTATTCTATATTTATTTTTTGAAGTTAGGGTCAAACACAGATAATACCAGATACCTATTGCTTCATTCTGTATTCATTTCATAAACCTTCGGACGGATAGTTGGATGGAATTTTTTTTGCTTCTCTTGTACTCCTACATAGGATATTGGATAGTAGGGTATAATCAGAGCGAACACGAAGAGACTAATCGTCGAGATGTCAAAGAAAAAGCACTCAGTATTTTCTCATGTTTAGACGTGACAATCCGTATATATGTTATCCTATTCCTAAGTGAAATCACAACAAACTTCCTCATATCACTTTGACATGCAGATATATACGGACAGATATCACTTATCTTGTGTCATATTCTATATTTTTTTCTCGAAGTCGGATTCGAACACAAATAGTACCGGATATCTATGACTTTTCAGATGAATGCACCATACAGCTTTGCATCGTATTGATCAGTGTATATGATACATGTATAGGAATTGGTTTAGGAAAGCTATCTCTAATCTTGATTACAATCTTATCCAAACGATACTAACATATATCAGTTCACTATACTTACTTCGTATTGTTCCACGAGCTTTTAGCTGATCTAACGGATAAAAATTATCCGCTCCGTTTACACCCCCTAACGACAGATGCCAATTGACGAACGGCCAATGATGTGCTCTTGATGTCCATTCCCGTGTCGGAATACACCAGCGCGCAATCCTAACAACCATCACCACGTTGCTGCAGGAAATGGAGGGAAAATTGCCAGGGGGTAGGCATGCCCTCCATGCCTCCGAAAAGGAGAGCTCCAGAGCCGAAAACTACCAGCAGAGGCTAGATTCAGCCAGAGAACAGCGTCGTTTTCAGCTGCAGGGGCCGAATAATCGAACCTACCGGGCAGATCTCAGCTTTACCGCTATGGGGGCCATCCATCAATCCGTCCTGCGTCTTCAGTCTTCTAGACCACAGGCGGCAGCAGCAGAAGCCGGCTTTTTGGTGGCACCGGAGACAAAGAAGTGAGTAGATCACAAGGAATAGTAGTATGGCGATAGTATTGGTAAAAATATCATTTTTGCCGTTCAATGGCCGATCGGTAGCGGCCGCGAGGGCGACGCGTGGCGCCTGTCGCCCAGTGGCTGGGCGGTTGGTAGCTTATCGCCCGGTGGTTGCGAGGCAGGCAGCCTATCGCTTAGGGAGGAGACGGCAGGTAATTAGGCCGGGTAATTAGTCGATCTAATTACCTATTTTTTTATTTAGTGTTTATTTTGACTTTTAAATATATCAAATGAGCTTAACAAATTATGAAAATTTATATATAGCATCCCAACACAACGTTCCTCGCAGCGTAATTTTTGGGGAATTTTATCCATGGCGAATGTTGCTAAAAAATTCATAAAATTTTGGTTTTTTCCAAGTTTTTACATATAGCAAATGAGTTTCAAAAAGTACAAAATTTTATGTGAAGCCTACCGATGCAGTAATAGTTATTATGTAATTTTTTGGGAATTTTATGCGGTCTGAATTAGTCACATTTGTTCGGATTAACTTAACCATGGGATTTTTTTGTTAAATTCATGGTTAAGTTAATTCGAACAAAAGTGGCTAATTCAGACCGCATAAAATTTCTAAAAAATTATATAATAATTATTATATATCAGGATGCTTTACATAAAATTTCGTAATTTTTAATGCTCGTTTTCTATATGTAAAAACTCATAAAAATATTAAAATTGTATGAATTTTTGGACAACATTTGCCGTGGATAAAATTATCCAAAAATTACAATGCGAGGAATGTTGTGTCGGAAGGCTGTACATAACTTTTCGTAATTTTTTGAGCTAATTTAAATTTTTGTAATTTTTTAAGCTCATTTGGTATATTTAAAAATTCAAACAATCACTAAACGGAAAAAACCTCCTCACTGGACGACAGACTGCCTGCCGCCAGCCACCGGGCGGCAGGCGCCATGCGTCGCCTCGCGGCCACTGCCGCCCAACGGCAAAAACGATATTTTTGTTAATACTATCGCCATACTGCTATTTTTATAAATACAGTGCAAAATAATACCAAAAATTGCTTTGATTCGATGACAAGATCGGCCACTAGAAAAATTTTGAGCGATCTCATTCGTTTTGAACCGGTAAAGGTTGCCGATTTGCCAAGTCACTCACGGCCATCGAACTCACCGTTCCTACCACGGAGCCGGAGCTGACGGTGGTTAACCGCAACCACTCGTCCTCGGCGGGAGCACGTAAGAACGTTGCAAAAACGTTTAACCGAATGGCCCCGTTTGGCTTTCGGGCTTCTTAATTTTAGTTTTTTTTGTCTTTTTCAATTTTTATTTTTTATTATTCCTTTGTATTGTCCTAAAAAAAATATGAGGGTGTTTCAATTTTCTCATTTTTATCATTTTATTAAAAAACTAAAAACCGCTACAGCAGTTGCCCACTAAAAAGCCAAAAGCAACGGCTGCCGGCCGTTCGGAGCTAGCATATCCTCGGTTGATTCCTGACGCATCACGCGTACTTACTCACATAGCACAATTCACCGTTTCACTTCACCCGACACGCGCACACGCGGATTTTGTAGCATTTTTCACACCCTTTCCTCGGTTGAGGAACCAACCAGGCTAGAGAACAAAACAAATGCAAAAAAAAAAAAAGAGAGAAAGAAATTTTACAGGGAGACTTTTCTTCTCCACCACCATCGTCATCTCGCTCGAGGAAAATGTACACTCGCTCGCGGACTTTAGCTGCTTGCTATTTACACACGCGCGCCGGCCGGCCGGGCCGCCGGCTCGTCTCGCCGCAGGAAGGGGGGAAAAGGCACGCCGCTTGGCACGGCCAAGGTGGAATTGGAATGAATAGGATCACTCCGCCGCAACGACCACCGCTGGCCTCGAGCGCAGGCTCGCGGTCCGCGGCTGCCGCAGCATCTCGATCAGCGCCTCCGCCTGCGGAATCCCAAACCGATCAGTATATCCTAAGTCGCGAACTCCATTGGCAATTGCAATGGGCGAAAAGATTGTGTTTTGATGAGGATATGCGATTGGTACCTTGGTTTTGAGCTTGGAGCGGGTGGAGGAGGACTGGGAAAGGGCGACGAGGGGAGGGATGGCACCCTCGCGGGCGACCATGGTGCGGTAGACGGCGTTGTCCTCGCAGATCTGGAGGAGGGAGAGGGTGGCGATCTCCTTCTGCCGCGGGGTGCCGATCTCCACCATCTCCACGAGGACGGGGACGCCGCCCTCCTCGACGGCGGCGGAGCGACCCTCGGAGGCGCCCACCAGGGAGTGGAGGACGTAGGAGGCCTTGTCCACCATGCCGGACTCCGGGTCCGCCATGAGGTCGAGCAGGGGGCGCACGGCGCCGGCCTCCACGGCGCGGAGGCGGTTCTCGCGCGCGCCGCTGCAGAGCGCGTAGAGGGCCGTGGCGGCGTCCTTCTTCCCGCGTGCGCCGCCG
The DNA here is from genome assembly GCA_036346245.1 of Bonia amplexicaulis. Taxonomy (NCBI): domain Eukaryota; kingdom Viridiplantae; phylum Streptophyta; class Magnoliopsida; order Poales; family Poaceae; genus Bonia; species Bonia amplexicaulis. The sequence continues at coordinate 2,774,483 of CM070753.1, forward strand.
GTCTCGAGGAGGGAGACCAGCAGCGAGATGGCGCCCGCGCGGCCGATGGCCGCGGCGGCGTCGCCGTCGAGCTGGGACAGGCGGAGCAGCGCGCACGCGGCGTTCTCTCGCGCGGCCGGCGACGCGGCCGACTTGAGCGCGTGCACGAGCGGCCGTATCGCGCCGGCCTCGACAATGATCGCTTTGTTCTCATCGCAGATCGACAGGTTGAGCAGCGCCGTGACCCCGTGCTCATGCAGCAGCGGGTCCGCGTGCGACAGCAACGCAACGAGCGGACGCACCGCCCCGGCCGCCGCGATGCGAATCCGGTTGTCCGGGTTGTGCTTCGCCAGCAGCCGGAGCTCCATCGCCGCGCGCCGGAGCGAGTCCAGCGAGGACGACGGCGACTCCAGCTCCGCCACGAGCGAGGAGATCGCATCATCCGACGCCTCCGCCGCGCAGGACAGGAGCAGCCGGTGGATGCCCGCGGCGGCAGCGGGTGTGAACGAGATGTCGTCGCTGCCGCACTCGCTGAAGGGCTCGGAGCAGGAGGAGTCGCCGCTGTCGCTGTAGCAGCTGCTGCTCCGCCGCCGCGGGGAGGTGGACGCGTCTGACTCCATCCCGGCCGTCGGGTTCGTATCGCACGGCCGTGCTCGGGGGAAGCAAATGCCGGGAGAGGCGAGGAGGAAAGGCGAGTGGCGGATGGAATTGGGTGCTTTGCGTTTGGAGCGGAGCCGACGCGACGGGCGAATGAAATGGAGGCGTCGGGTACATGGGGAGGTGGGTTAAATCAGCCGCATCGATTAACGCCCCCACCTCTATCTTGTTCCCCTTCCGCGCAAGCATAGTCACCACCGTTGGATCTAATCCGACGGTCGCGCTAACGCTAGCCATCTCGAAGCGTGCGGAGCGACGGACAAATGGCGTAAGCGTCAGCCGCCCGGTAGGAATCCGACGGGGCACACGGACAGCATCTCGTTAGGGTATGTACAAGATGTCTGTAAACATATACCATATAGAATTTAAGATGATACGAAGAAAAAAAAGCAGAGAGAAAGATGCCGTCTACTATTTAATAGACGATCTTATAGCCAGCTTTTTACTATATATATCACTGCATAAACAACTATATAGACAACATATTAATTGCATGGGGCTATTACGGACAACTATACAGACTACACATTGTATGTGTTGTCTTTAGTCGTTTCTATAGATGATATGGAGGTGTATTATAAACTACTGTTGTCTATATCATTGTAGGCGAATCGGGAGCGCGGTAGGGTTAACTAGTTCAGCGCGTGGGATGTTCACACAAATGGCACAACCATTTTTTTTTCAAATTTAACTTTCGAACACTTATGTTTACAAGTCTAGTCTCTTCTTAGAGCTATCGAGCTCGATATACCTAACGAGCTATGGAAGCTCGGTAGGACGTCTGCCAGCCACGCACGTCGTATTTAATGCCCTCAATTTAATTAGTATGTGCACTTAATTAATACTAATCATATTTAATTAATGATAATCATATTTAATTAGTGCTAATCATTGATTTTATTTGCTACCGCGTCCAAGGGGCTCAGTAGCTTTTGCTACCTTTGTAGGGGAGCACAACAACACTTGCTGAGCTCCTATAGCGCGGCAGATCATATGTGTTATTTTCCACAGCTGCTGAGCTTGGAGAATAAGTTAGATTTACAAAAAATCAAAAACCAAATTTGGGGAAAAAACGTACAGGTTGTGCACATGAGGGCGGCAGGACGTGTACAGTTTTTTTTTTTTGAAGAATTTGGGTCATCAGATTCGTTCATTGGATGTCCATCGTCTACATATCGAAAAGCATCCTGGACTAGCAGGTGCATATCAGTATTTGCTCTTTCATGTTGTGATTGTGACCATTGATTAGCATGGATTTATTATGTAGTTTCGCCATGACTGCTCCAAATAGTGAATCTGCGTAGCATTCCACGACAAACTAAGGTGGTGATTATTTTGGCTTATTTTTGGTGGTTTATGACTAAAAAGCATCAGTATGATCGAAAAACATCAGTGGTGACGAGGCTTATTTAACATAATTAAATTTAAAAATTAAAAATATAAAAATATGTTAGCCCATCACAAACAACGCAAACGAATCACGGCAAAAAGCTCAAAAAGCCAAAAGTTCGAAAAAACGAAATTATGAATAGCGAAAAATATCTGTGAAGCGTGTTTTGGCCAAAACAAGCGGGGCCTAAGTCATCATATACTTCATTTTGATTGTTCAGCTATCTATTTACACATTTCAAATATGGACACCTGATCTTGGCATTAGGACTTTTATCCTTATATGCAAATTCAAGAAAACCCTCTATCCCTTTTAAGTAGTCAGTAATTGTTGTACGGGAACATAGTAATTTATTTATAGCTTTTAAATCCATCAAATATCTCTGTTAAAAATAGCAAATACTATTAATCCAGTTATTCAAATACCAAAAACATCAAAATAGTGATTTAAAATTAATTTTGCTATTTTAATATACAGATGACATATCTTTATTCACTGGAAGCATAGTTATATATTTTCGCGGTGCACTTTCTATTACTAGGTCGGATGAGCTGATCTGCACCATTCACGCCCACCTCGCTGCGATCCAACGGCCGGTAAACACCGCGCCGACGTGCCGGCCCGAGTCCTTATCGCTCCAATGCAGCGCACCGCCAGAGGCGAGGATTCTCCCCCACCCGCGAGAAGTCGGCGCTTCACCCCCTTCGACTCCCCTCCTCGGTAAGGAACCCTAGCCCGATCCACGCTTCCTCGATCCGATTGGATCTCGCCGTAGTGCTGCTTTTTTTGTCAATCCCCTGGAGCTGCATAGCCTGCGAATCGGGAGTCGCTCGGATCCGATCGAATCGTGCCGTTTGTTTGCCTTGCTCGTTCGTTCGTTCGTGTGCTCGTTAGATTTGGTCGTGATTAGTGGTTGGAGCCCCTAGCGCGACGTGGGATTTTGTCTACTTCTGAGTTGATTTGAGAGGGGGTGGGGATTTCCCGAGATTTCTAGCTCACGTGGTGAGGATGTTTCCTTGCGAAATCTTGGTCTGTGCGAGTGGGGTGCTCTGGTCGGCTGTTTTCTGTGATTTCCCCACTCAGGTAGAGCTTTTAGGTGGATATTAATCGATCCATGCTCTGTTTGGGATTCCTTGCGTGCGTGCGTGCGTGCGTGCGTGCGTGCGTGCGTGCGTGCGTGCGTGCGTGCGTGCGTGCGTGCGTGCGTGCGTGCGTGCGTGCGTGCGTGCGTGCGTGCGTGCGTGCGTGCGTGCGTGCGTGCGTGCGTGCGTGCGTGCGTGCGTGCGTGCGTGCGTGCGTGCGTGCGTGCGTGCGTGCGTGCGTGCGTGCGTGCGTGCGTGCGTGCGTGCGTGCGTGCGGAGTTGGGGGATTGGGTAGAGGCCTAAGTACGGTTTTGTGATTTGTGAAGCCAATTTTGCTAGCTAGTCCTAGGACCGCTCTTCATCTGTTTCATGACTCTACATTCTAGCTTGTTAGTATAGTTTTACTGGAGGGCTTTTCAGATCTGAACTTAACATGGTTATGTATGTTCTTCAGTTCTGTATGTGCTTCAATTTATATCTTTGTTTTGTCCAAATCAAAAGAAAATTCCTTATCCAATGCTTGCTGCACACTGCAACCTACCAATAACCTTTTTCTGTATATGTTTGATTGTTCTATGTTGGCTGCAAAATCATTTGAAATATCTGCAATTGAATCTCTGTATTCACATGCATATGGTACTTTAGTTTTTCCTAGCCTCGTGTAGTTCACTTTTGCCACGCGAAAACAATATCATCTTTGCTTGATGAGCATTGTGGTGGTCTGACAGTTCATTGCTGCAGAAATCTTGCATATATCCATTTTGTTGTTGGAATGTTTTGTGATGAACTTTGGTCTACAAAGGACATGTTGATGAAAATTTTGGTTGTTTTACTGGTTCTTTAACCCCGTGTTATGTTTAAAGTATGTTGATTCCAATAAATTAGTTTTACTTAGTTAATCTTTATTGTTTTAATAGTAATTAGTAAGTGCTCATGAGTATCAGGAATGCACTAACAAGAAAATTAAGTATATGCAACACCTTTGGTGGACTCCTACAACAACAATAACAACAAAACCTTTTGTCCTAAACAAGTTGGAGTAGGTTAGAAATGAAACCTTTTCAAGATCAAAGAGATGTGAGTCTTGAAATAAAATCTACAATGTTAAAACCCTAAGCCGTACAACCTGCTATCTGAGCTAAGAGCCTAAAAACTACCTATAACTTTCTTATGGTTCCGGTACGTGGATCGCTAACTTCCATACGCTCCTATCCAAAGCTAATTCTTTAGATACATTCCAGTCCCTCAAGTCTCTTTTAACTGCTTCCTCCCACGTCAGTTTTGGTCGACCTTTGTTAAGTCGTAAAGTCGAGTCGAGTCGTGATGCTACCGACTTGGAGATTAGTCGTGACTAATCCCGACTAGTCGTCGACTACTCTACTACTACTTGTTTGTTTCTCAGATTAAGAAATCATATATGAGGGATCCCACAACACCAAATCTCATCCAACAGTTTGCTTGTGAGTTTGCATGACAACATCTAGCTGTGTATATTTCCTCTTTCTGGTTTTGTTGGTGTGATTTTTTTATCTTTTTTTCCAAGTTTAAATGTTTTTGAAGTACTTTCGGTGAGACAATGAGTGACATACAAGGGATGATGCAAACCTTCAGTTCAGTGGCATATAAGGAAATAATCCAATAACATTGATATGCACATTCGAACGACTAGTCACGGCTAGTCGCCGACTAGTCGGCAAGTCGAACGACTAGCGCAGCTAGTCGAGTTGACGGCACTAGCCGGTGCCTGTGTGCCGACTTGTCGACGATTAGTCGTGACTAGTCGCGCGACTTAATAACAGTGCCTCTGCCTCTTCTTTCATTTTCAGTACGTCTTAAAGTTTCACTACGTCTTAAAACCATCTCAAACGATGTTGGACAAGTTTCTCTTCAATTGGTGCCACCTCCACCCTATCACATATATCATCATTACGAATGTGATCCCGCCTTGTATGACCATAGATCCACTGCAGCATCCTCATCTCCGCTACACTCATTTTCTGTATATGTTGTCTTTTAGTCGGGTCTGATCATCATCCTATAGAACTTACCCTTTAACTTTTGAGGGACTTTTTTTTGTCACACAGGACATTAGATGCTTGATGCTATTTCCCGCTCTTATCCTGTGGTACACGTCTTCATCAATCTCACCGTCCCACTGTAGCATCGATCCCAAATAACGAAACATGTCTTTAGGCACTACTTGTCCATCCAATCTAACATCTTCATCATCTGCCCTAGCACCACTGAAATCACACCTCATATACTCAGTTTTAGTCCTACTAAGTCTAAAACCCTTTAATTCTAAGGTCTTCCTCCATAACTCGAGCTTCATATCAACACCTATCCTACTCTCATCAACCATCACCACATCATCAGCGAAAAGCATACACTAAGGGATATCTCCTTGTATGTCCTGTGTAACCTCATCCATCACTAGGGCAAAAATGTATGGACTCAACGCTGACCCTTGGTGTAGTACTATCTTAATGGGAAAGTCATTAGTAACACTACCACATGTTCTGACATTAGTTACAATATTTTCGTACATGTCCTTAATTAGGGTAATATATTTTGTTGGACTCTTTTCTTTTGAAGCGTCCACCACATGACATTTCTTGGCACTTTGTCGTAGGCTTTCTCCAAGTTAATAAATATTATGTGAAGGTCCTTTTGCTTCCTATACCTCTCCATCAACTGTCGTAGCAAGAAAATCGCCTCCGTGGTTGACCTCCCAGGCATAAAACCAAATTGGTCTGTTGTCACACTAGTCACTTTTCTTAAAGTGACGCTCAATCACTCGTTCCCAGAGCTTCATTGTGTGGCTCATGAGCTTAATTCCTCTATAATTAGTACAACTTTGAATGTCTCCTTTATTTTTGAAAATTGGTACTAATGTGCTCTTCCGCCACTTGTTTGGCATTTTGTTCAACCTAAAAATGCTATTAAACAACTTAGTTAGCCAAACAATCGTCACTTCTCCTAGACATTTCCACACCTCAATATGGATGTTATCAGGCTCTAACGCCTTACCCACCTTCATCCTTTTTAAGGCATTTCTTACTCCGATTCTTGGATTCTTCGAACAAACCACTTATCGGTGTCGTCAAAAACATTATCTAGTTCAATCATACTATAATCATTATCGTGATTGAATAACTTGTCGAAGTAATCTCTCCACCTATTCTTGATTTCCTCGTCTTTCACCGTAAGTCTATTAGTATCGTCTTTGATGCATTTAACTTGGTTGAAATCTCTTGTCTTCCTTTCTCGAATTTTAGCCATATTGTAGACATCCTTATCTCCCTCCTTTGTATTTATTTTCTGATAAATTTCCTCATATGCCTTGCCTCGTGCCTCACTCACCGCTTTCTTTGCATTCTTTTTTGCTGCTTTGTATTTTTATACGTTATCATTGCTCCTATCATGATACATGTACTTGTAGCATAACTTTTTCTCCTTAATAGCCTTTTGAACTTCCTTGTTCCACCATGTGTCTTTTGGTTATCCTCTTATCCCTTGGGTCACTCCAAGCACCTCCGTAGCCACCTTCCTAATGCGAGTTGCCATCTCTGTCCACATACTATTCGCTTCGCTATTCACTTCTCTCACGTCCCACGTCCCTTCCGTGACCATCCTCTCCTTAAACGCCTGTGCGGTATCTCCTTTGAGTTTCCACCACTTCGTCCTCATGACTCTGGCGACCTTAGCTTGTCGGACCTGTAACCTAAAACGAAAGTCGGAGACTACCAACTTATGTTACTGGACAACACACTCTCCAGGTATAACCTTACAATCTATACTGGCTCGTTTGTCCTCTAACAAGAACAAAATCAATTTGGCTAGAATGCTGACCACTGCTAAAGGTAACCAAATGGGAATGTCTCTTTCTAAAGAAGCTGTTAGCTATCATGAGATCATAGGCTACGGCAAAGTTTAAGATATCTTCTCCCTCCTGAGATAATAGGCTACGGCAAAGTTTAAGATATCTTCTCCCTTCTGATTTCTATCACCATAACCAAAACCCCCATGCACCCTTTGAAACCCTCCACTATTTGTACCGACATGACCATTGAAATCGCCTCCTAAGAACAACTTTTCATTGATAGGCACACTTCTAACCATGTCATCTAGGTCTTTCGAAAATTGTCTCTTAGCGGTCTCATCTAACCCTACTTGTGGAGCATATGCACTAACAACATTCAAAATCAAGTCACCAAAGATTAGTTTGACTAGAATAATCCTACCCCCTGCCTCCTCACATCGACAACTCCACTCTTGAGGCGCTTATTGATTAAGATGCTCACTCTATTCTTGTTTCTTTCTATTCCAGTATACCACAGTTTGAATCCAGTATCCTCCACCTCCTTTGCCTTTTGACCCACTCATTTAGTCTCTTGAACGCATAAGATATCTATACGTCTTCTAATCGTTGTATCAACTATCTCTCTTAACTTACCTGTTAAGGACCCTACATTTCAACTACCCATACGAATCCTACTCTCCTCGACTAGCTTCCTTGCCCCTCGCACTCGTCGAGTAAAGTGCGAAGACCCTTGCCTATTTTCTACCACACCCGGGTTCCGATATGGCGCGTCGCTAAGAGGGTTACGCCTCAACGAAACTTTTAATTTGGGTTTTATTCCATGAAAAGATGGCATGATTTTTACGTTGACTTGCCAAGCCTAACACAACCCTCATTTTTTCTCGCTTGGGACAGGCTACGTAGAAAACTACATGGGCTACGTAGAAAACTACATAGGCTTTTCTATGGTGGACTCCTAAAATACTGAATTGTTTTGATGACTTTTCCATTGTCATTAGGTTTATTTACAAGCTTGTCTATGGGGGAACTGGGCACCTGATGTTTTTCGTCAAGTCCCTCATATATCTGTTGGTTTATGTGTTTGGCAGTATACAGGTGAACTAGTCATCCAGGCTCTGTCAAGATGTCTGACAGCCATGAAACTGATAGGAACATTGAGATCTGGAAGATTAAGAAGCTAATCAAGGCACTGGAGTCAGCTAGAGGCAATGGCACGAGCATGATCTCTCTTATTATGCCTCCACGCGACCAGATTGCTCGAGTGGCTAAGATGTTAGGTGATGAATATGGTACTGCTTCAAACATCAAGAGTAGAGTTAATCGCCAATCCGTTTTGGCTGCCATCACCTCAGCTCAGCAGAGGTTGAAGCTCTATAACAAAGTTCCTCCCAATGGATTGGTTCTCTACACTGGAACCATTGTTACTGAAGATGGAAAGGAAAAGAAAGTTACTATTGATTTTGAGCCCTTCAAGCCTATAAATGTGTCACTGTACCTTTGTGACAACAAGTTCCACACTGAGGCTCTAAATGAGCTCCTGGAATCTGATGACAAGTTTGGGTTCATTGTTATGGATGGTAATGGTACTCTTTTTGGCACACTAAGTGGCAATACCCGTGAAGTCCTTCATAAATTCACTGTTGATCTGCCAAAGAAGCATGGTAGAGGAGGGCAGTCTGCTCTACGTTTCGCTCGGCTTCGGATGGAAAAACGTCATAACTATGTCCGGAAAACAGCTGAACTTGCTACTCAGTTTTTCATTAATCCAGCTACAAGTCAGCCTAATGTCGCAGGACTAATTCTTGCTGGTTCTGCTGATTTTAAGACAGAGCTGAGCCAATCTGACATGTTTGATCAGCGACTGCAAGCCAAGATACTTAATGTGGTTGATGTTTCTTATGGTGGCGAGAATGGCTTCAACCAAGCTATTGAGTTGTCAGCTGAGATTCTAGCAAACGTGAAGTTCATACAGGAGAAGAAGCTAATTGGCAAGTATTTTGAAGAGATCAGTCAAGATACTGGGAAATATGTCTTTGGTGTTGACGACACTCTTAAGGCTCTTGAAATGGGAGCTGTTGAGACTCTGATAGTGTGGGAGAATCTGGATGTCAACCGGTATGTGCTTAAGAACAGTGCCTCTGGGGAAACTGTTGTCAAACATTTGAACAAAGAGCAGGAAACTGATCAGAGCCATTTCCGTGATCCAGCAACTAATGCAGAGTTGGAAGTTCAGGAAAAAATGTCTCTCTTGGAATGGTTTGCTAATGAGTACAAGAAGTTTGGTTGCTCCCTCGAGTTTGTTACTAACAAATCTCAAGAGGGATCGCAGTTCTGTAGAGGCTTTGGTGGCATTGGTGGTATCTTGCGCTACCAGCTAGATATCAGGTCTTTTGATGAGCTTTCTGACGATGAGGGTTTGTATGAAGACTCCGATTAGCAATCAGCCAATCGCATGACTGTGCTGGCCCAGGGAAGGACGCCACCGCTGCAACAGCTCGGTTTTGCTCTACTTACGGAGGAACACTTGAAAAGCAGCTGTATGCAGATTATTTCTTGGCAAAACAACTTACAATTTTGTTTGTTGTTTTATGTCATAATATTTTGTTTTGACTGTTCCTCCCCTTTGTTTCAGATCCGGAGATTGATGGGCGTGGACCAGCCTCATCCTATACTGAAGGAATTTGAAACCAAATGATTATGAGTCACCATCATGGTAGTAATGTGTCAAGAAGTTACCGTACTTAACGGCTAGCTCGTTATAGCTGGCTGTTGCCTCGTGCTTCTATTCAGTCGTGGTCTACTGTCAGTTTGTTACTAGACCCAAGTTCTGAATTCTAGTGTCTGTTGAATATTCAGCGTGGTGAATGCAGTCATATAAGTATTGCGTACTTGCAATCTGCTAATCCTGCAGTTTTTGCGTTGAAAATAATATTATGCTATTTTGCTCGTCTTACTGCTTGATTGATCATCTTTTTGTGTGCCGTCACCTGCCCGGCTCATTTGAGATTATGTTTCTGGTTTTTTAATTTCGTCTTTTTCTACCTATTTAGCTTTTTTTTTTGGGTTTTTTGTATTTTTTTCTCTAATTTCTTTGTATTATTTGTGACGAAATAAACTTTTTTATTTTTAAAATTTAATTACGCCGAAAAAGTTAAGAGCAGCGATAGTGAAAAAAAAAGACAATATAGTATAAAAAAATCAGATGTTCAGGCTTAAAAGCCTAAATAAGCACCACCATTTTTACGTGCCCTGCAGGTCCACGGCACATTTGTACCTTTAAAATGTTTAATCCTGATTGGATGCATCATTACCCTTAAGTTACACAGAATTAGCCTAATAAGGGATTTGCTACACGGTCCTGCAGAAACCGTGTTCTGTGGTCACTGAATCTTCTGAACAAAATCGACACCTAAACGCAAGTAATAAAAATCAATACTGGATAAGAGAACGGTGCTACGCTCGGTTCGAGCGTGCAGTCGCTAGCAGCCCGCCAGTGTTCCGAGTTTCACTAGACGCGCGCTCACCTATGGGTCTGTTCTTTTTTATTATATGGTTTATATTTTTTAATTAAAAATTTTAAATTTTGGTTGTTTATGATATAGATTATAGAGAAACTGATACTCACTTACGATTTTAGTTGATACATATGTTGGGCTTTTAACGTATACTACATTTAACTTGTAGACCCCGTCTTAAGAAAATACTCCGTTTAAAATTTGTGATCTTGTAGCATTGCGAAAAGCCGATCACCATGGCCGCCAAACACTCCCTATATAAAAAAGGTGTATACACGTGTGCATATTAAATAGAACAGACGTGGCCTCACGCTCTAGAGGCCGTTTAAGCCTTACTAATTTTCTAGCACGTGTGTAGATGACACCTCTCTCTATATATATGTATGGCGTGTGAGTTGTATGCGCATTTGTAAAAAAAAAAATACCGGATGATGTATCCCCTGTAGATCAGTTCGGTAGAATGAATTGGGGCAGGTCAAAAGTAACAGGCTAATGAACAAGGATGCTTCCACGTCACGGTCACACAGACAGCCTTGTCTCACGTTGGCCCTCTTATCTTTGGCTTCTAAAAATCATTTTTCTATAATAAAATATTTTTTATATTAACTATTTTTTAAACAAGATATCCTTTTAAATCAGAATTTACAAATCAATTATAATATACACTACAACAATATCATTTATATAAACTAAAATCATACATAATTCTCTATCTTTTCATACTCTTTCATAAATAAACAACCATAAATCACGCTCGTCGCCGCTTTGCCCCCAATGAAATTTCTCGCGAAGCAACTAAGGTTGCTGCTGTGCCGTCAGCGCGTCACCTGGCCGTTCGTTGGTCGAATATTCTGTTTTACAATCGAGATGGCTGCGTGGCCTGATTGCCTGCAGAATTGACAAGTAGGAAAGCAGCCGAACAGATAGCAATCAGCCTACCACGTGACTCATGAGTCATGAATCCCACCTCTCAGAAAAGGCTTACAATATATTTAAGAGCGCTGGGCGTTGCTGTGTCATGCTGATAATGGTGGTAGCTTCAGGTCCTGAGAAAGAAATGATGGTGCCGACTGCGTCTGCTTAATCATAATTGCGGTCCCAAGTAACACGAACATTAGAGCAGGTGATTAACGTGTTGTCATATCGAAATCATGCTTGTTACTTGTCTGCACATGAATATTACAGGACGTCAGGAACCGTATGGTTTAGAGTTAAAGGGTTTACTTCGATGGCATAGCCTAGTCCCGTTGAGATGAAATGATTAGAGACACGAGGAGCTTGCATCGGTCCAAGATAGCCAAATGCCCTCTACTCAAAGAGGTTAATGCAGAGAAGGCAAGGACAAAACAGGGGTGCTTGGGTCGCGTCAGTGCGTGCGTACGTAACCCCGGAAAAGAAGATCCCTCTCCTCCATGCATCCACAGGTCTACGCGACGGTGGCGGAGCGAGCCGCTGGTGGAAGCCTGAGCAGCGTGTAGGAGCCCGGACAGAGCTAACCACCGGGCAGGTGGAGATCGCCACGGAGCTCTAACGACGGCGGGACTGCTCGCTGGCGAGCCCGAGCAGCAGTCCGGGCGGTGGCTCCGCCCCTACGCGACACCATTCCGTCGTACCGATTGGGGAAACTTATCCAAAGACCGGGATACATACCAGGCTGTATGTTGAACATGTGATGGAATGGAGAGTTTTTGGTATATATGGTATTGTTAGTATTGTATTTATAAAAATGTACTTATATATGGTATTGTTAGTTTTTGGGGAAATTTTTATATTATTTGTTTAAAATTTTTAATATAGTAAATATACTTAAAAAATTACAAAATTTTATGTGCAGCCTCTCGACATAACATACTTGACCGTGTAATATTTTTGATAATTTTAACCACTATGAATTTTGCTCAAAAATTGTACGATTTCAATATTTGTATGAGTTGTTACATATAGCAAACGTACCGTGTCCACCATTTGTTCGGCCACCTGCCGCCCATCACCGTGCAACAGGTCGCCTGCCGTTCGGTAACTAGGGAGCACGGGATTAGCCCTCCAATTAGCCCTAATGACCGCTTTAGTTACATATCCTCTAAAACTTTTTAGAGATAGCAAATGGCCATAAAAATTTTCAAAATTTTTGGAGGAGCTTCCTGAGGTAGCGTGCTACGTTGTGTAAGTTTTTTTGTAATTTTTCACAGCCATTCACTACTTCTAAAAATTATTAGAGTGATACGTAATTAAATAGACGATTAAGCACTAATGGTTAGAGGCTAATGGCCTACCACCCGGCAACTGTGCCTCAGCCATTAGTGTTTAATCACCTATTTAATTACGCACACTCAAATAATTTTTAGAGGTAACATAGTAGTGCGAAAAATTACGTAAAAAATACACAACATAGCACGCTGCATCAGGAAGCTCCACCAAAAATTTCGTAATTTTTTACAACCATTTGCTAGCTCTAAAAATTCTTGGAGCGATGCATAACTGCTTAAACGCTCGGTTAAATATGCATCGCTCCAAGAATTTTTAGAGGTAGCAAATGGCAGCAAAAAATCACGAACAAATTACACAACGTACCACGATGCCTCGGGAAGTTCCACAAAAAATTTCGTAATTTTTTAACCAATTTGCTATATTTAAAAATTTAAATAAATATGACGAAAATTACGAATTTAGACATGTAATTATGTCCTTTTGTGGGCATACGTTAAGCCACCTATTGTCTGGTGGCTGGACGGCAGACGCCACGTGTTGACTGTCAGGTATTACCGCCCGGTGATCGGATGGTAGAAGCATTATTTTTGTCAATACCGCTTGTATACGATTATTTCTGTAAATATAAGTTAAAAATATATTATGGATGGCAAAAATTCTGGAATGGAATGAAACTTACAAATTCCCAATCAATCAGACGCCCACCGAAAACAGAACAACTCGCCACGTACGCGCGCGCTATAAATACACCAACATGCACATTGACCACAGCACCAAGTCACACAAAGCACACGCAAGTGTAGAACTGGGACTTGGGCCGTGCTTTTTTGGGCCACCCAAAGCACGGCCGGCCGGATGGCCCAAGCACGGCCACACGACACCGTCTGGGCCGACACGAGCGGTGGGCGGGCCGGCGACCATCCAAAGACGGTGGGCGACGCGGCGCAAGACGCGGCGGCCGGCGGCACGGCGATCGGCATGGCGACACGGCGGCACGCAGCGGAACTTCGGGAAGATGAAGGGAAGATGAACTCATGAACATGGCGGCACAATCACACAAGACACAAGCACACATACAACTATACAAATACAAGCATACACACTAGCACACCACCGTTGAATTCGGAACTCGGCATCAGGCTTGGCACGGTCACATGCGTCACCTCGGCGGATCCGGTTGGAGGTCGTCACCTCGGCGGGGGGTCGGGGAGGTGGGGAGGAGGCGGCGGCGGGAGCCCGGGAGAGGTGGGGAGGAGGCGGCGGCGGGAGCCGGGAGAGGTGGGGAGGAGGTGGCGGGCGGGAGGTGGGGAGGAGGCGGGGGGCGGGAGGTGGGGAGGAGGCGGCACGGGGAGGTGGGGAGGAGGCGGCGCGGGGAGGTGGGGAGGAGCCCCATGACGACGCTGACAGCATCGCCCACGTGTCGGCCGCATATTGGTTGGGCGGTGGAAAAAAAAGACTAAAAAGACTAAACGGTCAATTAAACGGTCATGTAATCATTGTAATGCAACGTTCCAATAATTTTTTGTATAAATCACTCCGCTCCATCTCCATGCCTCCAGAGTCCAGACTCACAAGTCATTCTCATTTCTTCACTCCAGTCATTCAGTGCTCCATTTTTCAGAGAATCACAACGCAATTTATTCCCATTTCTTCACATACCATTCTTCTTTCGTTCTCATTTGTTCATTTATTATAGCTGTACTATTTATTTATTTATTTGTTATTTCTTATTTTGTAAGCATATTTATTATATTTGTAATTCTTATTTATTAATTAATCATCATGTTACCAAGAAGTCACAGTTTTTGTTAATGTCAATTCTCAAAATAATGAATTGGTAGTTACTAATACAGATTGGCAGATTGCTAGTCATTTTCGAAAGTTTTTAAAACCTTTTTATAAAGCAACAAATGTTTTATCTGGTATTTATTATCCTACCTCTTGCTTAGTTATAGAGTTTATTTGGTTAATTGCAGATAGAATTGCTAAATCTAGGGACGATGCTCTTTTAAGTCATGCCGTCGTTGCAATGGATGAAATATTTATTAAATATTTTGGTTCTCTTTCACACTTATATTGTTTTGCTATTATTTTTGATCCTACAAAAAGTTGGCGGTTTCTGAGATAGATATGGAGGGATAGGTGAATGTCTTGGCCTAGATTATTCAGAAGCTTTCGCACATGTGAAAGAGGAGCTTTTTCGTGTTTTCCGTTTGTATCATGATAAGTTGGTAGCAGCGAAAGATCGGAGGCCTCACAGCAGACGCAACATGGAAAGACAAGCATGGCATCACACTTGTGGAAGAAGCTAAAGGGCAAGTCTACTTCTTCATCCTCTCAGTCTCAGGCGGCCTCCAAGTGGAATTCTGTCTCGGAGTTGAACCACTATTTGGAGCATGATTTTGCAAACATTGATCCTGATTTTACTGATGGAGGCAAGATAGACTTGCTCGAGTGGTGGAAGAACAACAAGCGGATCTTTCTGTCTTTGTCACATTTCGCACGAGATGTTCTCTTGGTGCCGTGTCCACCGCCTCTTGAGCGACATTCGATGCGGTAGGGAGAATAATAGAAGAGAAGATCATCCCTTACGCCTAGGATGGTGGAGGCAATCACATGTGCCAAAGACTGGGAATTAGCCAAAGAGCGGGAACAACATCAACTGGAGGATCCCAAAATCGTACAGGCGTATGCTGATCTAGACATTGCCGAGTAGATATTATCTACGCATGTTGTAATAGTTAGTATATAAATATGTTGTTACTGTACTCTTTTTCTTACTCGGGAAACCCCACTCTGGGGCGTAAGATTTTTAACGAGACAGTAACATTGTATTTCTAAAATATCAAAGAAATTCCACTTTTCCCGAAATATTTATGTCATTGCGTGCCCATGTTTTATGCAATTAATTCAATTATTTCAACTAGTTTTAAACGAGGCAGATGCGAGAGAAAGGAAGATGACGACCGTCGTCACCGCCTTCGCGTATAGTAATTTCGGGCTGGGCTTGGGCTGACACGGCACGGACGCTGGCACGGTGGGCTTTGGGCTGTGCTTGGGCCTGGCCGGAGACGACGCGGGCCGACACGGTACGGCACGATGATATGACTGGACCGAGCCGGTACAACACGAAGCGGCACGAAGCACGATGAACTTGGCCCGTCCCGTCCCAGCTCTACGCAAGTTACAAGAAAACTTCGCGAAAGGAAGCGCAAGAACAGGAGACAGTTTGAGCAATGGAAGGGCTGACCCCATTCGTGATCGACGCGATCAGGAAGAGCCACGAGCGGAGCAGCTACCGCTGCCTCTCGTCGGACGGCAGCTCCCACGGAGGCAGCAGGCGGCAGCTGATCGACTACTGGGAGCTGCCGGGGGCAGCGGCGGCGATGGCGGAAGACGGCGCACGGCCGGACTTTGTCCAGACTATGGATGTCCGCCGCGCCGAGGAGCACGCCCGGCCGCCCGCCGTAGTTGTCGGGTCCGCTTTTCGCCGGAAATGAAAGATGGCAAAGTTGCTTGCTGCCGCCTTCGAAGCTTGAAGGATTGGTGCGGTCGTGTGGAGAGGAGCGCTGGTTGTTGTACTGTTGCTTAGTTGATTATTGGATTTGCTATGTACTTAACTACTAATGTTCAATTTATTCTTAGCCATGTAAACCAGGCTACGAGTTTGTGACCGTAAGAAGGCTCACAACTCAGATTCTCACAATGTGTCAGCGAAATTCTGTCTATTTTTCTCTTGTATTCAAATCTCTTTCTTTCTCTCTCTCCTCTCTCTATATATATTTGTGAAATAAAAGAATAACGGATTGGTGAACTCACTTGGTCAGTCAAAACTCGTGATGTGTGCGCGGCCACAACGGCTGTGTCAGGATAGTGTGTGAAACGACCTAAAAATTTACACTCAGGTTTTACCGTGGTTTGTTGTGGCATATTTTTTACGGTTTGTAAAAACGATTTTTAATTTTTTACTATAGTTTCTAACTTTTAAACGGATTATTTTATTAAGACGAAGTTTACAATTTAATTATAGTATACGTCAAAAACCTAATATTTGTACAAATCAAAATCGTAAACGAGTATCTCTCTCCATAATCTTTATCGCAAATAACCTAAAATTCAAAAATATCAAGCAAAAAATTATAAGTCATAGCCATAAGCTTAAAAAAAAAAAGAACGGCCGTTATTTACTCCTCTCCGTGTCCTTGCAGTTGCAGCGTTGCAGATTTCGCTGTTTCTCGTTATTTACCCATCTTCAGTAAAAAAAAACCACCTCGGAGACGAGTACCTCGCTCCCCGCTAAGGCAAAATAATGGCCGTCTTCGGTCTAAAGCTTTTTTGAAGAGCAGCTTTCTGCTAGGTTTTTTTTTTTTTTTTGAAAAAGCTGCTTTCTAGCTTGGTGGCTGATTTTGCGAACCTTAGTGTTTGATAGTCCGGCTTTTAGTTGAGTTGAGTTGGCTGATTATTAAGAGTTATTCAGAGTAAAAAAAACTAATGCAGTAATAACTAATTAAGGAACCAGGCTTTCTGCAGAAATAATAAGGTGCACCTGGAAAACGTTACTTCTTTTAGCTGCTTAACATGCTGTCTTTTATATCTCCAAAAGAAGAGATGGGATTTTTTCTGGTTCCAACTTCCAGGATAGCACGGACGATAAGCCTGAAAACTTGCCCTGATGTCCAAACATGATGAACAATTTGCGCTACGTGGAGCCATCTCCTTATCTGAACCGTGGACTCTGTGTGATCCAACAGTGCAAAACACACGTGACGTACACAAGAACAAGGAGTCAAAACATCCATTACTAGCATTGCATGGTCGGCAGCAGAACAACATGCACAGCTGAACACGTACGAAAGGAACTGCAGAGACCAAAATTACTTTCCGAAAAAAAAAAGAGAGAGAGAGACCAGAATCGTCAAACATATCTCTCACCCATGCCGTAGACGCCATTACGTTACGTTCCTCGCAGAAAGAGACGTACAGCGCGTTGTCCGTCTCGACATCACCGTAGGGGCTAACGCCGCACGAATCTAGATGCACGCCCAGCTCTTGCGCGCTAAGCATGCACCCTTGCCGTACGTATTATTACAGCGGCCGTTTCTCCGCTTTAATTCTTCGGACGCTGACCAACCATGTGCTTGTCGTAGGTGCAGGAGGAGGCCCACGAAGACAAGTTAAACCGCCAGCCTTACATCCCTAAACGGAAGCTGCTCTCCCAAAGACAAATTCAATGGACGAACCAAATGCATTCGATCCAGCCAAAAATACATTAATGGCCTGGTAATATACTACATAGAAGTGAGAGAAAAAAAAAGATTTGTGCAATCCAACTAGGAAGCCGTTCAATCCAAAATCGCGAGAAATATAGGTCATGTTCTTTTCGAACACAAAAGCTACTTTTGGCTTTTCTACAAGAATCAAACACAAATAGAGTATTTTTTTCAAGATAGGGTCTACTAGTTAATTGTAGTACATACTTTACTGACTTCATTTATATCGGCAAAAATCGCACGTGAATTTCTATTACTCTGTAATCTCTCATACAAACATCCCAAAAGTCACAAGCCGCAGTCAAAAGCCACAAACCGCAGCCAAAAAGAACAGGCCCATAGAAAAGCCATAATGTTTCATCTTTCATTTTCAGATTCTAATAACTGATTTTTGATTTTTCTACAATGATTAGCTTTTTAACAGAATATATTTTTAAGGTATGATCTATAAATTAATTATAGTAGAATAAAACTACACACGAGTTTCTATCACTCTGTAATTTCTCACTTAAAAAGAACAGACCAACTTTAAACTAAGACATTTATGCTATGGACCATGGAAGAGATACAAGTGCCATAAGATAAAAAAAATCAATATTCAGGACCAAACCTTGAAGGGTGTTGATAAACATCACCCATATGTTTTATTCTTAACTATCATTCAAATTTGTTGTCATTGGATTAGAGATCCAACGGCCATGAATTCTCCCCCTCAAAAAAAAATTCACTCTCCTTCAAAAAAAAATCTCCCCCTTCCAAAAAAGGGGCCGTTAGATCTCTAATCCAACAATTCCAAATCTAGATAATTGTTAGGAAGAAAATATCCGGATGATGCCTAAACATACCCAACCTTGAAACCCTCGCAAGCCATGGGCCGCCCACAACCGCTATTCCTCCTCGTGACGATGAATCTGAACCATTCATCACACGATCCAACGGTCCAAAACATGCGCAATCCCTTAGCAAGCAGATGCAGTGTCATACTTGGGCTGCATCCAGTAGTGTTTATGTCTTTTGTCTTGTTATATAGCATCTAGCTTTTAAACGATGTGTTTTTTTAAACAAATATATAGGTAGAATGTAGTATACTTTATATTGACATCAACTGTACTAATTAAAATCAAATACGATTACTTTTCTCTGCGTATTTCTCTCTCACAGACAATCCCAAATTTAAAATTCTCAGCCATATAGCATGAGCCATACGCTTGGTACACCTTGACCGCGGCCGATCCTCTTCCATCATATTTCCATGCCTCACGGAGGTTCGAAAACAAAAATACGGGCAGGAGTAGCAGCCTCCGCGGTGCATCCTGAAGGACGGAGAGAGAAGATGGGGGGTGGTGCCACCACATTTATCGTCCACATGCAAGCATTCATGGCCATCCCGATTTAACCCCCAATGGCCGCGCCAGGTACTACAAGAGCAGCCGCCGCCGCTCCAGCAGAGAGGTGGTAGATAGGCCAAGGAGGGTCAAGTCGGGGAGAGAAGAGGAGCAGGAGAGCGCCAGGAAGCATGGAGATGAGCAGAAGCTGGCAAGAGCTCGGCGTCGTCGACACCATCTACGAGGACGACCACGAGGAGGAGGAAGAGGGAGAGGAGGAGGAGGAGGATTGCTTCAATTCGCCCACCATGTCGTCCTCGGTGGCCACGTCGACGCGGTCGTGCTCGCCGTCGCCGGCGGCGCAGTCTTCTTCCCTGCCGCAGGCGCTCAGGAACGCGGTGCAAGAATGGTATGTTGCTGTAGTTTAATTCAGTTCGATCTGGTTTATGCGCGGGTCGAGCGTGGAGAGGTGAAACTTGCGGCATCCGGCTAGGGATTGATTTGCCTCTCTGGATGCGTCCATGCAGGTCGCGGGCGAATGGATCGTGCAAGCCGGATGTGATCGTTCGTGTCCAACAACATTGCTTCCCTTTGCACAGGGTAAGATCATCATCCCTTTCTTGAACGAGCACTTCAGATTAAAAATTCAGTCTCTTTGTTTACATCGAAAAGATGCTGATAACTTCGTTTTTTCTCAAGTACTACTCCATGCCATCTTGATCAAATTTTATCACAGGGCAAGTTCTTTCATAGCATTGCCTATAAAATTTACCAACGATGGGCAAAACGGAACAGAGTTTTCTAGTACCACTATGCTGCATTTGTAATTCCTGCCAGTTATTGACGATAGATATTCTTCCGTTAGAAACAAATCTATTTATGTCAAATTAATATGAGCCCGGCTGGATACACACAGATGACAACGCATGAAGAGTCCAACCCATCTCGTCATACGTTTCCTGCGATGGTAAGAAAGAAAGGAGTAACTCACATTAGTTACTGTGCATTTCTCCCTGCACCAAGAGGCAGTGCTCATAGATTCACTGCAGCTGCTGCCTCTTCACGTACACCCTTACAAGCTTTCCTCCTTATGGTTTAGCTGCACTGCACAAGAATCCGTTGGGCAGATAGATACCCTCCTCCGGTCCTCCCTGCTAAAAATAAACTATGCCTGCCAATTTGGTCACTGTAGCGACACACTGAACAATGGGACCTTGATGCAATCAGACATGCATAAACCCAGAGAACGGCACACTTAGCTGTAATCTTTACTATTATAAAAGTGTGTGTTGGTGGTTGGTCCATTCTCACTTCTCTCTTCTCAGCCATCCGATTTGATCTGAATCATTCGTCTCTCTCCTCCTCTCTTTCTCTCTCTCAAGATACAACCGCCCACTCCCTCCACTTTTTCTATCTTCTCGCACATTTTGGCCATACCTCTTTCTCTGTCACTTGCTCTCTAATGTTTGCTGTGTGAAGTTGGTCAGGCAGTAAGTTCCGTCTCATTATTTTTATGACTCTGTTGCAACATATGGATCTCTAACTAGTGTAAGAAGAAGAGTCTGTAAAGGTTGCGGATGGTTGAGGAGTTTGGTTGTGCTTAAATTTGGGCCAAGAAAGTACCCCAAGTGCCACAGGTTCTTCCCCACGAGGAACAGCAACCGATGGCATCGCAAGAGGCAATAATTGATGACAATTCTGTAGCACATTTACTTCCCTGCATTGGTTAGTGCACTGGGGTGCAGGACGAGTTGTAACTTTCAGTAACCGTCACAGGAGTTACTTCTTCGTCCATGCGCATTTGACTCCAGTAACAGTATATTCCAGCATTGGTTTACCTGCAATGTTGATTTAAACTGAACTTTAAGATGGAAGTAGAAGTCTAGAGGAGGTAGAGAGAGATCTTGTGTGGAATAGGTGTATTGATTAGGTTTTGGTCCGTCCATGGCATGTGCGAGGCAGTTCGCCTATTAAATTCGACGTAGTTTTACAGGCGATCTTGCCGGAATATGAATTATGGATTGGGACCAGAGCGCATCGACGTACTCCTACATAAGCATTGCCCATTGCATTCATGTTGGCCAACAAAAGGAAGATGTGAGTAAATGTAAGATTAGATGGACAGATCATTCCAAAATTGATTTTAGTATTACTCCTTGCTGGATTCTGAAGTTCTGAACATAGTATCATTTCTTCACCAGGGTCCAGACAACATTTTCAACTTGGCTGAATAGTTGCATGGAATTGCTAAATAAAAAATTGTTGCTTATCAGGAGTACTTGTAGTCTGAAGCGCTCCTGCAGTAGTCTGAAATGTTTGTTGTACATCACACTGTGCAATCCTGTTTAGTGCAGAATTAATGCAACGAGTACAGTACAAGATAGTACTACAACATGTGAGCCAGCGAGTTGCAACATCTTTTGAGGCTGAAACTTCTGCCCCCAGTGAGGCAAAACAAACACAAGAGACCATCGCTTTCTTGTTCTTTTCCTCGGACGAATTGCAGAGCTGCTGCAGCATTTCGACAAACACCACTGAAAGCCTGAAACTGTCGTCATATGTCTAGTACCAAATAATCAAGATCCAATAGCTGCAACCGTTTGGCCTTGTTTATCTTGTGGGCTCGGAGAATCATTTGCCAGATCAAATGCCCTAGCTCCATCCTTATTGCGACGATTTTTCTTCGGAGTAGGTTAAGGTTTCATAGTACTGGACGTACACTTGTGGTTTATATCTTTGCTGTCTCTGGCAAAAGATTGACGTGACACGCTAAGCGATGGTTAATCGAGCCAAATATTACGTTTCTTGATGTGTCAAGTGATCATTTCACCATCGATTATTTTTTCAAGATTTTTACTGTATGATTTTGCTCTCAGGACCCGATCACGTCGCAGAGCAGCTACCTGAAGCGGCTGCTGTCGGAATGCAGCGACATCGCCGTGGACCTGCCTGCGGGCCTCACGATCGACGCGTTCGTCGACGCCATGGCGTCATGCTATGGCGCCGACGTCGCACTGTCGCCGGCGAACCTCGCGGCGGCTTGGGCGGCCGCGGACTGGCTGGAGATGTGCGCGGAGGACGGGCTAGCCCGCCTCGCCGAGGACTACTTCTTCCAGGAGGTGGCCACGGACTACGGGCGCGCCGCGGGGGTGCTGTGTTCGTGCACGGCGTTCCTCGGAGGCGAGGCGGCTAAGGCCGGCGCGGCGCTGCTCGTCCGGTGCCTGGAGACGCTCGCGGCGTCCGGCGGCGCCAACAGCAGGTGGCTCGAGGACGTGGCCGCGCTGCCCGTGGAGCAGTTCCAGGTGACCATCGAGGCCATGCGCGCGCGGTCCGCGCACGACCACGACCTCATGTACACCGTCGTGGATTACTACCTGGAGGTAAGTACATTTGCTCCAGGAATTCGATAGAAATTTTGCAGTAATTGCACCGATTTCTATAAAATTCATGCGTTATCAACTGTGCGTACGTAGTATAGAATACGGATAGAGTTGAATCAAATTCAATACTGCCTACACCTAAACCGTTGATTGCGTGATCGGATGTCCTGAATTACAAGCTGCCCGGCCCGCACTACAATGGTTGCGCTAGCGAGCCGATATGTTTTGGAAGCAGTGCAGCGTGGTGATGGGGTGCCTTTCAAGCAAGGTTGCGAAATGCTACTACTGTAGAGTCAAGATTCTTTGGCTACTTGTGTATAGGAAGTCACACCAGAACAAGCTGGAGTAGTTAACTGCAGAACCTTTATGCAGAAGCAAATCACAGATGCTTCTGATTTGGTGCTTTGAAACTGGATTATCTAGGCCCTATGGATTCGATTTTCCTTTAGCTTTGGCTTTGAGTGTCAGTTGCTCAAGACAGGGTATCTCCTACAAGTCAAGGAAGTTCTGCATTGAGAAGTGTGCTTGTACTTTGCGCGTCACAAAGTTTGGTAGCCTTGAGTTTTTGCACCACTGCCATGCAAGTCAAGGTGTCAACTCAATCGTGTGTAGTGTTAAAAGGCTTGGCTGGGTTTAGTTAAACCTCTTTGAACTCACTGGTTTTTTGGGGGTTAAATCCTAAATCATATTGTCTCACACTGCAATTGCAAGCAATCACTAATTAGATTTAGATAAATTAGAAATGAATGAATTTGATCGATTGATTTCCCTGCAATGTTGCATGATGATGGATGGCTTGTTTGCATAGTACTGATTTGCACTGCACGGGTGGGTGCAGAACCACAGGGGGAAGCTGACGGAGGAGGAGAAGAGCCGGGTGTGCTACAACGTGAACTGCACCAAGCTGTCGCACCACCTCTTCATGCACCTCGTGCAGAACCCGCGCCTCCCGCTCCGCTTCGTCGTGCAGGCCATGCTCGCCGAGCAGCTCCACTCCCACCACTCCATGCTCCTCAACCACCACCACGCCGCCGCCTCCGCCCTCAGCTCCACCGAGCCGCTGCCACCTGCGCTCCTCAAGAGCTCCCTCTCCAGCACCTTCAGCGGCACCATGGCCGCCGCCGAGGCCGGGGACGCCGCCAGCATGACGCTCGGCGACATCCTCCAGCGCGACGCCGTGCTGCGCCAGTCCGCGCACATCCGCTCCTCCATGCAGGTCATCAGCCAACGCATCGACACCCTCGAGCGCGAGCTCGCCGGCCTCCGCTGCCGCCTGCGCCTCTCCGAGCAGGCGGCGGCGGCCAGCGCCGCCACGGCCTCGGCCGCGATAGACCGCGCGTCCGCCAAGTCCGCCAGCTTCCGGATCCCACGCAGCCGGCTCTGGGACGGCGAGGACCTCTCGTCCGGCGCCGCCGCAACCGAGCGCGCCGCCGCGAAGGACAGCATTAACGCGAAGGGTCTCAAGTCACGGTTGGTGCACGGGTTCAAGAACCTGTTCGGCCGGAAGCCAGGGAACGGCGCCGCGCCGCCTGCGTGCGGTGATGACGCCACTGTCTGCGTGGGCGACAAAGGCGTGTCTGCCGGTGCACCGGAGCCGGAGGCCTACGCCGACGCCGACGAGGAGCTCTGCAACGAGGAGCAGAGGCGGGCTCACCGGAGGAACCTGACCATTGCGTGACCGGCCGATGCACAAGAGATCAGCGGCAATGCGTGCATGGCGAATGCATGCATGCATGATGGAGATCGACTTGGGAGCTTATTGTTGATCGCTGATCGGTGCGGCATATACATCTATCGGTCTCATTATGTCGACACTGTCAATTTTCACACGGCCATGTGGTATTGTCCATGCTTTGTTTGCTTTGGAAAATCTCGTCCTTGCGTACAAGTTAAGAGCCAGTCTCAAGTTTCTGGACTCGACAGAAAAATTTTCCATGGTGTACCTGTCGATCACGATCGCCCGTCTAAAAATTCTTCGGGGAGCACTAGTAGATCACGATCATCTTTCTCGGGAATTCTTCCATGGAGTACTTTTTTTTTAATCTATTCCATGGAGTACTTGGTGATCACGATCACCCGTCTTGGAAATCATGCCTGTTAGAGGACTCTCGGCAACAGGACTCCGTGCCCGAGACTACTAAGGTTGCACATATGGCTACTGTTGCCTGCACTACTAGTAGGGTGCTCGTGTGTTACAAAAATATTGTACTAAGAATGTAACCACGCTTCTCAAATAAAAAAGCTAGGCAAAACAAAGATAACAAATTTTCACACTAAGATGTTAAATACTTGCAAAGATCGTACGTGAGTATGAAGATTACATAAAGTAGCAACAAATGCACATCTAGTTTACATTCTCACAATAGAGGCATGTTCTTTATGGCTTCTAAAAACGGCTTTTGGTTTTTGCTATAGTACCTAACTTTCAAATAGAGTTTTTTTCAAGACATAATTTATAAGTTAATTGTAGTACACGTTAAAAGCCTAACATCTGTATCAATCAAAATTGCAAGCGAATATCTCTCTCTTCGTAATCTCTGTCGCAAACAGCCAAAATTTAAAATTTTCAGCCAAAAGACATAAGACAAAGCCAAAAAGAACAGGCCCAATGTATGTCAGAAAAAATATTTTCAGGGCATAAAACAATCCAAATATCCTTTTTTTCTCTAAAAGGATCCAAATCATTCAGTTTACAACGATGAGAATTCACCGTATGCTACTACCAAGCATGAGAAGTGTCTGTAACAAGAACCACAGTGAAATGGAAAATATAATCGCTAGAAAAAAAGAGAACCAAGCCTTTCTTGGGTCGCTAGTGGAGGTGGTTATACCCCCAGCCTACTAGAGTTCAAACCTCAGGTTTGACTCTGTGTATCTCATTTAGGAGGATTTTCTTTCAGTGGGAGGCGCCGTACCCATCGCAAGCGAGGCGCCGATGGTGACTTCGTCATTTCTTTGTCAAGCTCCGGTCGTCCAGTCTTCCGTAGGCATCGTGTGTGTGTGAGTGCATACGTGCGGTGGTGTGCATGTGTGTGCACTACTACAAGAAGCATAATATTAGACGATACATCACAGACGGTTCCCCAAAACTGTCAGCGTTAAATACAAGCACATACAGTTTTAGTTTAGAGACCGTCTGTGTTGCTGCCAGCACTAAAAAAATCTGTGAAGAGATAATCACAGACATATTGTATTAAAAATTGTATGCGATAATTCCACTATATTAACTGTCCGTAGACCCGTCAACTCTCTGACTTAAATTCCAGATCTACCCGCTGCTTTGAGCTGGAGGTAGAGGCTTTGAGGCGGCGATTTGGTGAAAGGAGACTATTTGACAAGAGTGATTGTAGATCCATTCATTTCTTGACTACCTATAGTTAGTAATTTGTTCCTAATTGAATTATAATTTAGATCTATAGCTTTTGGAGAAAGAAGAATTGAAGGTAGTTTAAATCGAGCTAGTTTGATCTAGAGAGAAGTTTATTTCCATTTAGAGAGAAGTTTATTAACTATAGATTTAGATCTAGAGAGAAATTTATTTACATCTAGCATGGTTTAGGGTTTAGTCAATTTATATTTTATTTCTACTTAATTTAATTTAATTAATTATTCTTGCTAAAATGTTAATTATATGTGTAACGTAGGACCGAAGCTAAATGTACGCTGGGAACTCTGTGAGTGAAAAAGTACATTAATGGCGTGTCTGCTTTCACAAGAGCAGCCAAGGAAGATATGTTGAATAAGGAGGTAAAATATATATACTGTCCATGCTTTGACCGCGATAATCCAAAGATGTTTAAGAACCGAGCGCAGATTGAAACACACTTGATTCAAAGAGGTTTCAAAACAAGGGTATGCGTGTTGGACCGGTCATGATGAAGAGCAGACAACACATGGATGTAGTAATAATGATATCACCAACTAAGTCAATGATATACCACCGGGTGATGTCAACTATGGTTCTGATTCGGATAGGCTGCGTGATGACAATCTGGATCAGATGCTTCGCGATGCAGAAGTGAACTATGATAAGAGAAAGTATGTTAAATTCCGGGGCTTGATGGAGGACTCAGAGAAAATTTTGTTCATGTGCTGCAAGTCAAAATACACGAGGTTGTCAACCGTGCTTGAACTGCTGAAATTGAAGACATGTAACGGTTGGTCCGACAAGAGTTTCACGACACTATTAGGTATTTTAGCGGACATGCTTCCGGACGGAAATGAGTTGACCAAAACCACGTACAAAGCTAAGAAGGTTCTTTGTCCATTGGGAATAGAAATAAAAAAATACATGCATATTTGAACGATTGTATCCTCTATCGTAAAGAGTATGCAAATATGCATGTATATCAATGTGCAACGCCACCCAATACAAGCGTAAGAATCAACTAGATGACGGCGAGGGAATATAGGTGAAGAGAGACCTCCTACTAAGGTGGTATGGTATCTTCCTGTAATTTTCCGCTTGAAACGATTTTTTGCAAACACAAAGGAGGCAAAACTGCTGCGTTGGCACTCGGAGGAGCGTAAGAATGATGAAATGCTAAGATACCTTGTTGATTCTGTCCAGTGGAGAAACATCTATAGGAGGTTTGCAGACTTCATTGCAGAACCGAGGAATATAAGGTTTGGATTGAGTATAGATGGAATGAATCCTTTCGGTAACATGAGCAGCCGGCATAGCACTTGCCACGTGACTCTCTACATGTACAACCTTCCTTCTTGGTTGTGTATGAAGCGAAAGTATATTTTTTGTCGATACTTATCCAAGGGCCGAAACAACCTGAGAATGATATTGATGTGTAGTTAGCACCGTTGGTAGAATATCTAAAAATATTGTGGATCGAAGGGGTACATGTATGGGATGCATACAAACGAGAGAACTTGTAGCACCATGAAATTAAAACAATATAAACAACCACCATATCTATCTCTAACTCCCTCTCTATCTCTATCCCATTTTATCTTTTTATCTCTCCCATCTCTCTCTCAACCTCTCTCTCTCCCTGCCCATGCGCTCGGGTGGAGCGACTGACGGCGGCGCGGCTTGACGGCGGTGGTCGTGCGGGGTGTGGCCGGCCGGCGGCGGCGGCGGCGCGCGGCTGCGTGTGGCCGTCTTGTGGTGGCGGCG
This sequence comes from Bonia amplexicaulis, assembly GCA_036346245.1. Lineage (NCBI taxonomy): Eukaryota > Viridiplantae > Streptophyta > Magnoliopsida > Poales > Poaceae > Bonia > Bonia amplexicaulis. The sequence goes on from CM070753.1 coordinate 2,802,243, forward strand.
GCTCGGCGGTGGTGGTCGGTGGCGGCGGCGCCGTGGCACGGCGGCGGCGGCTCGGCGGCGGCGACACAAAACACGTGCATGCGCCTGATTATGCCGGTGGTGGCGGCGGCTACTGCAGCGGTGGCGACCGTGGTCAACGGCTGGTGGCCGGGGGCAGAGGCACGGCCTAACGTCCGTTCGCACGGCCGAACGGAGTTTCGCTCGGCCGAACGACTGTTCGCGCGGCTGAACGTCGTTACTCTTGGCCGAACGTTACATCGCACGGCCGTGGGGGCTAGCGAACCTGTTTCCTTTCCAGTCGAATTCATCTTCTGTTGTTCCTTTATTAAATTCATATTTATCTGATCGGTTGCCTTCCATTCCATCCTATAGGTTCGCACGCAGCTGTTGAGGGAGCAACTGGGCAGTTGTGTATTTCGGATCCATCGTGTAGCGTGTTCGTCGAACGTGCTCAAGGCAAGTACATCGCGGCTGTGACCTTTCCATTTCGCATGTCACGTATTTTCAGTTTACTTGTCACCTTGTCATTGAGGATAATTATCTTATCACTTTTGCTTGCCTGGTAGATATCATATCATTAAAGTTACCTGTCAGATATTATAACATTAAAGTTACCTGGCTAATTTCTTATTACTAACGATGTCTAGCTAATATCATACCACTAAAGTTATCTGGCTACTGGCATATTACTAAACCTTATCTGGTTATTATCACATCACCAATGCTCGCCTGATTATTATCATATTACTAGTACTTGTTTGGTTATAGACTTTTGATATTGTTTATCTTGTTTCACATGATCTTAGGTTTATTAGAACACTCAGTTAAATTATGTTTTAGAATTTACGCTTAAATCGTTAATGGGGGTAGCATATGAACATGTTTTAACTTAGGTTTAAACTAATAACACTTTTTTGACGTTAGGGCTGCTATGTTTTAGTTTCCTAATATTATGTTCTATTAATTGTATGATGTTGTATTTGAGCCATGAAGGATGTATGTATTAAACCTGTTAATCTGACTAATAATCAGTTATCATATAATGAAACTTGATTGGTTGATAACCATGCGTGAGCTATATTGTAATACCTCTTTAGGATAATTTCCATATCACTATCACTTTATCATTACTCTACATCACCCTCATATCAGGAACTATATCTCCATTTTTAACCCTAGCACATCTTTTCACTTCTTATAACTTTATCGTAGCCTTATCCTCGCCATCTCTTAGTTTCCTTAAATTCATACTATTTAATCTGTCTATGGTGTATCGGTTACCTTATCATCATATTATCATTCCCTATCATCCTCATATCGGGAATCATGTTTCTCTATTTCCAACCTTAGCAAATATTTTCACGTTTCCTAATATTATCTTAGTTTTCTCTTAGTTCCCTTAAATTCACATTATATAACATGTTAATAATATAATGATACCTAGCCTGGGATTATCCACATATAGGGGAGATTTCCACCCACCTAATAACGTGCGGGGGCCGTACACTTTCGTTACTCAGGATATTAGACCCCGTCAACGGTTATACAGTCGAGCACGATGGCGTGCCTGACTATTCTCGTATAACCGGGTATGTGGGAGCGAAGGCATCTTTCTCGAGTTCCGCTTAGGCGGAAGGAAACGTATTGTGTGATATCGCACCGACTGTTTAGGGTCTCTAGGAGAAAGAACCGCATCATACGAGCTGCGTTAACAGGGAGCAACTAGCTGCAGAACCTCAATTGGGCATTCGGCATAATACCACAGCTCATATAGGAGTTGGTTGCTATTTGGGGGCACATTTCGGTGATCAACCTACAGGAGGGTTTGGAGATCAACATCACTTGGAAGCTAACTCCCAACGGGGAATAAGTGTGGCCTGCTTACAAAACACAATTTATGGGAGCGATAAACACCACCATGAACCCTCTAATTTGAAAAACTTAGGCACATCAAAAATACAATTTTTTCTTGGATGGCGATACAGAACATGCTATGGACGGCAGATTGCCTGGACATGAGAGGCTGGCCAAACCAATTCACTTGTCCCTTATGCAGACAGGTGCTGGAGTCTACTATCCACCTATTGACCGAGCGCCGCTACACAAAAAGAGTATGGACCTTCATTGTGCAGTGGACTGCTTGTGATTCCATTAATCCAACTACTTGGCGGACCTTCTCCTCGGTTCGAGACTGGTGGGAGTCAATTATCCTAAAGCCTGGAGCACCAAGAAAAGCAATGGCAATACTAGTAATGCTTGTCACAAGACAAATATAGAAAGAAAGGAACACCCAATTTTTTCGAACAATATGACTATCCCGATGCACTTGATCACTGCCATAAAGGAGAAGACGAGTGCCTGGGTCCTAGCAGAGGCCAAGAGGCTAGCAGAACTCTCAATCGCCTCTATAACACCTTAAATGTTTCTCTTGCATTTGGCCGTCCCTCGGCCTCCCTTCCCTCTCTCCCATGTCTCTCACCAATCTGACTTTTATGTACGTTTTTTTCCTGTGAATTAATATAGGACAGTTCTCTTGCCCGTTTTAAAAAAAAATATTTTATACCAAATAAACACGAATCCATAATTCCACAATTGCAAAATATGTCCAATTTGCCAGCCGTAGGACACACTGTTGACCCGAAAATCGATCAGCTGCATTTCGCACAGTTCGTCCCGCTTAGACAAAGCAAACCGTGCATCACGTCTCGGCCGAACCACTCCACATCCCAGGAGAAAAAGAAGACGAAAGGAATCCACTAAATCAACCTTCCGATCTCGGTGGCGGCGGCATCGCCGAGGTAGATGGCCGGCCAGCGAGAGGGCCCCCTGATGCGCGGCGGCGTGCAGCCGCTGTCGCGCGGGTCCCGCATCGCCGCGGCGGTGGCCGTCGGCGTCACTCTCGGCTGCGTCTCCGCATTCCTCTACCCCGGCCTCCTCTCCCGCTCTTCCGACTCCACCCTCCGTTGGCCTCGCCGGGTACGCTCGTGCGTCGTTCCCTCTGTTGATTTCTTGTTACGTGGGTTCTGGGTGGAGTCGGGGGGTTCTTGGGGTTTGAGTTGGGTCAGTGCTTGCTGATTTGGGATATCTCGTTGGCTGGAAAGTTTTCCAATGTTGATCCACTTAATGTGAAATCCATTTTTGTTCGTATACGATTCCCTTTGGACGAATGCAACAGTAACGATGGGCGAATGCATCATGGAATTCTAGGCCAACCAGAGGTATGCGTGAGAACCGATGAGTTGTAGGGAATCGGGATGGTGTGTATTTTCCTGGTCCGGACCAATTAAGATCAAACTGTGAAGAACGCTTAAAAGGATGCAGTGATATGAATGTAATTGCCTAGAGATAAACAGAAAACGAAGTCATCAATTGCTAGGATCATATAGCCTTAAACTGGGTAATGAAATGCTCATACAAAGCAAATAGCTTAGCCCCAGTACATCAAAAGAGATGATTATTGTAGTGAAAAAGGGCAAGATTTTGCATTTTTGTCCTGCTTCTCTGATTGCTTCTATGCTTTGTAATCACTCAAGAATGTGGTAGGGCTGGTTATCACATCTGGTGAAGTGGTTGGTGGAATGATTGGTCCCTGGTATGCTTGTTAGTGATGTTGGCAGCACATGCTGCTAGATTGTGTTGCCAGAAATGAGCGATGCATATGGACCTTTGCCCAATCAATACTTTGTCTGGCAATGCCTGCAGCCTGTAGATTGTTCTAGTATTTCTTGTAGCAACACACACATCTATTCGTTTTATCCATTTACGAACAGACAATATTTCAAGCAGTCATATTCAATTTTATGGTGCCTATAGATGTGACCTGCAGTCAAGGTACTAGCAGTGGGCCGAATCAAGTAACATATGAGAATTAGGCTGAAACAGGATAAACACATAACTAGTTAGTGCTGGGAATTTCGAATTTCGAATAATCTGAGAGGATAGGGAACAGAAGTGTGAACTTCAACTTCTAGGTGATCCCAAGTTTTTTCATCCCATTGTCAGACACTCACTCTGCATGACCATGCCCACTTAGTCTCAATTCCTATCTTCACTGATTGAGATGGATAGCATAAAATTTTAAGATTATCTTTCTTTTGCTTTTCCATTTATCATATTCTAAAATACTGTGGGTCTGAATAGTGATCTTTGTTATCCTTGTAATGTCATCAGGGGTCTTAAAAGAAGCAAAACACCTCTCTGTCAGTCTTGCTAAGGACTTTAATTTGGTGGGAAATATTTCATTTTAACAAAATGTTAGTTTATGAAGGCATTGACTTGTGGTTCTTATGTTAGCAATTTTTTAAATATTTATATTTACCGTTTTCTTATCGTGAGAATGTTTTCTCTTTGTTGGGAACAAGAATGGTGGTGGTGGACTGGTGGTAGCTTCATTCCTATCTAAAGTAGATAATTCCAGCAGGCTACGCTTTAGAGCATTTTGGACTTCTACAACCTACTTTTTGTTTGACTACTATTTATATTGTCTACTGTTTCTAAATTATCACTTTGTATTTCAAATTATACGATCTATCTTTTCCCTTATAAACATGCATTATTTAAGGTCAACTATCAGCATTTAACATAGTGCATAATAAGATAAATGTAAGATGTTGTTGAAGTACAAAACTTTACTAATGAACACAAATTTAGCAATGTGGAAGCCATTTCAAGTGAATTTAGTGATGGTAACCAAGGAATCCTAAACCTTCTTGCACTTCAGATAGTCGTATAATCATTTCATTGCCAAAAACTTATAAGGTGCATCATGTATTTGTCTGCTCTTGGTTTGTATTCAGTGCATGGTTGTCACGGCGTCACCAAGTCGTCACCTTGGCGTCGTGGCGGTCCAGGGGGGACGCCATGGAGCTTCGCCGTGACAACCATCCTCCCCTACTCCCATCCAGTGGCTGCCCCCTGTCTTCCTCGGCTTCGGCCAGAGGGAACGGTCGGATCCAGTTGGATTATGGCTGTGGCGGGCGGGGCGGCGGGCGGGGAGGCGCGGGAGAGGAAGCACCGTGTGGGGAGGAGGCACCGGGAGAGGAGGCGCCGGGGGTGGTGGCGGGCGGCGGCGGAGGAGGCACCGGGAGAGGAGTGGAGGTAAGGCGCCGGGGAGAGGAGAGGAGGTGAGTTTGGGAGAGAGAGAAGTCGGCAGATTATATGAGGAGAGCGAGAAGGCATGTAGAGTATACATATGTTGGGAGGAGAGGAGGTGACCAACATATGTATGCATGTAGAGTGTATTTAACCCTGCGTCACCGTTTCTCACCGTGGTGTAGAGTGTATTAAATTCATTTTTCTGAAAAACGTTCGTATCACATATTGTTTTTACAATTATACTCTCTACATTTATTCTTTAGGCTGACTCAGTTGCTTGTGAGACATCTGTGGGAGTTGCCAACCTAAAGTCACAGTTGGCATCATTGGAGAGAAAAAATGCTGAATTTAGGAAGCAGATCAAGGAACTATCAATGAAACTTCAAATGGCTCGACAAGGAAAAAATGAGACTCTGTATAGGGGTGGTCCTTTTGGTACTGTGAAGGCTCTTAGAACAAATCCAACAGTTATTCCTGATGAATCCATCAATCCCAGATTGGCCAAGATATTGCAACAGGTTGCTGTAAAGAAAGAACTTATTGTTGCATTGGCAAACTCTAATGTGAAAGAGATGCTTGAGATGTGGTTTACTAACATCAAACGAGTTGGGATTTCAAATTATTTAGTTGTTGCATTAGATGACGACATGGAGAACTTCTGCAAGTCCAAAGATGTCCCAATTTACCGGCGGGATCCTGATGAAGGGGTTGACAACATTGGAAAGACGGGTGGAAACCATGCCGTTTCTGCACTGAAGTTTCGCATCTTGAGGGAATTCTTGCAGCTTGGATACAGTGTTCTCCTCTCTGATATTGATATTATATTCTTCCAAAATCCCTTTGACTATCTTTACAGAGATTCTGATGTGGAGTCCATGAGCGATGGCCACAACAATATGACAGCTTATGGCTTCAATGATGTGTTTGATGAGCCTTCAATGGGCTGGGCAAGATATGCACACACGATGCGTATATGGGTTTATAATTCTGGATTTTTCTTCATAAGACCAACAATTCCTTCAATTGAGCTTTTGGATAGGGTAGCTGGTCGCCTTTCTCGTGAAACCAAATCATGGGACCAAGCAGTTTTCAATGAGGAACTGTTTTTCCCCTCGCATCCTGGTTATGAAGGTCTTCATGTATCCAAAAGAACCATGGACATTTACCTCTTTATGAACAGTAAAGTTCTCTTCAAGATTGTGAGGAAAGATGCTCAACTGTGGAAGTTGAAGCCAGTGATTGTGCATTTAAACTACCATCCTGATAAGTCGGATCGCATGAAAGCAGTGATTGAATTTTATGTTAATGGAAAACAAAATGCACTTGAACATTTCCCTGATGGATCAGAATGATAAACTGCAGCTTTTCTAGCACAGCAAATGGCCATTCTTTGTATCTAGTGTTCTTGGAGCTCTGAATGAAAGCACAGATAGTGATTTCTATAAAGAATACAATGTCATTTTGGATCCATTGTGCTTGAGGTACAGATTTGCACTGAGCATCTAACTTGAATAGTTCTGTAGTTAAATGTATGACGCAAACATCAGTCTTCATACCTTGTGTACTTTATTTGACTTGACATTTTAATATTCTAGTTAATAATAATACGCAGTTACTTTTTGATATATGCAGTTGTCTTGCATTATTATCTAGATACAATATCTTTAGATGCTGGGTTTACTCACACGAGGTATCAAGAGGACGGGAAGGGAAATAAAAGAAACAGTGATAACACTGTAGAATAGGATAAACAAAAGTGATCAATTTCAGTGAATAGCTACTTTTATCTTTTTTTTTCCTTCTATCTTTATTGGATATGGTTAGCGCTCTCTCTCTCTCTCTCTCTCTCTTTTATTCTTGTTGATTCAATTTAGATTTCAATTTTTGCGGCGTATTGCTCATTTTATTTATGTACTCGTATCTTTTCGTAACCATTGACATGGTGTTTTGGAGCAGCGAGTATGTATAGTTGTATAGAAGCACCGTGTTTTTGCCCCCAAAGACGGCGACAACCTGGGCCAAAACTAAGGGATCGTTTTGCCGGACTTCGGCTTCAGTTTTGGGCTTTAAAACCGTTTTTCGGCTAAACGCGTGGGCTTTGAAGTCCAAAAATAAACTACGAATTTGAAACCGAACCTAAAATGAAGTACGCAATTTAAAGCTAGGTTTTTCTAGCTTCTTTTAAAGCCAGGCTTCTTCGAAGCCAAAAATGAAGAGATCGAGTCTAAAATAAACTACACAATTTAAAGCTGAGCTTTGTTAGCTTTTTTTGAAGTCAGGTTTCAAAGCTGAAAATGAAAAGGCCGAGCTCGGTCAAACGGGGCCTAAGTCAGGTCGACGGATTGCGAGGCAGAGGCCTGACCAATAGTGGACCTGAAGCCCTCGACACGGTTGGGCTAATTTGGGCTCAGGCGGGTTCGCCGAGCAGGCCTGGCGTGCGAGGCTGGGTGAAACTCTCCGCGGAACGCCGCAAGGCAGCACGAAAACAGCACGGACAAAACAGGTAGCTCATGGCAAAAACTTGTACCAAGGCCGGTCCGGGTAACGCGCTGCGCGGGGCCTGTTCTGTTCGGCTGCCGGCGTACGGCGCATCGCTGCCGGCGTCGGCACTCGACACGACTGCAAACATTCCCGATTCATGTCGACGTGTCATCTGAGACTAATCTTGTTGGAGCAAGTGCCCAGCTAAACGGAGCAGGCGGCCGGCGTGACTTGTCCGAAAGGTCCAGATAGTCGCCCGTACATATGCTGCCACTCTTCTGATTCAACGTCGATCTCGACGTTTTGCGTTCGTTTCGCCGAAAATTGCCATAGTTATTACACACCCTAGGTTATAAATCTTTGTTCTATCAAAGGACACTATTCGGTGGAAGTTCGCAGGAGACTCATCGTTCTATGATTCTATTTCCAACGGGGCTCAAATCAACTGCATCCAAATCGTCGGATCGTTATAGAATAGGACTCAAACTGTAAAATCGATCGACGTTACACGAAGCTCCTCAAGGCATTCATCTATTCCTCACGCTCCAATGTATTCCAATTCTCACCCATTATTGGAGTCGACACAGCGCCACAGCCCAAGTTTTTTTTTTTGTGTACGGCTCGTCGAGGCTTCAGCTCCGTCTCTATCCTAAGCCAGAAAAAAGAGGAGCAGAATAGCGTAAAAAAATACTTTTTTCAATGAATGAAAACTAAAATTAATAACGTCTTTGATATTGATAAGATCTTATTCCTAAGCTATCATAATTTGTTTGGGACAGAGATTCGTTGTTGTTGGCTCATCAAGGTTCCATGCCTGGGCCCTAGATCTCCACGCACGCATTCCATCATATCAGCAGCATGCACGCACGCACGTTATCCTCCTCATCTGCCGTAGCCGGATTGCGCCGCGGTGTTTGCGCTGCATGCGTGCCAACAACTAAGATCAAATCATCCAGACTGTACTGGCCAGCTAGTGGCCACGCGAAGGATTGGGGGGGCAGTCCGGCTCGAGCTTGCCGGGGCCGGCGGGCAAAGTGGTCGCCGCCGAGGCGCCAGTGCGGTGGGGCAGCGACGGCTCGCTTTGCACTTGTGCCCGCTTCCTTGCCGGCGTTAAACCGGCCTCGCGCGGGCATGATTGCTTTCCTGCCCTGCATGATTCGATCACGAGCACTATTTTTTCCCCTTCTCCTTTGGGGATGTGCGTAGATGTCACAATGGATTCATTGAACAGCGAGGATGAATGGATGAACCATGCATGCAAGTACTAGCGTGCAGTATCCTACCGGTAATAAGCTAGACCTTGATGCCATGCTACTACACTTGAAAGTACGTAACGGCTGTTACCGGTGCATTTCCGAGGTATGGTAGCCCCGTGGCGATGGAATGGACGCAGGGTGTGCAGTGCCGGGGACAAGCTGCCAAAGTCGCGCATTGCGTGTATTTTCGCGCCTGCATGGTTGTCGGTCTTTCTGAGGTCAGTTTTGCCTGACGAAAAAGGCACCGCATGCATGCATGCGCCACACATCCGATCAGCTTTTGAAGGCGGTCACTTAACTGGGCCATGCCATGACTCCACGATCGACCGTGAAAAAAGCTCGCTTTCTCTAGCGCACAGGCTAATTGCCTCGTTCATCGAACTAAAGCGGTCTTTTCTCGCTGCTAGCTAGCGATGCATGGGCGCAATTGTATCACTATGGAACAAAGACATGCCATTATCCGAACCCATTTGGCATCGATCTGCATGCCGATCGAGTACTATATATGAGCTCATGGTCACAGGAGAATGCAGACAATGGCAAGCTCAAGTAGCACTGCACTGTCTCGAACTCGTCGTTTAGACGTAGGTATGGAAGAATTATAAGTACGTACACGCAGAGGCTAATGATTGTCTTCCTCTCATCTCACGCGCGCTCCATGGAACACTACCTTCAAGAAAAAAATAATTGACCGGGAGAGGACATAGAACCAGATCGACCTCTTGCTAACTGATCTAATTAACTGTGAAATTATTTGGAAAGACGATAGAATGTGCATGCATGTCCATCCTGCACACCAGCATGTAGGATATAAGAATTGAATAGCTGTGCATCGATCACGCGTGCAACTGTACAGGGAAGAAGAAACTAGTATTAACCCCATGCCCTAAAAGAAGGCCTGTGCAAAGTGCTTGTTGGGGGGCAGAAAAGGAGGGGTCAGGTCATGCCTCTCCATGGCCACACCTTCCCCCCACCCCCTAAAAAGGAGCTCCCACTATTTGCTCCTCTCTCTCTCTCTCTGCTTTTGGTCCAAGACCTTGTGCTTGTCCACTACACCTCGACTCAACACTAGGGTTCTACCGGCTCTCATGGCTCCTGCTAGCTAGACTGCTACCGGGGATAGGGCCCTTTACCAAGCCTCAAAAAAGCATCGCCCAGTCTCTCTTATTGCTTGCAAAAAATGCAGCATCAAGTGTCGTCTTCTGACTTGTTAACTTTACGACAGTCTTGGTGCAGCCTAGTGATCGAGGTTAATGGAATGGAGGTTCTGCCAAGGGCTAGACATCCAACATGGATCAATAAGAGAGAGTTAATCGTAGTATGACATGCTGATACTTTAGCTAGGGAAACTGCTGATCCCCTCACTTGTCCATCTGCTCGGTTGGTGCTTGCTGAACTCTTTCGTATGAGCAGCCATCGCCCATGCATGCCCATGGACATGTAGTGCAGAGATGTTCGGATAAAGTCTTCTGTAGAGGTGTCGCATCGATCCAATTCAAACAGACAAAAAACAGCTTGATGCTTGCAGACGGAGTTATCTGATTCACTCATGTAAACAGCACATGATCGAAGATAGTCATCTCCAATATATCTTTACAAATCTCCAATATATCTTTACAAATCTCCAATATATCTTTACAAATCTCCAATATATCTTTACAAACTCGGCTTGCTCATCCAATCTGATTGAATTCCTGTTGAGGTTCCTTTACTTATTGAAGGAGTTAGACACAGGTTTCTTGCTAACTAACTATCAATTGCATGTTTTATGACGACAAGGTTGTGAAAATGAAGTTCTCGACATATACCAGGGGTCAGTATAGTATATGAGTTCTCTTGTGTAGTACAATATATATGACCCAAAAGAAGAGAAATCTCCACTGGACTTCAGAAAAAGCTTACCCTTTTTCCTTCTTGGACAAAGCCAAAAGCACGCATTCCCGACTATTACAAAGGCTGCAAAAAGGACCGACGGTATCATGATTTGTTCAGAATTGGATTGAAAATTCGCTCAGCTTATGGCCCATTTTGACCCACATATGAGAAAGCGAAAACTTTCTGATGTGTCGAGCCGATGAGTACTCCACGCACTTACATATATCAAGGACGTTCCCATCACGCCCTCCGTCCTTTGTAATTAAAAAAACTTGCTCAATCTGATTGATTAGAGAAGACGTCGATAAATTAATTAGCGCAGACTTATATCGAGGTGCTATCGTGAAGACCCACGGTATGGAACTTTGGATGATATTTGAACGGATAAGATTTAATTAGACTTGAGCATTTTGCGTATAATCCCGTACGGATTGAAAATTCATATACGAGGTTATCCCACCACCTCAGATATAGTTAGTTGCATCTTATATATCCAAATCGCATCCAACGGTCCACTTGTGAGTTTGCGTGACAATACTTAAGGCATAGCTAGTAATGCACTAGTTACTTGTAACACACTAGCTAGGTCCAAAATTCACTCAGTCCAATTCGTATGGTGGGACAGGACCGACGCACGCGTGACAACTCGTTTATATTTTCCCTAAAAGGGGTCGATCTGGAGATGCTACATTTAAGCGGACTAACACGTGAGACCAAGTGCTGCTCCAACTAACTTTTGATTTAAGATTCTAACTAAAATTACATTATAACGACTGTTAGTTTTATCTTAAAAATATAAAAAAAGAGAAGAAGCATTTTATATCGTCAGACAATGCAAAGGAACAAAGAGAAAAAAAAAGTCAACAAAGCTAAAATAAACCAACAAAAAACTAGAGACTAAAATTGTTTAAAATATGGTCTAAGGACACACCGTGGATTAAAAAAGGAGAAGCATTGAACACACATATCCGCTTGCGAGTACGTACTTCTACTTTCTATATACCGTTTAAACGAATAAGCTATACCTATTTATTCTTTTGAGCACACTCTAATAATAATTAGAAAATGCAATAAAGTGAGTTCTATGAAAATTTTCATCAAAATCTACTTTTTATAGCATAAGTTTTGTATATACTCTATTTATATATGAAAAATGTATATAGAAAAAAATAAAGGATTCCGATGAATTTTTTTCAACCATGTCAGATTGGAGCATATTAGAATTAGTATTTTAGTATACTAAAAATCATAAAGAGATATAACATATTCGTTTAAGTAATATATTAAAGGGAGTGTCTATACAACATTCGATTATTTTTGGAGGCAAAAACAGTCATATTTTAGAATGTTGGATGGTGATCCAACGCTCTATATCTTTTTTTGGAGGGTGTGCTTATATGAGATTTTTTTTTTGGAGTGGGTGCTTATATGAGTGGATCCGTTGGATAGAGATCCAACGCCCTCAGATCATCTGACTATTTTTACCTTCAAATACAGTTGAATGTTCTATAGCACTTCTCTATATTAAAATTGAAAGTATGTACTCTTAGGAAAGGTTTCCTATATATACACACATGGCAGGAGGATTACCTTGGATCTCGATTGGCCAGCGGATCATGGATAGATGATAGACGAGCGTAGTAGCGCAAGTGTTTGATTCGTTGAGGAGGGGGCTCGTCTGGCGGTAGACAGCGACGTTGTCGATGGATGGGCCGGGACGAGCGAGGCTGCGTGGGTCGGCGTAATAATTTCGCGGGAGAAAAGGGGAAAAAGGTAAAGATCGTGGGGACCCGTATGTACGTGCGCGCAGCTAGGCCACTAGCCGGCCGGCCGGCCGGCCAGTCCAAGGCCACCTTCTTTTGTTAGATTCCAGCAGCGCCCGTCCTAAGATTCGCTTCCCCCCTCCGCCGTCCGTCCGTCTCTCTCTCCGCTCCGGGCGAGCCGCGATAACGACCCGGCCGGCGCGCGCGGCCTGATCGCCCCCATCACCTGTGTCCATCCCTCGCTGGCACTGGCCTTTTTGTAGATCGATCATCTCGTACCGCAGCTAGCAAGCTAGGTAGGTACGCAATACCCATGCCGCTCGATCGCCGGCCGGCACTTGCAGCTCGGCGCTTGGAAGTACGTGGGCTGTTGATTACCTCGGTGTAAAACAAGGCGATGTAACAGATGCACAGCATGTGTTGTCGGCCGATGTGCATAGCTACGGATAAAATACGTACGCCACACATGAAATCTCACCGATGGGTTGCTAGCGCGCGTGTTGTGATATATGTTGGCAATGTAATGACCCGCCGGCGGGCTAGCTAGTTTATAGGTGGATTCTTTTGGACTGTGACTTATAGCTTAAAATTTTAAATTCTGGTTGTTCGTGAGAGACAGTACGTAGAGAAAAATAGTCGTATACGATTTTAGCTGGTATAGTTGAACTCAATATATTTTTTACTATAATGATCCTGTTGATATTACCTTAAGAAAAACACACCGTTTAAAAACTAATTACTGTAGTTCGTAAAAGCCAAAGCCGACTGAAAGTCAAAACGAACCCACCCATACATATTTGTGCACTCTGCATGTGTCTCTAGCATCTCTGTAAGATTTTATTAGAATGTTTTTTTTTGCAGCAGTCATTGTGATGTGATTTGTATTTTTTACCACAAATTGAGTGCTCTAGTTAACCGGCCGTAACTTATTCGTGAAACAGATCAAATCACAATGAAAGTAAAAGGCGGGGACGTGTTCATGTCAAGATTGAAATGTGACAATGGGACAGATGCTTCGGCAAGAAGTGGACAAGGGACGTGTGCAAACTATGATTTTTCTAGAAATGGCTCTGAGCTCATGATATCACCCCATCACCTAATCCTCTGAGATCGGCGTTCCTTATGCTTCTCTTTTTATATATCATTTTCTTCGACCTATTATGTTTTGATAATGCCATTGATCGTCGTCACTGCATGCCCACTATGTTGCAAACTCGAAACAATTCTTGATCTTGTCTTATACTGAGAATCAAACTTAAGTTAATTAACCGATTAAGTAACGCGAAGAAACTAATCTGTCAAGGACAGGCCGGCCATTCTTTCCAAAAGATTTCGAAGGTCTTAGCTTGCAATAGACACAACAAATTTGATCCGGCTTCTTGGACAAAAGATATGGACACGAAATTTATTAGCTGCTGTGTGTATCTTTTCACTAGATATTCTGAAAAACAAATGGTCCCTTAGATTGTCTGGCAAACTAAAATAAGGCCATTTGTCACTTATCTCAACCTAAAATTGAAACCGGTCTATTAATTTGCTCCAAGTAATTGAGCTGCATAAGTCATATGCATCAGGTAGACCTGTTTGGACGAGTCGTATTTGGCTAGAACTTAATTTATACTACTCTTATTTTAGTATCAACCCGATCTCTCAACGATCATGCAAATATCGACCTAATCATACTCTTTTGGGTCAGGTAATGCGAATGACATAACCTTCTTTGACCAAACTATATCGAGGCTGTTCAATATGCTTTTCTTTCATGTTGCTAATTAATGGGAAAAGGGAAATATACAATGACAAAAAAAAGAGTGCCAATAATTAACCATCTTTCATAGAAACAAATATAAAATAGAGTAGTAGCTGATATGGTCTAGCAAGCTTTAGTGCTTCATGTTTGATGACTAGACAAGAAGACAAGAAGTAACATCTCAACAACCATGCAAAGCATCGATGCAAGAAGCTAGCTAGCTAGGGGATGCCGGCAGTATGACAAAACCATGGACGTAAATTTCTCCAAAAGAAAGAGAAGTTGTTAACCTTACAAGAAGAAGCACAGACGAAAGCGAAGGGAAAAAAAAAGGTAAACAAGCAAATCAAAATCATCACGCCAAGAACTTGTGACGATCGATGATTGAAAATCGATGCAAGTCTAAAAACTAAAACTATGATCACCTCCTCCTCGACCACCTCGCTGCAACCAATGTGTACGTGAGCCATTCCTTTAGCTCCCTACGCTTACGCTGTTTCAAAACCCTACATGTGTGTGAGCCATTGATTTCATGACACACGAGAGCTAGCCATACGCACGTACGTACGTGCGTGCGACGTCCCAATGCATGGATGCGTCCGTCCTCCTGCTGTTCCACTTACCGAGGTTGCATTTGCATTGGTGAGTTCGACCTCGATCGATCATGGCCTCCACGCGCTTGCCCACACGAGAGGCTGCTCCTTCCACGCAAGAAACACGCCTGCTCCGGCCGCCGAGTCGTCCGTGCCGGCCTCGCGCATCGACCAGCCCTCTCGGTACCGGCGGAGCAGTGACCGCACGTCGTCGGCTACGTCCTCGCTGAATGCCACCGGAGAGAACCCGGCTGACCGCATGCGCCGAGCCCATGCCGCCGCTGTCTCTCGCCGCTCCATGGACTCCGACGCGGGGCACGAGACCAGGTCGACAATGGCACGCCCTGCTCCCCTCTCCAACGCCAGCTTCTCGTTGCTAGTCTTCGGGAAGCTCTCCTCTAGAGAATCCATGTAGGCCGAGAAGAACCGTAAGCCCTCGCCGAACACCTTCAAGAATGCTGCCTCCGTGTCGCCGCCTTCGTCGGGGTCATACGCCACCAGGTCGGCCTCCTCCTCGACGACGGTGACGACTCGCGGGTCGAGACGGCGGAGGGACGCGGCGAACGCGTCGCGCCGGCAGGCGCCGCCAGGCACCACACCGCGCAGCGAGTTGACGCAGTTGACAGCGAGGGCGGTGGTGGCACCGCCCTCGCGCAGGTCGAGCTCGTCGAGGTCGAGCTCTGCGAGGTCCCCTGCGTGGTGCACGGCGCGGAAGCGGAAGGGCACGCCCATCAGCCGGGCGAACTTCTCCATGCGCTGACCGATCTCCCGCATCACGCGCTGCACGGCCGCAGTCGGTGCGGACGGCGCGGCTGACACCACGGTGGTGATCGACAGGTGCGGCGTGTCGTCGGCGGACCGCGTGGCCAGCGCCTCGAGCAGCGTCGGCCACTGCGTACAGAACGTGTTGCTCAGGTCGAGGATGTGAAACCTCTGCGGCTCCGACGACGCCGCCGCGGCCTCCAAGAAGGACTCCAGGATGGCCCCATTGGCGGCCACGTGCCCGAACGACGACCAGGGGCTGAGCTCCTGGAACTGCAGCGCCGTGCGCCGCGTCGAGTCGAACGACGTGTTCCGGTCGGACGCCGCCGCAAGCGTGCGCAGCGTCCGCGGCCCGGACGCAGTGAGCCGCGCGAAGAGCCCCTGCAGGAAGTAGGACGCCAGCTTCTGCTCCACGTCGCCGTACGGCGACGCCAGCTCGTTGAGCATCCACATCAACTGCTGCACGCGCTGGCTGTCGCGCGCCGCAACCGCGCGCGCGCACTCCAGCAGAAGCTGGCTGCCCCACCTCCCCGCCTCCTCCCCACCGCCGCCGACGACGCTGTCCCTCGCCGGACGACGACGCCGGGGACGAGAAATCGAGGTTGAGGTCCGGCGGGAACGACAGGTCGGCCGCCTCGAACAGCGCGTGCCCCGCCCCCGCGGTCGTGGACGACGTGGACAGCGGGGCGTCGGCACCGTCGGCGTGGGCGTGGACGACCTCGGCGGCTGCACCGGCGGGCCGTGCGAGTGGAAGTGCCTCGACGAGGAGGAGGAGGAGAAGTCTTCATCCATGCAAAGGTGGTGGTGGGCGTTGCCGCATTCTTCTTGGTACGGCTCCAGGTAGTACGGCTGCTGCTGCTGGTGGTGCTGACTATAGTAATACTGACCGCCGCCGCCGCTGTTGCTGTGGTAGTAGTAGTTGTAGGAGGCGTTGGTCTGGTGGGAGGACGACCTTGAGCTGCTCGAGGTGGTGCTCCTGGAGTTGTAGGAAGCCGACTGCTGCTGCTCGGAGGCTTGGAGGCTAACCAACCTAAACAACGTATCCATGTAAGCTACGGCGAGGCAACATAAGCAGCAGTACTACTACCACCACAAGCTTCTGTGCCCTGTTACAAGGGTTAGAGCAAGGTGGTAACAAGGGCTTTTAATGGCGAGCCGAGCAGTGCGTTGTGTACGTAGGAGCTAGCTAGCTTCCTATCTATCTAGGAGGCCAGGCTATGTAAATTGTGAGTAATCTAAAGGTGTGTATTCTTTTGAGTGGGAAAAGCCCTGCGTGATGCGCTCGCTTTCTTTCTTTCTGCCTCCTCTCCGCCGGTTCCACTTCTCTTTTGGTAAAATCGATAATATTTGCCGTGCTTTTCGCCGGATCGATGAGAGGAGGGAGGAGCTGAGAAAGGAAAAAAAAAAGTCTATCGGGAGGGCTTAAAAATTCTAGCACCTGATGTCTTTTTATTGTATCATGTATCGTCCCCGAATTACTCTAGGGGGGATTGCCGCGCGGGGGCTTGCCCACGTCGCCCATGCAGCGAGCGGCTTGCCGTCGCCGCCCAGCGCGAGCGGCCGACGCGGGAGCGATTTATTCGTACGGTCACCGAGGTAATAACCGTAGTTTCTCGAATTACGTCTGGTCCCCGGTTCTCAAAAGGTCCTGGATTTTTTGACCCTCCGCTTTTAATTACTCTAGGGGATTGCCGCGGGCTTGCCCGTCGCCCATGTGAGCGGCCGTGGCGTGGAGCGATTTCTTCGTGCGGCCACCGAGGTAATAACCCCGTAGTTTCTCGAAATTGCGTCATGGTCCCCGGTTCTCGCAAAAGGTCCTGGATTTTTTGACCCTCCGTTTTGCGGGATGCCCCGCGTTTTGAAATTGCGCACGGGTCCCGCTTTTACGTCTGAGTCCCCGCGATTTTTTACGTACATGTCCTCGCTTTTTTGCAAAGAAACCCTTTACTTCATGCGAAAATACGCATATACCCTTGGATTTTTTTAAAATAATTTCTCGCGATTACGGTGCCTGGCGCGGCGTGGCGCCGCGCCTACGCAGCTAGTTATTATTGTGTCATGAAAAATCTGCCTATAAAAATATGTGAAAAGATAATCTATTATGGGAATTGTTTTAGTGTCATCTATAGGTGATATAGAAGATATTATAGACATCAGTTGTCTATATGATTGTATATGTTCTTAGTGGTGGTGGCGAGGTAAGAGAATGAGTTATTTGAGATTATCTCAATATTGATATTAATACTAGATGGTATAATCCAAAAAAGAAACTCAGTGCTAGATTTTTTGGCCCTATTCTTGGAATTTTCTTCCGTTGAGGAAGGGACGATGCTTGGTTCCTATGGGAGGGGTTCTTCAAATCTACCGGGGCAACTATCTATGTTGTAACTTATCATAGACTGTTTAAGAACCGTCTGTGATAACCACCTGTTATCACAGACATATGAATTTAGACAGTTCAGGAACCGTCTGTGATGACCCTTTCTATAGTAGTATCTCTATATTGCGTTGAACTTGCACCTCTGGTTCTACATGCAGAGCTTCTTATACTTCTTTATTAAGTATTTGTTGCGAACTGGGTGTGGAAGTTCGATGTAAAATGCCTCATGCACCAACAAGTCTCCACGTCATTCCACTAACATGGTGGTTACATCTCATGCTACATGGTGCTCATCGCCGACAACAAACCGGCGTTGCGGTCTGTGATCAGGCAAACATTGGGCCAAACTTGAACTAAGACTTCCTTTGCATTAGCTAGAAATCATTGTCAGCTATTCGTGTTCTCATTTTCCACAATTACGAAGGATACATGGTAGTACTTGAATCCCTCGATTACCTATCAAAACACTCAAAACACTCGATCAAGGATGAAAGAATTAGGTCCCTTTAAGGGGTGCACCCTCTTCATCTTATTTATGTAAGTCCTAGGATTTGCTTCAGAAATTTGATGCGACATTCTTGAGATAAAGTCGTAGATCTCCTCGTATATGCTATACATTCCCTCTATAACCTTCCTCCCCACCCGCCACACTTTAGCATAGCTCACGGGAAACCCATCATGTTCACCACATCTGCCATCAATAGATTCGGTCAAATTGTGACATCTGCAATGACCAAGTGACTAATCAGGTTGGCAACGTATGACAAGGTCACATTCTTGTGCTTGTGCGGCGCCTCAACAAACTCACAAGTGTGATTTTTCACCATCGTTATCCAGAAGTCCATAGTAGTGCCCTTGAATTTTTGTGCACAGACCTTCCCAGGGCAAGAATCATCCACACACTTTATTGCATACGTGTTGGGGTTCGATCAGCACACCCGATATATACAACATTCATGGTAGTCAATACGGGTTGCCCACTATCTCAATATACCTTCATTTGGCTCAAAATTCTGAGCATGTCTCCTTAGGTATCCAACATTCAGACCGACGCCAGGTTCCGTTGTGCCACCACTCCCCACCAATAGCAGACTCCACTTCGCCACCACCATCCAAACGTGGCACTTCCACGTCGCCACTCCCACTAGGCTCACCCCTGCTCAATGATCCCCCTCTCCACAAACTACACATTGACCATCGGCCTCCCATATATCGCCACATTAGGATTGCTTGCAATATGTATGTACTGCCCCATATAGTGCTATCTGTCGCCTTCACAATCTCCCAAAAAAAATTCCCCTAAACCTCCAACCATTATGGTGATCATCGCCTCGATGACAAGTTTCTTCCTACCTATCTCCCTATCAAATGCACTCTGTACCCATGTCCTTCAAATCCGGAGCCTGGATCACGGTTCGTTCACAATTTGTTAGGTCCGCCACGTGTGGCCCGTCTTGTACGACATCCTCCCCATAGAACATAAGTAAATCTTATATATCCGACATCATGTACCTACCACAAATACAGATGAAATCCACTTAATTTCGCCAATACTAAATAGAACTAAACATAACAAAAAATAACCATTCATATCTGCATAACTGAACCAATTTATCATACATGCATACATACATACATACATACATACATGCATACATACATACATACATACATACATGCATACATGCATACATACATGCATACATGCATACATACATACATACATACATACATACATACATGCATACATACATGCATACACACACATACATACACACATACATACATACATGCATGCATACCATACATACATACATACATACATACATACATACATACATAATCTTAAATTACAAAGTCATGCAAAATACTAAAAATAATAATGCACATTTCTTCCATCATTTTCTATATATTTTGATCTTACCAAAGCAGTGCAAATGATATATATATTGTCTGCAATTGAATTAATTAGTACAATTAAATAGTTTCAATATAGAGATATCTACTGCATCAGTCAATATTATATTATTTCCTACATGATAATTTCATCAAATAATACCATGCATATCATTATCTCAACTAAGAGGTCGTTACCACGGCTACTTAAACAACATCATCAACATGAACTAAACATATACATCAACTAAGTATGATTATCTAACACATTCTATACTACAAGCAACCATTACGCTAATTGCACGCTAATGATAAAATAAATACATTACTTGCACACGAACAAATCATACCTCTTTTTGAAGCTCTCCACCAGATCTACACTTTTCACAACTACCTAATCTTGTAAATTCCCAGAAAACCACCTCATTGATTTGAATATCTTTTTTCTTCTCTTCTCTTCTCCCTTCCTTCTTTCCCAAATGCAAAACAGCAAAAATGACAGGGGGCGAGCGGAGGATGATAGCTAGCGACAAATTTTATGCACATGGTCCCCTGGTGGCCCACCGAGTCCTACCGCGATGCGACACCGCAGTAGCGAGCTGCTGCGCTTGGGCATTGCGGTAGGAGTTGCCGAGCTCAGGCGGCGCGATAGGGCTATAAGGCCCGTCAGCTGCCGTGCTCACTTGTCGCCTACCGCGCTGGACCAATGTCCCATAGTGGCCACCTCCTGTCACAGTGGGGGTAGCGTAGCAAGTAATATGCGTTGTTTATCGCTACTGCTGCGGTCACAGAGGGATCAGAAAAGCAAATTTAAAAAATGAGGGGCTAGATTTAAAAAAATGTACTATAGGATCAGATATACACAGAATTCGGGATAGGGCAACTCACTGTAACTCCATCAGTACTGTTTCGTTTTCTACCTTATGTTGACGAGCGATACATATAAATGCTTCACGTATCACAAATTATACTTGCGGTTAACTTGATGCTAAACCAGCTGGTATCAATCATCAGGTATCAGCTAGATAAAAATTGGAGTTATCGTTTCACATGGTTTAATCTTGAGTATGTTAAACGTATGGTGCCGATGGTTAGAGGTATGTTTGAATACATGAATTTTGTAAGAATAATGTAAGGTCCTGTTTGAAACGTGGATTTTTTTTATTCCAACTGAAATTGAAATGTAAATGTGGAATTTCTGCTGGATTCTAGCGTCACAAACAGACTCCTTAGGTCGTCAATCCAACTTAGGTTATGGCTTTCGGCTTCCGAAAGCCAAGAAGGTGGAATAAACACATAGTTTCTTAATTTTAGCTTTTTTTTTTGCTTTTTTGTTTTTGCTTTTTTGTCTCTTTTTTTCTTTGTATTGTCTCTGAAGATATAATAATATTTTTTATTTTTTAATTAAATAACTTAAAAAACTAATAATTATTATAATATAATTTTAGTCAAAAATCAAGACCGACAACCGAAGCTGGATTGAACGGCCCCTTAATCTAACGCACGCTATTTTCAAGTATGCCATACGCACACCTGTTATCTGTCTACCGATAAGCGATAACTAATACCTCAACTAGACATCACTACGTTTGGCCGTCTCAAGTCCAGGATAAGAATTGAAGGCATGCACACATGCCCACCGCAACAATCCTGGCACGCAGCGAGACTAGTGCGCGTCTGAAACGACCGTTCAAGCCGGGGAATGACGGCAACCTTGGAGGGCTTTGTCAGGCATCCACTTGGAGGGCTTTGGAATTTTGGATCTGTTCTTTTCGATTGAATCTAATGGTTTTTTGTTTTTGTTATAATATATAATTTTTAAACAGGATATTTTCTTAAGACGGGATCTACAAGTTAATTGTAGTACACGTTAAAAGCCTAACGTCTGTATTAACCAAAATCGCAATCGGGTATCTCTCTCCGTAATTTTTATCGTAAACAGCTAAAATTTAAAAATTTCAGCCAAAAACTATAAGTCACAGCCGCGCCAAACATACCCAAATTTGTCAGGCATCCACTGCTGAGGCGAGAAAAAAAATCCCTAGCTTGCATGCCTTACCTTCCAGGATGTGTGCTCATCCTCCACGCAGAAGCAGTGCTACTCATCGTGCGGTGCACACACGCACGAGACATGAGAGAGGCTAAAGAAAGAAAGCAGGTTAGCACGGCAGAAAAATAAAGAAACAAAGCAAAAGCTGGAGCACAGCGTGCGGTGGCCAGCAGCCCACCACCGTCGTCGTCATCAAGGCCTACCAGTCGTTGGAAGAAAATTCCAGGGGAGAGGCTAGGCCTCGCTTCTTATTTGGAGCTTTGACTTATTTTATACTATTTATAAATTTCGTTTTTTTATACTTTAAATTTTTTGAGCTTTTTTGCTGGTTTTTTTTCGTATTTATTTACATTATACGTGATGAGCTAACATATTTTTTTTATTTTTAAATTTAATTATGTCAAATAAGCCTCCGTCAGGTATAATATTTTTTCAACCAGCTACAGTACTTTTCAGCCATAAGCCACCCAAAAATGCTCTTTTGAGCAGGGCTAAACCCCTACCTTCTAAGGCTCTATCTAAGATTTTTCCACGTAGCACTACTAATCTCAAAGCATAGCAAGCTCATCTCCCCCTCCCGGCTCTCCTCTCTCGTCCTCGTGCTCCTCGTCACCTGCTGCATCGCGCATCAGCCACCAACGCGCCTGCATCTTACTCCCTGCCGCCGGGCTCCACTGGTCCTGCCGTCAACTCGCCTCCCACGTACCCTTCGCTAAAGCACATTTCCAATCCCTGTGATCAATCTCCTCCTATCTCTTCCAGTGCCGAATCAAACCAATCATTCTCCTTCAATTTCACTTCCTAGTTGTCGATTTCCTTCAACCCAATCAAATCAATCCCATGCATTGCGTACTGCTTCCTTCTATCGCTTTCCAGTATTAATTAGAAGCAAAATTATGATCCAAGTGATCAATCTCCTCCTGTACAATAAATGTATTGCTATTGTGGTAAAGACGATGCAAGGAGGAGGAAGGAACCATGAGAGGAGCCCGATGGCCTCTTCTCATGAATCCATGGATTCTTTTAGCAGCAATAGGGAGCGAGGAGTCCGGGGAATAAGGTGGCAGCGTAGCTGCCCAAAGGAAGTTGAGCCCGAGGAGTTCCATTAACAGCGGCCGGAGACGACGGAGCTCCGGCGAGGTGATGGTGCTGGAGAGGAAATAGGTGGGGGGGGAATGCGAATCGCACACGGTACAGGGGGAGGCTGCCAGATCCAGATGTTAATGATATTTTTAGATAGGACCTTAGATGTTAATGCGAATCGCACAAAATAGGCGAGGTGAATTGGGAACATGCTTTGAGATTGGTGGTGTGCTACTTGGCAAAATCTTAGATAGGACCTTGGAAGGTAGATGCTAGGGCCCCTCTCGTAGAATTTTCTTCCCCTGCCGTATATACACATTCTTTTACATCGCCTTTTAGATATTAGAGAAATTAAGGTCCTATATACATGACAATTCTTTTGGATTTTGTCGCAAATTAATCGCCCCAGTCGTTTCGCTCCTTTTGGAAGGCCAAAAAGACGGGCCTGTCTGTCGCACATGTAGACGAGCTTAGCCTCTCGATTGGCTCCTAAAAGATATGTTTGGTGTGTCTCCTTTGTGCTGCGGTGCTGCCTACAGCTGCATGCATTGCAGGCTGCTGCTGCAGCTGCAGCTGATGCTGGTGCTGCTCCCCTATCCATCTCATTACCTAATATCGTATGTTTGTGCAGTGCAGTGCAGTGCAGTGATGGGGTCATGGAAATGCAGGGTTGGGGTAGGTCAAGTCTGAGGAAAAGTACTGACTGAGAAGTCGGTGTTTGCTGTCTCTGTGTGTGTGTGTTGAGCTTGAGATTATGTAATGAGATATATTTGTTTGTATTTTAGCCGATATAGATGGAGTTGGGATAGTGTCTCCTACAATTAATTTGTAGACTTTGTCTTTAAAAGATAATTCGTTTGAAAGTTAGTTACTGTAAAAAGTTAAACCATAATTGTAATGAAATCACCCTTTGACTGCTGCGTTGTAGCCGGCATGCACCTTGATGATTTGGTTGGTGAGGGTTTCGAAAATGAGGGATGGAGGGAGAGGGTCCATTGTTGATCATGTTGGTTAGTTTCAGACTTTCAGTTCACTGAAGCACTGAACTGGAGGAGGCATGGCGTGTCATGAAAAAACTCTGATGGTATAACTTCTCTGAGAATAATCTGATCCGGCCATTTGGCACTTTCTTTCAGAAAAAATAACCCCAGAACACATTCTCTCTCTCATTCATATCCGTGGGTCATTGACTCATGGGTTTTTGTTTAACGCTCCAACTTGTCCTGTCAAGTCACAATATTGAGGAACTGTTATTGCAGCAACCGTGGGTCATTGGTTGGTCCATATAAAAAATAGTTTAATTTTTGTAGGCATAAGAAAAAATCCGTGTTTCAAACAGAGCCTACAATATGTAGCTACGGTTACACAAACAGTTCGAGACTGCATACTACCGGCAATATTCATCAAATCTCTGTGCGTCTTCTACCCTCATTAGAACCTATAGGTTCTAAGTCGGTCATGATCTAAAATGTGCAGTAGGTTATAACACAACAATATTAAGACTGAGCAAACGAAAGGATTAGGATCAAAACCCGAAAAATCCACAAACATGCATAACTAGCTTTTCGATGTTGTAACAATGTTTTTTTTTCAAATCTAGCCTTTCTATATACGAATTTTCAATTTTGACTTCCTCCATAACCACCGAAGCAGTTGTAGGTGACGCGTATTATATACCGAGCTAACCGAGATCAGCAGCCAGCTGCAGTTATTGGTACCAGTATATACACCCTGTACACCCAACAAATAGAATTTCCAGTCCAATGATTTGTCTGGCGTGCCCCCGGCTAGCTTCCATGCTCAGTTTGGATTGCCAGAGAAATCATACAAATCATACGAACCAACAAGTAGGACTGAAAAATGACAGAAAAATATACATTATTCCAGAGGTGCAACTGTTCTTATCTAAATCCCCTGTTTTTCTCCGATTTGGTATCCACAAATCGATAGCTCTGATGCAATTATCCCAGATGTTAGCCCCGCTGTACCTGAAGGATTACAGAGCCAATTAGTCGCCAGGCAAAATCCAGAAGACGGCATGTTAACATCTTGGAATCGAATGCATCTATCCTCATCGGAGAAAATTAAGCCAGCTTTGCATCCCAATCGTGAAGAGAATCTCCGAAGTGGATTCATCCGGCAGCCGATCGACGCCCGATGCACTCGCTTTAGCTGCCATGCCGGAAGCTCTCTCTCTCTCTCTCTCTCTCTCTTCTCTCTCCCCCTTTGAGTCAATCCAAGGGAGCCAAAGTACGGCGACACCATCATCACACGTTTGTCTCAGGACTCAAAGCAATCACGCATGCCTACATAAAACTGCTGCTGCCCGGTGTCTTTTTCTCTGCTTTGTCTTCTCCCCGATCTTCGATGTTCAACGACATCATCCATCCCCTTTCCTACCACCGGCCGTAGACCCGCAGCCATACGGGCAAAAAAAAAACCCTGCATGGTTAACATCTCCAGTACATGAGCCACGCTTAGAAGACTTTAGTCCCATCGTTATTGTATTTTCCTACACACTGTTGGGTCAGCTTTGAGTGGTACAGAAGTACGCGAACAATGTTCAGATTGGAGAATGCGAGCTTCAATGTCATCGACGTTTCTTCATATATGTAAATATAAACAAGGGCAGGAGCCCTGTTTCGTAGCCATTTCTGACAATTCGACGGGGTGTTTTTCAGGACGCTAGCGCGAGGACGCAAGATGCAAATGAATACGGCAAAAAAGAACCGGCAAACAAGCTCAAAAAATCAAGAGTTCAGAAAAAGGCGAAATTTATAAATAGTGGAAAATAAACCAGAAGACAGCAGTGTATGGCAGGGGTGGAGCCAAGAATTAGAGATGAGAGGAGCCGAATAAGTTATGTAGTGAATCTGTATTTTATAAAAGAGCCAAATAATAAGAATATAGATAAAATTTTATGCATCACAAAAGAGATATAGTGTCAAATTTTGGATCATAGCCCCCCTCAGCCTCTGTAGTGACGGTGTTCTGTCGATTAGTCAACCCGTTTCTCCTTTTCCCATCATCAAAAAGCAGAATTACAGTATAATCAACAGTCTAGATTGGAAAAAGGAATTATCTGGAGCGTCCTAGCAAAATGGGACACATTTTCCGCTGCCAATTTCTCCATTGTGCGTGCCATGGTCCAAGATCCAGAAGAGGTGGGGGAGCATGATGTGGTGAGAGCCAGCTCAAAGCTGCATGCATGCTTGCTTGCTGCTGCAACACACACCCTGACCTGACCATGCCTTCGCCTTCCCTTGCTTGCCCCCTATTATTCTGTGAGACATCACTGTTGCTAGCACATTGGCCATTTTCCCAAGCCAATGATCATATAATTTAACTGAAAGTCTTGTTTGATTTGACTGCAAATGATCTCAAAATTCATGTACTAACAATTTAGAATTGATTTTTTTTGCTTTGTGTTTGATGACACGTGCATGAAGATCCATCCAACACAAACCAAAGCAAAAGAACGGAAAGGAAATTATTGGAAACATAGGAAGATACAGCTGCTTTCACTGCATACATTCATTGCCATCCCACCTGCAGGAGTAGTTTTATATGCGCTCCTGTTGCAGCCAGACAAGATCCTAAAACAGTGAGCTAGGAGAAATAAGAAAACAAGAGAAATAAAAAGAACAATAACATGTGTCATTCCTGTACCATGCTTGAGTTGTTGATGTGGAGATCACCTACACTGTACTGACATTTCAGCAGCAGACACTAGTACATCTCGTCTAATAACAGGGCTCACTTCTTACACTTTCAAGGCCCAATTAATTCTGGCCCACCAAACTTTTCTTGTATTGAGAGGTTTACGACTTATTAATCTGCTTCAAGGCCTTACTCAATTTGCTTCAGTTATCTTGAATGTGTTAAGGAGATAGAGATAGAGTTGTATTAGGAGATAGAGTTTGGATTCTATTCCATATATGCCTTATCTCTATATGGCATATCTCTTGTACTCTCCTATATATATGACCCTTTAGGTCTCATATCAATACACACACAATATTCATAACATGGTATCAGAGCCTAGGTTCCATATCTAGCTTCCGTTTGTCTTCCGCTGTCGCTGCCCCCGGGAGAATCGATCTCTCCTGGGGGCGGCCATCTTCTTCGTCGGTGAGCGCCTCCGTGCCGTCCGGCAAGAACCTGGCATGGCCGAAGTCCGCGATCCATGCACGCGAATTGCCATCCAGCAGCACGTTGCTCAGCTTCAGGTTGTGGTGCATGACCCGCCCTCATCTCGTGCGTGCATGCCCGTACGCGTGCTCCTGTCAGCGCCGGCCTCGCGACTATGCGCTCTAATGCAACCACGTCAGCCCACCGCTACTGCGCACTGCATCGATCTCGTCGGCACCACGCCGCAGCCAACCCCGAACGCGCCGTCGCCTGCACGCACGAGCGCCGACGCCCTCGGCTTCACACCCACGCGTTGCCGACGCCGTTTGCGTCGTCCGTCTCCGTCGGCGTCGAGCCGCCGTCTTGGCTCCGTCATGCGTACTTCACGCCGCCGTGGTCGCCCGGCAGGATGTTCTCCGGCTTCACGTCGCGATCACGGATCTTCTTTGCCGCGCACCGGCGTGGAGGTACGCGAGCCCGCCGCCGAGCCGACGCAGACGCCTTGCACGTCGTCGACCTCAGGGTCACGCACTGCATGCAGTGGCCCACTCTATGCCGTGGATCACCATGCAGTGGCCGACGCAGACGCCTTGCACGTCGTCGACCACATCGACGGCACCAGCGCCGCCTCCTAGACGCCACGCCGTCGCTCGCATTCCACACCGCTTGGCTGCTGGTACCTCACCCGCAGTGGCGGAGACAAGGGGGGAGGGCCTGCACCCCAATATTCTACGAATTCTTCATTATGTAGTTAATTAAATATGTTTAATTAGTGATTTGGTCCTTTTAAAAAAAATGCAAAGTATATTTCACCTAATGATCCTGCTGATTTCTCAAGTCAAGAATATTATCATCCCAAAGTGAAGTGGAAAAATATTATCCTACTGATTTCTCAAGTCAAGAATATTATCCTCCCAAAGTGAAGTGGAAAAATATTATCCTACTGATTTCTCAAGTCAAGAAAGAACTCAATTGAAGTGTCAATTGCCACATTTTCAACTTGATGTATGCAATCATCCAGACCTAAGTGCATTACCAGCACTTGCTAATCTAACAAGTGGACCAGTTAAGACTAGTAAAGATTCATCTTATCCTATAGTGGACATATTGTTAAGATTAGTCTTAACTCTTCCGGTTTCAACTGTAACCACCGAGAGATGTTTTTCAGCTATAAAACTTGCGAAGAAGCGACTTCGAAGTATAATGGGAGATGGATTTCTACGAGATTGTTTGGTAATTTATATTGAAAAGGAATTGACCGCAAAGATTAGTCATGATAATATTATTAAGGCCTATGATCTTCTTTGGTAGTCGTGAGCTAAGTTTAAGTTAATAGAGATGTAATTTTTTGCATTGTAATTTGCGAAACATATTACTGTGATATGTGACTATTAGATCGGTAAATCCGGTATGGTTCATTGGTTCTACTCTACTTGTTGTCCATGTTGCCCCTCCCATATCCAATTCCTGGCTCCGCCCCTGCTCACCCGGGCTCTACACGCCGTCGCTCGCCTCTCGCGATGCCCCGCCACGCCGACCTCGTGGTGCTCGTGCTCGTTCGGCGCGTCGTGCGCGCCGCCTCGCCAGCGTCGCGACCACACCGCACGTCCACGGCCTCTCCGAGCCGCCTCCACCTCGCCCGGTCGGCCGCACCGCAGGCCATGTGCCGTGCGGCAGAATGCCATCTTGTGGCTGCGCTCGCCCTCGCAAAGGCAATGTCTCGGTGGCTCGTTTCGGCATCAAGGACTCCGTCCGCGCCGGCGCGGCGGCTGTGCTCCGCTCCTCGGCTTCCTCATCCTCCCGGCGCTCGGTGGTTTTCCCATTGCCTCTGCCCGCGTCCGTCGCCGCCGCCCGATCGCCGCGTCGCGGTGTCCTTGAGATTCCCGACTACACCGCCGACGTCACCGCCACCGGCGCTCCGCCTCCTCGAGGCCGTCGCCTCGCGCAAAGCCCATCCACTACTACCAGGCGGGATCCTCCGAGATGTTCGGCTCTACGCCGCCGCCGCAGAGCGAGGACACGCCGTCGCCAGATCCGTCGCGATGATCTCTGCGCACCGTCCGGGCGTCAGATCCTCCCCGCCGGATCCTCATGCAGTCAACACGACGGCCTGCATGCATCATCATACGTGAATACATACATCATACGTGACCTCCACATCTGCATGCAATCCTTGGCCCCGCCTTGTCCTCCATGGGGGCGGTCGAGCTCATCGCGTTCTACCGCGGCGGACTCATCCAGATGGAGCGGCGGCTCTGCAACCGCCGCCCGGGACGACGATAGCGCGGAGCGGCGCTCGACCAACCTCCGTGCGGCCAAAGCGCGCGGAGGACACGTCGACGCCATCGAGAGAACTCCGTGGTCACCCATCTCACGTTCATCCTGCGCTCCCGTCGCGCCAACTCGTGCTTCATGCATTTCCCGATCCCAGCATCGCCCGACGACGTCGACCAGGCGATCGGCATCGCGTGGCAGCTGCCGCAGTACTTCCTCCTGGCCGGCGCGGAGGTGTTCTACTACATCGCGCAGCTGGAGTTCTTCTATGGCGACGGCGCTCAACAACGCGCGCTCCAAGCGTCACGTCCTGGACGTCCGCTCCTCCCGCGCGCTTGACTCGCTCCGCCGCCGGGAGCTCTCCATCGACAACCGTCCTCTGTTGCCGGCCGGACTCGTCACCAGATACGGCCGCCTCCGGTCGCCCCACGGCCTCCCGAGGCCTCCGTCGCCCCACGGCCTCCCGAGGCCTCCGTCGCTCCGCCGGCCTCCCTAGTCGCCCCGTCGGCCTCCTCCCACTGCGCCGCACGTCGGCCTCCTCTTCTGCGCCGCACGTCGGCTTCCCCGCATGGCTCCGCTGTGCTCGCCGCTATCGCCGGCATCTCTTTACTATGCGCTCGCTGCGCTCATGGTCGTCTTCCTCGGCCTCGTCTACCGCTCCCGGGGCCACCCCCGGCGGCTCTACTGTCGCTCTGCCGACTCCGTCGTCTGAGGTCGGCCGTCGCCGGCCCCGCTCGACTCCACGGCCGCCTCCGGCCTCCCTATCGTCTCTGCGCTGCGGCTGCGGCCGCTTCTCTGCATGGCTCCGTCATGCTCGTCGCCCTCATTTGCCGCCGCCCGAGGTGCGGCCTCTTCACCGCCGATCCGGCCTCCTGCGGGATCCGGCCTCCTCACGTATGGCCGCTGTGCTCGTCGCCCTCCACCGCCGCCCGAGGTGTCGGCCTCTTCGCCGTGATCCGGCCTCCTCGCATGGCTCCGCTGTGCTCGCCGCCTCTCGGCTACCGCCCGAGGTGCCGGCCTCTTCGTCGCCGATCCGGCCTCCCTGCACCGCGCCTCCGTTGCGCTTCTCGCATGCATTCGCCGACTCCACTGTCGCTCTGCCGACTCCGCTGTCCGAGGTCGACCGTTCACCGACCCGCTCGACTCCACCGCCGCTCACGCCGTTCGTTTCAGTGAGTCAGTCTTTAATTATCTTTTTTTGAGTCTTCCGTTGCGTCCATCCAAATCCGTAGTCTCTAATCTCTAGTTCGTCCAAGCCGTGCGAGTCCACAAATTTAT
Source organism: Bonia amplexicaulis (assembly GCA_036346245.1). Taxonomy (NCBI): domain Eukaryota; kingdom Viridiplantae; phylum Streptophyta; class Magnoliopsida; order Poales; family Poaceae; genus Bonia; species Bonia amplexicaulis. The sequence goes on from CM070753.1 coordinate 2,832,909, forward strand.
TGTCATCATAGAAGTGTAGGAATTTTATTTTGCATGACATGACCGCGCTCTATTCTTTGACGAGCTTGTAACGCCGCCGCGCTTCTTCTGCACTGCGCCTCCGTTGCGCTTCTTGTGCACTGCGCCACCGTCGCCGCCGTCTCGAGCTTCGATCTGCGCCGTCATGCTTCTATCTATTCCTTTTCGGCTTGATTTGACAGTTTATTCCAAGACTGCACGCAACGACGACATCATCAAGACTCGGATTTCGGATTTTTCTTGTTTTAATGTTAACTCATATTTCAAATGCAATGCTATTGCATACGCCTTGCATTTGAGGGGGTGTTAAGGAGATAGAGATATAGTTGTATTAGGAGATAGAGTTTGGATTCTATTCCATATATGTCTTATCTCTATATGGCATATCTCTTGTACTCTCCTATATATATGACCCTTTGGGTCTCATATCAATACACACACAATATTCATAACAGAATGAAGCTTGCCTTTGTCCATAGTCCTAACATTCATTAGTAATTACCTGTACAAAAAAAGTTCAGACTGAAACACCTTAAGCCGAGTTGGAATCCTGGGCAGCAATGCTATAGCTGTGAAGAGCTGAAGACCATATCCAATACAACCATGATGACTGAAACTGAAAGTCTGAAACCAAGAACGTACAAGGCCATAGCATTAGCACCCAGATGGAGTAGCATTGCAGAGGCGACACACACTGCTCCGAGAGCACGTCATCCAGGGCCGGCGTCCTACATTGTCATGATGCCAATGGTGCACGCAGGTATTAGCTTCCATGGGAGTCAGGTCTCCTCCATTGAACTGAAGCAGCAAGCAAGCCATAGCATCCTCGATCAAGCATCGTCAATATTCCCCTTACATATTCCTGGCTAAGATAAATATTCTCCCTACACCTGAAGATAAACAGGAACAATTACTGCTTTTACACTGATCTTGATCTCACTTTACTTCACTCTTATCTTTGCAGCACTTCATAGCCCAGCTACCTAGATTATTCTGCTCCCGATTAGTCCTAGCTTACACACCTACCAGATCCTTCTACTTTCTAACATGCTTTGTTGCTATTGTATCTGCTCCTAATCTTTTTAGTCACACATCTCATCGAGCACGCCTTTCATAGACTGCCTCTGACGCTCATGTCACAACAGTGTCCCCCTGATTAGGGGGAGCTTATCGTCTCAAATATCTAGTCCAACCATGTCGCGCATTCAGACCGATTCTTTCCTCGCCACTTGCGTACGAAGGCATCAGATGGGATAGGTAAATTTCAATGATCGTGCTAAAAAATTGACGTCAACACGGACCACTCCACTTTCCACTGGCGATTAGTGAACCTGAGTTGCCATATAGGGCCTATTTGGCAACGGCTGCGGCTTATGGTTTTTAGATGAAATTTTTGAATTTTGACTGTTTACAATACAGATTACGGAGAGAGATACCCACTTGCGATTTTGGATGGTACAGATATTGAGCTTTTAACGTATACATCGTTTAACTTGTAGATCCCGTCTTGAGAAAATATTCCGTTTAAAAGTTAGGTACTGTAGCAAAAGTCAAAAAACCGTCAACTTCGGAGGAAAAGAACAAACCCATAAATAGCTTGATAATGTATTATATTAGGGTTTATGTTTGGTTCAGATCGCAATTATTGGATTCGCGATCATGCCGATATTTAAATGTCCGCACCAGCGGATGATCACAGGCTGCCCATGCAAAAATTCCTAGCTAGATTAGTGTAGAGTTGTAGACCGAAAGCAATCCCATCCAGGTTCCAAATCGCAATGGAGATTTCAGGGTTTATAATACCGACCGGTTTGGGAGATTAGGGGGAGCTAATATTTAATCGTAAAAACGAAAAGGTAGCATGCTTTTTATTCGACTCTACAGTAACCAGCTGGTTTTCGGCCTCCTAATAGGATCCATGTCCAGGACTTCTACCATGACTGGTAATTTATTTAATTTTTTAAGTCGGTGTCTTATTTCTTTTGAATTTTAGCTATTTATAAAAAGAATACGAAGGGACAGTCCCGTACGATTTTGACCGGTATATTTAAAATCGATATAACGTGTACTACAACCGATTAATAGATTTTGTTTTAAAAAATACATTATTTAAAAACAAGCTAGTATAGCAAAAGATATAAACCAATAAACCTAAACTGATATGAATCCACCCATAAAAGCAGGCATCCAGAGTGGAGTCGGGCACTCACGTCTCCACTAGCCGTCCAATAGGTGGCTCCACAAATGATCCTGGAACCTAACTAGGCCTAGCCCGTCTCGAGTACCTGCCAAGTTATGCGTGGCCCGACCTTTAGCTTGAGTGCTTAAAATATCCGGTTTTAGCCCGTCTCAGCCCAGGTACCCAACGTACCCATGAGTGTCCGGCTCAGGGCCCACTCGGCTGGCCCGAAAGGGCCCAGCCTTTCCATCGCCCTGAGTGACCTTAGCGTGACCTGGCCCGGATTTTGCTCGGGTCTACCGTGGGCAGGAAAGCAACCACGGCATCAGTGTGAGCGGATCGACACGCGGAGCACGACCGGATTAACGAGACTCAAGTGGGAACAAATCCCCCTGATTATTGTAAAACGTGCCCAAATGACTCGCTAACCTTTGCCCCTAATCAATCGCCACCCTTCCTCCGGACAAAAGCAAACGGATCAACACGCGGAGCACGAGTGGATTAACTCAGGGAACAAATTCTCCTGATTAGGTAAAACGTGCCCAAATGACTCGCTAACCTTCGCCCCTAATCAACCGTCGCCTTTCGGACAAAAGCAGCCACGTTCTTTCCGGCTATGATTGATAGCTTATAGCTATAACTGATGGTTTTGCCACTAGAGCAAGTGTTTATACGAACGAATTGAATGCTGATAAATTGCTTCAAAAACGTGAAGTTGTTCCATTTGTTTGCTTCAGATAAGCCATAAATTATCTCCAAGTAGAGGAAGTTGGTGAGTGGTACGTTCTTTAACTCTCCAATTTCTTCCCTCCCGTCTCGAAGAATCTGTACCTTCCCTCCTGTTGCCATTTCTTCCACTACCCCTCTCTTCCCACGCCCGGCCCCAATCCCGCCCGCTCTCTTGCCGTGCTCGCCCCCATCGCATCGCTGTCGCCCGCTCACCGTCTGTAAGATTGAAGAGGCCGACTAGAGGGGAGTGAACATGCGGTCTAAAAATTCTCTTCCAATTATTATCAAGTTCTATTTGTCTAAACCAAGTATATAATGCGAAAGCTTAACTTAAATTGGTTTAGCGCAAACAACGCCTGAAAAAATATATTCACCTAAGTGTACTAACAAATTAAGACTATGTCAAGGGTTTAGAATCCTAGGAAAATAAGCAATCAATTTAATTCTATGAATGTAAATTGCTTAAATATAAATTAAGCACAAGAAAATAAACCACAAATGACACGGTTACTTTTTAGCATGGTGTTCGGAGACTTACCGGTCTCCCCTAGTCTACATTGAGGTAAACCCAAATTAATTAGACCAGTTCTACGAATTAAGCCAATCACCTCAAATCCACTAGTGGTAGCTCTTTCCTGCTCCGGGTAGGTGAGCTCTAACATTCACACTTCGCTACGTCTTCTCACAATCTTCTTTGAGAAGATCACCGCTCACGACGCCTCTAATGTCGTCTAGGAGTCGGCAACCTTCAAGAGTAATAAGTCAAGCTCCTCACTTGACTCTCACCATTTGCAACAAATGCACAATCTCAAGAGGATACTAAATCCACCTCTAAATGCAACACAAGCAATCTACAGCCTTCCTTCTTATTCGCAAGATACAACACATGCACAATTAAGAGGAGAACTTCACACTAGCTCAAAGGAGTGAAATACAGTGCCAAAATTCTTACCCCAACCAGCCACATGAGGGTATATACTCACACCACAAAAACTAGCTGTTAGAAGCAAAACACCCTAAGAAAACAGGATTTCCGGAAGTGCTGCAGGCAAAGGTCCAGTACTTCCGCTCTCCTTCGCAACGGTCAGAAAACCAACCGTTATCAGTAAATCCGGTAGTTCCGATGGTCAAAGGCTGGTACTACCGATCATCGGAAGTACCGCACCACTCAAACGGAGCTACCGATTTCCTCGGGGACGAGAAGACTCAACGAATATGTCTCTCTGGAAAAAAAACATACCGTTACACAAGTCGATCGTTCTACAAATTGGTAGTACCGCTCACATAGAGCCGATAGCACCGCTCACTGGTTAGACGCTCATACAAAGCCAGAACTTTTGATCGTTGACTACCCTGGTCCTCGACCACATAGGATGATTCGATCACTCAGTTCTCCAACCATGTTGTTCGGTTCAACCACACAGGCCCTTGACCATGCTGGTTTCTAACCACGTTGTCTAGATCGACTATACAGGTCTCCAACTACGCTGATCTCCAACCATACTGGTCTCCGACTATACATGTATTATAATATCGCTCACACAAGGTTATCAACCAATCAAGTTTTATCATGTGATAAGTGATTATTAGTCAGATTAACAGGTTTAATACATACATTCTTCATGGCTCAAATACAACATCATACAATTATTGAAACATAATATTAGAAAACTAACATAGCACCCCTAATATCGAAAGAGTATCAATATTTTAAATCTAAATTAAAACATGTTCATATGCTACACCCCTCCCCATTAACGGTTAAGCATAGATTCTAAAACACTAATTAAAAGCATGAACTCGAGAACATTTTAACTGAGCATCCCAATAAACATAAAAGCAGGTGGAATAAAATAATATAGAACATCATACTATGGATACAATATTACAAGTCTATAACCGAGCAAACATGAACGATATGAGAATAACTAGACATCATTAGTGATATGATATTGACCAGACAAGATTTAGTGATATGCTAGTAGCCAGATAACTTTAGCAATATGATATTGGCCAGGTAACTTCAGTGATATGGTATCAGACATGTAACTTTAATGGTACGATAATAGTCAGGTAACTTTAATGGTACGATAATAGTCAGGTAACTTTAATGATATGATTTCAGACATGTAATTTTAATGATATGATATTAGACAGATAAGCGTGAGTGATATGATAACTATACTCAATGATAAGGTGACAAGTAATATGGAAACACATGATATGCGAAACGTAGAGGTCACGGCCGCAAGGTACTTGCCTAGAGCACGCTCAGCAGAACCGCTGCACGAAGGATCCAAGGTGTGCAACTACCCAAACGTTCCCTTAAAGGCTGCATGAGAATCTACAAGGTGAAACGGAGGGTGAAGCAGATGGGTGCGAAGATAAAATTGTGGAAAGGCCACGGGAGGTGGTTTGGCCGGCAAAGACCATGTTCGCAAAAGATTTACCATGCGAATCGTCGTTCGACTGTGCGATTCGCCGGTTAGCCAAACGAACCACGGCCCGCTGCTCGACCCAGGAAAATACCGCGCGAAACGCTATTCGGCCGTGCGATACGCCGTTCGGCTAAGCAAAACGACATTCGCCCAAGCAAACCGCCGTTCGGCCATGCGAAACCACGTTCGATCGTGCCTCCGCCCCACGGCCACCGACCGTCGCTGGCCGCCACCACCGCGTGTGCCGCTGCCGCCTCGCCACGCCTGCGCCGCCGTCGCCATGGCGGCAAGCGTGTCTTGCAGTCGCGTACTCGTTGCGGCCGCCGCCACCGTCGTCGGCATACATGTAGGCGCCGCAGTGAAAGGAGGGCGAGAGAGAGAGGGAGACAGGTGTAGATGCATGGAGATGAGAAAGATGGAAAGGATAAAGAGAAAGATAACGGGAGAGAGAGAGACATATACACGGGGAGAGAGATTACGATTAGGGTTTTTTCCTCTTTTTTTTTGGACGCTCTAGTTGGTTTGCAAGACCATTATATTAGATGACTTTTTTTGTTTTGGACAACTCTTACCATGCTTTGACCTAAATATTAGTATTAGACTATTGCTCCATCTGTGTTCTTATGGTAGATTCCGTAAATTAATCCTGAGCTAAATATTAGTATTAGTCAATATACCTTCTTAGCGGGCTGAGCTACGTGGTGGTCCCTCAGGGCGTGGACCACCCTACCACCCAGGAGCATGGGTACCCCTAGCCCCTCTACCTCCTACTGGATCATTGGGCGCCACCACCGTCTACCAAGTGTGATGGTGAGGTGGAGAACCGATGAACCGAACAACATTACAACAACAAAGAAAGTTGGGCCAACACAAGGCGAAACAAAGTTGGGCGCATACAAGGTCGAAGCTACATTGCGGCAACCAAGAACGGCGGGAGGCGGGAGCGGCGAGCACCCTCCCGGCTGACCGCTTAGCCCAGATCTGCAGAGCGGAGGGAGCGGCGGCCGAGGCCGCCGCCGCCGCCGCGCGATCCACCGACTCACCGAGCACGGCGAGGAGGCCGAGACCGCCGCGCGCAGATCTCGCCGGCCGCCACCTAGCCCAGATCTGGAGAGCTGCGGCCGAGCGCCGCCGCCGCCGCCACGCCGAGCGGAGCCGGGAGCGGCGGCGCGATCAGCGGCAATGCCGGCCGGCCGGCCGCTGCGGCTAGATCTCGCCGAGCCGAGCTCGCCTCCGAGGCGCCTCGGTCCGCCGGGGGCTAGGGCGGACTAGGAGGCCCGGTCGTTGCGGTCGGTCGGTCGGTGAAGAAGCAAGCCCAGCAGCAGGCGGGCGGAGGCGAGACGCCGAGCGCCCGAGCGGAGAAGGGAGAAGGCGAGACCGCGTAGTGGATCTGGCCGATAGGCGAGAGCCTGTGCGGCCGTGCCTTTTTTATTCGGTGAATCGGTGATTCGAGAAACGCACGGAGAAACGGAGAAATGGTGAATCTGGCTGATAGTTGTCTGTGTTAGTACTGTGTATAAAGGTTGAATATACAGTTACTAATATTTATTTGTTTATTTAATCAGAGATTAAAAAGTATTGTGTTGGTAGTACGCAGTAGACTTTGATTTTTTTGTTTGTTAAACTCACTTTAGTTTATTTTATAACCAATCTTGCGTTGTCTTCTTCAGCAGGCCTGTTTGTTGAGGAAATTCAAAGAACATTGTCTTCTTCCAGTGTGGAGTTGCTTACTTGTATGGCTGCTTTGAATCCAGCGAATTCCTTACAATTGAGTGAAGAAGAGATCATCAACACTTTCATGGCTATTAAAAGACGCAGGCCTGACAAGAAGAAGTAGTGACGTACTGTTCTTCAACTATTATGGGTATGTAATATTTCAATTCTATGTTAAGAAAGCTATATTCGTCTATTTTATGAAGTTTGTATGTCCTTTTTACCTTAATTGCATTTCGTAATTTATATACTTGTGTACCGATATGTTAAATTTATAGCGGTTAAATAAATTTTAGACAACGGACCACCATAGCTACAAATCCTGGCTACGCCACTGCTTCTTAGAAACATGATGTAAACTCTCATTATACACAAATCTTGCTGGTGGAGGTTTGGAGCAGATGCTTTGACCATCTGTGGTGAGGTAACTTATATCTACATGTAATATTATCCTTACTATCCAAACTATGACATGCTAATTATATATGTGGATCCAACTGCCAAATCATTTTATTTCATGATGTTCTTATATTAAAAAAATATATTAGTTGATTTTCTAGTACTAGGCAGATATCCACGCATAGTTGAGAGGATTTATCTGGGAGTCTCATAAAAAAATGTTCATAAAAGGAATGAAAAGCTACCATTGCCATATTGATTCGCATGGAGGGTTATATGGATAGCCCTTTCACAGTATCGATTAGTAAACAAAATTTGTGACCATGATTCTCTTGATATAAATTAAACGTCTATGATTATTTTGATGATGTCATCTAATAACATTCTCAATTCTTCTTTGTCTGAAAAGCAAAAAATTTCTCAATTCTTGGCTTCTTGCTTTTGGGGGATCAGTTTTATTCCTATGCTATCAAAGTTTCTGGTTTCACTGGCTTGCACATATTTCTAATACTTAAAAAAGAAGTTGGTAGTGGTGATTTATTTGCCCATCTCAATTCCCCTTGAACCTTACTAAAATCTCTAACAAAACAAGAAAAAGCAATCTAAAAAATCTGTCACCCTAAAATTCTCTAAAAAAAATAACGGTGTGCGGTAGAGCTGAGGGCGCGGAGGCACGATGTGGCCGAGTGCGGCAGCAGAGACAATGACGTGGGACGAGCAGGTCGATCCTAACAATGTTGACTTAACATACTAGGATAATACCATTTTTTTATCCGTAGCAAAGTATGGTCATTCTGTGCATACATTTGGTTGTCTGTAATATTAGAGATATGTTATATAGTTAAGCAGAAACAAAATTCTATTTCTTTCAATAAGAATATATATCTGTAGCATAATATTTATTTCTAAGTTTTATTTTTCGCTGTAACTTACGGGCACACGATAAGTAGAGTGAAAAGAATGGTCTAGCCTGCCATGCCATCTAGCTGTTCCCACACCAACGACGGGTCGGGCAAGAAAGATTGCCTAACGATCGAGTTGAACGCCCAAGCTTCATACACACATTACACGAACAGAGAGAGAAGACTATGAGATTCGACCCTTTAATTATATCCCTGGGACGAACCATCGAACATAGATAGAAGACTGTGAGATTCGACCCTTTAATGATATCCCTGGGACGAACCATCGAGAGAGAAGATTATGAAATTCGACTCTTTAGTTATATCCCTGGGACGAACCACCCAAGCTGCTGCATGGGACGAACACTAGCCGTGGCCCGAGGGAATATATTCTCTCCTAAAGCTTGCAATCGACGTAGTCCGTCCGAGCCCTCGCCTTCCAGGCTGGACTCAACTGTTCGCACCTACGGGCAGTACGCTGCCGTCCATCTCATGCACATGAGATCTCTCTCTCGATCGATCCAGCCAAGTCGTAAAATTAAAATTAAACTGGAAAGGGTGAGCTAGATAGCTAGTGTCCGATCTTTGTTCCGGTTCGTCTCGCCTTTATTCCCAGCCATTAAAGAAAGCTCCAATAAAGCCTTGCTCCAGCTCCACTAGGTTGCAAATTCGGCTTAATCCTGCACCACTCCCCACCGAGTATATATTGCCGCCTCCCATGACACACCTTCCCTACGCCAACGATCGCAGCTGCATTTACCGCACAGCGTTAGGAAGGTAATTAGTGAGTGATTAGCTAGCCATGGCAATGGCGTCGCATGCGAACCTGTCCTGCTCGTCTACTTGGCGGGAGCTCACACACACTAGCTGGTAATTAGTAGCTTCTTCTACCGTGATTTGGGTTGTTTCTTGCGCCGAGAAATGCGTGCCTGATGAGGGCATTGTGCTTTGTTGTTTGCAGGAGGGACGACGATTACAGGAGGATGGTGATGGCGTACCTGATCGAGGCGGTGTACCTGCTGGAGCTGGAGAGGCAGGAACGGCGGGACGCGGCGGAGGTGGCGCAGCGGTGGTGGAAGCCGTTCAGCTACCGGCTGGCCCGCGAGCTGGTCGACGAGAGGGACGGCTCCGTGTTCGGCGCCATCTTCGAGTGGGACCACCACCTGCTCGATGGCGACGGCGACGGCGGGGACAGGCCGAGCGGAGCGCCGAGCGCGGTGATCGCGTTCCGGGGCACGCTGCTGCGCGCGCCGACCATCCGGCGCGACGTGGAGGACGAGCTCCGCCTGCTCGCGCGGAACAACCTCCGTGGCTCGGCGCGGCTCGCCGGCGCGCTGCAGGCGCTGAGGGCGACCATCGACCGGTTCGGGTCCGAGAACGTCTGCCTCTGCGGCCACTCCCTGGGCGCCGGCTTCGCGCGGCAGGTCGCCAGGATGCTCATGGCGGCGCCGCGGCAGCAGCAGGCGGCGGCGCTCGAGTTCCACCTCTTCAACGCGCCCTACCTCTCGCTGCCCATGGGCGTCCGGAGAGTCGTGAGGACGGCAGACTGCCTGCTCAAGACGCTCCGCTCCGGCGTGGCCGCCGTCAGCAGGTGGCACGGCAAGGCGCTCAAGAACGTGACCTACGCCAACTGCATACTCGGCTACACGAGGCTCGAGAGCAGCAGGAGGTTGTGAGAGACTGCTTACGCGATACGTATCTATCTATCTATCAGTTTGTGATTCAATTCAAGAAACAAATAAGCATATGACCTGAGGGTGCACGGCAGATCGCCTGCATGCTTGCTTTGTACGTAGATCGCTTGGCACTGTTAATTGTGAATAAAAGCAGCTACTATTGCTCATGGATTTGCCCATTTGCCATGTTTTGTATAAAAGCTAATATGAATGTTTCTTAGCCTTAGCGGGAGCGCTTGTATGAACGAACTGAATCTGAGAGGACTGTACGAGTATTAGACTAGGATAACATATCTACCGAACTTGATTCCGTCGGCGAGCATTACACCGACTAAAAAAATACAAGAGCGTCTACATCGCCACCAAGTTTGTACGAGTATTCGACTAAGATAACATATCTACTAGACCTGATTCCGTCGGTGAGAATTACACTGACTAAAAAAAAAATACAAGAACGTCTACATCGCCATCAAGTTTGTACGAGTATTCGACTAAGATAACATATCTACTAGACCTGATTCCGTCGGTGAACATTACACTGACTAGAAAAAATATAAGAACGCCTGCATCGCCACCAAGTCGTGCTGCATGCATGGCTCACATGCAACGCGCATGCACACGGCGAGAAAAGGAAGAAAGGACGGCGAAAGCAAGGGTAGCTTTTCCACATCTAACAACGGAGGAACGCACAGAGAAGCATGCCGAAGCTGAAAAGATGGCTAACAAGGGTAGCTTTTAAAGATCACCATCGCCTTTTTTTTTTTTTGGGGGGTCTGTTGCTTTGAACAAATAGATCTCTTCGTCTAGAATACGTTTCTGGCTTTGAGATTTCCCCATCTCTCTCTCTCATTCCGTTTGTTGATATCATTCGTTGATAGTTTCATTGCAAAAGTAACGGTGTCTCAAGGCGCAACATCGGAACAGTTTTCATCACGATGGCGCACAAGGTGGCCATTTCAGATTCGTTTTCCCGTCTCTTTTCCCATTGACAAAAGCAGCATCTATTGCTTGGGTTTTCTTTGAAAACTTTATAGACAAAGAGAATGATCTTGAGCAAATGCTGATCATGTCGATTTTATGTTTGTGCACGGTAGGGACAATGAATATCATGTTTTCCAAGCAATATGTTTTCTGAACGGAATCTTACCTCTTGGGGTGCGTTCTTGTTTTTGTTGCGGTTTTTGAATTCTAACTGTTCACGAGAAAGTACAAAGATAGAGAGATAATTGTGTGCGATTTTGACCGGTATAACTAAAGTCGGTACAATGGCTACTACAATCGACTAGTAGACCCTATCTTAAATATACACTTTATTTGAAAGTTAGTTACTGTAGTATACGTCATAAGCCGAAAAAAACGAGGCTTTAAGCAACATTTATGATGTTACACCTTTCTTTCCCTTGATCTTGTCGCATTTTTGCATTTCAAGACCTCCTGGCCGATGACACCTCCGTCGCCATATGAGCCTCCTTCTCCTCCAATGCCGGCTTCATAGCAGGATTGTCAGATAAAACGTATACTCCCTTCGATTCAAAAAACATATTGTTTCGGGATATATACAGTCAAACGTTTAAAACTTTAGTTATCAATATCTTTTCAAATACGTTTATATACATATTTTAAAAATTTTTACCACCCGTGAGTTTTTTTTAAAAATTCGTAGCAACGTACGGACATTCAGCTAGTAAATGTGCTATATTATTGTGTTCTAGAATCAGGTTGCATTCTTCATCGTAGCAGTATTTGTGTATAACAAAAACATGTTCCCAAAATTTGTGTGCCTCTGTCGTGTGAACGCTAGCCTGACGACGGATACATCACGTTGTGCAGTACAGTGCGAGAGGCAACAGACGTTGCACTAAAAAGATCAAGCCCACTAGAAAACCACCCCTATTTGGCTCTTTCCCCACTGTGCTTGTTCCAGACCATCAATCATCTATCCAACGGGCATGCACACGCGGCAAAGCTGTTTCTCAAGAGAAAATTCGGCCTACCCTAAGAGCATATGCGTAGCACGAGGCTAACAGTAAGCTAGAGGAGAGAGAAACTAGTTAGCGTCAAGGCCAAACGATCAGGGCACGGTTGCTACGGCCTCACCTACGACCATCAAGTCGTAGCACTGGCTACGACTACCAAGTCGTAGACCATGAGATCGATTGCCGACTATTACCTGAAGAGGCACTGCCGATCACACACAACAGTAAGTCGAAGGCCAAGATCATAGACAGAATAGCAAGGGCTCTAGAACTCAGACAGTGAACCAACAGCTACTCAAACCTCAAAAACCAAACTCAAACTCTCTACATCAAGAGTCAATTACTCATCACAACCATGAGATAATCTCCACATGGTCTCACACTGCGAGTGGCTGTTCCTATCAATAGATCTTCTGTCGTTGCCACCAACGACCAACAATAAGCAGTGCCACAACAGTCGATATAAGCAGCCTGAGCGTATAGTATCTACGTAATTATTGGACGCCGGTGCTAACATCTGAAACGAAAAAAAATAAAAAAAATATTTGTATAACTGTATAAACTATATATCATTTATGTGAATCATTATATAAGTAATAGAATCTAAAATATCTGATGCCAATGATGCTAAAGGTTAAACTAAAAATAGCTATCGATGATATTGTGGAGAGAATTGATACACGCACTTTAGCATCTGTCTTAGATGCTCAAGGATAAATATGATCTAAAGGTGTGATTGGTTGAAGGATAAATATGATCTAAAGGTGTGATTGGTTGATGAGTGGAGCCTGGCTCACTGCATACAACCTAAGGTTGTTTGGTTAGCTGCATTATATTATTCAACCAGGTTATGGAGAGAGAAGTTGCTTGGTTGTTGCGTGAAGATCCAGACGTGATAGCCTTGCATTGGATATGGTGTGATTACCACCACCAACAACGATGTGACTTGTGAAATCAAACAATGCCGAACAGCTAAAAGAGCAACAAAAAAAGTTACTCTGGAATAAACTTCGATTCTCCAAACAGCAGACCAAAGAAAGAAAGAAAAAGAAAATCGTGGCAAAAGAAAGAAGGAAAGAAAGCTATCGCACTACCCATCATAAGCTCCATCCACACCGTAGAAACAGGAATATAAAACTTAAAAGCAATAGAAACAACAAATAGAAACGGAAATCTGCAACTTGAAAGCACTAGAGTCACTTTTGTACACCCAGGGCCAGGCTAATCAACCAAACACCGGCTCGAAAGCACTAGAGCCCTCTCGAACACACCGGCTGTGTATTCTTTTCCAGTGCGACTTACGACAAAAATTATTACTTTTTCTGTTATATTTTTTAGATTATAATTGATAGCTTTTATTTGCGTTTTTAGAAATAGCGTGCGGACTACGAAAATGCCGACACGTCGATGCACACTTTTAGATCCAAAAGCCATTTTGAGAAGCGACTTGAGAGGGCACTTAGAGAAGCCGTCCCATTTATTTCAGCTTCCGAGAAGACAAAAGAATAGGCTCTTAGTTGATGACTTATGACCAAGCTCTTATGTCCTTTTAGATGATGGTTTATAACTTATTGCTGATTTTGTTGTTCAAGAGGATGGGAAAACGTGGTATCAAAAATTCGATGTGCATACTTAGTAATGTTTCGTACCGAGGAAACAGTGAGGCAAATGGAGTTTTGACCGAATTGGTCGTTTTGGTTAGTATTTAAAGGAATGACACCGGTCATGTGGAAATGGCAAAATGACGCCCACCACACGATGGTTGTGCGGCAGATCCTAGAGGCCGACACGTCGGGTGTCGTCACGACCGCCTGCTAACATCTGAAACGAAAAAATAAAAAAAATATTTGTATAACTGTATAAACTATATATCATTTATGTGAATCATTATATAAGTAATAGAATCTAAAATATCTGATGCCAATGATGCTAAAGGTTAAACTAAAAATAGCTATCGATGATATTGTGGAGAGAATTGATACACGCACTTTAGCATCTGTCTTAGATGCTCAAGGATAAATATGATCTAAAGGTGTGATTGGTTGAAGGATAAATATGATCTAAAGGTGTGATTGGTTGATGAGTGGAGCCTGGCTCACTGCATACAACCTAAGGTTGTTTGGTTAGCTGCATTATATTATTCAACCAGGTTATGGAGAGAGAAGTTGCTTGGTTGTTGCGTGAAGATCCAGACGTGATAGCCTTGCATTGGATATGGTGTGATTACCACCACCAACAACGATGTGACTTGTGAAATCAAACAATGCCGAACAGCTAAAGAGCAACAAAAAGTTACTCTGGAATAAACTTCGATTCTCCAAACAGCAGACCAAAGAAAGAAAGAAAAAGAAAATCGTGGCAAAAGAAAGAAGGAAAGAAAGCTATCGCACTACCCATCATAAGCTCCATCCACACCGTAGAAACAGGAATATAAAACTTAAAAGCAATAGAAACAACAAATAGAAACGGAAATCTGCAACTTGAAAGCACTAGAGTCACTTTTGTACACCCAGGGCCAGGCTAATCAACCAAACACCGGCTCGAAAGCACTAGAGCCCTCTCGAACACACCGGCTGTGTATTCTTTTCCAGTGCGACTTACGACAAAAATTATTACTTTTTCTGTTATATTTTTTAGATTATAATTGATAGCTTTTATTTGCGTTTTTAGAAATAGCGTGCGGACTACGAAAATGCCGACACAGTCGATGCACACTTTTTAGATCCAAAAAGCCATTTTGAGAAGCAGCTTCGAGAGGGCACTTAGAGAAGCCGTCCCATTTATTTCAGCTTCCAGAGAAGACAAAAAGAATAGGCTCTTAGTTGATGACTTATGACCGAAGCTCTTATGTCCTTTTTAGATGATGGTTTATAACTTATTGCTGATTTTGTTGTTCTGAAGAGGATGGGAAAACGTGGTATCAAAAATTCGATGTGCATACTTAGTAATGTTTCGTACCGAGGAAACAGTGAGGCAAATGGAGTTTTTGACCGAATTGGTCGTTTTTGGTTAGTATTTAAAGGAATGACACTGGTCATGTGGAAATGGCAAAAATGACGCTTCCACCACACGATGGTTGTGCGGCAGATCCCTAGAGGCCGACACGTCAGGGTGTCGTACGACCGCCATGCGGCCAAGCTCGGTGCCACACGGCCATCGTGCGGCAGAGCTCGGTGCTGAACGGCCACCGTGCAGTAGCCCATTAGCACCTAATGCACACTAACTAATCCTCTGCCGCATGGTGGCCATGCGGTGGAGGTTGCTGCCGCACGACCCCGTGCGGTGGAGGTGGGGGCTAGGTGATTTTTTAGTCTGCAAAACATGCAAGAAACCAAAGCCTATACGTGGAGGTGGACCCAAGGCAATTTGTTTGCTCTGATTTTGCATGCGAAATCAAAGCTCGTGCCATGTGCGACGAGGAGACAGAACACCGAAAGAGAGATGGCGTCGCGTCTGTCCCCGCGCGCGCAGTTCCCTCCTGTCATTACCGGCGCGTTGTTAGCGCGCGCTTTGCTATCGTGCTCGCTATAAATTTCGAGCCGCGTGCACTCACACTCTAACAGTCTCTCTGCTTACACTCTTCGCTCATACCCCTCGCTTGCACTCTTCGTCCGCTTTCTTCACAGCCGATTAAATATTATTTAGTGTCGTCATTAACATTCATAATTGTTTTGTCGTATGAATTGCCTTTGATAAATATGTACATAATTAGTAGGTGTAATTAATTTAGTCCTAATTTAGTCATAATTAGTATCATTTGGTGCTTGGAAATTGATCTTATCACGTACTTGCTTTCATCTTCTGCATCTCTTTCGGTGGATAGCATACAAATGCTTCTGCTGCTAAACAAAGTCAGATCTTTATGAACACAGTCCTGGCATCACCGTTATGCTCTCGCCATAAGCCTCGGTAAAAGGGCGAGTAGGCTGATACTAAAAAACAAGGATAGTGGTACACTCCTCAAAAGTGAACAAAAAAATCATCACCATTGCCCAAATCTCGAGAAACACAAGTGCGACCTTACAGCTGACTGTCAGCAGGGCATTAGCTGCTGCTGTGCCTAAAAGCTACAAATTACACCCCTACAGCACGCTATCTAAGGCCCAAAAATGTCCCCCGAATACAGTTACTGATAGCTCAACATCATCAGCCTAACATCACCACATAAATAAGTTACAAAAGATGGTACGTTGGAACAATGTGTTAGCCATGACAGCGGTAGCCAACAGCTGTTATCTCTGGAATTGTGAGACGAAATGGCTGCTATTGCAATCTCTGTTTCTTGACTAAGTTTGGGTCCTCAGCAAGCATAACAATATCGTCGTCGTCGTCTTCAACAACTTGAGCGCTGCTGGAAGCATCACAATTTTCCATAGTTTCTAATATTTCATCCAGCTTGCGCTTTGTTCCAGGTTTAGCGGATATATCCTCGACGTCAACGATATCATCAGTGTCATGTGCACTGGATGAAGAAGCAATCGATTTGTTCTCCCCATTACTGGTAACTTGCTTCTCCACTGGAGCAGACCATCCAGATAGAACCATTCTATCAGGCTCTTTTTCCTCATCGAACTCTTCCCTGCATTGATCACTAAATAAATGAAGGTCTACCCCCTTGAAAGAGTAGTGAATTGTATGCGTGCACTACTACAGAATTATAGCATGCAGCTTCCATTCATATATAGCATAGAGTGAGAAGCAATTTTATATCCATGTATTAAGCATGGAATGAGTCAACAATCTTTAAGGCTCTAAAACTCGGTGACCGGTACTCGCTCGGTCACCTCACCTTGTAGTGGTTATACGATAATCGGCTTTGTACTCGGCCTTGTAAACGGTTTTTCTATTTTAATAACGAATTTATATATGTATATTCATATAAAATTAAAGCCTACAAAAGAATATTTAAATTACAACCTGGACAGCTCCAAACAAAAATATATATGATATATCAAATAAAGATGTAAGCCTAAGAGACTACAAACCTTCTCCATTGCAATTTTACACTTTGTTTCCTCCCTAAGTTCTGTATCATCTAATGGAACCAATGGAAACTACAAGTCAAGAGCTATGGTATAATCAATAACATAATGGTAAAAGCATACCTAACAGGATCATTGCTTTCTGTTCCAGAAAGCTCTACATTGTCACTCTCGGGATCAGAAGATTCAACACCACTCAAGGCCTTGTCACATTCAGAAATTAAGCATGGAAAGGCAACTTACAAGAACTACAACTTCGAAGTTGTTCACCTTGTACACACCAGGTACAATAACCACAAGATACAGGATCCTTGTTGCTCATCTGCTGCCGTGGTGGCTGATGCGTGTGGGACTCTCTGCTGGGCTATGGGCTTCATTAGACTTGGCTAGCCACTCAGCGAGTACACGGCCTGTTAGCCGATTATCCCGAGTACTCGCCCGGTTATACCGGATAAACCGGTTAGCTGCTCGTTTTTGCCTACTCGTATTCGGTAAGAGGATCTAGTCCTAATACTCGGGCGAGTATTCGAGCGAGTACACCTAGTTTTAGTACCACGACAATCTTACATGTTAGGGCCAATGTGTATGTTACAACATTGTATAAAACAACGGCAGTTTTGGCACAATATTACTGTGACCGTCATTTGCTAAATTTATTGAGTGCAGATATGTGAAATAAAAGCGCTCTAATTATACACTAGTAGTTAACTATCATCTGCGTCTTCCTAGGACTAAATTGCACCAGAGTAATCGTTCCTCCGGCAAGATCCCAACCTTTTGAAAAGATTGTTGGAAGGCACAGGGAACCAGAAAAGAAAATTATATATTATATACAAACATACAGGTACCAATATATTATATATTATATCACATTATAAAAGACATATCTGACACACAAAGAGGCCAACATGCAAGGTTCACAGAAAAAGAAAAGCATAAGCTATATAGTGAAAAAGACGAAACAAACCTGTGCTTGATGTTAATGCTGCATGATAATTCCTGCTGGAAATCCTCGACGGTAAGCTTTGTACCGTTCATAACTGGAGCTGGAAGTTCAGCCAAGACCTATAATAATCGATCAACACTAAGCTGGCAATAAATAGATATGATAATTCCTGCTGGAAATCCTCGACGGTAAGCTTTGTACCATTCATAATATGTAGCAATTGGCAACTACAGGGGCCACAGGCTAAAAAAGAAATAAATGCTATGGAGTGTATCATTTCCCTGCCTTGAACGGGGAACACTATAGGAAGGTAGTACCTTCTCGAGGTTTAAAGCATAATTTGCAGCCTCATCTTCCTCTAAGCCATCGCCATCCTCGAAAACAAGCATGGAGCCAATCATTACCAAAGGGAGGTTCAT